>OY728143.1:1202676023-1203876023 GCA_963277665.1 Viscum album | reverse complement strand
ATTAGCCGCTGCATGATATCGAGATGAATGGTTGGACTTAATGTTGTATTCTTGATACAATTTCTTTACCTCAGAAGAACAGAAGTTGGTGCCGTTGTCCGTCAATATGGTATGAGGGACACCAAATCTAGTAATGATGTTAGACTTGATGAAGCTAACAATGCATTTAGAACTGACTTCTTTGAGAGGTACTGCCTCTGCCCATTTGGAAAAGAAATCAGTAGCAGTAAGAATGTACTTAAACTGCTTGGCCGTAGTTGAAGGGTAAGGTCCCACCACATCCATTCCCCATGTGGAAAATGGCCATGAGTATTTAGCTGTATGAAGCAACTCTGGAGGTTGATGGATGAAGTTGGCATATACTTGGCATGAATGACACTTCTTTGTGAAATTAACACAATCTTGTATCATTGAAGGCCAAAAGTATCCAAGCCTTCGAATTTGATCAGACAGTCTATGTCCAGACTGGTGGGAACCACAGACTCCTGCATGCACTTCTTTTATGATAGCCATTGTCTCTTCACCATCAATACATCTGAAGAGAACTCCATCAAAACCACATTTGTAGAGAATTTTCTCTAGGTGGTTTGGGCTATCATAAAGAGTAAAATTGACCACACGTCACCAGATTTGTTCTCTCTCGGCTCTATCAGGTGGAAGTGTTCCATTTTGAAGGTATTCCCTGATAGGTGACATCCATCCTGTAGTATGACCATACGGTTCAGGAATGGGACTAATTTCATTAATTTCCTCTGTTCTGACTTGAACATAAGGCGAAATTGCACGACGGTGGGCAATACAGATGGTTGTCTCGTCCCGATTTGGATATGCTAAAGCTGTGGCTATATTAGCCAGTGCATCAGCTTGAGCATTTTGTGATCTTGGGACATAAGAAAATGTCGGTTCTAAAGGGAATTCCGACATTAACTCTCTGACGTAATCATACAAAGGGATTAATTCTTCTTTTCTGATGGCATAATCCCCATTGACTTGTTTGATTACCAGGTCTGAATCACCTTTCACCTTTAAGTGATTCACTTGTGCTTGAAGCGCTAACTCCAAGCCTGTAATGAGAGCTTGGTATTCAGCTTCATTATTGGTACCACCTTCCCACAACAAAAAGGAATAAGGTAACACTGCCTTATCTGGAGAAATGAGCACAATTCCTAAACCAACTTTGTTAAATTTAGGATTTTCCATTTTCTTCCCTGTTGGACTTCTAGAAGCACCATCAAAATACATTTCCCATGTTTGAGGACTCTCTTGAATAGAGAAAACTTCCTCATCAGGGAGTTCGATATCTGAATACGTGTCTTCTACTGAAGGATGTTCAGCCAGGAAATCAGCCAGAGCTTGGCCCTTAATTGCCTTTTGAGACACATACTGAATGTCGAATTGCTGTAGAATAACCGCCCACCTTGCCAGACGTCCTGTAAGCATTGGACGACTAAGGATGAATTTGAGCGGATTATTACGAGATACCAATTGGACCTCGTGATGTTGCAGGTAGTGTCTCAGTTTCTGAACTGCAAAGATTAATGCTAGGCAACACTTTTCAATACTTGAATACCGGGTTTCTGCTTTAAGCATAGTTCTACTGAGATAGTAGAGACTATTTTCATTCCCAGCATCATTCTTTTGAGCGATAAAGGCACCTAATGATCGCTCTAAAGCTGTCACATAGAGGATAAGAGGTCTACCCTCAACAGGTGGCATGAGTACTGGTGGACTCAAGAGGTATTTCTTGAGAACATCAAATGCTTCTTGACATTCTTCAGTCCACTGATAAGTGACTCCTTTCTTCAATAATTTGGTAAAGGGTAAACTTTTACCTGCCAAATTAGCGATGAAACGCCGAATGTAGGCTAAGTGTCCTTGAAGTCCTCTTAATTCTTTCAAATTCTGAGGAGGTGACATACCAAGGATTGATTTGGTCTTCTCAGGATCGACTTCAATACCACGATGGCGTACAACAAAGCCGAGGAATTTTCCTGAGGTTACCCCAAAAGCACATTTTAAGGGGTTCATCTTCAAATTATGTTGTCGAAGCTTGTGGAATATGACTTCCAAATCAGCCAAGTGATCAAAACGTTGTTTGGATTTAACCACCAAATCATCTACATAGCATTCAACAAACTTCCCTAAAAAAGGTTTGAAGATACAATGCATGGCGCGTTGATATGTTGCACCTGCATTCTTTAAACCAAAGGGCATCACCCGATAACAAAACACACCTTGAGGAGCTCTGAAGGATGTATATTCCTCATCTTCTGGGGCCATTCGGATCTGATTATATCCGGAATATCCATCCATGAAAGAAAGTACTTCATAGCCAGCCGTCGCATCAATTAAGAGTTCTGTAATCGGAACTGGGAAATCATCTTTAGGACAATACCGATTAAGATCTCTGAAATCGATGCAAACCCTAATTTGTCCGTTCTTCTTCTTTACAGGGACAATATTAGCCAACCACTTGGGATATTGAACTTCTCTGACGAAGTTGGCTTTGATAAGCTTATCCACTTCAGCTTCAATTTTGGAAGGATAGGTTGGGTGTGTTCTTCTCGCGGCTTGCTTAAAACCTCGATGTTCTTTTGGTAAACCCAAATGATGAGTAGCAACATCAGGATCAAGCCCAGGCATTTCTGTATAATTCCAAGCAAAAATATCTTTATTTTGCTTTAGAAAAGAAATATACATCTCTTTCTCTTCAAGGGTCATGGCCGCACTAATTAAAGTGGGGCGTGGATCTTTCTCAATACCCAGATTTACTTCTCTGAGTTCATCCACAGTGGTAGAGATACCCTCTTCAAATGCTGGAGGAGCATCTCTAAGATCTTCCTCTTCCTCTTCATCATGTGTTATTTCTTCCGTTTCTATTTTCAAAGTAGATGGGAAAACGAAATTCTTATGATCATAAGAAATGTCAAAATTTTCACATTTTGAAGAAGAAGCTTCCATTTCTGACCCTATTGATGATAAAGGGTCTTCTTTGGGAAATAAAGAGGAGATGATGGATTGAGAATCGACATCATTATTCACCTCTGGTGTTGCTATAACTTCTTCTGGCCTGATTAATGAAGTATAGACTTGTTGGACTTCAGCAGATGAAATGAAAACGTCACCACTTATGCTTTCATCACTGCTTGGTAGGTTACCAATTTCTCCCATGTTGTCTGGCTCGATCGCCGTAATTGACATTATGGAGCTTTCCATAAGAGTATTTTGATTTGGGCCTATTTTGTCAATTTGACTGATAGGTAACACATAATCTGTACTCACATGTGTAAATGGATTTATTGGAATTTTCTCCAAACCATATGGAGCATTAACTTTGGTAATTTCTTTCATTGTAGATTTTTCTCTTCCCTTAATGTGATAAAATTCCGCCTCAATGTATTGAGACTCACATGTCTTGAATGGGGCCTTATCACCATACAATGTTCCAACTTGACCATCGAAACAGTATTTGAGACATTGATGGTATGATGAAGGAATAGCTGCATGCTGATGTAGCCAGGGTCTTCCAAGCAAGATATTGAAAGCTGAGTCTTGATCAACAATCATGAAATCCGAATTGGATACAAGATCTCCAAACTGAGTTCTGAGTGTAACTTCTCCCAGTGGTTCTTGTTCATTTTTATCATATCCTTGTAACATCATGGTAGAAGGAGATAAATCAGATTCCGTGAGGCCCAATCGACGAAGTGTACAAATGGGCATGAGGTTGACTCCTGAACCATTGTCAATGAAAGCTCTTCGAATATCTACACCATTGACTTTTCCAGATAAGTACAAAGGTTTTATGTGCCCATGCACAACATCATCTTCATCTTTATCAGTAAAAGATATCACTGCATGGCATTCTGCAGGATTATTCTCTATGTGATAGATTTCAGCTGCAGCAATTTTAGCTTCAAACTCCTGAGGACTTGACAAAGCTTCGATGAGTGCTTCCTGAAGATCTTTTGACAGATTCAAAGCATCCAAAATTGATAACTTGGATGGTACTTGGGCCAAGTGTTTCAATATATCATACTTTTGATCTAGAGGTCTGCGTTTCCCAATAGGAATATGCGGTTTAGCAGGTACCTTGGAAGTAGATGCTTTGGAATCTGATACATCTTGTATTGAAGTTGGCAACATCCTTGGTTTTGGAAGATTAGATTGATTAAATCCATTTACTTGCTGAGATAAAGAAGATGGAACTTTTAATCGGTATTCCAAAATAACTGTGCCAAAACTGAGTTGGCCATTGGCAGAAGAACTTGCTTGTTCTTTTTGAGCTCGCTGAAGGGCTCTACCACGAGTTTCTGCTGCATATACAGTGTTAGCAGGGGTAGAATTAGAGTAGTGGCTTCGGAAAGATCCACGTCTTCCCCTATATCCTGAACCTCTAGAACTTCCTCGGATTCCCTTATTTGATACAGGGAATTTGGGCTTATCAAGACTGGAATATGGATCTGTTAATTGAATCATATTAACAGAACCAAAGATTAACTCTTCGTCTGATAAAGACTCAGCCTGGTTAGCCTGTTTAGGCTGTGCCATTTGATGGGGCGGTGCCCGTTGCTTTGAAGTAGATGGCATGAAATCTGCCAGAGTCAAAGACAATTTAGGCTTTGATACATACTCATCTTCTTCTGATTCCTCTTTCTTCTTTGAATTGTGCTGCCCTTTTGAGGATTTGTCTTTTGATGGAGGCTTTACTGCAACTTTTGTAGGAGACACAATTGGCTTCTTCAATTGTGTTCGCAAAATGGAATGGGTATGATTGATTGTCTTTCTGATCATCCAATCATCATATTTTTTCGCAGTTTTGCTTTTGACTTCCTGCCACTCGCCTCCTTCCTCTGGATCTGTAGCGGTAATACACGCTACATGAGCTGAAGAACCCTTCAATTTGAATTGTCCCAAGTCGACCATCTTTTGCAGGAGATCTTTAAAGACAAAACACTCCTGGATGGGATGACCCAACATTTGATGAAAGGGACAATAATTGGGACGGTCTTCATCTCCTTCCTTGTTTGGCCTCTTAGGTACTGGTAATTGAACCAAATTATTTTCCAGAGCTGAAATGAAGTACCCAGGAACTTGCTCACTTCGGAAAGAGTATGTTTTACTCTTCATATCCTCAAATTGTTTTCATCGTTGACCTTTTTGATCATTTGGACGAAACGGCCTTTGTTGTTGGCGTTCAGGAAGTGGAGTCCTTTGAGAAGATGAAGGTTTTGAAGTAGATATAGGTACAGGTGCTTGTTTAAGCATAACTGTAGCAGTTTCTGCTTTGCCCATTCTTCTTCCTGGAGTTGATGGAATTACACGAGATTTAACCTTAGCCTGTATAAGGGAATCTTCAATCTGCTGAGCGATTTAAGTAAGGTCTCGAAACCCTCCTGTGTATTTCACAGGGATCAATGGCGTGCGTAATTCGTCACGCAGATTTTCCACACAGATTGGCAACAACTCTTCCTGAGGGAGTGCTAAACTCAGGGAATACGTTAATCCCTTCCAACGAGCAATGAAATCAGAGACTCTTTCATTCTCCCTTTGCTTGCAGTTTGTAAGATCGAAAACTGTTGTCTTTGGCAAAGTTGAGCTAAACTGAAGAAGGAATTTTTGAAGAAGATCCTCCCATCTGATGACTGACCGGGATTGCAAGCTTGTATACCAGACAAAAGCCGGTCCTTGTAAGGTTCTCACGAAGCATCTGAGTTTTACTGCTTCTTGGTGCTCTGGAGTTCCCATCATAGGATCACAACAAGACACGTAATGCGTCAAATGTTGTTCAGGATCACCTGATCCATTGAAAGTAGGGAAAACAGGGTTTCCAAAACTGGATGGAGGAGAAATTGAATCTACCCATTCAGGGTAAACTTTCTTTTCAGGTTGAACTTGAGCCCGTTTCCCTTCCATAGTTTCTAACCGAGATGTTAATGACTCAATAGTAGTTATTAACTTTTGAGAAACATCAGGTTGAACTTGGTTTTGGGTAGGTGCAATGAATGGAGCTTGGACAGACGTGGTGGTTGGTGCTGCAACTGATGGTAGTGCTGCCAACCGTTGTTGTGTTTGACCTGTAGGATTAGACCTCTATGGGTGTACTGATAAAGGAGGATATTCCTGATCCATCTCAGTAGTTACAACAAATTCTTTCGGCTGTCTGACTTCAGCATTCTTAAGAAGAAGACTACTCTGAAGTAGTTCTGCATTCAACCTTCTTAATTCTTTCATTTCTTCCTCCTGTTGTGCGAACCTTTGCTCTAATGAGAGTGATTGACCTCCTTCAGAGGAAGGGTGAGAAGTAACCTGATTCTTTCCTTTCCCCTTATTGGATCCTTTTCGGAGAGGGGGAAGTGGGTTACTTGAAGGAATACCCAGATTTTGGGTAAGCCTTTGATTACGTGTGTGCACACCTTCTTCATTTAGGTCTGTGTGCGCAACTTCTTGAGCAGGAACCTCTTCGTCTGATCCCTCTGATTGAGCCTCATCTGGTGAATCAGCAGCAACGACATTAATGACATTAATGGATGCATATTGCATGGAATACTTTCTATCAGCATTTCTGTGATATTGTCTTCTTCCATGTCCATGATGAGACATGGCATTCCGTTGACTTGATCCCTCAGGAACTTCTTGGAGAACCGTCACTTGGATAGAATCTCCTGATGGCTTGGCTCTTCGTTCCTCTTGAGGCTTATTCCCTAATCGAGAGAATACTGACTTTCTCTAAGGGAGGGATTGAAGATTTGAAAAAGTCCCCAGTCCGGTGGACTGGGGATGTTCCTGATACTTCCGCTCAACTCCTCGAATCCCATTTGTTGGTTCTGAGGGTTGGGTTAGAGAAGTCCCCAGTCTGACAAGCTGGGGTGTCTCTTGACATGCTATGTCTGAGATCTTCTTAAAATCTCTCTTGATCTTGCGAAGCTTAGTTCGGAAATTAGCTGGATGCATTAACCTGTATCCACTTTTATCACCTGGTTCAACAGACCGTTGGATGATTTCCGAAACTTCTGTCATTTGATGACGTGTTTGCTCCAGACGAGAGGCTTGTGCGATATTCTCGCCTGCTTGATGTAGGAGCAATTCAACAACTTGTTCTCTATATACTTGATTTTGAGAGGAACTAGTTGAAGCCTGTTCTTGAGAAAGCTTTTGATTATGAACAAAGCCCATTGACTTTGGCCGACCATGGGCAATAACATTGCATGAAACCATTTTCGGCGGGCTTTGCTGACTGGAAAGCACTGTGAAATGTAGTGATCCGTGAATACCCCATCCTCTGATATGAACATCAGATGGAGAATTGGCAATTAACTGACGCAATTTTCTTAGTGCGCCAAGGCATGAACGTTGAAGGGTTCTCTGTTGCTTTTCAGCCTTCGAATACCGAGAGACTGATAGAGATGCCAAATCAATCTGACGTTGTAGCCCTTATATTATCTTAAGATGATTTTCATATTCATCATAATATAATACCTTCTTCTTTAATTGACAAAGAGTTTTCCAAATGTTGAGACGAATATCATGGATTCCATCATCTGTCAACATCTTTGGAATGTCATACTGGGAGTCAGCCAAAGGCCAAAACATGACTGGTACTTCACCTTTTGCCAGTTTTTTTCTCATGTTCAGCATTTCCTCTTTATCATTAAATGAAGATTCTTCTACCTGTTTTGACCAGAGTTGGTTTTTCCTTGTTGCTTCATCGGATTCAACAAGATTGGTAGAGAGATCACTATTCATGCTGGAAGATAAATGACCCAGGGATGGTTCGGAGAATAACCTGAACCCCAGGCTATCTTCTGATGGAGAAAGAGTTTCACCTGCCGATAGTAAAGCATCAGACATGACTGGTTTTACGTTTGCAAGTGCCTCGAGATAGGAGGGCTTTCTCGGCACTACATTGCCTTCTGAAGATTTTTCGAGACAATGTGAATCACTACTACGGAGAGGACTTTCGCAGCGAAGTTCATCATCCTGGGGAGGACCACCATAATGGGTTACAGCAAAAGATGAAATCTCTTTCTCCTTGGTCTTCTGAACACACAGAGGGTTCCTGTGGTTCTCATCTGAAGAAGAAACTTCAAGATTGACCGAATTTTCATGAAGCAAGTCTTCATGAGGAAGTGTCTGTCGAAGACCTTCAAAATTAATGTTCCCGTTATTGGGAACTGAGGGAGTAGAATCTTGAATTCTGACAGATAAAAGTCTGAGGGCTTCAAGAACTCCAGCATCGAGCAAGGCTTGGTTACAGATTGGCCTTTGATCTCCTGACTGTGCTGGGCGGATCTTTTTCTTAGATGCCTTCTTACTCGCTTTAGAAACCACTTGATGACGAAAGTGATTGCTCTGAGCAGGTGTATGTGCCTAATCAGGAAAGATGGTCAGGTTAGGCTGACGATCTCCACTCAAATCAGGTGTATGTGCCTGACTTGGTTGTCCGTATGATATGGGGGAGTATGCCCCATAACCCTCTTGGACTGGAACAGATGTGTGTGTCTGTTCCAGAGTGAATTGTTGATGTTTCACTCCACTTCTAGGGATAGATTTATGTGTCTTTCCCTGAGATGATGCTGAAGCTGTTATAATATCCTGGTAAGCATCCAGAATATGAGCAGGAATTTGCTTCTGCTCTTTCACCATTGAAAAAATATGTTTGGTGACTTCAGCCGCCGGAACGGGGATATACGTCCATTCCGGGCTTGGAGTAGGTGTATGTGCCTGCTCCTGTCCTCCTTTTCCTGTCAGTGAATCCTGACAGTACTCAAGTGTGGAGGCAGAGAGTTGAGTCTGCCACCTGTTTGTCGTCGGGGCTTTCCGACTGACTTCTCCGTGCGCTACCAAGCGAGACTGTTGGTAGGCTTGATTAGTATTAGCAGGTGTATGTGCCTGCTGATTACACTTCGCCAAATGCGGTTGACAAGATCCATCATATGTAGTCAGATGATCCTTCTGACTAACTGGTGATGTATAAGCAGGTGCATGTTCCTGCCTATAGTATTCCGCCGGAATTGCCTGGCGGGATTGGCTTGATGCTGCCAGACGAGTCTGCTGGACAGAGGAATTAAAACGGACAGGTGTGTATGTCTGCTCGTTGTTATCCACCAAGTTAGGTTGGTGGACTCCATCATATGTAGTCAGGCGATTCTGCTGACTAACTGATGATACATAAGCAGGTGTATGTTCCTGCCTATAGTACTCCGCCGGAATTGCCTGGCGGGATTGGCTTGATGCTGCCAGACGAGTCTGCTGGACAGTGGAATTAAAACGGACAGGTGAATGTTCCTGCTCGTTATTTTCCACCAAGTTAGGTTGGTGGACTTCTCCGGAGATGGCAGGGATGACAACCTGCCTATTGTTAACCGGATTCCGTCTCTGGCGGTTCATCTTGCCTGCTCGGGTTCGAGGAACCTGAGTTGAATGCCTGGAGTCGGTACCCTCATCATGTTGAGGGTGCACTACCGCACGAGTCTGGCGGCGATTGTTGATGGGAGCCCTCGGGAAGGACTCCTTTTTTTTTTGAACTAAGGCCCTGAGGGACCTGCTCATTCACTTCCTCAGAATAAGGGAGTGAATGGAAATTGCGTTCCGGGGATAACGACCCGAAACGGTTGGAGACGGTAGTCAGCACCGCCTGCTTCTTGATTGCTGGTCGCCGTTGTCCGGACGACCAGGTAGAGTTTTTAACTTGGAGGGCTTGACGAGCGGCCTCCAGAGTTGGGATAGTACCGTTGCGACGGTACTCCTTAACCAGTGCATTAGAAACACAGCGTTGAAGATGCTGAGTTGGTGATGTCATCCTTAGAGCGGACGACGTTCCAGTAGGAGTAGCAGCATTGGTTTTCACAGCAGCATGCCTCACAGTAGAGGTGTTCACAGCAGCAGTATTCACAGGGGTGAATTTAAGGAAAGCCATTCTTCAGAAGATCTTGAGAAAAAGAGTGCCTGTTCCATATAACAGACATAATCAAGATGAATCCGGCCACTGCATCTTTTGGATGAGCACATGTCAATGATTGATTTGTTGGCCCAAGAGGCCTAACAAATAAGAAAAACATCACTTTAACTTGGTTAAGGATTCACGTCAGGTTCACCATTTTTGTTTCGCACGGACTCCGGGGATGACCTCCTGGACGGGAGATTCAAAAGTTCTGATCAGTTTCTAACGGGTTTGTTCGTAGAACCGGAAACATCCAATGATTCCACATCCGTTTGGACATACTTTCCAAAGGTAGGCGCTCATTAGCTTGTGGACTAATGAGGCTTAGAAATTGGCATTGGTCGAGAGGATGGGAGGTCAGACTCATCACACCTTTTTGAGGGGAATTATTGTCTACTCCGGGACTCTCTTTATAGATTTAAGTTATGTTCGTGAATCCTTATTATATTACCAAGTATAAAATGAGCTTTCCTTAAGTTTTAACAATCAATGATTGAATATGCATGAGATTTAGAGAATATTTTATATGTATTTGAGGTTCTTAATCAATAGAGAATCATCTATATCTGTTTAGAGATTCTTGGTCAATGGTATCCTTCAAAACATTTATATAAAAGTCTCTTGGTCATTATGATGACCAGGCTGGTTTTAAAGCCACTCAGTGAGGCACTTGAAGTTTATCGTCATTCAGAAGGACATGGATTATTTCAAAGTTGGGATCGAACCCATAAATGGGCTACCTACGTATCCTTTGTTTTGAAAAAAGGAATCAGAACCCACGTAGTTCGAGTAATGGAGTACGATTTTTATGATTGATGGCTCAAAGCAGGATGTCACAATTACTTTTACACTCTAAGCTCACGTGAGTCATGCTCGGTGTGAGAAACAAGAGGTATTAGTAAAATTTAGACAATTGTGCCATGAAAGATGCAATCATAAGAATTTGTTTGGGGCTTATGTATGTATGACTGCCCAGATAGATGAAGGTTTAGGATTTACTTTTAGGGAGAAAATCCAGGAACAGGGTCCATAAAGGTATATGTGCTTTATGGAGATTTGAATACTCTAATATTGGGGCTTATTCCTAAGGAGGATTCCCAAGTTAGGAGGGGATTTATGACCGGGGCTTACTCCTGAAAAGGAAGCCCAAATCAAGGGTAAATTATGACTGGTTAAGAGAAATTTAAGGGGGGCTTGGGGCTTACTCCTGAAAAGGAAGCCCAAGATTATGATTGAGTCTTATTCCTGAAAAGGAGACCCAGGATTATGACTGAGTCTTATTCCTGAAAAGGAGACCCAGGATTATGACTGAGACTTACTCCTGAAAAGGAGGCCCAGGTTAGGGGATTTTGGGGCTTACTCCTGAAAAGGAAGCCCAAGATTATGACTGAGTCTTATTCCTGAAAAGGAGACCCAGGATTAGGGATTAAGGATTGGGGCTTACTCCTGAGGAGGATGCCCAAAGTTGGGAATTTAAGGTTTGGGGCTTACTCCTGAGGAGGATGCCCAAGTTTAAGGAATTTATTAACTGGGGATTATTCCTAAAAAAAGGAGACCCAGGTTAAGGATTCTCTCATCTTAAAGGATGAGGTTGAATGAATGAACTCTCAATCTTTGGTGATATAAAGATGTATAAATCACTAGGTTTTGAGAGATATTCCATAGAATTCCTTTTAGACAAGGAAGTCAAATCAAGAAATCATGCCATAAATGGCTTTAAAGAGTGTCTTGAAGACTAAATCTTGAAAAGGAAATGTGAAATGGATTAAGAGGGGTAAAATGGGAAAGATGGGCACCCAAAAAGATAGGGGCGCGCAAGTCTTGAAAGGCGCGCAAGTCTTCCGTGTGCGCGCAAGTATTGGTCACGCAGGTATGCCTACGCGACACATAGTGTACTTGCGCGATTTTCAAACAGCATTGAAATACTTGAGCGACTCTTTTTTAAACCCTTTAGAATCCTCTTGAGGTTCTTCCAGAAAAGGGACATGCAAGTTATATTGAAGGAAATAAGTCGGCGCGCAAGTGTTTGATAAGTTTCAACACTTAGGCCTTCCTTCTTCTCTTTAGATCTTCCGTTCTAGGTAAGAAATTACCTTAGAAGTGTTCCGGAAGCTTTGAGAGGAGACTTGGGCGTTGGGAGCTTCAATCCGAGTTTCTGGAAAAAGATCTCCCGAATGGGGGGCCCACAAGGTCTATTTATAGGCAAAAGAAGACCCCAGGCGGTTACCACTTAGGTCGCGCAAGTCACTTGCGCGACCAAGAGCGTCGTGCAAGTGTACTTGCACGACAGTGGTACAACTTGCGCGGTGCAGTTGCTGTTGATCCTTTGTTCATGCCTTTGTCGATTTTTGATGTTTTCTTCAAAGGTTGAATTACTTTGAGCTCAGATATTCCCTTTTCCGAACTTTAGATTCTGTGACGAAAGGAGTGTCAACAATGGCATACTGGCCTATTGGCCTAACGACCGAATGTCTAGATATCCAAACGGATCAAATGGCCAAACACCCCAATAGCCTAAATGGCCTAACACCCCAATGCCCAAATGACTGAATGCCCTAATGGCCTAATTCCCCACACTACTAGAAAAACAGCTATTTGCGACGGGGCATTTGCGACGGGATACCGTCGCAAATAGACATTTGCGACGGGGGCCCATCGCAAATAACCCGTTGCTGAAAACGCCGTCGCAACTACCCTTATTTGCGACGGGCCCGTCGCTAAAGCCTTTTTTTTGCGACGGTCATTCTCTCCGTCGCAAATAGTATTCCGTATTTTTGTAAAAAACTTTTAAAATAGTTGTTGCGACGGGTCCCGTCGCAAATACCTTTTGCGACGGTACCGTCGCAAAAACTATTTTTTAAAAAAAATAAAAAACTATTAATAATACTAGTATTTGCGACGGGTCCCGTCGCAAAAACTATTTTTTAAAAAAAAATAAAAAACTATTAATAATACTAGTATTTGCGACGAGCATAGTATCCCGTCGCAAATACTATAAAAAAAATAAAAAAAATAAATTATTAATAAATTATTTTAATTAATATAATAATAGAATTATAATTCACAAATAAAAATAATAAATTATTAATAAATTATTTTAATTAATATAATAATAATAGAATTATAATTCAAAAATAAAAAATAATAGAATATTAATAAATGATTTAATTAATATAATAATATTAGAATTATAATTCATAAATAAAAAAAATATTAATAAGTTATTTTAATTAATATAAAAATAATAGAATTATTTTACATTCAAATATTAAAATAATTCAAGTATTACAAAAAATATAATTAAATTATAATATTATAAAATTTTAATATATATATAAAATTTAATATTATAAAATATAAATAATATTATTATTCATATTAATATTGTTATTTAAAAATATAATATTATTAATATTTTATAATGAGACAGAAACTACGAATAGAAAAAAAAATATTTTGATTTCACAAATTTTATAACATAAATACAATCTCTAATCTGAGGGAGGGGGGGGGGGGAGGTGGGGGATCTGCAGATGGTGGTGGAGGAAACTCCATCCCTAAAGCATGAGTGAGTCGGCGCATGTACTCCATCTGCTCCTGATGCTGCTGCTGCCACCGACTCGCCTGCTCCTCGTACAACTGCTGCTGGCGTCGACGCTCTTCCTCATGCTGCTGACGCATCTGCTCCTGCTCCTGTCGGAGACTCTCTATCTGTGCAGTCTGAGATCGCAACTGATCCTCATACTGTGTAGTAGAAGAAGATGCACGAGCTCCTCTCGAGCTGGACGCCGACATCGCAGCACTGCCATAATAATCTCCGGGAGTCAGTCGAGAGCCGATACCAACTACCCGGCCCTTCTCGAAGGCATACTGGGTGGCCTGAATCCATGCCGCTTCATCAAACTGACGGGCAGTGGTCTGATCTGATGACTCGGCCTGACTCTCAGGTCGGGCCTGTGACGCTGCGGCCTCATATGACTCCTATAGTTGCAATTTAAAATTAAAATTGTGAATATATTATATGCAGTTAATTTTTAAACTTGAAAACAAATAATACTGACCACGATGTGATGCTGACGATCACCTCTGAGCTCCCCAGTAGCAGGATCACTATACATCCTCCGATATACGTCGTACTCTGTAATATCGGGGTGCTCGACAGCCTATAAGAATAAAAAATAAACTGTTAATATTTACAGTTATATAAAATATTTATAAATAATGTACGTACCAGATGCTATCTATGAGTACTGAAAGAACGACTCCCAGCTCGATGAGTCACCTCCTGTCTCCCCCGATTCTGCCTCCCCACTGATGATCTCCTCTGAAATGCACTACTCAACCAGTGCACACATAATCCATCCCATACATGGGATGAAATATACTCTGGTCGGTGTGCTCTACATGACTCGTCAAAAATCTGACACTCCTGCTTTCTTCATCGCAGCTTTTCTTAAATTGTGCAAAAACTGATGAAGGCGATCACGCATGGCCACCTTTCATGCCTCGTGGATGGCGTCACGCATGGTATCCTCGATCGGATACCATAAACCCTACAAATAAATCAAAATATCAAGTTAGAAATGAAATAATTTTCAAAATAAAAATTATTTATTTACGTACGTACCAACCAATGGCCGAACATGGCCTACTGCACATCAATGGGAATCTGCTCCCATGTGGTCCACGACTGAGAGAAATAGTTGCGCAAAATAGCGCTGCCCTGTCCGACTGCTATATGCAGAAAACTGAAAAAATAATAAACATTTATTATGTGAATAGATTAATGAAATCTTAGTCAAATTCACAGGTTATCACACAGGTTATCACACCTCCGTGTGCGTGGATCAAACCCAAGACGTGGACGTCGCTCGGGGACGGGGTCAGGAATCATCAATCGTGCAAGACCGCGCCCCCTCCGCGTACTCCCTGGAGCGCCTGCAGGCTGAGGGTCATCTGTCAGCAACTCATCCGCATCGAAAGTCAGGTCAGCATCCGCCAACTCACGAAATGTGGCGTCGTCCATCTGAAACAGAAAATATTAATGTTAGCAAATAATTTATAATTACTATTATATATACATATATACATATTATGATTGTATATAAATACCATGGAATGCTATCAGTGTTCATCTTCATCATCATCTTCATATATGTCAATGTCATCTTCATATTCCTCCTCAACATCATCGATATCCATTCGAGTTACAGTTGCTTCATCTCTTACCATTTCAAATTCATATGTGACATCATTAACATCATCGTCATCACCGACTCTTAAATATGGGGTGTCGTCATCGATACTCATGTCTCTTTGTAAAAAAGATTGATTTTGAGTACTCTCTTGAAAAACTTCAATTCTTTGCACATCAGTGAAAGCACATTCACTTTGACTAAACTGATTGTCTCGAATTTTGATTTTTATTACACTCCACCAATCAGTCAATTCTCTTGATGTTGCACAGTACTTCACGTAATAAACTTGATATGCCTGTTGAGCCAATAAGAATGGTTCATTTACTGCGAGAACACTTTTACATTTAATATCGATGATTCCATGAGTCGGATGAATACGCACGCCTCTCTCTGTATCCAACCACCGACATTTGAACATGGTTATGTAATGTTGTCCAAGATAACAGAGTTCAATGATTTCATCAAGTATGCCATAAAAGTCAACTTCATTTTCTCGATGATGAGATCCTCTCAAGCTAACTCCACTGTTCATTGTTTTTTTCGATTCCCCATATGCATGTGTGTGGAATCGAAATCCATTCACCACATATGCATTATAAGTTTTAACAAGTTTGGAAGGTGGGTTACTCAATACACACAGTCGTTTTTCAATTTTATCAGCATGTCGAGACACCTGAAAATTTGTGAAATAATTATCAATATAGTAAACTATACATTGAATGAGTTGCTAAAAGATAAAGAATTTATGTTACCAGTTTTTGAAACCACTGAGAGAAATTTTTCAGTCGACGTTCTTCGAGAGCAGCTGCTGTAATTTGTGGAATTTGTTTCTTGATATGATTATCATACAACCTATAAAAACCAAAGTTATTTACTGTAACATAAATGATAGAATAAGTGATATAAACACTTACAGTACAACTGATGTCATCTCTTCACAGTTGAGCAGAACATACGTATGAGCTCTCTGATGTTCATCATCTGAAAGCCAGCGTTCATAAACTCCACCAAAACCAAGCTCTGACTGGTTAAAAACAGATAATTGATTGTCGATTTCATCAATATTCCTCTCGTTCCGTCCCATTCGGTTTTGTTTTGAAGGATACTCAGATTCAAAATAATGGGAGCAGAAAAAAGATATTTCCTCTTGCAAATAAGCTTCTGCAATAGATCCTTCAACAGATGCTTTGTTCTGTACTTTTCTTTTCAATTTTTGCATGCATCTTTCAAATGGGTACATCCATCGAAACTGTACCGGACCTCCACATTTGGCTTCATATGGCAAATGTAACATCAAATGTTCCATTGAGTCGAAGAAAGACGACGGAAATATTTTTTCCAGTTTACATATAATTACAACAACATCGTTTTCAAGTTTTCCTAGAGCATCATAATCTGCTGTAGCCGCACAAATTTCCCAAAAAAAAAAGAGACATGTCAGTTATGGAATACCAAATCACAGAATTCAACAGACCTCTTAATCCAATGGGTAGAAGTCTCTCCATTATAACATGACAATCATGAATTTTTAATCCAGTAATATGACCATTCTTTACACATCTACCCAAATTGGAAGCACAGCCATCTGGAAGTCTCAAATCTGCAATCCACTGACAAAATAATAAACGGTTTTCTTTAGAAAATGTATAAGATGCTTTTGGTTTCAGTAACCTTTCTGTTCTTACATTCTCAAAGAGTTCCAATTCTGGACGCCTGCAAATTTGGGCAAGATCTAAACGTGCATTTACATTGTCTTTGCTCTTTCCTAGCATATCCAAAACTGTATGAAACAAATTATCAAAACAGTTCTTCTCAATATGCATGACATCCAACATGTGGCGGACCAACAAATCAGACCAATATGGTAAATCCCAAAATATGCTACGTTTAATCTAATTGTGTTCTTTCCAAATCCAAAAATTTTCTGTTGGTTTATTGTGGGACCAAAAGTGATGGGAGGTAATGAAAATACAACTGATTTTAACTCCGAACCTGATAGAATTTTTGGAGGTCCATCCATTTCAACTGTTCCTTTCTGAAATGAGATCTGTTTCTGCGAAAAGGATGATCAGCTGGAAGAAATCTGCGATGACAGTCAAAATAACAAGGTTTCTTTCCATGAATGAGCATAAATGCTTTGTTCTCTCCCATACAGTAAGGACATGATTTCTGACCATGTGTACTCCAGCCAGATAACATCCCATAAGCCGGGAAGTCACTTATTGTCCACATCAATGCTGCTCTCAGTATGAAATTCTGTTTCGTTGCAACATCATATGTACTGACACCAGTACTCCACAATAAATTTAATTCATCAATCAATGGATTCAAATAAACATCAATATTTTTCTTCGGATGTCCTGGAATTAGTAAAGTCAAAAAGATATATGGATCCTTCATCAACATCCATGGAGGTAAATTGTACGGAGTTAAAAAACAGGCCAACATGAATATTGACTACCATAAGATCCAAACGGACAGAAACCATCAGTGGAAAAGGCCCAGTCGAACATTTCTAAGCTTCTAAAGCAAAGGATGGATGCACTCTATCAAAATGTTTCCATGAATCACCATCGGCTGGATGATTCAAGATTTTATCGGTTGAAATATTCTCTTTATGCCATGACATCATTGTCGCTGTATTCTTAGACATGAATAAACGCTGAAGTCTGGATGTAAGCGGAAAATATCTCAACTGTTTTACAGGAATCAAACCAGACTTCCCGTGTTGTCCTTCTTTATATCTCAGTTGCCCACATGTGGGACAACTATCCAACGACTCATTTTCCCCAGAATATAAAATGCAGTCATTTGAACATGCATGAATCTTCTGACAAGTTAGTCCCAAATTTCGAACCAGCCTCTTACTTTCATAGTAATTTGCAGGTAAAAACATTTCCTTCGGGTAACAGTGTTTTCAGCAAAGAAAATATCTGGTCAAAACAGGTGTTTGACATTCCGTTATCTGATTTGATAGCCATAAATTTTGCAACTGCTTCTAATTTGCTCATCTTGCAGCCAGGATATAATGCATCCTCAGCAGACTTCAACAACTCATAAATTCAGACGGTACCAACTCAGGATTTGAAGCTATATCAGCCGGAGTTTCTGTATGTTGAACAGATGAACCTGCAACATCATGTACTAAATCTTGAAACCTGGGATGGATCCGGAATCAAGTTGGTATCACCTGCTCTGGAACTGCGTTCACCGTGTTGATACCAAAAAACATAATCTGCTTGAAAACCAAAACGCAAGAGATGTTCCCCCACTTTGTCAAACGTGTCAAACGTTCTCAATGCACATTTTCTACAAGGGCATTTTATTTTTCCTTCTGAAACAAATTCTGGATTTGATGCCGCAAATGATAAAAAAATCTCCACACCCTCTATATATACTGGATTTAAACTAGAACCATTTGGATTTCTACGTTGATTTTCCATATGCGGTCATCTAATAATGACTGTTGACGACCTCGTTGTTCCATATTTTTCTATAAAATATAAAAGCATTACTGATTTTGAATAATTTGTTAGAAAAAACACTCAAGCAAGGATTGAATATATTGAGAATAAAGCAAAACCTGTTACAAATATTGATAATTTTAATATTATATTGATTTTTTATTTTTTTTAATAATACTAATATAATTTTTTCATAAATATTAATTATACAATAATAACATTATTACATTATTAGTATATTTTATTATTAATATTAAAATAATATAATTTTCTATATTATATACAATTCTCCTTTCATCTGTGTGTTTAACATTCTGTCTCCACATGTAATATTGGCATTCACTTTCACTTCTCCATTGGCGAGTAGGTTGATAATTTTGAAAAAGAATGCCAATATTACATGTGGAGACAGAAAACACACAGAAAAAAAGAGAATTGTATATAATATAGAAAATTATATTATTTTAATATTAATAATAAAATATATAAATAATGTAATAAGGTAATTATTCCTAATTATTGGTAATCATTCCTAATTATTGGTAATTATTCCAAATTATTGGTAATTATTCCAAATTATTGGTAATTATTCATAATTTTTGGTAAATATTGATAATTATTGGAAAATATTGGTAATTATTGGTAATTATTGGTAATTATTGGTAATTATTGGTAATTATTGGTAATTATTGGTAATTATTACTAATTATTGGTAATTATTTCTAATTATTGGTAATTATTACTAATTATTGGTAATTAATACTAATTATTGGTAATTAATACTAATTATTGGTAATTAATACTAATTATTGGTAATTAATACTAATTATTGGTAATTAATACTAATTATTGGTAATTAATAATAATTATTACTAATTATTGGTAATTATTACTAATTATTCCTAATTAATACTAATTATTCCTAATTATTACTAATTATTACTAATTATTACTAATTATTACTAATTATTGGTAATTATTACTAATTATTACTAATTATTGGTAATTATTGGTAATTATTACTAATTATTGGTAATTATTACTAATTATTGGTAATTATTACTAATTATTGGTAATTAATACTAATTATTGGTAATTATTACTAATTATTGGTAATTAATAATAATTATTACTAATTATTGGTAATTATTACTAATTATTCCTAATTAATACTAATTATTCCTAATTATTCCTAATTAATACTAATTATTCCTAATTATTACTAATTATTACTAATTATTACTAATTATTACTAATTATTGGTAATTATTACTAATTATTACTAATTATTGCTAATTATTGCTAATTATTACTAATTATTACTAATTATTACTAATTATTGCTAATTATTGCTAATTATTGCCAATTATTGGCAATTATTGGTAATTATTGGCAATTATTGGTAAGTATTGGTAATTATTGGCAATTATTGGTAAGTATTGTTAATTATTACTAAATATTGGTAATTATTGGTAATTATTACTAATTATTGTTAATTATTGTTAATTATTACTAATTATTGTTAATTATTACTAATTATTGGTAATTATTCCTAATTATTACTAATTATTGGTAATTATTACTAATTATTGGTAATAATTCCTAATTATTACTAATTATTGGTAATTAATACTAATTATTGGTAATTAATACTAATTATAGGTAATTATTACTAATTATTGCTAATTATTACTAATTATTGCTAATTATTACTAATTATTGCTAATTATTACTAATTATTGCTAATTATTACTAATTATTGGTAATTATTTCTAATTATTACTAATTATTACTAATTATTAGTAATTATTACTAATTATTAGTAATTATTGCTAATTATTACTAATTATTGCTAATTATTACTAATTATTGGTAATTATTACTCATTATTACTAATTATTGCTAATTATTGCTAATTATTGCTAATTATTACTAATTATTGCTAATTATTACTAATTATTGCTAATTATTGCTAATTATTGCTAATTATTACTAATTATTGCTAATTATTATTAATTATTGCTAATTATTGCTAATTATTTCTATTATTACTAATTATTGCTAATTATTCCTATTATTACTAATTATTACTAATTATTACTAATTATTGCCAATTATTGGCAATTATTGGTAATTATTGGTAAGTATTGTTAATTATTACTAAATATTGGTAATTATTGGTAATTATTACTAATTATTGTTAATTATTACTAATTATTCCTAATTATTACTAATTATTACTAATTATTGTTAATTATTACTAATTATTCCTAATTATTGGTAATTAATACTAATTATTCCTAATTATTGGTAATTAATACTAATTATTGGTAATTATTCCTAATTATTACTAATTATTGGTAATTAATACTAATTATTGGTAATTAATACTAATTATTGGTAATTAATACTAATTATAGGTAATTATTACTAATTATTGGTAATTAATACTAATTATTGGTAATTATTACTAATTATTGGTAATTATTACTAATTATTGGTAATTTTTCCTAATTATTGGTAATTTTTCCTAATTTTTCCTAATTTTTTCTAATTTTTCCTAATTTTTCCTAATTTTAGGTATTAATTACTAATTATTAATAATTATTGCTAATTATTAATAATTATTACTAATTATTGCTAATTATTGGTAATTATTGCTAATTATTGGTAATTATTGCTAATTATTGCTAATTATTGCTAATTATTGGTAATTATTGGTAATTATTGGTAATTATTGGTACTTATTTCTAGTTATTCCTAGTTATTCCTAGTTATTCCTAGTTATTCCTAGTTATTCCTAGTTATTCCTAGTTATTACTAATTATTACTAATTATTACTAATTATTACTAATTATTACTAATTATTACTAATTATTCCTAATTATTACTAATTATTCCTAATTATTCCTAATTATTCCTAATTATTACTAATTATTTGTAATTATTGGTAATTATTGGTAATTATTGGTAATTATTGGTAATTATTACTAATTATTACTAATTATTGGTAATTATTACTAATTATAACTAATTTTTACTAATTATTGATAATTATTACTAATTATTACTAATTATTGGTAATTATTACTAATTATTACTAATTATTCTTAATTATTGATAATTATTGATAATTGTTCCTAATTATTAGTAATTAAATGAATAATTATCAATAATTAGGAATAATTACCAATAATTACAAATAATAACATTATTAATATATTTTATTATTAATATTAAAATAATATAATTTTCTAATTTATATACAATTCTCCTTTCATCTGTGCGCTTTCTATCTCCACATACAAATAATACATGTGAAGACAGCAAACACACAGATGAAAAGAGAATTGTATATATATAAAAAATTATATTATTTTAATATTAATAATAAAATAGACTAATAATGTAATAATGTTATTATTCCTAATTATTGGTATTTATTACTAATTATTAATATTTATTCTTAATTATTAAAAATTATTACTAATTATTCCTAATTACCATTAACTATGAACAATACTAATAATTTAAATTTATTAAGTAATAAAACAATGTAAACATAATTAAATTACAACTAATTAAGAATAATTGAAACTAATAAAAAATTAAAAATAAATATTAAATTAAAATGAACATAAATACCTTAAAAATTGATCTGCTCTGATCGTTCTTCAAAACTTTAATATCAGCTCCGGAGAAAAAAATTAAACTGGAAAAAAACTGAACTCTAGAAATATAATTTTCAGAGAAGGAGAAGATAGAGAATGAGAATGAAATGAAAAAAACGGATGGGGTATATATAGGTTAGATTATTTGCGACGGGCCCATTTGCGACGGGTATCCCGTCGCAAACAGTATTAGTTGCGACGGTACCCGTCGCAAATACCTTGGCCAACATTTATTACGGTCAACGGGTAAATAGTTATTTGCGACGGGACCCGTCGCAAAAGGCTACTTATTTGCGACGGGGGAATATTCCCGTCGCAAATACCTTTTACCGCCGCCGGTTATTTGCGACGGGAATATTCCCCCGTCGCAAATAAGTTTCCCGTGATTTGGCCCAGAAACCGCGCCAATCCTTTTGCGACGGGGAAAGCTGTCCCGTCGTAAAAGGCTACTTATTTGCGACGGGAAATAACCCCGTCGCAAATAAGTTTTTAACAGGACTATTTGCGACATGATTTATTCCCGTCGCAAATAACCCGTCGCAAATGCCCATTTTTCCCGTAGTGCCAATGGACCAACGCCCCAATGCCCCAATGACCAAACAGCCCAACGACCCAACAACCAAACGCCCCAATGGTCTAACACCCTAATAGACTAACGACCCAACGAACGAACAACCTAACAACCCAATGGAACAATTGGCCAAATGAAATAATGTCCTAATTACCTAATGCACTATTGGACTAATGGAATATTATCCTATTGTCCTAATGACCAAATGTCCTAACGACCTTTTCCCCAAATGAAAAAATGACCTAATCGCCTAATGGACAATGTTGTTTCTTTATACCATGATAACAGTTTTCCTACTATATTGCTAGATAGTGTACTATATATATATATATACATACTATTCTTGTTAGTATGTTTTTTATACAGTGGATTAGCATGTTGTTCTTGATATAAATTGGTAAAGAATTTAAATCTTGAATTGATTTATAATTAATTGGATAGAGAATTAAGAGTCATGTTTACTGAATCTGGTGTCGGTTATAATTTGATAATAATAAAATTGACACATTGCGCATGTGTAACTGAAATTGAATATGTTGTCTGGGGCAGTTGGGTGGAGGGGGAGGGGTTGTGCTGGGGGGGGGGGGTGTTCAGGAGTGGGGGGGTGGGGGGGCTATCCGGGGGGGGGGGGGTTTGGGGGGGGGTGCTGTCCGGGGGGGGGGGGGCTGTTCAGGGATGAGGGATGTCTAGGGTGAGTGTGTGTGTGTGTGTAGTGGGGGGGTGTTCAGGGGGAGTTGGGGGGGGGGGGTTCTAGGGGTGGGGGGCTGTCCTGAGGGAGTTTTTTGGGGGGTGGGGCTGTCCGGGGGTGGGGGGGGGGTGTTCGAGGGTGGTCTGAGGTGGGTGTGTGTGTGTGGGGTGGTGTACATGGGGGGGGGGGGGGTTGGGAGTGGAGGATGGGGGGGGTACTGTCTGGGGGGGTGTTCTGGGTGTGGAGGGGGGGTGGGAGTGGGTGTTGTCCAGGGGTGGGGGGATGTCCGGGGGGGGGGGGGGGTGGTTGGAGGGGGGGGGGGGTTGGAGGGGGGAGTGTGGGGGCTACAGGGGGTAGGGAGGGGTTATATTTAGTACTAAACATTACTCTATATGGTTTAATGTTGAGCGAATTCATCCAAATGGTTGTCCAAACCTCTTTTCAAACCACCTCATCGCGTACGAGCAACACAGTAGGTCCCTACTAGAGTAGAGTAGTGAGTGTAATGGTCTAATGTCAAAATTGGGTTAATGGCCAATTGGCTAAATGGATACTTGGCCAATTGGCCAAATTCTCAAATGCCCAAATAGCCAAATACCCTAATGGTCTAACTCCCTAACAGCCTAATGACCCAAGGGTATAATTGAAAATTGGAAAAATGGACTACTGTCATAATTACCTAATGTTCTATTGGCCTAATGGCATATTAGCCTGTTGGCCTAATGGCCAAATGTCCTAATGGAATATTATCCTATTGGCATAATGGCCAATTGGACAATTGGCCAAATTCACAAATTCCCAAATGGCCAAACACCCAAATGGCCAAATGCCCTAATGCCCTAACACCCTAACGTCCTAACACCCTTACGCCCTTACAACCTAATTCCATAGTGGCCCAATTTTATTATTATATATATATACTAACTGAATAAATATATCCAATTTGTATTTTCTTTATTTAGATGTTTATTTTGTATCTTATTGTAGGTTTATTGAAGCAGAAGATTAGATTGGATTGGATTTGTTTGGATCACTGGATATGTGAAGAAGTTTGTCTGTCATTTATTATTTTTGAGGATCTTGGTGTTTCTTCTATTTTGAATTCATTTTTTTCCTGATTTTTGCTTTGTTTCTGCTGTTTGAGAAGCATCACCGTAATTTTTTTTAAAAAATAATTTTCCCAGCTTAGAGGCTGCCTATGGTGATCACTAATGGATGAATGTTTTTTGGCCTACAATGATCACCATTGATGGTCTTTCTAGGATGATTTTTAGGTTTCCTAGGAGGTCGCTATAGCTCGGCCCAACAGTGACCACTATTCAGCCGAGCATTAAGAACCCAAAAATAAACTCCTGTAATAAATATGAATAATTATTAACTTTAATAAACATATTAGCTCACTATTTGGATAATCATATTATGAAAGTGTACCTTATATATGTATTCACAACTGAGGTGCCCAACCATTCATGCTTGAGAATCCCATTTATAGTATCGAGACCAATTACATCTGTCATGGAAGCTCCATATATTTATTTTTTCATATGGAATGTAAGAAATATTTTCATCTTTAAATGTTGTCTCTACATGAAGTTGTAATAATAATAAATGTTTCTCTGGAACTGGAGGGGAGAAGGTACTCTCAGAATGTTGTTTTGATTTCTCGGTTGATTCACTAGATTTTCTTGATCCGACCATCCATTTACTCAATGATTTATCTATTTTTAATATAATACCTCAATTCATACATTTTATTAGAAACTTTTATAGGTTTTTCATATGAATTTTTTTGTTAAATACATACCTCATGTATCTTTATAATATTAGAGGACCATGCTATCAAATCTCTAATAGCATCATTGACTATTGTAACATCTAGATCATTAAGTGGAATAGGCAACTCAGTATTCATGTCATGAGCTACCTCAATCCCCATTATCATCTGATCTTTTTGGAAAAAATTATTATGTAGCTTTTCTTCCATGATATTATACATTGTACCCATCACAACAAGGAAATGCATGGGTGTTGACAGATACAAATCACATACTACTGAACCCTGCAAAATTTTAGTAAAATAATATTATCGAAAGTTTTTTTGATTCACATTTAGGAGAAAGAGTAATGAAAAAATTAATTACCTCGGGTAAGGTATGTGTTTGTGGGGAATAAATAGCCTCAAAGCTAGTAGAATCATTTGGTTCATCTGTGGATCTTTGTTCCACCGCCAGTTCACTTTGATATTTTCTTGTACATTGGTTTGCCAAACCTGACTGAAAAATAATATCTTACAATGAGTTTATTTGTGTTTACAATCATCTCACCATATTATATATATATATATATATATATATTCATGTGGTTTTATCTTCTATAAATATATTTGAGGAGATACTCTAGAACCTAATCCTCTAACGTGACCATATTGTTCTATCCACTTAAAATCTACTAAAAGTATCTTTTATTCTAGTATGATCTTTGTCAATTCTTGTTTCTAAAACATATAAAAATAATATGAAAATAAATATATATTTTTATGTAAAACTATTATAAATCATAAAAAATTACATTTATGTCATACTTACACAAGTTTCCCATACAGTTTTTGTGTTTTCATCAATTAGTTTACCCCCCTTATTTACACGAGCCTTCTTCCATAGCACATGATATGGGATGGAAGTGGATTCATATTTTGATTCATCAATATTCATATAAACAAAGGAACATATGTTGTTTCATAGCACATAGTTAAATTTCATTATTGATTGAAAATATATACCAATTTCTTCTCAAATAAAGCATACCTCATCCTTGCTTTACGATATAGGTACTTTGGTTTTGATGCATGTTATTTATTTTCAACACTCTTTTTATGTTTCATAAATTAATAGTTTTTAATCAATTTGTATAAAATAAATAATTTCAAATAATATATTATCGATTGAAATTCACCTAAAATGATTTGTCATTATAATGATTGATGAAAGAAGTCCATGTTTCCTACTTTATAATGTGTGTATAACTAACTGGTGGGTGATACTTTACTTTCCCCTTAGTATCCCTAAGATGAAACTTCGTAAGAAGAGTCCAGAAGCCTCTATGGGCTTTTCCAATGACCATTAAGACAATTTTTTATGGAAATAATATAAATAAACAAACTCTATAAGGAATAATGAAAATTAAATCAATGTTTCATTATATAATTTTTTAGTAAAATAGATGATGTATATCATAACATTAATGTTATATCTTTCCAAAGGATTTCCTTCATTACAGGTTGGATGTAGTTCCATTAATCAATATCAATCATCACATTTATCCTCATTGTAACCCTAATATAACTAATGAACATTAAATTTTTGCAGTAAATAGGTTGTCCGTGTTGATTCCAACCAACCAAAAATTTTATACCCTGACTTCTTACTTTGATAATTTTATTCAACACTGTGATTTTGAGTTGTTTTTTTCATCAACATGTTGTTGATCCCCTAATAATTCTGCAGTTTCATCATCAACAGTATATTATTCCTTGAGATTGGTAACATTGTCATGTGTATAAAACATTGTATACATGAGTAGTCAAACATTTAATTTGTATTGAATCACAACAATGTAAACATAGAGAAATGATTTGAGAAGGGTCTCATGCATGCTATATTTCAAACTTGATGAAATATTTAACTTCATATTCATACTCTTTTGTCAAAGAATTATATTGTATCCATTTTGAAGGAAATAGGTAATTGGATTTAAGAAAAAAATTACCCCATAGTGGTAGGTGTCCTCTGAATTCATCCAAAGGTGAAAATTATAGACAAATTTTACCCTCATAAGCTTTATCTCCCAAACACTTATTATTTCATTTTATTTCTTGATACTCATCCCTCATTTATTTTGGGCATCCAACTATGTTAATTTAACCACTCTAACAAAAATTCATCCCATAATGAGTACTGGTAATCATTTTTGATGACTACTGATCGAAGTGGTTCAAGCAGTATAGAAGAGATAGGGGACGAGTCTTAAGAAACAAAATACAATAATAACTATTCGGGATATGAAGCTAGTGAGGATGAAAGTTACCCCATTAAAACTTTTTAGATGTCCACATATTAATTTAAAATTTCAAATATCATCTCAAAATGCTAAAAGGCCACCAACACTACCATGAGGACATCAATGAGCTGAACTGACTCTAATCTATGTTACTAGTCCTTTTCCCTCACCTGTATCTCAAATATAATTTGTCTGTATCCACTAATGTTCATGTATAGGTTGTGATTATAAAAATAATAAAGTAAATACTAATAGGGCCCCTGAATTATACAACAAATATATTTGAGTATATGTTCAATGTAGTAACAATCAAAATACACATGTAAGTCAAGTCATTGTGTAGTAACCAGGACACCATGATAATCAAATGTACCGACTTCATTTCATAACAGTGAATTATAATAATCATATCATAATTTTATACCATGGGTTTTACCTAACATTCAAATCATTTCACTAATAATAGGTTAACATTTGAATAATAGGAGGAGAAAAAATTATTTATCTCCCTTTGGAAATAATCACATCATAGGTACCATGATATTTGACCTCAGACCCCTAGAATCCAAGACTATCCCTCAGGGATAACCATAACATGTACTTATTTCATCCAAATCATGAAATGGGTATAACATATACATTTTTCTTAAGAAGTTCATTTGAAATATGGGTAAGTCTTAACATAATTGGTTCCCTTAGGAAAGAACCACATAATGGGTGCCACAATATATTAGTTAAACCTAACTTTTGAAAAACCATAAAAAAGAACAAACAAAAATACAAATGTCACATAACCCTCACCCTAGACCTTGATGAATCACTAACATGTATATAGTAACTCGCATTCTAACATACTATACCTGTCCCTCACATAAAACCCAACAATTATCATTTTTAAAAGATATGTTTATCCCATGTATACTCTAAACCCACTCATATTAAAAAATGACCTAAATGCAATTTGAATTATGGATTCTAACATATTACATTTCAAGAATAAAGGAATTAAAATTAAAATAAAAATTAAAATAATTTATAATTCACTTAATTTATAAAATTGGCTATTCCATAATACATCAATTTTTCTAAGTCACTATTTTTCTCCCCAATCATAGCCTAAAATTTAGCTTCTTTTAGCCTTTCCGGAAACCCTGTTCACTACAATTGGCATCGTTGGAGAAAAATAAAGCTGATGAAAATCTATCCATCTTTCTTTTGTGCCAAAGATTCTAATTGGAGTAAAAAAATTCTTAAAAAATTCTGAAAATTAACCAAGTGAGTCACATAAGAAAATGAATATCAAGAAACCAAACAAATTCATTCATTATGTTTTGATTAAATTTTAGGTGTCATTTTTGGTGTTCTCAGGAAGTAGTAAATGAGGAGGATGAAAGGCTGAAAGAGTTGAAGAATGGGTTGGGATATGCGGTATTCAAAGCCTTGGAGGTGGATTTGAAAGAGATTAATAAATATAATATGAGTGGGATGTATGTCATCAAGGAACTTTGGAACCATAATGATGAGAGTAAGGAATGTTTGAAAGAGGGAGTCCAATCCATTATCAAGATATGGAAGGAAATAAAGCATCTAAGGATCAATTAAATAAATCTAGTAAAGGTTAGTTGTACTAAAGTATTGAATTATTTTATCTCTATTCAAGGTAGTAACAATTTTCATGCAAGATGCATGAAAATGTGGACTTTTATGCATGAAGTGTATTGTATTGTATATCTATCTTACCAAAATGAATCCTTATTTTCATAACGTTATTTGTGAAACCCGTGTCTCTTTGTAGAATTAACAATGATTATGAATTCTTAATCCATAATCATAATCTAATAACAATATCAGACAACACATCATTTTACTCACGTTTCAAAGGTTGTATGACCTCCATCAAAAATATAATTCACCTTCCATCACAACATATCACCGACCACAATGTAATCCAAATAAAAACTTTTCCATTTAACCAACTTGAATTTATCAATTTATTTACGGTAAAAATTACCACAATCATAAATATAATATAATAGTGCTAAGAAACACTAAATTTTCTAGTATTTCCTAGTATCATCATCTCGTTATTCAATAACATATTTAGCATGTGAAATTATGTTCATATTTATATTCAAATTTTGTATGAACAAAAAAAAATCAAATGAAATAAATTATATAAGAACCAACATAAAATTATATCATTTTATGACATAGGAAAAAGATTCATTTATTCATTCCACTACATCTCCTATGAGACACTAATCATCCAATATTAATTAAGTGAAAATATTCACCTATCATTCTATGAAATTTTATGAATATGATTTTCTCAATAGATACACATATATTGTAAGACCCAAATATTTTATGGTATCTATCTTTTTAAATTTAATTTATTCGAAAATATAGGTCTCACACAACACCAAGCTTAAACGAACAATTATATAAAATTAAATATCAATATTTTAAAATGAGGATTATAACTTAGGTTTTAAATTAGTGGGAATGAATAGTATTAACCAAATTATGAAATTTATATATTATATATTTAATCAAATTTTTTGAAACTCATCCAAATTATTTTATAGTCATAAGGTAAGAATGAATCCAATTTTATGCATTAAAAGGACATATTTTTTAAAAGTAGTTTTACCACCTTTTAATAGAGAACATTTTAAAAACAAAATTTTGACACTTTTATAAATTTTATTGAAAAAAATAAACTCAATTTTTAAAATAGAAATTTCAAAACTATTTTAGGGTGAAATTTTGGTATTTTTAGGAAAATATTTATTTTCTAGTGAAAAATGAAAAATCCTGATTTCTATAAAACTTTCATTTTCGTCATATTAATTGTATATTTCTGATTTTAATAATATCTTTACCTATGAAATTTTAAATAAAATATGGGTATATTATGAATAAAATTATGATATAATTATATCATTGAATAAGTAAATACATGTTTTAAAAATGATAAATTAAGTGTTGGTTTTTTTGTGAAACATAAATGCTTATTTACAATTTTATAATTAATATAATGATTTAAAAGGAAATTTATTAATAAATTAATATATTGTTTTATTATGATTATAATATAATTTTATGAGACCTTAATTAATTTTTAAAGTGTCATAAAAACAATTATAATATTAAAATCGATATTTTTCGAGTAAATGATGATTCTGTTTAAAAATTAAATTTATCATAATTATAAAATTATTTTCATAAAGTGGAGTCCATTTTTTAATTATAAACATTGAAAAATGTTTAGGGTGAATTTTTGAGTTTTTTCTAAAATAGTTGAACTTTTTGTGAATAGTGAAATACAATAATTTACGGTATTAGCTAAATACATGAATTATTGAGCCATGGATGATGTATGGATGATTTAGGAACCATTATTTATAACTCACATGAAATATTTACTGTATTTAGTCACAATAATCAATACTATTTCTTTTCTTGAGCCAAAATAATAAACAAATGGATAAAATAATCAAAAAACACCCTTCTCCTCCACTATAAATACCATACCTTCTCCTGGTACCTCCAAAGCCATGAATATTACTTATATTATTTCCATTTAATCTCCCAAACCTCCCCCAAATTTTCTAGTCTTTATGGTATTATCAAAAGACCATTTCCAAGTCCCTTAAAGAGGTTCTAAAGGAGGCGACACTCAAGAGGTAAAACCTTCTCTCTCTCTCTTTCAATTTCTTTTATTTTCTTATCCTTTACTTAACTCATATATCAAAACATGCATGATAAATATATAATATTCTATATAATGTAATTTTATTATGATAATTATACATACACCATAAATTCTTTTCTCTTCCCCTTTTTATTCTAAAAATGAAAACGTCGTCCGTGAGGTGTCGATTCACCACCTTCATAGACGATGATTCTTTAGTTTTCTAATACCATATTCAAGGCTGGTAATAAAAATATTTTTATGATTAAAAAATATTATAATATATATATTAAAACTTATTTAGTGTTCTTGAACTAGTATATATATATATATATAATATTAATTAATAAAACAAAACTAGTGCGTGATGATCGAAAAAATGCCAAAATAATCCAACCGGTTATCATTAACATTTTATCTAATGAATCATCCCCATATATGGGAAAAAATAAAATATAAGACAATTAAATATTATATAATATTATTAATAACATTTAATTTAAATTTTAGATAACTATTCCCATTTCACATGATTTTTCATACATATATACAAGTGAACCAATCATGAAAACCAAGGAAACAAACACTTCCAAATGAAGAAATTGAATCTTATAACTCATCAAAAATACCATAAATGAACTTAGTAAAATTTTAATAAATAAAATAAATGTTAAACAGGTTCTTAATTAAATTATTAATGAATCTAATTTCATTATCCAGTACATTAAATACAAGTGCATAACGCTTTTGGACAAAAGGTAATGGATTCTTCCTGAACCTCCATTTTTCATTTAGGTTACGCTTTCTCTCTCCTTACCCCAATGTAAATCTTAAATATTCTTATGTAATACTACTAAATTCTGTGTTTATGTTCCAAAAATATGTATCTAGATCAATTCTTCTTTCTTTTATGGGTAATTACATGTTTTTTAAGGTTCTTTTTCAATTCCTCTCGATAAACAAGCCCGATTAAAGGGAACTTCCCAATTTTTTACCCATTTTCAAGTACACTAAAAAATATATTTTAAGCACCCAATATTTTTATAAAATAATTATTTTATCATAAAAAGATATATTAGTTCATTTCTGGTTTTATGCAAACAATTACATCTTTTTTCACTTTAAAGACTCTTTTATATTTTTCTTTAAACCGCACTGAAGTGGCTCATTTCTAAAGTTTCTTAAACACTCTTTTTACATGTTTTCACTTTAGTTTCCAAATTTTAGTATGAATATTCATTTAATATTTATTAAATATAATATAATTACATTTTATTTTTTGGGATATACATGTTTACAATCTGATTTTTTATGAAAAATACAAATGTTTTCCAAAAGAACTCTTCTTTCCAAAGAAAAAGGGCATTTTTCTCAAGAATTTCTCAATGATTTTATTAGAATATTTTAATCTATTTAAATAAACTATATTTAATATTATACATAATTTATATTGATATCTTATTTTACCATATACCATATTTTATTTAATGGTTTATTATTATTTTGACTGGGGATGTACTATCTTGATATCATTCACCATATTACTCTGGATAGTTTATGATAATGTTTATTATTTGGGGAAAGTTATTAAAATTTCATATGCTAGTTTCAATATTAATGTATATGTTTATTATGTTTCACCCCTTTCATATGAGGAATCCATTGGACTTAATAAGTGATGGGTGGGTCCCGCTATAACTCCTCGATGCATCGATAGGACTCATGAGACAAAATAGACAGAGTTTTTACCCATTTATGTATAGTGTCTTGGACATGGACTTAACGGTATGTTTATGATGACCTAAATTATGCATTCCCTAATTATGATAACAGTAATTGATAGTCCATGTGATTATTAGAATAGTAGAATATCCATGGTTAAGTTTCTTTCTCATGTGATTATTTATGGAATTATTTAATCATATTTTCTTCCTAGAATATTATGTTCAATATTAATTTTTAATGTCATAAGTTTTTAGTTATTCACCATGAATTATTGTTTATGTTTATTTATGATAGCTTCCTTTGTATTGTTTAATCTTAATGAGCATCTGAGCTCACCCCTTTCTTATGTTTTATTTTTCCTCAGGATACGAATATGTATATTATAAATGACTTGGAGGGATAATCTAGGAGTTTATGGATGTTTCCAATGGAGTTTCTATGTTGTTTTTTCTTTTAAGTTGTAATGTAATAATTATATTTGCATATGGTTTTCCAAATATACTAAACTACTTGGTCCTTTGGGATGCAACTTCCTTATTTATTATACCAATTTAATAAAGTAGGGCATTGGATCTAGGCTACTTGGGTTGGTGTCTTTACAGTTGGTATCAAGGGAAGTTTGGTAGAAATCTTGGAAACTAGATTTAGAAAAAAAATTAGGGAACATAACCCTAAAATAGACTTTGAGGATAAGCATAGAAGAAAATCCTATAATTTTGGTAAGGTAGATATTATGTGGGTATTCTTAGAAATAAATTAATGCTTGGATACTACAAGTGGATATGTTTTTGGTACAAATGTACCTAGGGGTAACAACTCAGAAAAAGTGCATTGGGTCTGTCTCGGTAGAACCTGGTACATGACAACATGCCTTTCTATGCACCTGGTTTGACACTCATAGGGGAATTGTTTTAGATAATTCACATTTTCTTTACAAATCAATATAAAGGATTTAAAAGTAAACATGTACACAAAGAAACCATGTTTATGATTATGAGTTTAGCTACACATAAAATTTTCAATTTATGTTAATTATTTCACTAGTTTCGGGATTATACATTATGTTTCATAATGATATGATATAATTTAGTGTATGTCATTATTTATAAATAGAACCTAGTGGAAGGAATTAAAACCGTATCAATGCACGTATTCCATGTAGGTATTTCTCTCCTATGTAATATAATGATACTAGAGTAGGATCTGCAATTGGAACTGAGAAACTTATAACTATAATGGGACAGATGAATCGGGTTATGAATAATAACCTTACCCATATAGAGAATCCTGATCCATAACATAGAGTAACAATGTTAGATTGCTTTGCGAGACAAAAATCTCCATCATTTAATGGGACTACAAAATAATTTGTAGTTGGGCAGTGGATAAGTACCTTAGATAAGATATTTCTCACTTTGGGAAGTAACAAAAGGGAGAAGGTTATCATGGTATTTTATCATCTCTCATAAGATGATGATCAATGGTGTTCATTGATTCAAAACTCAAAGGTGGAGGATGAAATTTAAAATATAGAATGGAAGGATTTTAAGGAAATTTTATTAGAAAAATATTTCTCTCACGATCAACAAGAGGATATGGAGAGACAATTCTTGAATCTAAGAAAAAATTAGGATGATAATGTTACTAAGTATGAAGTCATCTTTACAAGGTTATTAAGGCAAGTTGTGGATTATGTACGCAATCCAAAAAGAAAGATTGATCAATTCTTTGATTGGTTAAAACCATTCCTCCAAAGGGCGTTGGTCTCCCAAACTTTATCATCATATGAATATTTTTTCTCATGTATTATCAATACAGAGAATGAATTATCTATGTCTTATGACTTTAAAGAAAATAAAGAGAAAAATAGAATGGTAGAGCAAGATATAAATAAAGGGAAAAAGGAAAATATTAATTTTACCACATGTGATAATTGTGGGAAGAAACTCTTAAGTACTTGCCTAAAGGGAATGAGAGTTTATTACAAGTATAGAGAGAAAGGTCACCAGGCTCATGAATGTAATGGAAAGAAAGAATCTATCAATGTGAAACATTTCAACTATAAAGAGATGGGGTACTATGCAAATGAATGTACTAAGTGTCAAGGAAATATAGCTTATAAAAATCAAAGGGATAAAGGTCAATCTTATGCTATTACTACAGATGAAGTGGAATGATTAATGTATTTGTGTTTTGGGATTCAAGAATTATGTTATGATATTCTAGTTATAAGAATCATGAGATATATAAGGATTATACCGTAGTACTTCTTCTTTATGAATTTATAAGCATGCATGTTTTCATAATGGTTTTAAGGTGATCAAGGTATTTATATATTTTGAATATGGGATTAAGAGATACATTATTTGTAGAATCTTATATTAAATTTATTATGGAAATTTATTGACCTTAATTCTAAATTTTTGTTTGTTAAATTAATATAGACATGTTTTAGATGTGTCTTAAGATTAACTACTTGTGGAAAATATCAAGTTAAACTTTGTAAATTATTGTTTGTTGATAATATATGATAACATTCTTGGTTTTCGTAAAAATTTAAAGGTCTAAGGAATGAATTAAGAACCATATGATTTGTTAAAAGTGATTTAGGAGTGAAAAATTCATCTTGAACATTCATTTCTAGGTGTAAGGGATGAAGTGAAAAAAGAACAAAGCATTAATAAAGGATGATATTATTCTTATGACATGGAAAGTAATCAAATAAGTTTATTTTATCAAGTGGTTATTTTAATATTAAAATAATCTCTCAACTATAGGAAAAATAATTTGGAACAAAAATGCTATACATTTAATTTTCTTTCTGAGAAATCAATGGACTTTTAACCGATAAAAAATTTATGACTTTGTAATAGCTAAATTTCTAATGACCATGTTCTCTATCACTCTCCATCATAACTTTATGGTCAGATTATTCTTCCATGTCCATATTTTCACTTCAAACTAATGTTATCCTATTAAAATTCCTATTTTTGTGGTGACCTATGCATTTAACTTTCCCTCTTATTAAGAGGATATTTTGTTAGCCCTATTTCCAATGTGAGTTTCCCACAAAGAAATTTTTAAATATCAACCTTTTATTTTTGAAGTACAATTTCAAATTGTGAGGAAGCAATTTATTAATGGAGGGGAGAATATAACACCCTAATATTTTATGGTATGTATATTTTTAAATTTAATTTCTTTGAAAATATTGGTTTCAGACAACACCAAGCTTAAACAAACAATGATAAAAAATTAAATATCATTATTTTAAAAAGACCGCTATAACCCAACTATTAAATTAGAAGGAATGAATAATATTAACCAAATTAAGAAATTTATATATATTATATTTTTAATAATTTTTTTTGACACTCATACAAATGATTTTATAGTCATATGATAAGAATAAATCCAATTTTACATATTAAAAGACTATATTTTTCTAAAGGCACATTTATCGCCTTTTAATAGTGCATTTTTTTAAAACTAAATTTTGAAACTTTTATAAATTATATTGAACAAAATAAACTTTATTTTTAAAATCAGAATATAGAAACTAGTTTTGGGTGAAATTTTGGTATTTTTCTGAAAAATATTTATTTTCCAGTAAATAGTGAAAAATCCCAATTTCTATAAAACTATCATTTTCATTATATTAATAGTCTATTTATGATTTGAATAGTAAATTCATCTATAAAAGTATAAATAAAATATGAGTATCTTATGAATGAAAATATGATATATTTATATGATGAAATAAGTAAATAAATGTTTTAAACAATGATAAATTAAGTATTGATATTTTTATAAAACATAAATGTTAATTTACAATTTTATAATTAATATAATGACATAAAATAAAAATTTATTTTCATAAAAATGATTCATAAATTAATATTTTGTTTTATTATGATTATAATATAATTTTATGATACCTTAATTAATTTTTCGAAGTGTCATAAAAACAATTATAATATTAAAATTGGTATTTTGTGAGTAAATGATGATTTTATTTAAATATTAAATTTATCATAATTATAAAATTATTTTCATAAAATAGATTCCATTTTTTAATTCTACACATCGAAAAATGGTTAGGGTAATTTTTTTCTAAAATAGTTGAATTTTTTGATGAATAGTGAAATACAACAATTTACGGTATTAGCTAAATACATGAATTATTGAGTCATGGATGATATATGGATGATATAAGCACCACTAGTTCAAACTCACATGAACTAGTTACTATATTTAGTAACAAGAATCAATAATATTTCTTTTCTTGATCCAAAATAATAAACAAATGAATAAAATAATAAAAAAACACCCCTCTCCTCCTCTATAAATACACCCCTCACCACCCCTTCTCTTCACACCAACAAAGACTTGAATCTTGATTATATTATTAAATTTTACTCTCATAAACCTATACCACACATTCCATTCTTTCTAGTATTACCAAAATACCATTTCCAAGTTCCTTAAGAAGGTTCTCAAGGAGGTGACACTCAAGAGGTAAAACCTTTTCTCTCTCTCTCTCTCTTTTAATTTATTTTCTTTTATTATCCTTTAATTACCTCCTCTATACAAACATGCATGATAAATCCAATATATTATATATATTAGAATTCTATTATGATAATGTGATATCCACCATCAATTCCTTTCTCTTCCCCCTTTTTTTTCTTCGAAAAATGAAAATATTGTCTATGAGGTGTCGATTCACCACCTTCATGGATGATGATTCTTTCATTTTCTAATAACGCCTTCAAGGATGGTTATAAAACCATTTTTATGGTTAAAATAGATTATAATATTCATATTAAAACTTATTTAGTGTTATGTAAATATTTTATATACATAATATTAGTTAATAAAACAAAAATAGTGCGTGATGATTGAAAAAATGCCAAAATAATCCAACCAGTTATCATTAACATTTTATCTGATGAATCAAACTCATATTTAGAAAAAATTGAGATATAAGACCATTAATTATTCTTTAAGTTTATTAATAATATATAATTTTAATTCTGGATAACTATTCCCATTTCACATGATCTTTCGTACATATATACAAGTGAACCAATCATGAAAACCAAGTAAACAAACACTTCCAAATGATGAAATTGAATCTTATAACTCATCAAAAAACCATAAATAAACTTAATAAAATTATAATAAATAAAATAAATATTAAATAGGTTCTGAATTAAATTATTAATGAATATAATTACATTATCTAGGATGTTAATTACAAGTGCATAATGCTTTTATACATAAGGTAATGGATTATTCCCAAACCTCCATTTTTCATTTAGGTTACACTTTATCTCTCTTTACCCCAATTTAAGTCTTAATTATTATTATGTAATCATCATATATTCTGTGTTTTTGTTCAAAAGATATGTATCTAGGTCAATTCTTCTTTCTTTGACATGGAATTATATGTTTTATAAGGTTCATTTTTCAATTCCTCTTGATAAGCAAGCCCGATTAAAGGGAACTTCCCAATTTCTTACCCATTCTCAAGTGCAATACATAATATATTTTAAGCACCCAATATATTTATAAAATAAATATTTTTATCATGAAAAACTATATTAGTTAATTTATTATTTTATGCAAACAATTACACATTTTTATGCTTTAAAGACTCTTTTATATTTTCCCTTAAACAGTACTGAAGTGGCTCATTTATAAAGTTTATTAAAAACTCTTTTTATATTTTTTCACTTTAGTTTAAAAATTTCATTATGAATATTATTTTAATATTACTCAAATATAATTCAATTCCCTTTTCTTTTCTAGGATATACATGTTTACAATCTATTTTTTTATGACAAATACAAATGATTTTCCAAAAGAACACTTCTTTCCAAAGAAAAAGGGCATTTTTATCAAGAATTTCTAAATGATTTTATTAGAGTATTTTCATCTATTTAAATAATCTCTATTTAATCTTATCCATAATTTATATTTATCTCTTATCTTACCATTTATAATATTTTATCAAATGATTTATGATTATTTTGACTGGGGATAAACTGTCTTGATACCATTCACCATATTACTCTGGATAGTTTATTATTATGTTTTTTATTTGGGGAAAGTTATTAACATTTAATATTCTCATTTAATTATGATTGTATATGTTGATTATATTTTTTTTCCTTTCATATGAGGAATGCATTGTACTTAGTAAGTGATGTGTGGAGCCCACTATAGCCTCTCGATGAATCGTTAGGTCTCACAAGAAAAACTAGATGTGATTTTTACCCATTTATGTATGGTGTCTTGGTCGTAGCCTTGATGGTATGTTTATGATGTTCGAAATTATGAATTCCCTCATTATGATACTAATAATTGATAGTCCATGTTATTATTAAACTATTAGAATATCCATGGGTTAGTTTCTTTCTCATGTGATTATTTATGGAATTATTTAATAAGCTTTTATTCCTTCCATATTATGATCAAGATTATGTTTTAATATAATGCGTTTTTAGTTATTCACCATTATTTATTGTTTATTTTTATTTATGATAGCTTCTACTGTATTGTTTAACCTTATTGATCATCTGAGCTCGCCCCTTTCTTATGTTTTATTTTTCCCCAGGATGCGAAGATATATATTATGAATGATTTACGTGGATAATATATGAGTTTATGGATGTTTCCAATGGAGTTTCTATGTTGTTTTTTACTTTCAAGTTTTAATGTAACAATTATATTTGTATCTCATTTTCCAAAGCTACTAAACTACTCGATCCTTCAGGATGTGACTTCCTTATTTATTATATGAATGTAATAAAGTAATGCACGGACTCTATACTACTAGGGTCAGGGTATTTATATATATTCATGATTATTCTATTGTATTAAACATTTTTTCATCTTTATGTGCATGTAATACTGTGGAAACTAGATTCAAACAATGACAATAAACACTATTTAAAAGGTAAAAAGAAATAATATAATGAAAACATCAAGAAAATAACCATATATTGCAACAACAGATGGATATGCAGTTTGTAGTGGTCTCGTATGAAGCTGGAATGAGTTTACAGAGTAGGTGTGGTGTTGTGTAGGTATAGGTAAGTGAGAGAGAGAGAGAGAGATTATATGTAGGGTTCATCATGGTTAATAATAGCACACAAACGTAATCCGAAAATCCCAAAAAATCAAACAATGAGAGAGGAAAAAAGATACCTTAGATTCTATCCTTGATTCATCCAATAGAACATAGAGGAGTAGGGCTAAAAGTAGAGGAGTTTCTTGAGATATTGAGAATAATGATTTCATGAGTTATAGTTAGGGTTATTTTAAATATATTAGGAACACTTTTATCATCACTTTCAAAAAACTGATGATAAAGGATTTACAATTATAATTATAAATAAATAAAAAATTATAAACTTATTTATATAATTATATATTTGTTTATTATTATTTTATAATTATTTATATATTTATATAATGTTTAGTATAATTATAATTCGATGTGGTCGATATGACTCATAGTGCATGTTTTCAATATAAAAGTGTCATTTTACTTTAAAACACATGTTATATTAGTAAAACCAAGAAAATGAGATTGAATTATTTTCAAACTTTAAGAAAAAAATCTATAATTAATTTTTGATGTGTAAAAATCAACCTCATGTCAATCCTGTACATGATGTGTTCGATATGACTTGAAGTTCATGTTTTCAATACAAAAGTACCATTTTAGTTTAAAACACACATCAAATATGAAAAACTAAGAAAATAATATTGGATTGTTTTCAAACATTAGGAAAATGATTCATAATTCATTTTTGACATGTAAGAATTGACCAGATGTCAATATGACACATGATGTAGTCAGTATAACTCGAAGTATGTTTTTTCAATATAAAAGTGTCATTTTAGTTTAAAATGCATGCCACATCACCAAAAATGATAAAATGGGCTTAGATTGCTTTCAAAATTTAGTAAAATGATCCATAATCCATTTTTGATGTGTAGGAATTGACCACACATCAATCCGACACATGATGTGGTCGGTATGAATCAAATTGTATGTTTTCAATGCAAACATTTCATTTTAGATTAAAACACGCATCAAATATCCAAAACCGAGAAACCAAGATCATGTTGTTTTCAAACTTTAGTAAAATATTCCATAATTTATTTTTTAGGTGTAGGGATTGACCACACATCAATCCAACACATGATGTGATCTATATGACTCGAAGTGCATGTTTTAAATATAAAAGTGTCATTTTACTTTAAAAAACAATTAACATCACAAAAACTAAGAAAACAAGATCTAATTGTTTTAAAAATTTATAAAAATGATCTATAATTCATTTATAACATGTAGGAATCAACTACATGTCCATATGACACACGATGTGGTCAGTATGACTCGAAGTGTGTGTTTTCAATACAAAAGTGTCATTTTAGTTTAAAACACACATCAAATAGACAAAATAGAGGAAAAAAACTAGTATTGTTTTAAAAATTTATTACAATAATCCATAATTTATTTTTGATGTGCATGAATTGACCACACATCAATCTGACACCCGATGTGGTTGGTATGACTTGAAATGCATGTTTCTAATGCAAAAGTGTCATTTTAGTTTAAAACACATGTCACAACGCCGACACTTAAAAAATGAGATTGGATTGTTTTAAAACTTTAGGAAAATGATCTATAAATCATTTTTGACATATAGGAAGGAACCACAATCAATATAACACATGATGTGGTCGGTTTGGCTCAAAGTGCATGTTTTTAATACAGAAGTTTCGTTTTAGTTTAAAACCCACATCAAATAGCTAAAATTTAGAATTTTTTTATTGTTTTCAAACTATAATAAAATGATTCAAAATTCATTTTTATGTGTAGTAGTTTATTTCAGGTCAATATGACACACAATGTGGCCGACATGACTTGAAGTGCGTGTTTTCAATATAAAAGTGCTGTTTTACTTTAAAACGCACGCCACATCACCAAAAATGATAAAAAAGATCATATTGTTTTTTAAACTTTAGTAAAATGATATATAATTCATTTTTGATGTATATGAATTTATCACACATCAATTCGACACATAATGTGGTTGGTATAGCTCTAAGAGTGTGTTTTCAATACAAAAGTGTCATTTTAGTTTAAAACACGCATCAAATAGCCAAAATTGAGAAAACCATCTTGGATTGTTTTCAAACTTTAGGAAAACTGTCCATAATTCATTTGTGATGTGTATAAATTGACCTCTTATCAATCCAACAACTGATGCAATTGGTATGTCTCAAAATGTGTGTTTTGAATATAAAGCGTTATTTCAGTTTAATACCCAGGTCACATCATCAAAACTGAGAAAATGATCTCCAATTATTTTTTAACTTTACGAAAATGATCCATAATTTATTTTTTATGTGTAGGAATGGAACACACATCAATCTTACACACAACGTGGTCGATATGACTCGAAGTGTGTGTTTTCAATACAAAAGTGTCATTTTAAATTAACACACGCATCGAATAGTTAAAACTGAGAAAAATAGATCAAATTGTTTTCAAACTTGAATAAAATTATAAATAATTAATTTTTGACATGTATGAATCAACCAAACATAAATTCGATACATGATATGACCTATATGACTCAAAGTGAATATTTTCAATATAAAGGTTTCATTTTAGTTTAAAATGCATGTCAATAGACAAAATCTTGAAAACAAGATTAGATTTCTTTCAAACATTAAGAAGAAATCCATAACTTATTTTTGATGTATAGTAATTTACCACATGTTAAAATGACACATGATGTGGTTGGTATGACTCAAAGTGTGTGTTTTCAATATAAAAGTGTTATTTTAGTTTAAAACATGTGTCACATCACCAAAACCAAAAAAAACAAGGTTAGATTGTTTTCAATCATTACAAAAAGGATATATAATTCATATGTGACATGTGGGAATTAACCACACATAAATCTGACAAATGATGTGGTTGGTATGACTCGAAGTGTGTGTTTTCAATAAAAAAGAAGCATTTTAGTTTTAAGCACACATCAAATAGATAAAATAGAGAAAATAAGCTCGTATTATTTTCAAACCTTATAAAAATGGTCCATAATTCATTTATGACATGTAATAATTGGCTGCACTTCAATCTGACACACTATGTGACCAATATGACTCAAAGTGTGTGTTTTTAATATAAAGGTGTAATTTTAGTTTAAAACGCACGTCAATAGACAAAACTAAGAAAATGAGATTAGATAATTTTGAAACTTTAGGAAATTGATCAATAATTCATTTGTGATGTGTAAAAAATGAACACATGTCAATCTAACACACAATGTGTTCAGTATCACCCAAAGTACGTTTTTTCAATATATAAGTGAAATTTTAGTTTAAAAGGCACATCACATAGCCAAAATAGATCAAATAAGCTCAGAATTTTTTCTCATTATTTTTTATGTCATTTTTTAATTAATTTACTCATCATTTTTATTTGATAGTTATTTAGTGAATTTTCATAGAAACAATGCTTGAAGATGAATAAGAAATTGTGTGTCCGTTAAACTATTGTTCTCAAAAGAAAGTGCTCTTAAAATGGATCACATCCATAGTGAGAGGTTTTTATCACCAGAGATTTGATCCAATTCAAGATTACATAATTTTGAGAACAATAAGAAATTATGTGACGTTTAAAAATCAACCGGTACTCAATTTGATACATAGTGTGTCTGGTATGACTCAAAGAATATATTTTTAGTTTAAAATTGACACTTTGTGTTTAATTTATTTATTTATAGTCTTACTAATATAAGAATTATTTTCTTATACAAATGCATTCTTTTTCTCGAGATGGGGTTTTTTTTGGAAACTAATATCATGACCGCAGGTTGGAGGACAAAGACAAAGGAACATTGATGTTTTTGAATGTATGTGATAAATTTCACTTATTAATGTAATTGTAAAAAATATTTTTTAAAATGTCAATAATGTAGTGTTTTTTATTGTATGTGTGTTGCAAATTTTATTTCAACTAAATTATATATTTTCACCTTGTGTTTTCTCCCCGTATTTGGTGTTGCAGTGTGTTGTCAAAATTACAACATACTGCAGTAGTATGCCTCTTTTTTGGCGCTAGTAATAGCACTGATAAAATATTCCTTTATCAACACTAAACTATAACTGATAAAGAGACCCTTTATCAGTGATAAATAAAATCATTGATAAAGAGGTCCCCTTATTAGTGTTAAAAGAAGTGATGATAAAGGCCTAAGGCCTTTAAAGGCACTCTACAACGCTTTTTTTTACGCTAACAAAGCTCTATTCTAGCATTTTTAAAGACCTCAAATGTAGTAGTGATATCAAAATATATGTTTGATACCATTCAAATGTTTTTAAGTAGGATGAGATGTTTAATGGGTAGGACTGGGGCATGTGGTTCTAAAACCCAAATTTTGTGGGCTTAAAAATATTAAACGATTTAGGCCGACATTATATGAAAGTTTCACAAAATGAGTTTGATCCACATGAAAACTAGACCAGACATTCCCACATTATATAAAATAATTAATTACATGAACCAGATTGGTTTGCATATCAATCCTCATTCATGTAAAAAATTTAAAAATAAATTACCCCATGAATTGAATAATATATCAAACAAAAAACTTAGACCCTATAACATATGTAAAGGTTTAAATAAAAAAAATATTTAGACACACCAAATAACAAAATAAATGACATAAATCAAATAATATAACATTATATTAGTAAAAATGGAAATCTCACCAACAATTTGAACGCACAATTCAGATATGCTACTGAAATAATGAATCAAAAAACAATTACCTATATATTGAATAATATGGAAAATTTAATGAGTTATGGTTTGAAAAATAAATTGAAATAAGGAGAAAATGATAACGGGGAGGCGACATACTGATGATATTGTTTGTTTCTCCTTAGATTCACTTGACCATTAGTGGGTTTGGGATACTAGGTATAATGAATGAACCCCAAATCACGAACCTGTGATGGAGAGGCATGAAATGAATCAGACACTGAAACTAGAAATATCTATTTTTTAAATTTGATTAAGTGTGTAGGTGTAGTGAATATCACCACTTCAAATAGAACTTTTAAAAGTTCTATAAATCACTTTTATCAATGCTAAAAAAACACTGTAAATCTAAGCACCCTTAAAAGATGGTCCCTTTTATTAGTGCTAAAGAAAGCGATGATAAAAGAAAAAAAAAAGATTTTTTTTCTTCTATAAATTCTGAGGAGGATATTCCTTTTATCAGTTCTCCCCTTCCCTTTTAGCAGTGATATATATAGGAGGGTTTTATTAGTGTTAGATCCCCCTACCATTTTAACAACGCTATAACACCTCCTGCACAACCGCGCACACCCCTTCCTTCATCTGGATTCAAACTTGAGATCCACCCCTCACACGTATACACCTTACCACTACTTTATATTGATTTGTTCTTTAATTTATGATATATATGTATATATGTATTGTTACATTTTTTATCCATATATTTATATGATTATTTTTTAATAAATTTATAAAACATGTTTTCTATGCGCGTGTGTTTATATATATATATTTACATATATATGTGTGTAGATCTATAAATATAATTATTTATATTTATATTTATTTACATATATTATATATTAATATTTATATACATATATTAGAATAAATAGATAATATATATCAGTTTTTAATATAAACACACATAAGAATATATTTATATATATACACATTATATAGATTTATAAATATTCATATTTTTCATTTTAAATAATAAAATAGATATTATTTTTTTATATATGGTTTATATATTTATAAATATATTTTATATGTAAATATGTTTACATATTTATTTATAAAATTAAAATTTTGTGAGTAAATATATACAAATATGTATATATTTAATTATAAATAATAGTAAATTATGAAAAATGACAAGATATAAACTTTATAATATCATTATGAGTGTAATACTTTAAAATAAATTTAGTCTCTACCAAAAAAAGATAATAAAAATCCCTTAAATTAGGATGAAATTCCATCCAATGTTAAAAAATGGGGGTCCCCGAAAAAAAAACTCAGTTTTGGAGAACTTATACACCTTTTTTGACCCTAAAAAATGATGTATGGGGTTCCCCCTAGCCACCATGGTGTATATCTTTTTGTAATATTCAAGTTAATATGTGGTAGAGCTCACATGGATAAATGGATGAAAAGTTATGGTCGTTTGAAATTTGAGTCATGTTTTCAACTTATTTTAAATCATTTATTAATTTATTGATTTTTTCTATCTTCAAATTATTATTAAATGAATATTAATCAATAATAATTATAAAATTTTAATTAATATTATTTTTATATTATTTTATAAAACATTTCCCACTAAATATTTTATATATTAAGTGTGATTACATATTTTGTATTATATAAATCATATTTTATAAAATATATTATATTTATATCAATATAAATATATTTATATATTAATATAATATTTTTAATGATATATTACCTTTTTTATGAAATATACCTTTTATCAATGCTAAAAATAATGGTTTTCGCACTTATAAAATATATACTTTTATCGGCGCTAAGAGAAATGCTGTTAAAAGTACCCTTTATCAATGCTAAAGGAAAACGCTGATAAAGGGGATACTTTTTTTGTACTGAAAAAGAATGGATAAAGGGTTCTTTTATCAGTGTTTTTTACTCCTGATAAAAGTACCCCATTTAGAATTGATTTTTTTAACACTGATAAAGGGTGGTGTTGCATAAGGTCAAATCTATGTTAGTGTATGTGAATAGAATAACAACTAAATTAAATGAATAAAAACTACCAAATCGAACGAAGAAGCTGATTGGAAATTAGTGTGAAATGTGCATCATCGGTCGGTTTGGAGGGTTTCTCCCCATGCCCCACCTTCTCAAGTAAGAAATAAATAAAAGATTCTTTTTTATAAAATACATTATTATTATTATTATTATTCATTTTATTATTCTTATTCTTATTCTTATTATTTTGTTTTATCACTCTTCATGTGGGTATGCGAGGGGAGGGGATGAGCAGGTGTCCAGTGGGTTGATCATAAACGAAAGTTTTTTTACAAACAAATATTTTCCCGTGGATCAACATGCAAAAAAAAGGATCGGCCCATAAAGCTTGTAGGATTTTTAAAACCATCCTATTAAAAACCATTTAATTAATAAATTTATTTTTTTAAACCCATTCCATCCTGGTAATGTAGTCTATCCCATGAATCCCATAGGCCATAGTTCTATTAATCTACCTAGTTAATACATTCACAAAAAAGGATTTACATGACCTTGTATTGTTTGAGAGGCACATTAGTACTCCTATAACAATAATATATGGTACTTCATGATCATAGAATTTTTCAATATCCTCTCATAATAAAAAAGGTTCTTTATTTCTCAATGAATCATAAAACTAATGATATATTTAATATATACAACTTATCTATATAAAACATTTATAAAACCATTATAATGTATCTTTGTTAATGAAAAAACATTACATCATCCAAATGTTAATTTGAAATCCATGATAGAACTTCAACTCTACAAAATATATCATTTAAAATTCTTTCTTTAAAAATTTTATTATATTGTAATGTTTACTAAGAGTCCCGATAATGTTCAAATCATCAACATGTTTTGTAATGATATTTTTTTTGATTCAACACTCTTTAAAAAAAACTACTATAGATTTGGGTTTATTCAGCACAATAACTGATAAAGTACACTTTTATCAATGCTGAAAAAATTTGATAAATGTTACCTTTTATCAGTGCTAAAAAATGTGATGATAAAAGAACTCCTTTATCAGAGTTTTTTCTTTAGCACTGATAAAGAGTACCCTTTATCAATGCTAAAAAAAGCATTCATAAAAGTCACCTTTATTAGAGATTTTTTTCTAATGTTGATAAATGGTATATTTTATAAAATAATTATAAATCATTAAAAATAATATTTTAATATAGAAATATATTTATATAGATATAAATATAATATATTTTTTAAAATATGATTTATAGAAGTCTAAATATGAATTTATACTTAATATATAAGATATTTAGTGACAAATAGATTCTAAATAATTAAAAAACAATATTAATTAATAATTTTATAATTATTATCGAGTAATAGTCATTTAATAACAATTTAATGAAATAAACATTCAATAAATGAATGAATGATCCAAGATGAGTTGAAAACATGACTTGAACTTCAAACCACTATAACTTTAGATTGGAGTGTTTGTTTGAGCTCTACCATATATCAAATCAAAGATTGTGAAGAGATATATATTTTATTGACCTGATGGGACCTTGGTCACGATTGTTTCGGGGTAAAAAATATCAGAAGTACTCTAAAATTGAGTTTTTAATTAGGTTACCCTAATTTTTTTCATATTCGATAAAATTTTAAATTCACTTAAGAGGGTATTTTAGTACTTTTCTAAAGAGAATGAATTTATTTCCAAGTATTACATTCATATTGATGTTAAGGTAATTTTATCATTTTTCTTATTATAGTTTTATTTATAATTAAATATATGAATATTTTCTTATATTTACATATAATAAATAAATTGTATAAATATATATTTAAACGTATTTATATAAAATGTATTTTTAAATATATAAACCATATGAAAATAAATATTTATTATTAATTTTATTTAAAATAAAAAATTATCCATTTTATTTACCTTATAAAAAACATTAATATATATATATACAAGTAATTTTTATATATAAATATGTACGTGTCAGTAAAAATATATTTCTATGTATATTCTAATATATGTAAATAAATACATATATGTAATTATTTGTGATTTTATGTACATAATATAAATGTGTATATGTGTGTGTAAATATATACATATGTGTGTGTATCAATATTTTATAAATACACCATACATAAATGTATTTGTATAAATAAATCATTATCATTATCATTAAATATATCATATAAACGCATTTACATTAAATATTTATAAATACATTATAAAAAAATTATATCTAAATATACAATTATATGTGAATATGTATAAATATATATATGTAAATATATATACATATAAATATATATCCAATGTATAAAATTTATATCTAAAGATACAATATATAGACATATTTTAAAAATGTATTTAAAAACAATTATATAAATAAAATCTAATTAATTATTATCCATTTTATTTAAAATAATATCTAACTATTTTTTTACGTTACAAAAATATATGAATATATATATATATATATATATATTTATAAAAAAGTATATATAATGTTTATATATACATATGTTTGTGTATTAATAAACATGTGTATATATATATTAATATATGTAAATGATTATTAATTTATAATATATTTAAATAAATTTAAGTATATATATATATATCACAAACACACACAAACATATATTTTATAAATACATTTAAAAATAATTATATAAATATATGAATAGAAAATATACATGTAAATATATGTATTTATATATATATATATATAAATAAAAATATCATAAAAGATAAAATAAAACAAGCTTGGTGTAGTGGTAAAGGTGTTTGAATTGTAAATGGGAGGTTCAGGGATCAAATCCCGCTGCGTGCACGAGTGAACATGAGGCCGAGCAATGGAAAAGCGCTAAAAAAGGTGGGGGGGGGGGGGGGGGTGGAGCACTCACAAAGGCAAGGGATGTCGAAGCACGTGTTCCAGGTGGGGCATGGGGTGGGTGGCTGAAAAGCGCTGACAAATGTGGAGAAAAGCACTGACAATGGGGGTGGGGATTTCTAAAAAAATATTTTTTAAAATTTTATTATTGCTAAAAAGAACGCTGATAAAGAGGGTCTTTAACAATTCTTTTTTATTGTTGATAAATGGAGTCTTTATGAATGATTTTTAGCACTAATAAAATCCCCCATTTATCTGTGTTTTTTAGCACTAATAAAAGCCAGATTTTAACAACACTTATATTAAAATTGCTTTTAAGTGTTGTTAAAGCAAATTTATAGCGCTTTTAAAAGCATTATATGTAGTAGAGAAAACATATATGAATTAGATCATTATTACAACTCTCTTTCATCAAATACTCACTTATAGAGTTATACAACATACTCCTTGATCATTTAAATTCATATAATGATTTTTTAAACTTAATTTAACAAATATTTTGAGATTTTGACCATGCTTCAAGCATCTTGAATACTTTATGGATTTTCATATAAACATCATTATCAATGTTACCATATAAGCATGCAATAATAACATTCATCATACATAATTTAAGTTGTTCATGTATAACTATTTTCACGAGATATCAAAAGGTGACAACATACATTGTAAGGTAATATGTTTCAATGAAATCATTCTTAGTTATTTGTGACAATCCTTGAGAAACTAACTATTATTTATACATTATAACATTGTTATTTTTTATTTCTTATACTCAAAATACTCATTTATCATAAATTCCAGGGGTTTTGTGTTCAACCTAATAACTAATGATTTTTAAGTGAATCAAATTTATATTGGATTACAAATTTCTATTTTTCTCTTCCTTTTCTATCATGAAATTTATCCATTAATTTAAGTTATTAGTTCTTAACAAGGGTATCAAGTGCTACATTATATGAAAATATTCCATAAAAAATGTTTTATATAATTTTTTGTTGAAGGTATTTGAAAATGTCTAAAAATTATAATAGTAGTGAAAAAATAAAACACAATCCAGGATGCTTCTATTGATAGGAAAGAGGCATGAATAAAGTTTCAGGTTTATAAGGATTGAACAACACTTTTTTAACACAAAAAAATACATTATAAACCACAAATACCAAGATCACCATGTTATAAAAAAATAAATCATGTATAAAGTAAATGAATAACATGTACCATTCATAAAAGATAGTTTCTACTCATGTATTCAGTCAAGTGTTTGTTGAAGATAACTAATGTCACAAACCAACCCAGGTCAAGTTGACACATCAGTTGAGTTGGTTTGTGATATGTTTAGAGGGAATTATCGATCACCTAGGTCTATAAACCAGTTCTACGGAATAAAAAATGATTGAGTATGCATGATTCCACCCCCCTAAATATCAATAAATAAGTAGCAAAGTTCTTACCATAAAAATGACATGGTACATATGTACGTAGGATTACCATGCACAATTAAAAAATAAAATTCAAATATATATAAAAATTAACCAAAAAAATCATAAATAATATAAATGACCAAACCCATATCTGATGATAAACATTAAACAATATACATAACAAGTACAAGTATAAAAGAGACAAAAAGTAAAGAAATAGGTCGAAGTGGTTGATACATCTACCATCTATGACGAACCACTAAACCCAAGCTATCATGATAAAATCCACATGACTCAAGGTCACATCCAAATCCCAAAGTGCCCAAAAACCTATAAAATGGTACATGCTAACCACATAAGTGCACAACCTATGTATCTAAAAAATACCTAAGAACTACATACACACCGAGGTGTGTATCTAGGGTGTGAGTTGCATGTGCCTCGTAGGTTTCCACCAATAGAAAATTCTATGTAATTTATTATATAATCTAGTCTATAAATTCTAGTTTGAAAATACATCTCATGAAAATAATTCTTTGTAGTATTTATGAAGTAAAAAAACATTTATGAACCTTATCACCTTTTTTTTAATAAATCAGAACCAAAATTTGAAATCAAGAAGATTAATTCATGAAAATCCATTTGAAAACCTTTTTTACAAAATAATTAAAGAACTACCTTTATTTTATGTAGTATAATGAATTTGTTTAAAAACCTAGCCTTACCCTTTTATTTTGAAAAATCATTTGATAATCGGGTTTCAAATAATGAAAGAAGGAAAGAGAAACCATAAACATGAATTAAGCATGTGTATGGAATGAAATACATACGAAAGGTACAAAATTGTATAACTCAAGGATAAAATACCATATAAACATGAGTATAGAAAATTAATATCACACATTTAAGGTTAGGGAAGAAAAGAAAACAACCTTAATAAAGGAAAAGACATGGATAATATAAAGTGACCATAAAATAATAATGAGAGAAAAGTAGAATATAATCAAGGCTTATTAATCATGAAAATTAAAGTAAATTAGTATATATTATGCTTTATAATAATTTAAACATGAAAGAAAAACCATGTAAACAAGCATCCCAATCAACAATCATGGTATATTACCCAAGGTAACTGAGGTCAAGGAACCCTTGGATCCCCATTCCATCTCAGTGACAAAACAAGATTATCCATCCATACCTAGCTACATACAACCCCATTCATGATACATTAAGGAGAGATATGTCCATTTAAAATGGTAATCACATCCATTCAATAATATATTTTAATTAGTGTGGCATAATCCAATGATGGGTGGCCATATATGAGAGCCTAGTGGTGCTTGAACCAGTCTTCCCACCAATGTACATTGGGTTCCCGTAAAGCAAGCTAAGGGAGATGTGAAAATATTTTGACACCCATCCATAATATATTAATAACATAGCACAAGAAAGTTAATCATAATACTAATACCTCATCTCACCTCCTTACACCCTTTAACAACCAACCCTTTATTATTTACATAAACCTTAAACTATAATCAATTTCATCACATAATATATACAAACTCATATAAAGAATAATGAAATGGGGATTAAACCAAGGGTGTAGCCTTTGTTATGAATTCCTTTAATACAAGGTGCAAAATGGGCCTTTAGTCTTAATATAAATTTGTAAAAAATTAAAACCATCAGTGAAACCATTTTGAAACTATCTTTAAAAACTACTTTGAAACCATGTTTTGATTGGAAATATCCATTAAAACAAAGTGGAACACTGAAACTAAATTATTATGACCAAAATTCCATAATATGGATCAAATATCAATTATAATATATAAAAATAATATGAATATAAAAAAACATGCACATGTAATATAAGAACGTATCAAATAAATGTAATAAGATAAATAATAATTACACTTATATCCAAAAACCCCTTAAATACAAAAAAAATCACATATGAGATCATTTATAAGTCATCTGAATTCTAAAAACCTCACTTTATTTAACAATTTTCTTAAAACTAAGCCTCTTAGGAATTTTAAAAAACACATATTCTAAGTGTATATAACTTAAAAACCATTAAAACCCCATTTTTTATTAATATTTAAAAAAACAACAAAATAAAACCAATATATATTCATAAAAATTGGCAATTATAAATAGATTCTAATTTAAATTTGAGTTTAGAATACTCAACCATCCATGAAATGGAAAATAAATATAATTTTATAGAACAATATACCTTAATCCATGTTAATCATGTCACCTTTGGTGAAAAATGGCATATAAGGTCTCAAGAGGAGAATAAAATGCCTTAAATATAAAAAATATGCATGTTTAGATCATACTTATACATGAGGTCTGACCACCATGACAATTAGGGTTAGAGTAAGAGATAAAATAAAGAATAAATAGAAGGAGAATAATATAAGAGGAAAAAAAAGTAAGAGAAAAGAGGGTTTAATTTGAAGAATCATGAATAAATATTCCATGGATCCATAGAGAGAGGGGATGCTGTATTGGAGGTCCTTCAGATATCTCATTCAAATACAAAAGAAAAATGGGATAAAAACCTCTTAAAAATCATCCAAAATAATAAATTAACTTCATTTTATAATGTTGCATATTTTATCTACATGATTTACCAAACCCACAAATTTACTTTCATGGTTTAAAAAACCATGCGACCTATAAAAAGTTTCTAAAAATTGAAAAATTAATCACCAAACACCACAAAATCAGGTGAAAATTTTATATAATAAGTATAAACACATAAAAGTGACTTTGGGGTTTTAAAATTCTCCCCACCATTCCACTTTATACCCCTAAAAATTCATTAGTGAATTTAGAGGAATTATAATTAGACATAGGAAAGAAAACTCAAGAGACTTAATAAAAGTGAAATACTAGATGATTCAGAATTTCCCAAATCTACAATAGAATTAGAAGATATCCTAAGACACCCTAGGATAAAACCCATTTTAAATAAAAAAGAGATATAAGGTACCAATATTATACTCTGTTATATAACCAACACAATGAAAATTCATTAAATTATCCATTGAAATATGATAAATGGTTTAATGATCTGGTCAATCACAGGATAAATATCATTTAACTTTCTAAAGAATATGAAAAAACTATTATAAATGTATTTACAAAAAACCCATTCAACCCAAGTAAAAAATCTAAGGTTTTTTTTGAATAAGGTTAAGACTTATTATAGATCTCCCCACCATATAAGGTTTCACCTTAATATGGTGAAATAGATGAGGTAAACTACCAAAAGAGAATCATTTCAAGAAAAAAAGTTTTTATGAAGGCCACACCCAAAACTAAATAAGTGAGATATTAATGATTATAAAAGAACATGTAATATATAATCATATATATGTATAGTGATGTTAGTGTAATACCCTAAAATTTTATGATATATGTTTCTTCAAATAATTTTTTTGATAGCTTGCGATAAATGCGACCCCGAGTCTAAATAAACTGTAATATAATATACCATATAGATGTTAAATTGTAGGGTATGAATATGAATTAATAAATTATAAAAAACACAGGATTTACACATGTATCAAATCAATTCATTGGTTATCAATTTCTTAGAAATGAAAATAAAAATCATTTGGAAGTAAAAGGGATTTTTTTTTGAAAAACTATTTTTAGGCGCATAATGTGTTTTTATCTTAATAAATTAAATTAATAAATATTGGTGAATGATATTAATTAAATATATATAAATTATATATTCAATTAAATTTTTTAAAATTCATATAATATTTTTTCTAGGCATGAGGTACGAATAAATCTAGTTTTTTTGATAAAAAATGTATTTTTCTAAAATGTGATTTTTTTCATGTTTTTCACATTTATTTTCAAATTAATTTCTTCCACTTATAGAAACTGAATATTGAAAAATGTATTAAATATTTTTAATTAGTATTATAAAATTTAGTAAATAGGTACCTTTTTATTTTTGGTCATTATGAATAAGAAGTGGTAAATATTTGTCACCTCAATAAGGGTAAAATGGGTAAAACAAGGTTAAAATTTTAAGATAAGGCTTTTAAATTCATATAAAACATATATTTATCCTAATTTATGAGTGGATTTAAGAATTTTACATAAAATTCTTGAATATATGTCCATTTTGTGCCATTTTTCTTTGATTATTACCCTTATATTATTTTAAGAAAATTATAGATATAAAATTCAACTCTCTTGACTTTAATAACTCTAAAATTTTATTTTAAATATAAAAAAGGATAAGTTAGATTATAAATATTTATTTTAAATATGAATTATTTTTTTTATAATTACAATTTATTTTAAATTTTTAGTGATCTAATAATTACCTTAAATGCTTACGTAATGTTGACATAATATTTATTCCATTAATGGATTAATTAAATAAATGATTTTAAAAATATTAAAATTAATATTATTTGGGAGAATTATCATACTCGACTAATTTTATATATTAATATAACATATTAGAGATATTTTAATGGTTTATATTCAAATTATATCATTGTATTTATATATTTAAAGTCAAATTAAATGAATAGTGTCAAAAATGACATTAATGATAATTTATGTTAAATAATATTTTATTAAAATATTTAAAAATCATAAACATATTAAAATAGGAAAATTAGGATGATAAATGGTGTAATATGTCATATTTAAGACATTTATGAGTTATTTTTTACCTTATAAGTAAAATTAGAACCCTTTAATATTAAAAAATTCATTACCACAACTAATTTTAAAATTGGTTAACCAAGGGGTTAAACCAAGAGAAAAGGTTTAAAATGATAACATAACCTATATAAATTTAATTGGATGATTATATTTCTACCTTATACTATTTTTATTTTAATATATGTCTATTTGGAATCATTGTTCTTAGGAATGACTTAATTATAAAATTAATCCTTTTAGTAATTCTAAGACTCTCCTTTCCCTCCCTTATAAAAGGACACCCCTTATCTCTTTTATTTACACCACCTTTAGATATTTATATCAGACAAAACCTTTAAATTTATCTTTTAAAAACCCTTATTCATGTTATAAAGGTTTTTTATTCCAAAAGGAGAAACCCTAGGATCCTTAAGAGAAGATCTAAAGGAGTTCTTTCAAAGAAGAGGTAATCACCATAACCGATCACTTTCTTTTTTTAAAATTTCTTTCATTTTCTATAAATATGTAGTATTTATCAAAAAATAATTAATTAAGTATCCTAAATATACTAAAAAGTTATTATGATTATGAAACTACCATCATTCACCCTCTATTACATCAAATGAGAAGTGAAAGTATCACTTGTGCGTACGTACAACCTACCATCTCCACGAAGCGATGCGATTAATTTTCCATATCCACATTTAAAGAATGATTATAAAAATGTATATAATTAAAAAATATTATATCTATTACATATTTATTCTTATGTAATTATAATATCATATCTACCTTCTTACCTTTCAATCCATTGGAAAATGATAACATTGCTTATGAGTACGTGTGGACTCCCACCTCCATGAAGTGATGTGATATGATTTTTATTTATGATTTACATGAATGATAATAAGGATATATTTAATAAATATGTATGATATATATTATTTAATAATTATTATTTTAAATTTAATTATTATTTACAGTTTTTTCATTCAATCCATCGAAAAATGAAAACAACATTCCTGTGTATGTATGACCCACTGTTTCTATAAATGGTGCAATTCATTTGTCTATATATACCTTTTATGGATGATTATAAATATATAAATAATGAATATATATTATATTTATATCATTATTAAATTTTTTGAGATTATTTAATCATGATCAAAGTATAAGGACCAAATATACCAAACCAAAACATATATGAAAAACGAATCAATTATCACCCAGAATAATGATTTTAATAAACAATTGTTAATAAACAAGTGATAAAAGGGTATAATTAAATAATATATGGTATTAAACACACAAACACACACAAACACATATATATGATTATGGTTCTATTATAAATTTATAATAAATATTTATTTATTATATAGGAGTTTCAAACGCATTTGAAAGAAGTCCGACCTACCGTAAGGGTTTCTCATCTCACTTTTACTTCAATGAGACATATTACATATTCACCCCATGTTTATTTTGTGTAGGGTATATACTAACCCATTTTAATCTTAATTTAAAACTTTTAATGGTTCTTTTTAAATAAATTTTTTTCCTTAATATTTGGGAAATTTTTAGATTTTAAATAAGTGATTTCAAAGTGAAAAGGGTATTTTCCTAAAGATATTTTCTAGTGATAATTTTAAAGTATTTTAATTTATATAAACATAATTTGATGAATGTTATTAATTAATTAAGATATAATCTATTGAAACCATCCAACATATTTCTCTGGATGGTTTATTATCAAATTGATAGGGAAAGTAATGAAATTATGTATGATAGTTTTATCGATACAGGAAGTTATTGATTTTTAAGTCATATTAATTATTATGTATTATTTATTCATATGATGAGTGCATTAGAATAATTAAGTAACAGGTTGGGACTATAATTACATATCCCCTCAATGCATTACTAGGTCTCATGAGACAAAACAAGTTGAGTATTTGGCCAATTCCTTACCCATTTATATAGATGTCTTGGTATGAGGTCTCAATGGTAAGTTTAAGATGCCCAATATTATGAATTATATCATTAAAAAATTAGTTATTGATATACATGTGATTATTTTAATAGTTATGATATCCATTTATAATTTTCAAGCTTATGTTATTATTTATATGACATTATTTTATCATCATTTATTTCTACTATATTATTCATGCCTTATTTAGCTTCTATTGTATGCATAACCTTAATAAGTATCTGAGATCACACCTTTCTTATGTTTCATTTCCCTAGGATTCTTGTAAGTGTACTATTATTTATAAAAAAGGACATTCTAGAGATAATAATTATGTTCTTAGAGAAAATACTATGTTGTATTTTATGATTTCAAATGTAACGTGAGATTCAATCATGTATCTAGTTTTACATGACTACTAAACTATTCATTACATTGTAATTCAATTTATTATATCTAGTAATGACATAATAAATTAAATATTAGGTCTAGAATTTTAGGGTTGGAGTCTTTATAGTTGGTATTAGAGGAAGTTTAGTAGAAACCCTGAGAACTAAATTTATGAAAACATATATTAGGGAACAAAATCCTATGACTGACTTTAAGGTTAAGCCTAATTATAAAATAACTTCTTAAATTTTTGATAAGGTATATATTATGTTATTTTCCTAGAAATACATCCTTGTCTAGATACCATAGGTGGATGTGGTTTTGGAACGGATGAATCTAGGGGTAATAACCCCCAAATATAGTTGGTTGAGTCCATTATTCTGGTGCATGGTGAGTGTGCCCTTACTATTCACTTAGTTTGACACTCTCGGGGGATATGATTGAGTTAATTCTTATTTTATTTATAAAAAATTATAAAAAATTTGAAAATATTCTTATGATTTTATAATATTCCCAAAGAAACCACATTTATGAGTCTAAGATTAGTTATTTATAAATTTTCAATTTATGTTTAGTGTTTCACTAATTTTAAAATTATAAATTATGATTCATAATGTCATAATATAGTATAGAGTATACCATTATTTAAAAATGGAGCATAGCATAAGGAATGGAAACCATATCAATGGATGCAATCTATTTAAGTATTTACCTCGTTGGAAAGATAATGAAGTTGGGGATGGAGATGGAGCTAGAACTAAGAAAATTATAATTATATTGGGGAAGATGACTCAAGTTATAACCAATATCCTTATCCTTATAAAGAAAACTATTGACCCAAAAAGCAATGTAACAATGTTAGACCATTTTATGTGAAAAAACCTCCACCATTCAATGGAACCACTAATCCATTTATAGCAAAGCAATGGATAAGTTCCTTAAAAAAGATATTTCTTAATTTGATAAGTAATGAAATGGAGAAGGTTTTCATGGTATTTTATTATCTCTTAGGGGATGTAGATTAATGGTGGTCATTAATTCAAAACACTAAATATGAGAAGGAAATAGCGAGCATGGAGTGGAAAGACTTTAAGGTACTTTTCTTGGAGAAATATTTTCCTCATGAATAATGAATGGATATAGAGAGACTATTATCAAGTCAAAGAAAAAAGGAAGAGGAAAATGTTTTTAAGTATGAAATTGACTTTACAAGTTTATCAAGGCATACTAAGGACTACATATGTAATCCAAATATCAATATTGACCATTTATTTAATAGGATTAAACTAATCCTTCAAAGGGAACTAGTCACCCAAATATTCTCATCATATGAGGATATAATATCATGTGCTATCAAGATACCAATTCTCAAAGTGTTATGGATTAAAAGGAAAGAAATATAAGAAGCGGATAGTTGAGAAAAAAAAATAGATAAGGGGGATAAGAGAAAGGGGAATTTTCCAACATGTGACAATTTTGGGGAGAAAAAACTTGGAATATGATTAAAAGGAAAGGTATTTTTTTAAGTATGGATAAAAGCCCAGAATTATCATGAATGAAAGGGTGAGGGGAATCCATTGAAGTATAATGCATTAAATGTAAGGAGATGCATCACTATTCTAACCAATGTCTCAAACATCATGGGAACTTACCACAAAAGTATCCAAGGGGATATGGCTAAGATTATACAATTACTACAACCAAAGTTGAAGTTCATAGTGACATGGTGAAAGGTATACTTATCATCGACTCCATGATTGATTTTTTTTATTTGATTGTGGTTCTACCCACTCATATATATCTGAATAATTTTTTAAGGGTTTCACATCACCACATCAATAATTAGTGGTTGAGTGGGAGGTGAAAACTAATAATGGTAAGATGATCACATCTTAAGTCTATATATCCTCTCCGATATAAGTTTCTAATAATATTCTCCCTATAAATATTGTTATTATTACTCTAGTTTAATTTGATGTAATTTTGGGTATGGATTTTCTCTCTCATTATAGAGACTATATCAATTTTTAAGGAAGGTAAGTTACATCCAATATTCCAAATAAACCTTAAATCATCTATCTATGTGAGGATAAATCGGAACACCCAATGGAAATTACTTCCATCATATAGTTTTAGTATCTAACCATGAGGTAAATTTATCTCAAATGATTGAGGATAAACTCAACATTGAAAATGTGCCCATTATTCAAGAATATATTGATGTATTTCTTGAGGAAACTCCTAGTATACCTCTGAATAGTAAAGTTCAGTTTTCAATAGAACTCATACATGATGATAAATTTATTCCAAATAATCCATTTTAAATGACCCTGATTGAGTCACTTGAATTGAAGAAGAAACTTCAGAAGAATCTTGATAAGGGATTAATTCATCTTAGTGATTCTCCATTAGGTTCACCTGCTATTTTTGTTAAAAATAATGATGGTTTAATGAATCTTTGCATTGATTATCTAAAACTTAACAAGATCACTATTAACAATAAGTATCCTCTACCTCATATTAATGATCTGTTTGATCAATTATGAGGATATCTATATTTTTTAAAGATTTATCTTTGATCTAGATATAATAAATTAAGGATCAAGAAGGAGGCTATACCCAAGAAAACTTCTATATGAGGTATGGTCATTATGAATTTATAGTAATGCCATTTGGACTTAACAATTCCCCTTCTATCTTCATGTATTTAGTGAATAGAATATTTATAGATTACCTTAATCAATTTTTGGTAGTATTTATATACAAAATTATTATGTATTCAAAGAGTAAGGAAGAGCAAGAAGAAAATTTGAGAATTGTTCTAAATACCCTAAGAATAAATTATATGATAAATTTACCAAGTGCGAATTTTGGATTCAGAAAGTTTCATTCTTGGGTCATATAATCTCAAGTGAGGGTATATAAGCGGATCCTTTAAATATGAAAGTTATTGAGAAATGGACTAGACCAACCATGGTAACCAAGAATCATAGTTTTCTTAGGTTGGATGGATGATACTGATGCTCCATGAGATATTTATCATAATTATATAATCCACTCACCAAGTTGACTTGGAATGGGTTAAGTTCTTATGGATATATGAATATGAAGATAATTTCAATTAACTAAAGAGAAGGTTGGTCAACATGCCTGTAATTACACTACCCTATAGTGAAGAAAGGTTTGTGATCTATGGTGGTACATCAGTAAAGTAAATGAGATGTGTTCTCATGTAGAATGACATTATGACATCTTATGACACTTGCTAATTAAAAATTCCTAAGAAAAATTACCAGAACCATGATTTGGAGTTAGCAGTGGTATTTTTTGCATTTAAGATATAGTGGCATTATTTTAATGGTGAAAGGTGTGATATATATATATATATATATTGATCATAAAATCATGAAGTATATATTTACATAGAAATATTTGAATATACACCACATAATATGGTTTAAGTTGATCAAAGATTATGATTTATCAATACATTACCACCATAGGAAGGAAAACAAGGTGTTTGATGATCTAAGTCAAAAATACCATGCTATTTTATCCATGATAAGGATTTCAAGAGATCAAATATTTATGGATCTATAAAATATGGATCTTGAAATTATGAGGAAAGGGTGAAGATATTATCTTTCTCCTATTAATGTTCAACTATCCATCCATGAGAGGATTAATAATGTGTGAAAGAAATATGTGGAATTATAGAAGAAGGTGAGGAATGTTCTTGAGTTAAAACTTGATCATGCTATAATGATAATGTTCAAGAACCGAGTATGTGTCCCATAAATATCAAACTTGAAGAAGGAGATATTGGATGAAGCTCATAGTTCATATTATCTATTCATCCTACAATTTTGAAGATGTATAGAGATCTAAATGAGTATTTATAGTGGGATAATATTAAAAGGGATATTATTGAGTATGTATCTCAATTCTTGTTATATCAATAAGTTATGGCTAAGAGACTGAATTCTAAGGTGATGTTATAACCATTACCCATACTAGAATGAAAATTGAAAAACATCACCATGGATTTTGTCATTGGAGTCCCCAAAATGTCAAAAGGACATAATGCTGTTTGAGTTATGGTTGACCACCTTATAAAGTCATAACACTTAATTTATATCATATAATATTTATATCTTGAAAAACTTACCATAATATACATTAATGAAGTGGTAAGGTTTCATGTAGTACTGCATTCTATTGTATCAGATTGGGATCCTAGGTTTACCCTGAAGTTCTGGTGAAGTCTTCAACAAGATTTAGATACAGAGATAAGTTTCAGCACTGCTTATTATCTTTAGATAAGTGGTCAGTCATAGAGGACCATTAAAACTCTAGAATAAATATTTAGAGATTTCTATATGGATTTAAAATGTGATTTGGATCAACATCTTACTTTGGTGTAATTTTTTTATAATAATAGCTTTCACTCGAGTATTCAGATGGATCCTTATGAAGCCCTCTATAAAAAGAATTATATAACTCCAACATGATAGGATAAAGTTAGAGAAAGGAAGCTCTTGGGAGATGAGATATCTAATGAAATTAAAGAGAAAGTTAGAACCATTTAGTAGCACATAAGGGTAGCTCAAAGTCAACAAAAAAGTTATATATACAATTTTCAACAAGATCTAGAGTTTGAATATTATGAGAATGTTTTTCTGTGATTTTTTCTATAGAATAAGTTAATGTATTTTATAAATAAGGGAATGTAGATACCTATTTATGTTGTCATATTTTATATTATTGTTTATATCAAGATGGTAGATTATCATTTGTAACTTCCACTAAATGTATCTCAAGTTCATGATGTGTTCCACGTATCTCTCTTGAGGAAGTACATACTTGATCCTTTACATGTACTAAAATCAGAGGCTGTACAAATGGATCATAATATTTCCTATTAAGAATAACTAATATAAATCGTGTATTGTAGAGAAAAGGTGCTATGAAATAGGACTACTTACCCGATTAAAGTTATCTTGAGGAATCAAGAAATCAAAGAAGCTAATTGGGAACTAAAGGATGTAATGAAACATAGATATCCTTATTTGCTTATATAAGAGCGATGTAATTTTTTAGGATGAATTCATTTTAATGGGGGTAAAATATAATACCCCAAAATTTTATGATACATTTTTCTACAAATAATTTTTTTCGATAGCTTGTGATCAACACAACGCCGAGTGTAAATAAACTTCAATATAATATATCATTATAACCTAGCCATTAAATTGGTGGATATGAATAGAATTAAATAAATTATAAAAAATTTATTGTTTAAACATTTATAAAATAAATTTATTTGTTATCAATTCATTAAAAATGAAAATAAAATTCATTTGGAAGTAAAAGATATGTTTTTATGAAAAATTGTTTTTATGCACATAACATGTTTTTATCTTAATAAATTAAATTAACCACTATTAGTGAATGATTTTAATGAAATATATAAAATATATGTATTCAATAATTTTTTTATCATTCATCTAATATTTTTTCTAGGCATGATATGTGAATAAGTACAATTTTATGATTAAAAATGTATTTTTATAAAAAGTTGTTTTTATTTCATTTTTTGATCTTATTTTAAAATTAATTTATGAAAATTATAGAAACTGAATCTTGAAAATGGATTCCATATTTTTAATTAGTAGGGTAAAATTTGGTAAATAGTTCCCTTTTATTTTTTTTTCATTATGAATAGAAACTTTGGAAAATATTTTTCATCTTAATAAGTGTAAAATGGGTAAAATAGGGTTAAAACTTTGAGATAAGGCTTTAAAATTACTTTAACTCCTACATTTATCTTATTTAATAAGTATAGTTAGGACATGTACATCTAATTCTTTAATATATTACCATTTTTTTCCATTTTGTTTTATTATGATCCTTATATTATTTTAAGAAAAAGATAAATACAAAATGTCACTCTCTTGACTTTAATAACTCTAAAATTTTATTATAAGGTTAAAAAAAATATGATTTTAGTTATAAATTATTATATTAAAGATGGATTAAATTTTTTACCATGATAATTTATTTATATTTTAGATTTATTTGATAATTACCTTTAATTCTTACATAATGTCGATATAGTATTTATGCAATTAAATGAAAAATAAAATAAATGATTTTAAAAATAATAAAAGTAATAAAATTTGGGTTAATTATTTTACTACATTAATTATATAGATTTATATAAAATATTATAGATGTTTAAAATATTTATATTTGAATTCTATCTTTCCATTAATGTCCTTAAAGTCAAATTAAATGACTAGTGTCAAAAATGACATTAATGATGTTTTATATTAAATAATATTTTATTAATTTTTTTAAAAATCATAAAAATATTTAAATAGGACAAGTATGATTTTAAATGGTTTAAAATTTCATCACTTGGTCATTTATGTGGTAATTTTTATCTTATATGTAAAATTATAACCTTTTAATATTAAAAAAACCATTACTCTGGTTAAGATTAAAATTGGCTAACCAAGGGGCTAAACCAATAGATAAGGTTTAAAATGGAACAAAATCATGTATAAATAAATTTTATGATGGTATTTTTATATTTCACTATTTTTATTAGAATATATATCTATTTGGAATCATTTTTCTTGAGAATTAATTAATTATAATTTAATCCTTTTAATAATTCTAAGTGTGTCATTTCCCTCCCTTATAAAAGGGTACCTATTCTCTCTTTTATTTACACAAATTTTACCCAAATAAAAAAACAAAAATTGCCCAATTATCTTATAAAAACCCTTATCCATGTTATACAGGTTCTGGTATTCCCAAAAGACCATCCCTAGGGTCCTTAAGTGAAGGGGTTCTTTTAAAGAAGAGGTAACTGCCTTAACTGATCAATTTCTTTTTTATTATTATTTTAACTCTTATAAATACATGTTATTTATTAAAAAATAATAAATTTAGTATCATAAATATATTTAAACATCATTATTATTATTATTAAACCACCATTATTCACCCTACGTATGACCTACCGTCTCCATGAAGTGATGTAATTCATTTTACAGACCCACCTTTAAATAATGGTTCTAAAAATTTATCTAATGAATAAATATGATATTTATAACATAATTATTCCTCTTAAATTATAATATCATATCTACCTTCTTACATTATAATCTATTGGAAAACGATAAGGTCTCTTGTGCATACTTGTTGTGGACTACCACCTCCATGAAGCGATGTGATTTGTTTTTCATTTTAACTTAACTTGGTTTATAATAAGGATATATTTAATAAATATCTATGATATATAGGATATAAAATGATTCATTAATGAAGAATTATTATTTAACTTTATTTCATTCCATCCATCAAAAAGAGAAAATAACATTCATCCGTACGTACGACCTACCGTCTCCATGAATAGTGTAATTCATTTTTCTTTATCTACATTTTATGGATGATTCTATATATATATATATATATATATATAATATAACATCCTGTTACTGATATATTAGGTATAAATTTAACCTCATCATGGTTTTTCATTTTCTCATTTTTTCTATAGGGCCAAGAAGGAATTGGGAAGATTCAAATAATGGTGAAGTAGAGATTTGTTCGACTCTTAGATTTAACTAGATTTTTCTATAGGATTTAAGGGGATTTCATGTGTGTAATTAGGTTACATGACATGTAAGAGTTTTTGGATTCAAGTCATGAAAGACTTCCTACTTTGAGAGGTTACATGACATGAAGAGACCTTACACATCACGAGTTAATAAAATGTCAGGTTTTTAGTCTGAGGCGATGGGTTTTTTGGCGTATGTGGGACTTTGGCGGTTAAATGTTGTGTAATGGCTCATATATAATTTTAAAATTGGAGTGTGGCTGTTTCCCTTCTATTTCTTCTCCAGAATTCATTTCCCTCAACCCAGGGAAATTCCTAGATGATTTTGGGAGACTCCATTCCTTCTAGAATGATCTGATTGGCATTTGATATTCTTTGTGATTGTAGTGCATCGGTCTAGGTGACTGATCTTTCAGCTTATTCATTGCCATTGATCATAGTAGCACCCTTGGGTTTAGTTATCAGATTCATTATTCTAAGTTGGTGTTTCTTCATTAATTCTTCTAGATTTGTTGTGTGATCTCATTCTAGAGTCCATTTCTTTGTTGGTCATGGTGCGTCGAGCATTCATTTTTGAGGTATGTGGGTTTCCTCCTTTCCAATAACCCATTGTTTCTCAAATTGGACCAATCTTGTGATGAGGATTAGATTTTAGGGCCTTTGTGGGTACTATTGGGTTTTTTACTGGATCTTGTTGTGTGTGTGTGCAACCTGAGTTTCGAGGTAGGTGGTTTTGTCTCTATCCTATGTTGAAAAAACTTATTGTTCTTTCTTTACAAATTGGTTTCTACATGGATTTGGCATGATTATTTTGTGTGTGTTGAAAAGAGTTTTTAAAGAAAATGGGTTTTCCCTTGTTTTTGAAAAATGGAAAGAAAAAGGGTATTTTCAAGGCATTGAAATGTATTTAAAAAATGGTTTTGAAATGGGTTTTCAAAGTATTGGAATGAATTGTGAAAATGAGCACATTACTTACCTTGGGTACTTAAGTGGAAGGTTTAGCTTGAGGCTATCATCCATGTTTTGTGATTATCATGAGGTTTTCTCATGGGGATTTCCTTTATTTCTTAGGCCCATTGTTCTAGGGGATCGATATTGACATCTTTGGGGGGGTTTAATCATGGGGTATTCCTTTGCTTCCTAGGCCTGTGTTCTAGGTACTAGATTGATCACTTGATTGATTGTGGTACACGTAGTCTTCTATTCTAACCTATAGTAATACATGGTGCTGACACCTGTTCTTTTGTTCTATATTGCTTGGATTTTTTTGTTTTATCCTTGATATGCATGATTATACTTGTGAAAGATGACATGGAAAATATGATTTGAAATTGATATACCTAATTTTGTTTTAGAATGGTGATATAAGGGAAATTCTTGCTGTATTTTATATAAAACCACTTTACTGCTTATCATGCCATGTTTTATTTAAAATGAGCATACATGAATTTTTATACAGATACTTGTTATGGAACACCTGGGTGATATCCTATTGATCATGTTATCTTACACCCTAATCACCTCTTCAGTGGTACATAGACCTTTGTTTGTCTTCCATTATAGGGAAAGGAAAGGTGCCACAATGAGGTGGTGATGTTTCATGTCAGCTGGGTTGGGTAGATGGTAATGAGATGGTGGGAGTTTGTCCACACCATCACATATAATAGATATTTTTTTGAGTCCATTGTAGTTGGACTTGTATTTTTTAGTTTTAGCTACTTTTATAGTTGTATCATTTCCACTATCTTCTTACAGTTATGGAATATATTTATTATAATTATACTATCTCTTTATTTTCCATCTGTATATATATTCCATGTGTTTGTACAGGTTGCACGAAATCATTCCCTCTGGTTTGTTGCTCGATTCTTGGGTGATTATCCCTAGCTTATGGGGAATGGGAATTCCCTTTGGGTATGTGGCAGATTGGGTCAGGTACTAGTTTTAAGGGTTACTTGGGTTGGTTCATTACAAAATGGTATCATATGTGGTCTGTCTTGAAGAGTCATTGTATTGGGACATCTGTTAGACTGGATATAGGATTGTAGGGACTTGAGATGTATGTTGCGATAAGTACCTGGCCAGATGTTATCATGAAGAGACTCAAGTTTCCACAGGAAGTTGAGTTAAGTGTCTCTAGTGTTGGGTTTTGTTTTAAATACCAGTCTGTGCTTATGGTTTTTTCTAGTTTGAAATGAGATTTGTTTTTTTGGATGATCATTCCTTCTGTTTCAGTATACATCGATATACCTCTGAGATGTCTTCCACAAGTTCCTCAGGAAGGTGTAGTTGATGCTCCATAAGGGAATCTTCTAGAGGATCAGAACCTCATCAAAACTATCATAAAAGTGGTTCATGTTGTTGATCATAATGTGCCACAAGTTCAGAACAGAATGTTTGAGGTACAACCAAGATATTGAGTAGATAGAGATCAATCACAAGAATTATTGAACTAGAAGACACCATCCTTTAAAGGAATAAATGAACCTTAAGAGGCGGAGGACTTCATGGATAAGATCAATCAAATCTTCAACTTCCTATATGCACTTGAGAATACCAAGTTAAAGTGTGAAGTGTTCAAGCTCAAGGGTTCTAACAAGTGATAGTGGGATTCTATGGTCTAGGTAGATAGACACATGGAATTGGATTGGAAGGGTTTCAAGAACCTATTCTTATAAAAAAAATTCCTAGATTTCCTGATGCTGGATAAATCTCTAGAGTTCCTGTCTTTTCAATAGAGAGAGTATTCGGTGTTGGTGTACACCAATAGGTTTGCTGAGCTTGTATTTTTTTCTCCAAACGTGGTAAAAATGACTAGTTTTAGGTTCATAAGTACCTATTGGTTTTGAAATCAATTATCAGATCACAGATGTTTATGTTGAAGATTTATACCTATGTAGAGATGGTATAAGGATATATGATGGTAGAGGTGGATATGGAAGGCATGGTTAGATTTTACACCTTCTATCTTCCATCCAGTGGAAGCTTTAGTGGCATGCATGCGAAGAAGAGGAAGTGGTAGAATCATCATAGGAGTGGTGGAGGTGGGTCTTAGAAGCGAGCCTCTTCCGCAATATCTGCTACAGCTGGAAGTATACCTTTGACTTGTTATCATTTTATCAAGGTCTAAAACACAAGATATTCTTTTACTATGCCTGCAAAGACTTTAAACAACTATGGAAACATTGGTCATTTATAGTGCTTATATCAGGATATGATTACACCTTGTTATAGTCATGGGTTGCTATCTCCAAAGGCTACTATGGTGCATTCAGAAGTCTCAAAGACTGTAGGGCTCTAGCCACAGGACTTAGGATTGAATCACTTTTACATAGTAGATAATTTTTCAGTATAAATCAATGCAGTTCCAACAATAGTGAGAGGTACTATCCTTATTGCATCTTCAGTAGAAACTGCTTTATTTGATACCGGTGCCTCTTAGTTGTTTATATTTAAATGTTTTGTTGATATGGTTAAAAATTCAATAGAACTTATGTCCTTTGTAATGGAGTTAGAGACACATCTTGGAAAGAGGAGAGAGCAGGGGTTTTAGTGTCCTTGTTCATTAATGATTACTAATACGGAGTTGGTCTGGGGTTTTCTCATTCTTGATCTATATTTGTTTGAATTCATCATCAGTATGGATTGGATTATCACTCATCTAGATAAGGTTGATTGTTATCATTGGCATGTCTCGTTTCATTCCACCAATGGAAGCTCTCATGTGTTTCATGGGGAGTGAGACTCAATATTAGGATGTACAGGGCATTACCGCCCAGAGCTCATAAGTTTTTTGTCTGCCGGCTCATTTGATACCAATGACGTTTCTCCTATTTTTGATCTTCCCATTATTGTTTGATACTTTCTTGATGTTTTCCTAGATAAATTTTCTAGTCTTCCTATAGAGAGAGAGGCAGAGTTTACAGTTTCTTTGGTTTCGGGTACATAGTCGATATCAATACCATCTTATTGTATGTAACCATCAAAGCTAAAAGATATCAATATTCAATTGGATGACCTATTGTAAAAAGGTTTTATTATCTCTAGTGTTTCACCTTGGGTAGTCCCTATGATCTTTTCTAAGAAAGAATATGGTTCACTTCGATTGTGTGTGGACTACCAGAAGTTGAACTAGGTAACAATTAATAACAAATATCCTTTTCCTTGTGTAAATGATTTATTTGATCATTTAAAGGGGTAAAAGTGGTTTTTAAAGATTGATCTTCAACTAGGTTATCATTAGCTTAGAGTTCAGGATTTTGATATACCAAAGATAGAATTCAGAAGAAGGTATGACCATTATGAATATCTTGTGATGCCTTTTGGTCTGACTAATGATCCTATAGTTTTTATGGATTTGATGAATCATATATTCTATCAATATCTTGAAACTTTTTTGGTACTGTTCATGGATGGTATTCTGGTATATTTGAAATACGAGCATGAGCACGAGAACCGTCTGAGTTTGGTTTTAGAAATTATGAGAAGTCACTATTTGTATGGAAATATTTTGAAATTTACTTTATGGATTCAAGAAGAGAAGTTTTTAGGGCACAAAATTTTTGAACATGGATTATCAATTGATCTAGAGAAGGTGAAAGCTGTTTTTTTAGGGATGGGACCACAAAATTTCATTGAAATTCTGAGCTTCCTTGGTCTTGTTGGATACTACCGATGGTTTGTTATGGATTTCTCTATGCTGGCACCACCTTTGACTTATCTTACCAATAAAGCAGTAAAATTCACATGGGATGCAAATTTTTAGTCTTTTCTTTGATGAACTAAAATGAATTCTAGCATTGTCTCCTATTCTGATCTTACCTGAGCCTGTTAAGAGGAATGTGGTGTTTTTTTATGATTATGGTGCTAGTTTGGGATGCATTTTTATGAAGGATCACCATGTGGTAGCTTACAGTTATCTTCAGCTTTGAACACATGATAAAAATTATCCCACTCATGATTTAGATATTTTTACTCTTATGCATGCACTTAAATGTTGGTAAAAATATCTTTTTGGGAAAAGTTCATAGTCTTTTCTGATCATAAGATTTTGAGTTATATCTTTTATCAGAAAGGATTGAATATCAGATAGATACATTGGGTAGAATACCTTCAAAAATTGAATTTGATATCACCTACACCCCAGGGAAGGGGAATGACATTGCAGACACTCTAAGCAGGAAAGTACCATCACAAGAAATTCTAGAATTGAAGGAGGAGTGGAACCCTATGAAGCTTTTCTCTTAGTTACACTTGGATGCTCAAAAGGATGTTCTGGGTATGGTTATGACCAGTATTTAGTTATCATCATTTCTCTTGGATTCTTCTCTGTAGAGCCAACAATAAGATGATTAGTTTAGAAAGATTCAAGAAACCCTTTATGGTGGGAAGACCATTTTTGATTGGTCTCTTTCTTCAGATGGTATACTTCACTTTGGGAAGTGAGTTTTCATCCCAGAATCTGTGAGGATTTTAGTCTTATTTAATTGTCATAGTTATTTTTGAGTCGTCTATCTAGGCACTATGAAGATGTATTATGACATGAGATGGTGATTTTGGTGGCTAGGTATGAAGAATGACATTCCAGATTATGTGTCCCGCCATTACACATGAAAACAGATAAAGGCAAAGCACTTGAAACCCTCTGCTTTACTTCAATATATTCCTATTATAGTCTGAGAATGGGATGAGGTATCCATGGATTTTTTTGTTGGATTATCACACACCCATAGGGAAAAATTATATCTAGATAGTCATTGATCAGTTGATGAAGTCTACTCATTTAATTCTGATGAAGGACACCCCTAAGGTTTAAGATCTGGATAAGATGTATGTGCAGAAGATTGTGAGGTTACATGGGAGACATTTTTCTATTGTTTCAGATAGGGATCTTAGGTTTACCTATAGGTTATGTAGGATTATCCAAGATGCAATGAGAAATCAGGTCAAGTTGAGCACAACTTACCATCCACAGACAGGCGACCAGACAAAGCATGTGATTTAGATCCTAGAGGATATGCTTCATGCCAGTGTCCTATATTTTGTGGATTATGGGATATTCATCTGGGATTGGTTGAGTTTTTCTATAATAGTAGTTATCAATCATCTATAAGAATGGACCTGTTAGAGACATTATATGGTCGCCCGTGCATATCACTTCTTTATTGGGTAGAGGTGGGAAAATTATCTTTAATTGGACCAAGTTTGGTCCTGGAGATGTCGATAAGGATTTAGGATGAGAATCAACATCTAGTTATATCCCAGAGTTGAAAAAAATCATATGCGGACCAAAGGTGTTTTCCTATGGAGTTTTGCATTTGTGACTGGGTTTTCTTGAAATTTTCTCCTCAGTTGGGTCACCATCATCTTGGAAAATTAGGAAAGTTGGCTTCAAGATATGTTGGACCATTTGAGGTCACAGAGTGTCTTGGGTAGGTTGCTTATTGGTTAGCATTTATGGTTCCATTGAAAGGTATTCAGGATGTTTTCCACATATCAAATCTCAAGAAGTACCATCCGGACCCTGCTCACATTCTGAGATGGGAAGAAATTGAGTTAGAGATAAATGTTTCTATTTTGGAGAAAACAGTTGAGATCATTGACTCTCAAGTGAAAGTCTCATGTGTGAAGTAAATTCTATTGATAAGATTACTATATAAATATGGATCTGATTCTCATGAGACTTGGTAATGTGAGTCATTGATAAGGGATTAATGTCCTAATCTTTTTCTTGGGATTACATCTTCTATATGACTTCTCAGTGACAGAAAGTCTTTATAGCGGAGAGTTTGTAACATCTCATTACTAACCTATCAGGTATGTATTTAACCTCATAATTATTTTTCTTTTTCACATTGTCTCTATAGGGTAAAAAAGGATTTGGAAGGATACTAATAATGGTGATGTCAAAGTTATTTTGGACTCTTATATTTTACTAGCTTTTTCTGTATGCTATAGGGGGATTTCACGCCATGTAACTAGGTTACATGATGTGTAAGAGTTGATCAATGAAAGTCATAAAAGGCTTCATACTATGAGAGGTTACATGATGTGAGGAGACCTTAAACATCATGATTTAATAAAATTTTGGGTTTTTAGTTTGAGGCGACGAGTTTTCTGGCGTATATGGGACTTTGGCCGTTACACATTGTGTAACCGGGTTATACATCATGCACTGGCCTATGTAAAGTTTTAAAATAGGCATGTGACTATTTCTCTTTTGTTACTTCTCCATAATTCATTACCCTTGACCAAGGGAAATTATGGGATGATTTTGGGATACTCCATTCCTTCTAGAATGACATGATTGGTGCTCAATCTTAATTGTGATCACAATTCGTCTCTCCATGCGAGTGATCTTTCCGCTTCTTCATTACCATTGATTACGATAGTGCCCTTGGGTTGAGTTATCAGATCTATTGGTCTATGTTGGGGTTTCTTCATGAATTCTTATATATCCATTATTTCATCTCATTTCAGAGGCTATTCCTTTGTTGGTTGTGGTGTGGTGGGTGTTCGTTCTTGAGGTATGTGGGTTTCCTTCTTTCCACCAAACCCTTGTTTTTTAATTAGACTAATATTGTGATGAGGATTGGATTTTAGGGCCTTTGTGGTTTCCATTGGGTTTTTCTCTATTGGTGGATCCCATTGTGGGCATGTGTGACTTGCATTTCGATGTTGGTGGTTCTATCTCTAGCCTATGTTGATGAATCTTGTTGCTCTTTCTTTACAAATTGGTTTCTACATGGAATTGAAATGATTGTTTTGTGTGCATTAAAAAGATTTTTTAAAGAAAATTGTTTTCCCATGGTTGTTGATAAATGGAAAGAAAATGAGTACTTTCAAGGCATTAAAATGTATTTGTGAAATGGGTTTTCAAAGCATTGGAATAAATTGTGAAAATGAGCACATGGGTTACCATGGGTACTTAGGTGGAAGGTTTAGCTTGAATCCATCATCCATGTTTTGAGATTATCAATAGGTTTTATCATGGGGCTTTCCTCTATTTCCTAGGTCCATTTTTCTAGGGGGTTGATATTGAAATTGGGGGGGGGGGGTACTCATTGGGTATTCATATGCTTCCTATGACTATGTTCTAGGAACCGAACAACACACTTGATTGATTGTGGTATGAGTAGTATGCTAGTATGACCTATAGTGATCCTTGGTTCTGATACCTATGATTCTATTTTATATTGCCTAGATTTGTTGTTTTATCCTTGATGTGTATGCTTATACTTGTGAAAGATGATATGGAAAATATTATTTGAAATTGATATACCTGCTTTTGTTTTAGAACAGTGATAAAAGGGAAATGCTTACCATGTTTTCTATAAAACTACTTTACTACATATCATGCCATGTTTTATTTAAAATTAGAATACATTAATTGTTATATATAATTTTTTTATATAACACATGGTTGGTATCATATTGATCATGTTAGCTCACACCTTTATCACCTCTTCAATGGTGCATAGAACTTTGTATGTATTCCATTGCAAGGAAAGGCAAGGAGCCTCAATGAGGTGCTGAGGTTTTGTGTCAGATGAGTTGGGTAGCTAGTGGTGAAATAGTGAGAGTTTTTCCATGCCATCACATAGAGTAGATGTTTCTTTTTGGGTCTATTCCAGTTGTACTTGTCTTTTGGAATTTTAGCTACTTTTATAGTTATCTTGTTTCCACTGTATTCTTATAGTTATGACATATATTTATTATAATTTAGTTGTCTCTTTATTTTCTATGTGTATATATACAAAATGTGTTTTTATAGTTTGGTAGAAATCATTCCCTCTGGTTTGTTTTTCAATGCCTTGGGTGGTTGTTTCCAGCCCGTGTGGATCAGAAACGCCCTTTGGGTATGTGGAAGATCGAGTTGAGTGCCAGTTTTGAGGGTTACATGGTCAGTTTTTTGATATAATGAATTATATGAAATTTATATCATTATTAACATTATGGAGATGATTTAACCATGATCAAATTACAAGTACCAAAACTACCGAACCAAAACATACATGAAAAACAATGTAGTTTTCACATAGAATAATGATTTTAACAAAGAATTATTAATAAATAGGTGATAAAAGGGTATAAGTAAATCATATATGATATGATATATATGATTATGGTTCCATAATAGATGTATAATAAATCTATATTTATTATATAAGATGTTTGAACACATAGTAATGAATTCATACCTATGGTCAGGGTTTCTCATATCACTTTTACTTTTGTGAGACATATACCATATTCACCCCTTGTTTATTTTATGTGGTGTATATAATGAAAAATTTGATATTTTATACCAAAAAATATATTAATATTAATTGTATTTAATGTTTCATTTTAATTTATATCTTTCATGGGGGTTATAATTCAAAATTTACCATAACGACAAGAGATTATTTCACAATATCATCATTATTCAGGATTCTTTGTATTTAAGTCTCCATTGGGGGAATTATTTGATATTCATATATTAAAACTCATATATTTTATTCTTCTATGTTTATTTCTAGAAGTTAAAAATTTTCCTTTCATTTTCCTATCTTTAAGTACTCAAGATACCAAAATAATGTTTTTAAGGAATATCGACTACGTTTTTCTACTTGGTTGGGAATATTTTTATTCCATGTCTATATTTGACTTAAAATGTTCAAAGTAATGTTTTTAAGATCCTAAAATAACTTATTAAAGAAATTTTTACCCATTTATTAATTTTTACAAAATGGTTTAAACTGATTCTTCTTGTTATTTTCTAAATGAGGTACTTTTTACTTTTTACTAAAAATGTGATCGGAATTTCTATTTTAATGTACAAAACATGAAGAAAATTTTATGCTTCCAAGATCCCCAATTCTTTGAAACTTTCTTTAAAAGTTTTAAATGTAACCTTAAAATAAAATGTTTTCCTTAATATTTGATAAATTTTTAGATTTTAAATAAGCGATTTCAATGTGAAAAAGGTATTTTGCTAAAGAAAATTTACAGTGATATTTTTACATTATTTTCATTTATCTCAATATCCTTTGATGAATATTATGCTTTACTAAAGATATAATATAATGATACCACCCACCATATTTCTTTATATGGTTTATGATCAGTTTGACTGGGGAAAGTATTTACATTCCATATACTAGTTCTTCTAATATAGATAGTTATTTATTTTTAAGGAATGTTGATTAAGTTTTATTGATTATTCATATGATGAATGAATTGGACTTATTAACTGATGGGTGGGGACTATAATTACATATCTCATCGATTCATCGGTTGGTCTCATGATACAAAATAAGTTGGGTAGTTGGCTGAGGCCTTACCAATTTATATAGATGTCTTGGAATGAGGCCTTAGCTGTAAGTTTAAGATGTACAACATTATGAATTACAAATTCTGAAATCTACTTTTGATTTCCATGTGAATATTTGAATAGTTACGATATCCAAAGATAATTTTCAAGATCATGTGATTATTTATTTGACATTATTTGATCATCATTCATTCCTTCCATATTATTCATTCCATATTTAGTTCCGCTGTATGCATACCCTTACTAGGCATCTGAGATCACCCCTTTTTTATATTTACTTTCCTTAGAATGCGAGTAAGTGTACTGTTATTGATAATAAAGGATATTATAGATTGAATAATGATGTTCTCATAGAAAATACTATATTTTATTTTATGTTTTCAAATGTAATTTGTGATTCGAGTATGTATCTAGTTTTCCAATAATACTCAAACATTTTGTCCTTTGGGATGAAATTGCGTATATCTAGTACCAATGTAATAAAGTAACCACCTAATCTAGCCTTCTAGGGTCAAGGCATTTATATTTAGGTTAACCGGGTTGCCTAGATCAGTGGAAAAACTAAAGGGATATGCATTAACTAGCGAATTAGTGGATATGATTCTGAGACACAACTCTAATCAATTACATAACCAGAAAGTCTTTCAAGTATGCATAAAATTAGATTAGAGGACCTAGTTTCACCACATTGAAAGCAATTTAGGAGTCTTTTCTTTATTGTAGAAGAGAGAAAAAACAAGGATATTGACTTGAGTCACCTCACTTACACCTGATGGTGCATAGAACTATTAAACATATGCTACCCTATCAGTGAAAAATTCATCGTCACTATCTTATTACGTACTCTTATATTAAAACCCAAGTCAAGAAATGATGATTCTTAATTTAGTTTTGGGAAAAGAATCATTTCAAGGGGGTGAGTTCACCAATGATACTATAATGACCAGATCAAGATAACAACATTGAGAGAGAATGAGATTTTCCTCAACCACTATATTTCAATCTTGGTCCAAGTAGATGATTAGAAATGTGACATTCAGAACATAATAATGACCATGCTAAAAGGTACCTCTCAAAATGGAATCTCCATGATTCATTAACTTATTTTGGGGGGATGCAATATAAATAAAAAAACATGAAACTTAAACATGTACATATCAAAATTTAAACAACATAATAAAATTACAAACCAAAAAGTTCAAATTAAAAATACAACCATCATAAAAAAATCACACAAATCAAATATAAAAAATACCCTTAAAAAACATTTAAAAATTAATAAATCATGTTTATTCCAAATCACTATATATATTATACTTGAGAAATTTCACTTAGTTTTGGGAAATACTTTATTATAACCATTATAAAATACTATAAGACCCAATCCCTCATTTTGTTTTTAAAATAATTTTATAAATCCCCCCTTCCCACACAAAACCCAACCTTTATAGAATGAAAATAAGAAACACAACATAAGATCCAATATTAATTTTAATCAAACATCACCAAATCCCCACAAAAACATCTCTTAATCCTTCTTAAATAAATATAAAACACATTATAAACAAATTAAAATCCAAATGAAATTGAAGAAAAATTTCCTGAGGGATGTAGAATTATTTATAGTTTCTCATCACAGTTTGGAAGACCATGCACTAACCACACGATAGTACCCGAACAATTTCCATAACCATACACATGAACTCTACATAGATTTCCAAACCATACGAGTTAACGATGTGCTTTTGATTCTTCTATTTGCATCACAAAACTAGTAAAATCTTAGAAAAACCCATATAAATTTAGTGTATATTAAAATACAATCAATTCAAATCAATATATAAAAAAAATCAAAAAATAATATCAATTTCAATATTTAGATTATGAACTCACATGGAAACTCGAGTCTCATCATGAAAGGTGGTGATCAAAACCCAATCAAGACATACCTCTTGAGTCCTAAAATTCTTATCTTAGGAATTACCTAATTTCCCAAATAACAAGAGGGTGCTTTGATACTATTTTTTCATGAACTAACTCTTGTCAACTTGATATGTCATCTGAGTCAGTATGCGATAAGGCCTAAGGAATATTCCCGATTTCCCTAGGATGGAAACTTGTATCATGGAATAAAAAATGACCAAGTGAGAACAATTACACCCCTTAAATATCAATAATAATGTAGTGATATTCTTACTAGAAAACTATCATGGTGTGTCCATACGTTGGACTACCCTTCACAATAAAATAAATAGATTCAAATATAAAAAAATTAATCAAATAAGGAATAACCAATATAAATGTCTTAACCCATATTTTATAATAATCATCATAAAAGATACATAATAGGTACAAGTATAGAAGATACAAAAAGTAAAGAAAACAATCAAAGTGGTTGATACATGTACCATCCATGATGAACTACCAAACCTGATCTATCATGATCAACTCCATATGACTCATGGTCACTTCCAGATCCCAAAACGTTCAACAATCAATAAAATAGTGTATGATAACCATATTAGAGCACAAAATATATATCTGTATAAGATATATAAACTATATACATACTGGGTTTTATTTTTAGGGTGTGAGCTATATGTTCCCAGTAGTTTTCCACTGATAAAAGATTCTATGAAATTATTTTTTATATTCAAGTTTATAAATGCTACTTTGAAAATACATCTCATGAAAATAATTATTTTTAGAATTTATTCCTAAATGGCCTAAAGCACTTATTTTTATTTTATTTTAGATAATAATTCTTGTAAGGGTTGAAGGGAAACCTTTACATGACCCATAGGCCCAAGGCACAAGGCCCCAAAAGACCCAATAAATGACCTTAGAGGCCCAAGACCCAACACACTTAAAACAATCCCTCCCCAGCATCTGCATCTTGAAAGCACCTGGCTCCCCACCTCAAACGGCTGATCGGCTATCATTACCCCATAGAGAGTTGAATGGTGCCTGGTCCTGATGGTAGTTTCCATACTCTCTCATTCTTCCACTCTGTTTAGTTAGACTCTTGTGACTTCTATTTCTTTCTCTAAATCCTCATCTAGGACTGCTGCTGTGTGGTCTTCTATTATTTGGTCTTTTATGTGGCCCGAAAGACCTATGGCCTAAAGGCCATTGGTGGCCTGAAGGCCCTACATCCTGTAGTCCTATGGTGGACCAAAGGCCCTGAGACCTGTAGGCCCAAACCGGTGGCCCGAAGGCCCAAATCAGATTAATAGTGCTGGCTACTATAGTACTAAATAGTACCCACTCCAGTAACTGTTAAAATAATGCTACATTACCCCCTAGAAATTAACCCTCACCTAGATTTGATTATAGGTATCTTGGATACCAAGCATGAGCCTCTACCACTTGGGTACATTCTCATTGTCTTTTATCATTTATTAAATACAACAACATCTATTCACCTAATCATATTTCTTATAAAATAGGGCCACACTTTGAAATCATGAGTATTAGTTCATGGAACTTTATTTGAAAAATATTTTTACAAAATAATTAAAGAACTAACTTTCTTCATGGATAATAATGACTGATTTTAAAAACCTAGATTTACCCTTTTATTTTCAAAAATCATTTGAAAATCAAGTTTAAACTAATGAAAGAATGAAATAGAAACCAAAAACATGAAGTGGGAATGTGTATGAACTAACATACACAATAAAGGTATGAAAATACATAGCTTAAGGATAAACTACCATATTAACATGAGTATAGAAAATGAATATCACATATGTAAGGTTAGGGGAGAAAAATAAGCAATCTCAATGATGGAAAAGAGATTATTGGGTAGAGTGAGTAACTTAAGAGGGGGTTAATTGAGACCTCAATAAAAAATTTTGTTTACAAATAATTTAAAACTAAAACACCCAAAATTATAAAACACCTAGTTATTCAAAATATTATAAATATATAAGTTTGATCTTTCAAATAATTTATCAAAGAGGGATTGATGCTCAGTTAAAATAATCTTTGAAATCACTTTAACTTTTGAAACTAAATTACTAAAATCAAATGATTTATATAAACAAAAAATAAGACTAAATATCAAAGTAAAGTTTTGTTATAGATTTTAAGAGAATATATAGTTTTAACTTTTAAATGTATAAAAAAACTAATAAAACATACAATGAAATTAAAAAATGGGTTTGATCTAAAGCCGATACTTGATCTCCTCCACTTGGAAATCACCCACTTCCAAGTAGTTTATTAAATAATAAACTTGATCCAAAACCAGGATTGAGTTTTACAATCAACAACACATAGGGATATTCAGGATTAAATGGTATTCTATAATTATAGGTGGGATAAACACAAGCATAGGTCACACATGACCTCTTCTACAATTGTTGTGGGTATTGAGAGAATGTGTCAAGGACACTACAGTTTAAGCACATGAGACAATGTGTATAGATAAAAAGAGTACAACAACACACTACTCAAAAGTAAAGCATAAATAGAAAGATAAAATGGGTTAATATGGAAAGTAGTGGTTCTTATCAATATGAAAGGCTTTAGTTATTCATAGATCCTTGAATCAGTCTTTTAAAGGAGCTAAAATAGGCTTCTATGAATGTTTAGGAAAAATAGTGTCATAGATGTCTGAAAAATCCTTATATTCTTATCTTTCCATTATCTAGAGTTGATTCATCATGGGAATGATATGATATCTATTCATGTATCAATCTTTTATTAATGATGTTAGTTCTATTTTTACACGCATGTGTACAAAGGAGTTATTATGAATATATAACTATCTAGATCCAATTATCCATTGAATAATAATAATAAATAAAATCATGGATCCTTATACTATGCACTAAATCAAGAAGTATAATATTTTATTTAATGAATATGTGGAGTATTTTAGGAATAATAATTATTAAATCCACATACGACTTGAATGCATTAAATTATATAAACTAGATGTTCGAGGAATTAAATTTGAATAAGAGTATAAACAAAAATAGTAGAATTTTGGTAGTAGATCTCTTAATGGTAGATCTATTTTGGTGGTAGATACTTACTGGTGGTAAATCAACTCTGGAGGTATATCAACTTGGGTAGTATATCAACTTTTGTGGTAGATAAACTATAACGGTAGATCAAATTTGGTGACAGATATGTTGATGATAGATATTTTTAGTGGGAGATCTGTCATTATTATATCATTAGTATTAGATCTTTAGTGGTAGATATGTTAGTGGTATACCTTCAACAGTAAATATTTAGTGGTATATTTTTCAGTAGTGGATCTTTAGTGATAGATCATCAGTGATAGATCTGTTGAAATTTTGGTAGAAGTCCTCAATGGTAGATCCATTAGAAATAGAGTTTAATGACAAATATAGTCCACTAGTAGATCTAGTTAAACTAGTAGTAGACCATCATAGCCAAAAATAGATCTTCTTGAACTAATGGTATATCAACACTTAACCAAGTTTGTTTCACAAAGTTTATTAGAAAATGATTTACCATCATAAAACATTGAAATTGTTAGAAAGCATAATAACCATGATTTGTGATCATTAAAATAATGAGGTTACAACAATCTCCCCCTTTTTGATGATCAAAAATCATGGTATATTATAACCATGTAAAAAAACAAAAATAGACATAAGTATAGATGAATTTAAAAAATAATGTTCTATTTAACATTTCAAATTACAAATTATGAATATGATTATTACCACCTCCCTTTCAAAATTATATTACTCCCCATTTTAGGATTATAAAAAAGATAAGGAAAGAAAAATAAAAAATAATATAAGAGTGATAAAGAAGAACTATAAAGACTCTTCATTAAATATATTAGTCAAAGATTATAGCTCAGAAGAAAGAAAAGGGAAAAGTAAAATCCCTATCAAAGACTAATCCGATTCAGATTCACTCTCAACTCGATGGGTAGAAGGACCTGAAGGTTCCGGGCGCAGCGGAAGCGCGTTGGTGGGTTTTCCCAACTTGATTTTTTGTTAAACAATGTTCAATCCGAGATCCGTCACGATATAAAATGAAGAATCTTTGGAATAGAATGAAAAACGAAAAGAAAAAGGGAGAGTCCCGGAACCCTTGAGGAGGATCATCATATGTTGATTATAATTAATTTAATTAATGCATAAGAATTACCTCGTTGGAATTCTTTCTTCGTTGATGTGTTCGGTCACAATTTGGTGATCCGTCGTTGCGTTGTAGAATCCAAGTGTAGGATTACTCTAGTGGTGATCCACACGTGTGTCACGTATCTCTGGACATCGCCGAAGGGATCTCCGAGTGCTAGCATGGAAGAACCTTCGCTTGCGATATCCACCTTTGACCGCCTTGATCCGGTGGAGGATCTTGCTCTCGTAACTTGACGGCGTTATTGGTGGAAAGGGAATTCTCTCTTGGCTTGAGAGTATTTCCAAATCTGTTGTGCACAACCAATGGCTCTCCAAAATGTTGGGGTTGTGAGGATATTTATAATCATGTTTTAGGTTACTAGAGTTATGACAATAAATAAACGCGTTACACGTTTTATTTATTTCATTAACTCTTATTGAAAACCCCACATGCCGAATTATTAATTCCTTGACATGCGCCCACGCTGATTATAATAAATATCATTTAATAAAACAATATTAAATCCTCAAAATCCCAACTGGAAAAAACTACACGGCGTGTAATAATTAATACACGGCATGTACTTTTATTTTCCATTTTTTTCTCCACCACATTTATTAGACCTTGAGTAATGACTATTTATTTCTTAAATAAATTTATCTGCATTACTCGCTAATAAATATATTATTTCTTCCACAATATATTCTCTTGAATAACTAGTGTCAAAATAAATGCGATCAGACATCCTTAAATAATTATTAAACCACATTCGAGAATAATATTTATTTAACTTGTTAAATTAATATTTAACTGAGATACATGGACACACTTAGTGTGTGACCCTCTAGGCTTCTTTCTCAGTGGCATTAGGCTGAGCCTGCCTAAAGTCCAAGGTTAGCGTCTAGCAACACTCCAAGGAACCCATAGAGAAAGAAGATAATGACACAATGACGTGTTACCTCCTACGAACGCTTACCGTGTAATATAATCTTTTTGTCACGATATCTCCAATCAAGCGGGTTTCATGCTAGTGCCATCAACCCATGTGCTTGATTATTCTTTCTTTGACTTCCCGGAATTGAACTTGCCCATACCTTACCATGGCCATGGATTTATTTAGGCTATATCAATTCCAACAAAGGGCCTGAGATATCTACTTCCGTTATGAAATGGAAGGGACAAATCCTTTCTCGCATTATCTATTAATGTGGTATTACTCGTGACACACCCAACGTATCCTACCTCGCTGCGAACTGTGTGTTGTCACAGTTTTCATCAATACATCTAAGTGCGTGAGTTGTAATACCCATTAATAATAATCTTAAAGTCAAAGGATCAATACACACGTCCGTAGATAGGAACATCCAATGACACTATGAAATGTGGATTTCCTACTGGCGGGTCTCGTTCTCATAATATCCTCCTAGATATTACCAAGGGCGCACACCATGAGAAGGTGCCTCAAAGTTTTATGAGTCCTCACCCCTAATGACCTGTATTATTTGTGTCCCTCAAATAATATCATCCGGTCATAGAATATACATTCAAGAACAGTGTTATGGCACTTCCAGGTTCTCATCATAGCAGGGATCCGCTACGAACCTTTAATGAAACAGCTGTCCTTAAGACATTATCACATGACATGTCACGCAGAAGAACAATCAAGATGTGATATGGCTTTTATTTAATGAATAAAGTACAAAGTAGTTGGTTCTAGACCACCAACTCCAACAGACTCCCACTTGGACTAGATCCAACTGCTAACAACCTTTAAACCGCTAGCTCTCACATGATATTCATGCTTCTGATGAGATAGGCCTTTAGTCATGGGGCCCTCCACGTTCTCTTCTGTGGACACTCTACTCATTGCAACTTCACCCCTTTGATAGAAATCCCTCAAGAGGTGATAATTCCTGAGTATGTGCTTTGTCCGTTGATGTGACCTTGGTTCTTTTGCAAGAGCCACCGCTGTAGTATTATCACAATACAATGTAATGAGATCTTTACTGCTAGGCACCACATCAAGCTCTTGGACAAAGTTCCGAATCCAAACGGCTTCTTTGGCTACATTAGTAGCCGCTATATACTCGGAATCCGCTGTAGAATCGGCGACAACTGGCTGCTTTGAACTCTTCCAGCTCACAGCTCCTCCATTGAGACAGAAAACATATCCAGATTGTGACTTCAGATCATTCTGATCTGTTTGAAAACCAGCATCAGCATACCCTCTGATGACAAGCTCCTCATCTCCTCCATACACCAGGAACATATTCTTAGTTCTTCTCAGATACTTAAGGATAGTCTTAACAGCAGTCCAATGCTGTTCTCCTGGATCTGCTTGATATCTACCTACCATGCTCAGTGCATAGGAAACATCAATCCTGGTATATAACATGGCATACATGATGGATCCTATAGCCGAAGCGTATGGGATCTTGCTCATCCTATCTTTCTCCTGTTGTGTCTGGGGACACATTTTCTTAGAAAGATGTAAGACATGTGACACTGGAACCAATCCCCTCTTGGATTTTTACATACTAAATCTCTTTAGTATCTGGTCAATGTATGTACCCTGACTTAGTCCAAGCAGCCTCTTAGATGTGTCATGAATGATCTTGATCCCTAGAATGTAGGCTGCTTCTCCTAAGTCCTTCATGGAGAAACACTTTTTCAACCAGTCCTTAACTGACTGTAAGGCTGGTACGTCGTTTCCAATAAGAAATATGTCATCAACATATACCACTAGGATGATGATCGCATTCCCATTAAACCGCCTATAAGCACATGGATCACATTCCTTCTTAATGAAACCAAATTCCTTTATGGATTCATCAAATCAAATGTTCCATAACCTGGATGCTTACTTCAATCCATAAATTGATTTCTGCAACTTTCAAACCTGTTTGGCTTCACCTGGTGTCACAAACCCTTCTGGTTGTGTCATATAGACATCTTCCTGAAGGTTCCCGTTAAGGAATGTTGTTTTGACATCCATCTGCCAAATCTCGTAGTCATGGTAAGCTGCTATGGCAGGTATGATTCTTATGGATTTAAACATGGAAACTGGTGAGAATGTTTCATCATAGTCAATTCCTTGACGCTGTCTGAATCCTTTAGCCACTAGACTTGCTTTATTGGTGCTAACTTGACCTTCCATGTCCAGCTTTCTTTTGAATACCCATTTGCATCCAACAGGCTTTACATCAACTGGCTCATCGACCAGAACCCAAACTTGGTTCTGATACATGGAATCCATCTCAGAATTCATAGCTTCTAGCCATCTTGCAGCTTCTGAGCTATCTACTGCTTCCTTGTAGGAGAGAGGTTCATCATTGTCCAACAATAATGATTCACCATCCTCGGTGACTAGGAAACCAAATCTCTCTGGTTCCCTTACCTCTCTTGAGCTCCTACACAGTACTTGTGTTTCTAGAACCTCTTCCACGGGGACCTATGAAACTTGTTCCTGTACCAACTCCTGTTTATCTTGAGCATCAACTTCGTCGAAGTCAATCTTGCTCCCACTATCCTTCTTGAGGATGTGCTCCCTCTCAAGAAAGACGGCTTGTCTGGCGACAGTCACTTTCTTGTCTTGGGGGTTATATAGGTAATATCCTTTCATTTCCTTGGGATATCCTATAAAGATACACTTCGTGCCCAGGGGTACTAGTTTGTTGCCTGAGAAGGCCTTAACAAATTCCTCGCATCCCCATACACGTGTGTGCGACAAAGTGTGTTTCCTTCCATTCCATAACTCGGATGGAATTCCATTTGCCACCTTAGTTGGTACTCGGTTTAATGTGTATGCTGCAGTTTGTAATGCATATCCCCAAAAGGATAATGGAAGATCCGCATGACTCATCATCGACCTCACCATGTCCAACAAGGTGCGGTTCCTCCTTTCACTAACACCATTCCACTATGGTGTATAAGGAGGAGTGAGCTGAGATAGAATCCCAGACTCCCATAGAAGATCGATGAACTCTTGGTTCAGATATTCTCCACCTCGATCCGATCGAAGCTTCTTTATCTTCTTACCAAGCTGATTCTCTACTTCATTCTTGAATTCCTTAAATTTCTCTAAGGACTCTGACTTATACCTCATTCAGTAGGCATAGCCATATCTACTCAAATCATCAGTAAAAGTAATAAAGTAAGAATATCCACCTCTAGCTTCTACTAGAAATGGTCCACACACATCTGTGTGTACCAATCCTAGAAGCTCTATGGCCCTTTAACCTTGTACTCCAAAAGGCGGCTTGGTCATTTTTCCTTGTAAACAAGCATGACATCTATCAAGTGGTTTTAGCTCAGTAGAGTCTAAATAGCCATCTTGGCAGAGTTTTGTCAAACGCTTCTTGTTCACATGACCAAGGCGGTGATTCCATAACTGGGTGATGTATGAGTCATGTGAGTTTGTTTCGTTATTGATTGCCAACACTTGGTTTTCGTAATTCAATACATACAAACCATTATTTAAATGTGCCATACCATAACATACGTTGTTCTTATAAAAGAGACAACCCTTATTTCCAAATTTGAAAACAAATCCATCCATATCCAAACAAGATACAGAAATTATGTTCTTGGTAACACTAGGCACATAATAACAGTTATGTAAAATCAAAATCATCCCAGTCGGCAATGAGAGGTGGTAGTCTCCAATAGCCAACGTAGCCAGCCTTGCGCCATTGGCAGCTTGAAGATCCACCTCTCCTCTGGCGATCTTTCTAAATCTACTTGGTTCCTACATTTGAATACAGATGTGATCCCCACAAGCTGTATATAATACCCAATGTGTAGAAATAGAAAGATTTCACTCAATAACAAGCGTACCTTTAGCATCCCCATGCTTCTGGGTGCAGTTCCTCTTCTAGTGGCCCTACTTGCCACATGCAAAACACACTGCCTCCCATTCCTTGCCCTGCCTCTGGATCTTCCCCTTCTTGGAGGGACGGTGCTCGGGGGCTTCACACCATTTATAAGTCTTTGGCCCCTTGGCCTTGTCCTTCCTTTTCTTGTTCACCATAAGGACCGCGGGTTTGTCACGCCCCATGTCCTTATCTACCTGGCGAATCAAGGTCAGAAGCTCTGATAGACTCTTCTCATTGTTGCTCATGTTATAGTTGACAATGAAGCTAGAGAAGGTCTTGGGCAGTGATGATAGGATGAGATCTGTACACAACTCATCCGGGAATTTAATCCCTAAGATGTCCAAGCATTCAATGTAGCCAATAAGCATGACTACATGAGGCCCAGCTGGCGCAGACTCTCCAAGATTCATGGAAAACAAAGCATTGGGGATCTCATACCTCTCCTATCTCGCCTTCTCTTGGTAGAGATCTTTAAGGTGAAACATCATGCTATATGCGTCCATGTTTTCATGTTGCTTCAAAAGCTCATTAGACATGGCCAATAGCATGAAACACTGAACATCTGTGGCATCATCCATGTGTTTCATGTAGAGAGATAATTCCTCATCACTAGCCTCTTTCCCAGGCGCAACTAGAATAGGCTCTTCCAGCACATATAATTTCCTTTTGTAGCGAAAGACGACGCGTAAACGTGTCTGCCACTCTTGGAAATTGGTGCCAGTGAGAAGGTTTTCTTTTTTGAGTATGGTGCGCAATGATATGTTTGAAGTCATTTTCTTGCCATTTCTACAAATTAAGATTAGCAAAGATTTAGTACTTTATTACAAAATTTGAGACAAATAAATAAATTAATAATTATTAGTCTCCCACTATTTTATCAAAATCCAATAGCCCTCACCATTGACTTCAGAATATTCTATTGCGTGAATATTCTAGTGGAAAGGATCCATATTGTCCTTCACATTACCCCAACTAGGGTTGGTCAAGCTACTTGAAGGGTTTTAGGTAGGCATTCCAAATGCCAACTGCATTAACTCGCAGCTCCTTGATCCGCTGAGTGGACTCCCCAATCCTGAAATCCTTCTAGATTTCCTCAACCTTTGCCTCTTGGTCACACAAAGTCCTGCTGTGGCAGTCAACCCTTGATGCGAACCAAGTCAAGTCAACCCAAAACCCTGAATTAGAATTCCCCGATAATTGAAAGCACCCCAACTAGGGTTGGTCAAGCACTTTGAACTATGGTTCGATTCTAACCAAGATTATGGAAGGCTATGCCGACTTAATATTTGTTTTAAAGGATTTTATCATTATACGTAAATTTCCATTTTATTATCTCTGATTACATGCTTGTTAATATTAAGTGGGATATACTTAAGTGATTAACCATGTCTAAGATAATATTTACGTATAAGACAGTTTTATTTTAGTTCCATCTTGCATGCTCGTTTAATTCATTAATTGTGTGATCGTGACAACACACCCACAATAAATAAACCATGAAACTGACAAAAATAAAATAAATGGTATGATCATGAGCTTTTCTATTGGTTAGTTTATCTAGCGGTTGATAAACTAACCCAAGACCTAGGGGAGAAACACCTTGAACCTTTCGAGTTCGTGTTTACAGCTTTCCACCTATCCACCTTTGTATCTCCTTGGATTGGTTTCACCTTGGCTCCTGACTTGAGCTGCCTCCACTAGCTTGGGAGCTACATCCATTACATATGCATTTATCTCACACTCAGGTGAGGGGTAAAAGGGGTTTTTACATAAAAGAATCCTTGGGCATGCAGGCCCTACATATTAATGAGGAGATGGCTCGCAGGCCAATAAATTTAATTTAAATAAATAAATTAAAAGAAACCATTCACATACAAAGGTCTCAGTCTAGCTCATGATCATCCATACATGCAACTATATTTACGCATAAATAAAACTAGCATTCAATTATTTAATCATTATTGTTTAAGATAAATCATGCTCGACTCAATTAATTATCTTTAATTAATCAATCCTTTTATCTTAAATCCCTTTTCTGAATTTCCTTGAGATTCTCATCCATCATAATTTTAAACAAATAAATTCATTTAAAATTATCCTTGTACGTAACTTGTACCTTGGAGGCAACCCGGTGAATTCCCATTTTTTACGCAGATGTTAAATTAAACACATATATATAAAACACCTATCACGTGTTGTGCCTCAGCTTTACGCCTGCACCATGGTACACGTCTCAAGGGTTTGTATAATATAATAATAAATTTTAATAAATCTGTGTAATTTGGGTGAGTACACGGCGTGTAGTTCCAACTACATGGCGTGTACTTTTCTTCACTGTCCATCTGAAGTACACGCCCGGGGATAAGGCGTGTTAATGTACTTCGGAAATTTTTGGAGTACACGGCGTGTATAGTGGGACACACGCCGTGTAGTTTCCGCGTTACATGGTTTCCAGCCGGGCAGGCCATGTACAGAGTACACGACCCAACCCTAACCTGAAGGGACTACACGCCGTGTTCATTGGACCACACAGTGTGTATTCCAGAAACCGTGTGCCACCTGTTTCTGGTCAACACAGGGTGTCTTAAATTCTTAGAAAGAATCCAATAAACGGCCTAATTTGGCAGATCAGTTAATGCATTGAACCTAGACTACACGACGTGTACTTCCGAATACACGCCGTGTATTCTGGTGTTATACGGCCAAAAACGTTTGGCTCCTCCAGATGAGTTCCTCTATTTTATTTTAATCAAAATTAAAAGAAAAATCCGTTTCTGTGAGGTGAACGAGAAAAGAGGGAGGAGGAACAGATCTTGAGATTCAGATTTACAGAACGATTAAACATGAATTGAAATAACTAAATTATTAAATGCGTAAATCACCAACAAAAAAACTAAATAATTATAAATAACGATATAACCAGACTCTGATACCACTTGAAGGTTCCGGGCGCAGTGGAAGCGCGTTGGTGGGTTTTCCTAACTTGATTTTTCATTAAACCATGTTCAATCCATGATCCGTCACGATATAAAACGCCGAATCTTTGGAATAGAACGAAGAACGAAAAGAAAAAGGGAGAGTCCCAGAACCCTTGAGGAGGATTATCATATGTTGATTATAATTAATTTAATTAATGCATAAGAATTACCTCGTTGGAATTCTTTCTTCGTTGATGTGTTCGGTCACGATTCAGTGATCCGTCATTGTGTTGTAGAATCTAAGTGTAGAATTCCTCTAGCGGTGATCTACACGTGTGTCACGTATCTCTGGACGTCGCCGAAGGGATCTCTGAGTGCTAGCGCGGAAGAACCTTTGATTGCGATATCCGCCTTTGACCGCCTTGATCCGGTGGAGGATCTTGCTCTCGTAACTTGAGGGCATTCTTGGTGGAAAGGGAATTCTCTCTTGGCTTGAGAGTATTTCCAAATCCGTTGTGCACAACCAATGGCTCTCCAAAATGTTGGGGTTGTGAGGATATTTATAATCATGTTTGAGGTTAATAGAGTTATGACAATAAATAAACGCGTTACGCGTTTTATTTATTTCATTAATTCTTATTGAAAACCCCCCATGTCGAATTATTAATTCATTGACATGCGGCCACGCTGATTATAATAAATATCATTTAATAAAACAATATTAAATCCTCAAAATCCCAACTGGAAAAAACTACACGGCGTGTAATAATTAATACATGGCGTGTACTTTTATTTTCCATTTTTTTCTCCACCACATTTATTAGACCTTGAGTAATGAATATTTATTTCTTAAATACATTTAACTGCATTACTCGCTAATAAATATATTATTTCTTCCACAATATATTCTCTGGAATAACTAGTGTCAAAATAAATGCGATTAGACATCCTTAAATAAATATTAAACCACATTCGGGAATAATATTTATTTAACTTGTTAAATTAATATTTAACTGAGATACATGGACACACTTAGTGTGTGACCCTCTAGGCTTCTTTCTCAGTGGCATTAGGCTGAGCCTGCCTAAAGTCCAAGGTTAGCGTCTAGAAACATGGAAAGGCACCCATAGAGAAATAAGTTAACGCCGCAATGACGTGTTACCTCCTACGAATGCTTACCATGTAATATAATCTCTTTGTCACGGTATCTCTAATCAAGTGGGTTGCATGCTAGTGCCATCAACCCATGTGCTTGATTATTCTTTCTTTGACTTCCTGGAATTGAACTTGCCCATACCTTACCATGGCCATGGATTTATTTAGGCTATATCAATTCCATCAAAGGGCCTGAGATATCTACTTCCATTATGAAACGGAAGGGACAAATCCTTTCTCGCATTATCTATTAATGCGATATTACTCGTGACGCAGCCAACGTATCCTACCTCGCTGCGAACAGTGTGTCGTCACAGTTTTCATCAATACATATAAGTGCGTGAGTTGTAATACCCATTAATAATAATCTTAAAGTCTAAGGATCAATACACACGTCCGTAGATAGGAACATCCAATGACACTATGAAATGTGGATTTCCTACTGGCGGGTCTCGTTCTCATAATATCCTCCTGGATATTACCAAGGGCGCACACCATGAGAAGGTGCCTGAATGTTTTATGAGTCCTCACCCCTAATGACCTGTATTATTTGTGTCCCTCAAATAATATCATCCGGTCATAGAACATACATTCAAGAACAGTGTTATGGCAGTTCTAGGTTCTCATCATAGCAGGGATCCGCTACGAACCTTTAATGCAACAGCTGTCCTTAGGAAATTATCACATGACATGTCATGCAGAAGAACAATCAAGATGTGATAAGGATTTTATTTAATGAATAAAGTACAAAGTAGTTGGTTCTAGACCCCCAACTCCAACAGGACCCACTAGGTATTTTAATTTTCCAAGGAAATAAGGCATCGAAGTGGAGGTTGAGGGTATAGAAGTAGATGGAGGAAGCTCGTGGATAATGACTAGCCTGAGATTTCAAATGACCTCAACTGGTGTCATTCCAAAAGGTTGAAACAGAGTAGGTAGGGGTGCTAAAGAAGGTGAAGAATTGAGAGAATACATGGGAATGAATTTATGTGTCACAACTGAATTCCCATAGGCGTAAAAAATATATTCATAAAATTAACAAAATTAGTAATGATTTTTCCACCACACTCCATCAAATTGAAGAAATATTTTTTCTCCTCCTTGAAAAGTTTGATCAAAGGAGCCAAAACCTTTAATAGATTCACTTGATCCTAGAATTAATTGGACAAACGAGGCATCCTTATATTCCTAGAAAGAAACTTAAAATGGTAATTGAGATTATGATTGGTATAATTTCTCGAAAAATAGTATTTAATGGATTTTGTGATAGTATCCCTATCACTTATAGCTTTATTCAAGCACTCCCAAACTAGTTTATAAATATGATCACCATGGAACTTTATCTGATAAATATATTATTGATGAGAGGTAGAAATATTACCTAAAATATCATGAAAATCCTCTCTCACAAAGAAAAAAAATATCATCATCATAAACTGAAGGAGCAATATTTGGATCGGTGGAGATAGAATCACCAATAGTAGGTAAGGACTCCAATCTCTCCAGAAGTGATGTTTGGACTATAAAAAATTTTGATTTCATATATTCCATGATAGAATTAACTTATTATATTGCATTAGCTAATATCATATTCTTAATCTCCACTTCTTGATATTCAAGATCATTTTAGGATGAATGTGAAAGATCACTAACTCAAAAATCCACCTTGTATCTGCTTCACTCAATTTGGTCTCCTTAAGAGGTGTGGATCTAATAATCCCACTGATATTTGAAATTATACTTACTCTAAAAGCCTCCAGATCATCTTTAATAACATAATCATAAGGTAGAGGAGAAAAAGGTAGAGGAGATCTAATCCTCTTAGGTGTAGGTAAATTAGACTCTACATTTCAAGATTCAGTTGCAGGAACATATGAAGGAAAGGATTTAAATTGGATAGTGTCATTGATATGTTCTTCCATAGATCCCTTAGGATATTTTTCATCAATAAGGATAGAAAGTACACCATGTATAGGTGGACTTACATGGTCATCATCATCTCTAACACCATCAATTTCACCACCATAATCAGGGTAGGTAATGACTATCATCCTAAAACCAGAAGATGGACCCCCTTGGATGGTGCATCATTCTCAAATGTGCCCGAAACAACTTGTTCATCCCTATGAACCAATTTATGACTAAAAAACATTGGGATACCTTACCTTCAATGGGTTATCTAGTATCATATCTATCAAAGGCATCATTAGCAGCCTAAATCTCAAAATCTCTCACCTTATCACAATTCTTACCTGAATCCTAAGTACCAGGAGAGTGATGAGACCACTCTCTCTCACCAGCATCACCATTATGACCTTCATAGGCCCGATTTATATTACTATTTCAATTTTCAGATCCATAAGATTCATTTGAAACTTCAAATACTTATTTTGATCTCTTATAATAACACTCAACCTTTTCTTCACTCGAGACTTCAGTTTCTTATTATCCCCCTTCACTAAGAAGGATTTCTCTATTAGAAAGATAAATAGATAGACTATCATCTCTATAATAAACATAAGGGCTATTGAACACATCAACATAACTTCCTTCCTCATATAAAGTATCCACTAACACTAATTCTATAACCACAACTTCTTCCCCCTCACCCTCCTCATCTGAGGAATAGTCTACAACTTCATCTGACTCCAAGACATGATCAACCATATCTCTAGGTCTAGAGGGATGCTGCATAAGATTGAAATTATCATAAATATTATCATTATCAGCTACCCAATTCTCCAAACATGGATTCCAATCGACCTTCATCATTTTACATGTAAATCGACCTAAATAAAAACCACCACAACTAAAAATAGCTTCTTCTTCCTCATCCACTAAATCCTTGTCTTCCAGTGTAGCCAAAATGAGATCACGATAAATCAAGTAATTAGATATCGATGAGGTATTTCTCATATCCATCATGTAGACCATCTGATATATGAACATATTTATCTTATCCCCTCTTTTCATAAGGAATAAGATAAATACTTCCTAGTACCTCATAGGTCTAAAGTCCCCTTTCCTGGGACAAAGCATGTATTGGATAAACTTAAAAAAGAGTTGAAAATACCCATAGTATCCATAATAACTAGTCTTCACACTCCATAATTTCTAGTCAAATCCATTATGGAATCATCATATACGAATAAATTGACACCACTAGGAATGGAACTTTGAAAATCATCAAAAATACCTCTATGTGGTACATTAAGGCATCTGGACCATTGTTTTGATGAAATGACTAACTTTTTTTTTTCCATCGATCATACTTCAAATGAAATATTTCTCCTCACTAAATTTATACTATGTATATTTATATAACTAGTGAACCAACCTAGGAAATAATGGTCAATAATTCCTTGAAAACCATTCCATCCATCCTTGGTCTTGGATCACTTTAATCACTAAAGATTTTCTCAAAACCAACCATTCATTATCTATCTCATTTTCAGCAATGACACTTTGAGTAGAAAATTAGGGTTCTCTAGTTTGATAGTAGTATCTCATCTAGATTCACCTTAAGGATTATTCATGGGACACGATCCATCAAGAGACAAAATCGAGGGGCATTTTACTCTCACCATTGTACTGATTCAAAGGGAGAAGGGAGAACTTAAAGAAGGTTGATGGTCAGGAGAGAAAGGAATATGGAAGGTTTGAAGGGAGGTATGAGTGAGAGGGTTCATAAAATAAAATTTATGTCAATTTTATCATTTAGGGATTTATAATTTAAAAATATAATAAAATATATATAAATAAATCTAATAAAAAATTGATCATAGAAAATAGGAGTTGTAGTAGATAGTTGAAAATACTCGAACGGTAGATCTTCCAATGGAAGATCTTCCAATAGTGGATCACACAACAATATATCAACAATGGTGGATCACCCAATGGTAGATCACTATCGATGGATCTCCAATGTTTGATCACCAATGGTAGATTTGTAGTGGTAGATCACCAACAGTGGATCTCCCACAGTAGATCACCAATGGTAGATCACCAATGGTGGATCTAAAAAGATAAAAAAATAACTAAAATTTTTCATTCCTAGTTCATGTCTGATATATCTTAATCTCTCATAATTTAAATTATTTGTAAATATGACAGTAGATGATGTTCACTTCCAATGAATTCAAGAGTTATATCACCTTTTTGGAAATGATCTCTCAAAAAGTCACATCTTATATCAATATGTTTTTTTAGAATGAGATACATATTTCTTGGAAATATTTATCACACTTATATTGTCACAATTTATAAGGACATGTAGAAATTGATATCCATAATATAGTAAATCATGTTTCATCCACAAAATCTAAACACATACTCTTCTTGAAGCTATATATTCAGCCTCAACAGTAGAAAATGCAACAAAATTTTGTTTTTTTACTACACCATGAAACTAGTAACTTTCCTAAAATATGACATGTTCCATAGGTGTTTTTATATTTAAATTACCAACACTAAAATATACATCTAAATAACTTACTAAATAAAATGATTTTCTTCTTGGATAAAACAATCCAAAATTGGTTGTATAGTTTAGGTTTTTAAAAATTATTTTGATAGAAAGTAAATGAGACTCTTTAAGATTTTCTTGAAAATGGGAACAAATACATACACTAAATATGATATCTAGTTGAATAGTAGTCAAATAGATCCAGCTTCCAATAATATCTTTGTAATTTGTTTGATCCACAAATTTCCCAGTTTCATCAAGATCCAGTTTACCGGTTGTACTCATGGGAGTATCACTACCTTTTATACTATAAATAACAAAATGTTTTAAAAGATATTTGGTGTACTTTGATTTAAAACAATTCTATATTTATTATAAAATATTTGAAAACCAAGAAAGAATTTTAACTCTCCCATTAAACTCATTTCATACTCACTTTGCATCATTTTTGAAAAATAAGTACAAAAATAATTTTTAGAAGATCCAAAAATTATATCATGAACATAAATATGAACTACTAAAACATATTTTTAAATTATTTTTTATAAATAAAGTAGGATCGACTATTCCTTTATAAAAACCTTTTGAAAATACAAAATAGTTGATCCTATCATACCAAGCTCTAGGATATTTTTTCAAACCATATAAATATTTTTCTAATTTAAAAATATGATTTTGAAAATAAGGATTTTGAAATCCAGGTGGTTATTCGATAAAAAAAACCTCAACTATATAACCATTTAGGAATACACTTTTAACATTCATGTGATATAGTTTGAAATTAAAATGTTCTGCATAGGAAAGAATCATTATAATGGATTCAAGTCTAGATACTTATGCAAAGGCTTCCTCATATTAAATACCTTCTTCTTTAATATATCATTATGTAATTAGTCTAGATTTGTTTCTAACTATGGTCCCTGACTCATCACATTTATTTCTGAACACCCATTTAGTTCCAATAGTTAGAGTGTATTTAGGTCTATCTACTAGTTCACAGACTTTGTTCCTTTCAAATTGATTGAGTTATTCTTACATTTATATCACCCAGAATTCATCATTAATTACATAATTGATGTTATTAGGTTCAATTTAAGAAAATAAAGCTTGATTATCAACCTGATTTCTAAGATAATCTCTAGTATATGTTCCTATATCTAGATCTACAACTAAAAAAATATATAGGATAGTATATGTGAGTCCTAATAGTTCTATGAAAGGAAGGTTTGGATATCTCATTATCCTCTATAAGTTCAGGATTAGAAAGTTCATCAAAACTGGAATATTTTTCTACTTGTTTCATAGAAATATTATAAGGTTTGGCATTTATATTTAGACTGGATAGATTATTTTAAGGTTGTCTAGAGGTGTATTAGACTAATGTGGATCTGTTTCATCAAATCTGGAATGTATAGATTACTCCACAATCTTTATACTTTCATTAAACACCCTATATGACTTACTAGATGTTGAATATCTAATAAAAATTCTTTCATCACTCTTGGATGAAAATTTTTCAAGATTATCCTTTGTATTGAGAATAGAGAATTTGTAACCAAAAACTCTAAACTAATAAACATTTGGTTTTATTCAATTCCATAATTCATATGGGATTTTATTTAAAATTGGTCTATTTAAAACTCTATTAATTATATAAAAAGATTTATTCATAGTTTCTACCCAAAATTAAATAAGTAAATCATACTCATTGAGCATGGTCTGGGAAATTTCTTGAAGGATTATATTTCTCCTTTCTATTACAACATTCTGCTATGGGGTCCTAGGAGAATAAAAGTTATGATTATATCCATGTAATGAGAATAATGATTCAAAATATTGATTTTCAAACTCACAGACATGATCACTTATCACGGTCCTAATTTTAAGTCAACTAAGATTTTCTATAGATTTAACATACTTAGTAAAATAGGAACAAGATTCACTTTTTAAATCTAGAAATAATACCCAATTATATCTAGAAAAGTCATCTATTAGAAGATAAATGTAGTACTTACCATTTATGATAGAAAATCTAGAGGTTCTAAACAAATATATGTGAACAAACTCTAAGATTTGAGATGTTGAAACTTATTTCTTTGTTTTTAAAGTGATTTTGTGTTGTTTACCTTTTTGACATGGGTTATAGACATTATCATATGAGAAATCTAGTTTAGGAAGATCCTTGACTAATCCTTTCCTATTTATCTTCCTAAGTGAATGGATTTTGTAATGGTCTATACTTATATGCCAAATACAAGACTCTTTGAGAAAGTAACATAGATAAAAAATGTTTTTAGAAAGAAAGGAATCTAAATTAATAGTAAAAACATTTTCTTTTTTTAAAGCAATAAAAACTATAGATTTTTTAGAATAAAAAACTATACAGACACTATTTCCAAATTTAAAAAGAAAAATATCATCACAAAGCTATGAGATTCTAAGAATATTATACTTTAATCCATCTAAAAACAAAACTTTAGAAATTAAAATAATATTAGAGTTACCAATTTGACCAAACCCACATATTTTTTCTTTAGAATTTTCATTGAAAGTGACATGTCCACCATCAACCTTGATTAGGTTATTGAAACTTGAATAGGCCCCAATCATGTGTCCGGAGCAGCCACTATCTAGATACCATTCTTACTAGATCTTTTCTAACAGGTTTCCTAAAAAATAGATTTTAAATCAAAAATGACTCTGGTACCCCAATTTTCTTGGGTCCAGATATGTTAATAATAAGGGATTTTGGAATCCATAATTATTTAATAGGTATTTTATCATTATATCTGAGAATTTTGAAAATAAATATTTTGTTTCGTCCAGAAGAATAAAAATTAGTAACAAAAATATTAAAAATAAAGCTAGGAATAAATTGATTTTTAATAAGCCTTTTTTTGTCTAGGATGACATCCTATTCCAATAGTATATTTAGGTATAGTTTTCTTTATAAATATTTAGATGGAGTTATTTATTCCATTTTTAAATATTTCAAAACCCTTTTAATTATTTATTTGATAAATTTAACTCATTTTTTTCTTCTAGTAACTAAGAATTTTTATCCCTTTCAATACTAAGATTAGTTTTAAAGTGAGCATACAAGGGATGATGCTTCTTTAAAATTTTATATTTATCTTTGGGTTCATTGAAATTATCCTCCAAAATATCATAGTATTCAAATATTTCTTTATTATACATTTTTTCTTTATTGTTTTCATCTCCATAAGGATTATAATTATGAACAAGAAATGCCAAAAATACTAGATACCTCATATACGTCTGTCATAAAACACATATTGGCTCTATCATATTTATCTTATTTTATCAAGTCTGATTCACTTGAACTATCTTCTGAATCACTCCAAGTTTCTTTCATATCTTTCTTATAGCTCTTATTCTTATCCTTATATTTATTCTTAAATTTCAACTTAGGATAGTATTCTTTGACATGAAATTTTCTCTTGTATTCATAACAGACTATCTCATTTGTAGTATTATCCTTTTTTCCATTCCTTTATATAATTACCTCCATTGTCATAATTTACCTTATAGTTCAGAATCTTGAAGAATTTATCCCTCTTATAAAATTTCTTTAACCTCATGGATAAGTGATCAATTTCCTCATCGCTTTCAGAATATGACCCTCCATCACATGAGCTATCTTCTTTAACCTTTCCTATTTGATTTGATTCATAAGTATTGAAAGATACTAACTTTCTTTTTGGTTCATCATCTTATCCTATGTTTACTTTGATTTCATCTACATACATCACATGCTTTCCTATCAGCTCTTTAACATGAAACTTACTTATGTCACACGACTCTCGAATTGAAACTGAAGTTCATCTCCATTTGTTTAGTAAAAACCTCAACAGGTGCATCACTTGGTATTTATCAGAAATTCATTTCACCAATGAATGAGTTGTATCCAAAATCTCATTAAAAATGAGATACATATTAGAAATTGGTTCATCAAGTTTCAACTTAAATTTATCATTGTAGATGCCAAAAAACACTCAAGGGCTGAAAAATGTTTCAAAACAACAAAGCGAAGTCATATTCGGATCCGGGGACCCAGTTCGGGGGGGGGGGGGGGCAGAGGAGTCGCGCGAAAAAATTCATAAGTGTGCGAAAAAAATATACCCTTCACGGAAAGATCTGGGATTAGCGAGACTTATGTGGTGTGGGAACTAAAAATTTCACGCCCACGCCCTGCGTGGTTGAAATTTCACACCGCCGACATCGGCACACAATTATTTCGCGCCAAACTATTTTTCCGCACCCCTGAATGCCTATAAATAGAAGGTGACCCCCTCTGACTTCCGGGTGTAAGAATCAGAACTGGATCTTGTGCGTGAAATTCGCCGTTTGTGCGTGTAAAGATGGATTTCAGGTACAATTATTTTCACACCAAGTCACCCCGGGGTCTGCCTTCACGTGAGATCCCCTTAGTTTAGACTGAATGCCAATCCCTTCAGGGTCTTCCCCTGCATGAAATCCCTTCTACTTGTGCGCAGGCTGGTTAGTTGCACGCAATCCCCTTAAATTGCGCGCACCCCAGTCAATACACGCATCCTCTCCCAATTACGCACAATTCATACTCCTTGCACGTAAAGTCTCTACTCCATTTACATGAAATCCTCACCGATTTTGCGCCGACCCAGTGTATTCCATGCAACTGCCTCAATTGCGCGCACGCCTGCCCTATTGTGTGCATGTCGCCCTTATTTCACACAACCCCTCCTTCTTGCATGCAGCCCATCCTGCATGTCACTCCTATTACGCACAACAGTATATAGGCTTGCGCCCATTGGTCCATACCACGGGGGCTACGCCCCCACACCCCCGCTCGGGGTCAGTGTCGAGTTGTGGTCCCGGTCCTCCGGGCCGGTCCCTTCGTTTCCGTCACTGACCCCCATGAAAATTGGAGAGTCGCACCATGAAATTTTCAGGCCCAAACGTCATGATTTTTTATTGCACCCTTATACGCACCCACCTTCCACCTATGGAATACCATGATTTCAGATACTCCTCCACACACTACGAAACACCTTGAGTTGATGAATTCCTCTTGGTTTGTTTCCTCTGTTGTGAGTAGAGATTATCGTCATCAATTCCCCGAGTACCTTGAGTCAAACCATTCCTTAGACAACTCCTCCAAACCCTATCACTTGGATCCTATGCCAGGTCGAACCAGAAAGGGCCACCCTTGCATAAGTCCCAACACCATCCATTGTTAGGCACCTTATGCCTAATAGTCCTATCTACATGACCTTAAACTATAGTAATCCTTATTTTCCAAACATTGGATGCCTCTTGATCCAAACAAGAGATGCCTTATGCTCTGAGTATAAGATGCATTATGCCATGATCACAGTGTCATACCTTCAAGAGCATTGGAATATATTCAAAAATTCCATCACTTCGCCTCATGCTTTGCGTGTCCTTCATTCGGATCTTTATCCTCTTTCATGTCTTGAGGGACCCCCTAACGGCCTGGTCCCATACCGCATCGGCTTACCTACCATCCTGGGCCAACGCCCCATAAGAATTTGGATAACACTTCGAGTCAGGTCCTGTGTTTCGAACACAGTCAGCAGTCGACCCTCATTTGTTTGTCCCCATTTTAGGATAACGCGATATAAATGTTGTGTTTCAAACATGGTGAAAAGTTATCCTCTATCGCCACGCCACCCTGACCGCGTTCTGAATGTCCAACATGTAATTCAAACTTTTCATCTCCCTTTATTCATACTGATTCCAATGCCCCTTGGTGTTATCTCACTAGTGCGGTTGTGCATAGGTGTTTGCCCCAATTATATACCTCAACCCACCAGTGAGTTGGGATGCCCTCATGGCCAGACACGATGAATAAATTACGGGATGCTTCCAAACATAAGCCCCATCCATTGTTTCCACTCTTTAGAGGCACCCAGGCTGCTTCCCTGCGTAAGCCCCATCCATCGTTGCCACTCCTTAGTGGCACCTGGGCGGCTTCCATGTATAATCCCCATCCACCATTGCCACTCCTTAGTGGAACCCAGGCATGATAACGACTATTGCTTCTTCGCATAGCCATGCTAACGTGGACCCCTCAATGGTTCACTCTATCAAACCCCCTCGCTATGAATTTTTTGATGCCTTACCTTCGACAAGGAGTAGAGAGTACCAGTTATGTAAGTCCTAGGGGTGTGGAGAAAACCCACCTCGTCTGAGTTACAGGACATTAAACTTCCAAGCACCATCGTCCTCAGCACATGACGTTAAACTATGACCTCACCCTATGCCTCGCACACAGGGTCCCCTACCTTGGACATTCTCTAGTCCCACTCATCTCTATGGGGATGGGATCACCCATCATAGGAGATGATATCCTCCTTATTGGAGTGGCATTTGTCCACGGGGAAAGGGAAATCATCTTGGTGTAAGCCCCTGGATTTTCTTGAAGGAGGCAGCATCCTCACTCCTCCTTTCATCTTTGGTCACTAGGTCCAACAAAGGGTGTGATAGGGAATGGGGATCCTCCTTTATTCAGTCCCAAATCCCTCTCCCGCTGCGTTTTGTCGCCATTGGGCCTCCATCATGGAGTAAGTCCCGACTTCTTGGGATGCGAGCCACGCGTAATCCCCTCTTCACTTCCAACGGACGCACCTTTCATGGAATGATCATCAGGTCATTGCTATGTCTTCTTTATCACACCGAGCATGACTCACATGGTCTTAGAGTGAGCACCGACCATGACAAACACCCTGGGTAGACTCAGAGTGTGAGCCCCACACCCATTTCCGAACTATGAGGACTTTGATCCATGTCAAGACATGGTATATAAGGACCCGACCTTCTCTTAAATTACTATTACATCATTTAAAAGATAAAAAACATGATATTATTACACATAGAGGATCCAGAGGTTTAGTGTCTTGGGAAAACTAGGACCATACATAACAAATACAACATCAACCATAAACATTTAATTTCTTCTTCTATATCTTCTTAGTAGCACTTGTCCTCTCCTTAGTACATGTAGACACCTGAGGATATACATCAAAAAGGGTGAGCTAAAAGCCCAGTAAGAGGATAGATAAGAACAATACATCATGGGGTGATCATAATCATAACATAGTCAAAAGATCATGAACATGAGAGGAGCATAAGTAAAAGACTTGAAATGTGGCAATGCATAAAAATGAAACATAATGTCTTAGTGGTTAACTAACACACATACTTGTGAACAAATCTAGCATCATGTTCACACATAATTTCTCATTTACTCATGAGATTCATCACTTTACCCAATGCATTGGAGCGCTATATAATTCCTGGCGCACCCGTCACATTTAAACATTCATATTGCGCTATATAATTCCGGGCGCACCCGTCACATCATAACATTATCATTATCATGCTTGTCACATAGAACACATATCAAACATTTACATAAATAACCCATGGAAAGTAATTGGTTTCATCTCATAATAACACATTCATAAGCTTTGGGTTCCCAAAATAAAGAGGGAACAACATACTTGATACAAGAACCATCAAACTTGAATGAAAGGTAAAAGGTGAGATCTTGAAAGAAGAGTTCTTTTGGAAAACATTTTGATGGACATAAAAACTAGTGACAAACATGTATATCCCAGAAAAGTAAAGGAAATGATGAAAAAATGATCTTTGAGGAGTAACCATATCAAAAATAGAGTGAAAGAGGGAGAACCCGAAGGAAGAAAATTGGGTTCGAGATTTCCCCTTACCTTGTACTCGAATGACTCCTTCTCTTTAATGTCCTGTATAATGACATTATATTCATTAATTAGAAATTAAAGAACCTTTTATACTTTAATAGGGTTCATTATGGTTTTATTATTTCATATTATGTTCCTTTTTATGACTTATAGAGTTTAAAAACATTGATCGGGGATGTACGTATTCATGGTTTTCTTGAACGGTCCACTTGTATTCTTAAATTGATGTTTGGGTAGATCATGGGTAAACATACAGAACTTATATTACATGTAATTAATGATATTACAGAATCTTGAATGATTTTATAATTAGTTATATTAGATCCACGTGGATGAATCATTAGATAAGAATTAAATGAAGATTATTTGGGTTAATTTGAGCGGTTTTTGGATCACAACGAACTCATTTTAACTTTTCACTTATTAATATGGCCATAGATTATTTATAGAACTTAAAATAGAACATAATACATATAAAATATTCTGGTTCAACCATAAAAATGGTTTCATGACCAGATTGAAGGTAGAAATGGAAGAAGAGAACATGTCATTTTTGAAGGTGATAAATTATCACCACATGAACAACGTTCTCTTTAATAAAATAAAAGGAAGAGGGAAAGGGTGTGGGGTGATATAATGTACCATTATAATCATAAGATTACATTATATGTATAATAATGGAGTTAAAAAACAGTTTGAATGAGGATTGGTAGGGAGAGATCAAGAAAGGAACTTGAACTTGAAAGGAAATTAAAGGAGAAGAGAGAGAAATTACCTCAAGAATCATCCCCTTGAGATCCTCCTTAAGAAAGATAGGATTGGTATTTTGATGAGACCAAAAGATTTTGGACGTGGGGGAGGTTCTAGGGAAGATGTTTGGGTAGAGTTTAGAGAAGGATTGGAGCTTGAGAGGTGTGAGGAAAAGAGGGAGTGAAGGGTGGCTTTTATAGTGGAGGGGAGAGGGGTTTCCTTAATATAAAATTGATTTGTTTATTAATTTCACCTAAGACAAGGAATAGTGAGTCTTTAACGACCAAGAATAGTAATTTTATAATTTAATCCTGAAACAAGTGGGCTTACATCAGCAGAACATCATCGATGACTCAATTAATACATTATTTAGCTTTTATTGTGAATTATCGGATTCCACTATTCCTAAAAAATTCAAGTATCTCAGAAAAATCCCAAAAATTTACCCCAACCATTTTTCAACGTGTAGAATCCAAAAATTAATTCCATTTTTCAAAAATAATTTTCTAAATATTATTAATTTAATATTTAAATAAAATCATAATTTACTTAAAAAAACAGTTTTTAAGATTAAAACTGATTTTATAGTTCTTTCAAAAATTACGTAGGGTCTTATAAAAATATATAAAAACTATTATAAATTTATTAAATAATTTATGAATACATTACAGGAAAATAAATATTATTTTAAATTAATTAATTAATTATAATTAATTATTTATGACTTATAAAATACCAAAAACGTTTACTAAGATCAAATTGTCACTTTCTAAGATGTCTAAATTTTATTTTATTATTCATAGGTAATGTTACTCTTATTTACTATTCATAAGGGTCATATTACTATTCATAAGGGTAGGTTACTATTCATAAGGGTAGGTTACTATTCACCAAAAATTATTTTTGTTTCATTAGACACCAAAAACTATCTTGAGCACAACCGTGTATGTCGGATTTTTAAAATTCCAAACATAGGGGTGACAAAATTATGTTTAAAGGTCACTTGTCACTTAGTAGTTCATTATTTTGTGTTTTTATGACATAAATATAAGAAGGTAAGTTTCTATTGATATACTTTGGGTCGTTACATTCTTCCCCCCTTAAGAAATTTTTCCCCCGAAATTTCACTTTACACAAACTGGTGAGGGTACTTATCCTTCATTGCCTCTTCTGGTTCCCACCATTTTCTAAAATAGAAAAGGTTAGAACAAAACATAAGTAAAAAAGTCATGAATAACTTATTCATTTAAACAATTATACCAAAAACATAACATATGGGATCCCTAGGTAAATATTCTTGTGTACATATTTGCATTTATTCTTATGCTAGAGGTTTTCTCTAGGGTTTACTAATCCTAATTCCCAAATTAACTAAACCTTTCCTCTGATACCAACTATAACGACCCGACCTTCTCTTAAATTACTATAACATCATTTCAAAGATAAACAACATGATAGTATTACACATAGAGGATCCAGAGGTTTAGTGTCTTGGGAAAACTAGGACCATACATAACAAATACAACATCAACCATAAACATTTAATTTCTTCTTCTATAGCTTCTTAGTAGCACTTGTCCTCTCCTTAGTACATATATCCACCTGAGGATATAAATCAAAAGTGGTGAGCTAAAAGCCCAGTAATAGGATAGATAAGAACAATACATCATGGGGTGATCATAATCATAACATAGGCAAAAGATTATGAACATGAGAGGAGCATAAGTAAAAGACTTGAAATGTGGCAATGCATAAAAATGAAACATCATGTCTTAGTGGTTAACTACCACACATACTTGTGAACAAAGCTAGCATCATGTTCACACATAATTTCACATTTAATCATGAGATTCATCACTTTACCCAATTCATTGGAGCGCTATATAATTCCGGGCGCACCTGTCACATTTAAACATTCATATTGCGCTATATAATTCCGGGCGCACCCGTCACATCATAACATTATCATTATCATGCTTGCCACATAGAACACATATCAAACATGTACATAAATAACCCATGGAAAGGAATGGGTTTCATCTCATAATAACACATTCATAAGCTTTGGGTTCCCAAAAGAAAGAGGGAACAACATAGTTGATACAAGAACCATCAAACTTGAATGAAAGGTAAAAGGTGAGATATTGAAAGAAGAGTTCTTTTGGAAAACATTTTGATGGACATAAAAACCAGTGACAAACATGTATATCCCAAAAAAGTAAAGGAAATGATGAACAAATGATCTTTGAGGAGTAACCATATCAAAAATAGAGTGAAAGAGGGAGAACCCGAAGGAAGAAAATTGGGTTCGAGATTTCCCCTTACCTTGTACTCGAATGCCTCCTTCTCTTTAATGTCCTGTATAATGACATTATATTCATTAATTAGAAATTAAAGAACCTTTTATACATTAATAGGGTTCATTCTGGTTTCATTGTTTCATATTATGTTCCTTTGTATGACTTATAGAGTTTAAAAACATTGATCGGGGATGTACGTATTCATGGTTTTGTTGAACGGTCCACTTGTATTCTTAAATTGATGTTTGGGTAGATCATGGGTAAACATCCAGAACTGATATTACATGTAATTAATGATATTAAAGAATCTTTAATGATTTTATAATGAGTTATATTAGATCCATGTGGACGAAGCATTAGATAAGAATTAAATGAAGATTATTTGGGTTAATTTGAGCGGTTTTTGGATCACAATGAACTCATTTTAACTTTTCACTTAGTAATATGGCCATAGGTTATTTCCAGAACTTAAAATAGAACATAATACATATAAAATATTCTGGTTCAACCATAAAAATGGTTTCATGACCATATTGAAGGTAGAAATGGAAGAAGAGAACATGTCGTTTTTGAAGGTGATAAATTATCACCACATGAACAACGTTCTCTTTAATAAAATAAAAGGAAGAGGGAAAGGGTGTGGGGTGATATAATATACCATTAGAATCATAAGATTATAGTATATGTATAATACTGGAATTAAAAAACTGTTTGAATGAAGATAGGTAGGGAGAGATCAAGAAAGGAACTTGAACTTGAAAGGAAATTAAAGGAGAAGAGAGAGAAATTACCTCTAGAATCTTCCCCTTGAGATCCTCCTTAAGGAAGATATGATTGGTCTTTTGATGATACCAGAAGCTTTTGGACGTGGGGGAGGTTCTAGGGAAGATGTTTGGGCAGAGTTTAGAGAAGTCTTGGAGCTTGAGAGGTGTGAGGAAAAGAGGGAGTGAAGGGTGGCTTTTATAGTGGAGGGGAGAGGGGTTTCCATAATATAAAATTGATTAGTTTATTAATTTCACCTAAGACAAGGAATAGTGAGTCTTTAAAGACCAAGAATAGTAATTTTATAATGTAATCCCGAACCAAATGGGCTTACCTCAGCAGAACATCATCGATGACTCAATTAATACATTATTTAGCTTCTATTGTGAATTATCGTATTCCACTATTCATAAAAAATTCAAGTATCTCAGAAAAATCCCAAAAATTTACCCCAACCATTTTTCAATGTGTAGAATCCAAAAATGAAGTCCATTTTTCAAAAATAATTTTCTAAATGTTATTAATTTAATATTTAAATAAAATAATAATTTACTTAAAAAAACAGTTTTTAAGATTAAAACTGATTTTATAGTTCTTTCAAAAATTACGTAGGGTCTTATAAAATTATCTAAAAACTATTAGACATTGATTAAATAATTTATGAATACATTACAGGAAAATAACTATTCTTTTAAATTAATTAATTAATTATAATTAATTATTTATGACTTATAAAATACCAAAAACTTTTACTAAGGTCAAATTGTCACTTTCTAAGATGTCTAAATTTTATTTTATTAATCATAGGTAATGTTACTCTGATTTACTATTCATAAGGGTCATATTACTATTCATAAGGGTAGGTTACTATTCATAAGGGTAGGTTACTATTCACCAAAAATTATTTTTGTTTCATTAGACACAAAAAACTATCTTGAGCACAACCGTGTATTTCGGATTTTTAAAATTCCAAACATAGGGGTGACAAAATTATGTTTAAAGGTCACTTATCACTTAGTAGTTCATTATTTTGTGTTTTTATGACATAAATATAAGAAGGGAATTTTCTATTGATATACTTTGGGTCGTTACATGGTACGTAGGAAGCCTCCACGAGGTTCAAGCCCAACACCCTGGGCAGCCTCAAATGTTAAGCCCCACACCCATTCTCGAACTACGAGAACTTTGATCCATGTTAAGGCATGGTACATAGGAAGCCTCCACGAGGTTCAAGCCCAACACACTGGGCAGCCTCAGAGTGTAAGCCCCACACCCATTCCCAAACTACAAGGACTTTGATCCATGTCAAGGCATGGTACGTAGGAAGCCTCCACGAGGTTCAAGCCCAACACATTGGGCCGCCTTAGAGTGTAAGCCCCAACCCATTCTTGAACTACGTGGACTTTGATCCATGTCAAGGCATGGTACGTAGGAAGCCTAGGCCTCCACAAGGTTCAAGACCAACACATTTGGCCACCTCAGAGTGTAAGCCCTAACCCATTCACGAACCAAGAGGAATTTTATCCATGTCAAGGCATGGTACATAAGAAGCCTCCATGAGGTTCAAGACCAACACATTAGGCCGCCTCAAAGTGTAAGCCCCAACCCATTCACGAACTATGAGGACTTTGATCCATGTCAAGGCATGGTACATAGGAAGCCTCCACGAGGTTCAAGCCCAACACCCTGGGCAGCCTCAGAGTGTAAGCCCCACACCCATTCCCAAACTATGAGGACTTTGATCCATGTCAAGGCATGATACGTAGGAAGCCTCCACGAGGTTCAAGCCCAACACACTGGGCAGCCTCAGAGTGTAAGACCCAACCCATTTCTGAACTACGAGGACTTTGATCCATGTCAAGGCATGGTATGTAGGAAGCCTCCACGAGGTTCAAGCCCAACACACTGGGCCGCCTCAGTGTGTAATCCCCAACCCATTCCTGAACTATGAGGACTTTGATCCATGTTAAGGCATGGTACGTAGGAAGCCTCCATGACGTTCAAGCCTAACACATTGGGAAACCTCAGAGTGTAATACCCATACCCAGTCCCGAACTATGAGGAATTTGATCCATGTCAAGGCATGGTATGTAGGAAGCCTCTATGAGGTTCAAGCCCAACACATTGGGCAGCCTCAGAGTGTAAGCCCCACACCCATTCCCGAACTACGTGGACTTTTATCCATGTCAAGGAATGGTATGTAGGAAGCCTCCATGAGGTTCAAGCCCAACAAACTGGGCCGCCTCAGAGTGTAATCCCAAACCCATTCCCAAACTACGGGGACTTTGATCCATGTCAAGGCATGGTACATAGGAATCCTCCATGAGGTTCAAGCCCAACACATTGGGCAACATTAGAGTGTAAGCCCCAACCCATTCTCGAAATACGAGGATTTTGATCCATGTCAAGGCATGGTATGTAGGAAGCCTCCCTGAGGTTCAAGCCCAACACACTGGGTAGCCTCAGAGTGTAAGTCCCAACCCAATCTCAAACTACGAGGACTTTGATCCATGTTAAGGCATGGTACGTAGGAAGCCTCCACGAGGTTCAAGCCCAACACATTGGGCAACCTCAAAGTGTAAGCCCCACACCCATTCCCAAACTATAAGGACTTTGATCCATGTCAAGGCATGGTACATAGGAAGCCTCCATGAGGTTCAAGCCCAACACATTAGGCCACCTTAGAGTGTAATCCCCAACTCACCCGAAATATGAGGACTTTGATACATGTCAGGGCATGGTACGTAGGAAGCCTCCACGAGGTTCAAGCCCAACACATTGGGCCGCCTCAGAGTTTAAGCCCCGACCAATTACAGAACTATGAGGAATTTGATCCATGTCAAGGCATGGTACGTAGGAAGTTTCCCCAAGGTTCATGCCCAACACATTGAGCCACCTCAGAGTGTAAGCCCCAACCCATCTGAACTACGTGGACTTTGATCCATGTCAAGGCATGGTACGTAGAAAGCCTCCCTAAGGTTCAAGACCAACACCTTGGGCAACATCAGAGTGTAATCCCCAACCCATTCCCTAACTATGAGGACTTTGATCCATGTCAAGGCATGGTACGTAGGAAGCCTCTATGAGGTTCAAGCCCAACACACTAGGCAACCTCATAGTGTAATCCCCAACCCATTTCCAAACTATGAGGACTTTGATCCATGTCAAGGCATGGTACGTAGGAAGCCTCCACGAGGTTCAATCCCAACACACTGGGCAGCCTCAGAGTGTAAACCCCAACCCATTCCTGAACTACGAGGACTTTGATCCTTGTCAAGGCATGGTACGTAGGAAGCCTCCCTGAGGTTCAAGCCCAACACATTGGGCCACCTCAGAGTGTAAGCCCCAACCCATCTAAACTATGTGGAATTTGATCCATGTCAAGGCATGGTACATAGGAAGCCTCCCCGAGGTTCAAGGCCAACACCTTGGGCAAACTCATAGTGTAAGACCCAACCCATTTCTAAACTATGTGGTCTTTGATCCATGTCAAGGCATGGTACGTAGGAAGCCTCCACGAGGTTCAATCCCACCACCCAATCATTCTGACCATCTTCATGTTGGTTCATCACCACCTTGGGCCACCTCAGAGTGTAAGCCCCAACAAATCTGAACTACGTGGTCTTTGATCCATGTTAAGGCATGGTATGTAGGAAGCCTCTATGAGGTTCAAGGCCACCATACATGTCTCATCCTAATGTCTCCCTAAAGCCAATGTGTCTCAGGAATTTCATTCCCTAACCCGAAGGTTTCAATTCTTCTGGGTCCCATCCATGCATCCATTCTCACGGGTTGCCTCCCCAGGTGTCCCATCATCTCATCGAACTACGCAGACTTCGATTCCCTGCCATGAGGATATGTAGGAATTATCTTCGAGGCTCAAGACCAAAACCATCATCACCCCATGACGGTTCCATCCCATTCACCATCCAATTCATAGAACCTTCCATCATCCATCCTGATTCTTACCCGGGCCACCACGTCCCAGTGGGATCATGCCACCCCATCCCCCATTCCATCAAATAGCATTCGAGAACGACCCACATGTTGGCCCCAGTATCGGTGTTCCCTATAGGTGGTTTCTCCATCTGATCCACTCTAATCAGTGTTATGATTAGTCTGATCCGTCTCCACTAGATGTTAAACTTACGACATACCCTATGTTAAACATAAGAAGCTGAGGAAAACCTCAGATACATGACAATGACATATGATTCCCTGCATTCGATGTGGGATGCCTCGGGCTTCTACGCCCTCGAGAAGCCCTATAATAAGGAACAGAAGATAGACATGCCAATTCCCCAGCGTCCAGACACGCCAGTGATGCCCAACATGACTGCTCCCCTAATCGAAGGTTGCTTCCCTAACTGGACCCCTTGGAATGTCTTAACAGAAGCAGTGTAATTAACTGGTGTCCATGAAGTTATGGAGTTGGGAAGAGCTTCACGAACAATGTCTTAAGTCTATAAGGGAGACCCAGACTAGGTGACGAGCTCCAAGGAGGAATCCGCGGAAGGAAGAACCGATATCCCATCATCCTGTTTTGATCAAGGAGCAAACGTCCCTGAATAAGGAGCGAATGTCACCTGCCTTTGGAAAGCGGGAATGCGGGATAACAGCTACGCGTCCCTCACAGATGGATGCGCACACCCCAACAAAAGTGCCAGAAACAATAATATTTAATAGTATAGGTATTCAAACAAATTTCTTTAACATTTGAAGTCCCCTTATGAGAAACAACCAATGTATCCCAAATTTTAAATGCAGTAGTATGGGTAGATATTATATTAAACTCTTCATATCCTAAAACAAAATATAAAGAATTCATATCTTTACAATTATTGTTATAAGTTGATTTGATAGGATGAATCCATTTATCTCTTGTAATTTTTGAAAATTCATATTTATCATCAATTACAATCCAAATTTCAAAATCCATGCTTTCAAGATGGATTTTTATTTTAATCTTCTATTGATCATAATTAGATCAATTAAAATAAGGAATCCTATTAATAGAAGCACCCTCTTGTCTATTATAATTCATAAATAATTAAATTTAAAAATGATGGAAATTTAAGAACTTAAAAATATAACTAAATCATAGTTAAAAATATATCTGAAACCCATTTGATACCAAATGTTGTTTAGAGTGAGTAACTCAAGAGGGGGTTGAATTGAGTTCTCATCAAAATTTCTATTTATAAACAATTTAAATTTTTTGATCTTTACAATAATTTCTCAAACTAGGATAAATGCTCACTTAAAATAATCTTTGAAATAACTTTAACTTTTGAAACTAAATTACCAAATCAAACAATTTATATAAACAAAAAAGTAAGAATAACTATAAAAGTAAAGTCTTTTTATAGATTTTAATAACAGATATAGTATTAACTTTGAAATGTATAAAAAAACTAATAAAACACTAAAGAGAATTAAACAAGGGGTTCAATCTCATGTTGATAATTAATCCCCTCCACTTGGAAATAATCCACTACAAAGAAGTTTATTAAACAATAAACTTGATCCACAATCTGGATTGGGTTTTATAATCAACATCACATTGGTATTTCCAATATAAAAGTATCTTACACAATTATACATGGGATAAAGACAAAAACATGTCCCATACAACCTCTTCCATAGCTGTCATGGGTATTGAGAGAATGTGTCAAGAACACTCCAGTTTAAGCACAAGAAAAAGTGTGTATAGATAAATAGAGTACAATAATACAATGATCAAAAGTAAATCCCAATCATAAAGATAAAATGAGTTAAGATGGAAATTATTGGTGTTTCTCAATACAAATGACTTCAGATGTTCATAAATCCTTGAATCGGTTTTTGAAAGGATCTCAAATAGGCTTCTCTAAATGTGTAGGAAAAAAGTGTCATGGATGTCTAAAAATTCCTTCTGTTTTTAGTCTATCAATGTCTATAGTTGATTTATTAGGATAAGGATGTAATCTATATGCATGTATCAATCTTGTGTTGCTAATGTCAGATCTATTTTTCCACACTCACACACGAAGGAGTTATTATGAATATATAACTTTCTAGATCCAATTATCTATTGAAGAATTATAATAAATAAAATCCAAGATCCTCATACTAGGCCTTAAATTAGTAATTCCAAATTTTTCTTTAATACGTTCGTGTATTGGTTTAAGAATAACTATTCTTAAATCCACATGCGTCTTAAATGAATTAAATTCCATAAACTATCCATTGGAGGAATTAAATTTAAATAATAGTCTGGATAGAAATTGTATCATTTTTGTGGTAGATCTGTCATGACCCAACCAAATAGGGCTCAAAACATGAAAACCCCAATCCCACCTCTAATATAGAAGAGGCTGGTGACTAGTGCCGAGTAGGTATATCACATAAAATGGTAGGTATTAGCCTAATATATCTGTACACAAACACACATATCCAGGACCGTAAAATGTTGAAACATAAAACAACCAAAACCAATGCATGAATATATATATGATTCCACAATCAGAGTATGATAATAAAGTGATAAAAGTGAAAAAGGGGAAAAATACAAGATCAACTGAAAAATATAGAGATTACAACTTGATACAATGGTGAGGACTAAGGTCAAATGAAACCAGCCAAAAAAAACCTTAGTCTATCAAGATCAATATATGATCCACCAGATATCCATCCTCCAAAGACACCATCAAATGGGCCTTCATCTGCATAAGACACAAGACGTGTAGGTAGATTCCATATAGGGGTGAGTATATAAATACCCTATAGAACACCCTGAAAACAATAAACAAGAAGCATCAAGAATAGTCAGCCCATAAAAGAGATATATAAATCAATTCATAATATAAAGATAACCCATATATACTTAAGATAGAAACATCACCTCCAAGAAGTCACAACCAACTACCAACTGTAGGATTATTCTCTAAGCAATGCTTTTTTTGGTACAATCCACTCCATGAGACATTCCATCACCGGAGAAACTCATAAAACAATTCAATATCATTAGGCCCCTCCTAGGAAATCTCACTCATCTCAAAAGGCCTTGATACTTAGATAGGGGGTCATGCCCAAGACTGTTTAGGGACACCATAAACCCAATCTGGACCAACCTACTACATAGGGGATCATATGCCAATGATACCACAAACCTTACCAATATGGCTAGATAGATAAAGGATCGACACCCTAATTAAGGAGTTAACTAAAATTCCACAAAACCCTGTTGACCTCACCTGTTTTGATAATCCCAATTATGCTTTCATATACTTTGATAATCCCAATCTAATATTTATATATATATTAATTCTTTCAATCTGTGATCAAGATGATAATAATATTAGAATAATCCCTGAGATATGTTAATCCATGTTTATCTATGTTTATATGAGTTATAAAGTTTTTCTAACCCATTCTGATAAGTTTTTCATAAGACAGACAAGTGTTAAGTCACTAATCTGGGTATAGCTACTGATATAGAGCTACTGGTATAGTATACCGATATACTTAGTCTACTGATAGACAGAGTAACCGATATGCAAAGGTCACTGATATAAACTGAGTTACTGGTAAGCAGACACAAAGTCTACCGACAGAACAAACGAGCTACCGATGTGCTTGTCTACCAGTCGTTACCGACAGAGTAAGCCTACTGATATGAGTACTGACAATCACAAACCAGAGCTATCGATATGAGGAAGTCTACCGATAGAACCAGTCTACCAAGTTACCGACTAACAAACACACCCGAGCTATCGACAGACAAGAGCTACCGATAGACAGAAGTCTACCGATAGAGCCAGTTCACACATAGTTACCGATACATCGAGCTACCAACAGCTCAAGAGCTACCGATGGAGCAAGAGCTACAGATGGAGAGAAACTATTATATAGAGCAACTGATGCAAGAGCAAGAGCTACCGATTTAATATCCTACGACACCGTACACTCTTACCAACACAAGATACTAATGATTGACCAACCAGTCAAACTCTATACTCTATACTCTCAATACTATTTGTTTATATATTCTCAATACTATTTGTTTATTAAGCTAACAGTTACATTCGATGTTTTTAATGTAGTTAATGATATTTAATGATCTCTGTTTCCATGTCAGGGAACCGTACCTAGTACCCATGAAAAAAGTAATTATTCTTTTTGCCAAAGTTGAAAGCTATAAAGGGATAGAAAAAGATTGTGTAAGATACACTTCTTAAAAGCACTAAGAATAAAGACGAAGGGAGAAAGAGCCAAGAGCTGAACAACACTCAAATGTGGAGCATTTTTCCCTAGTCAACATCCATACTCCAAGAATATTGGACATACACGAAGAAACTTATTTTAGAGGAGAACACAAGCTGCATCTTGAGTGAAGCACTACAACAAACTTTTCATGCACTCAGGCTGCTAAGCTAGAACAAGAACCATGGAAGAAAACGACACTCTGTTTTCTGAACAAGAAACCAAATAAGGAATCATAAGCTTTTCTGATAAACCAAACGACTCCAGAGCTATACTTCCAATCACTAAAGCATTTCTAAACTCAATCATAATTATTTTAGTGATTCTATCTTTACATTTTGAGCAGTGTGTGTACCCTGTTTATTTTACACACACACTGTCTCCTAAGCTAAACTGTAGGATTCTTAAATCCTCACTCAAACTTCATAACCCTTTGTTTCCCACTGTGGATAGTGGTAGAGGCCGAGTAAGACCTGAACAGCCTGTGTGCTGTTTTTTGTTTTTCCCACGAAGAACTGTGGTAGAGGTCTTTGGACCTAGATAGTAGTGTACTATTGTTTACCCCCGATACAGGGTGTGGATCATTTTATATAAATTGATGAGAGGACTAAGTCTCAGCTTGAGACTGAACCTCTTGGTTACCTTTGCTGTGCATTTTAATTTAAGTCTATAAGTATACTATATTTTTATTTCATATTCCGCTGCTATTACTTTGAAATAAAAAAATATTTTAAAGCTACTTTGATAGTTAAATTAGCAAGTGTTTATACTTATTGTAAACCAGTAAGTTAGTTTCAAAAGTTAATTTAATCTTCAGATTAAGTCAACTGAGACCTAATCAATCTTTGATAAACTAATTGAAAATTTAAACTTTGTATAGATTCACTACAGTTTAACTTTGTTTTTAAATTGGGGGATTTTAAGAGAAATAATTTTAACACAAATTTTTATTGGAACTCAATTCACCCCCCCTCTTGAGTATCCACTCCAACCAAAATTTGGTATTAGAAGTTGTTTTTGTTTAAGGATTTTTGACATACTTTGTTTTTCAACTGTGATTTTAGTTGCATCTTTAAAGATCTTAAATTTCTGTTAGTTCTAAATTTTACCTCTTTAAAACTATTTTCTAAAATATACCTATAGATAATAGACTAGAGGGTGATCCTACTAATCGGCCACCTTTCTTCAATGGCACAAACTATGCTCAGTGGAAACTAAAAATGAAAATTCATTTAGAAAGCATGGGTTTTGATATCTGGACTGCTATAGAATCACAATATAAAATTCTAGAAACTGAAAGAACAACTTGGGATGAACCTACAAAGACTGCTTAAAATAATAACTGTAAAGCTATAAATTCTTTGTATTGTGAATTAGGAGATGAAGAGTTTAATAGAATTTCTACTTGCAAAACTGCTTATGAAATATGGGATACTTTGGGTGTTTCTCATGAAGGAACAACCAATGTTAAAGAAATGATATTTAATACTTACACTATTAAATATGACAATTTTAAAATGAAAACCGATGAACCTATTTATGATATGTATCTCAGGTTTAATGAGATTTTCAATACAATGAGTTCACTTGGAAAATCTGTTCCAGCTAAGGAACAAATTATGAGGATACTGAGATGTCAGCCAGAACGATGGAGAGGCACTTCTGTTTCAATCAGAGAGTCATGTGACATTGGAGCATTGACTGTAAAAGAGATTATTGGAAAATTAATGATGTATGAGGAAGAACTCAAGGTGAATAAGGAGGAAGATGATGAACCAAAAAGGAAATCTGTAGCTTTCAAGTCTACTGCTTCTAAGAACAAAAATAAGGAGACAATGCAAGTACCTACTGAAAGTTCAACAAGTGAAGATTCAGACTATGACAGTGATGCTGAGATGGCTCAAATAGCTAGGAGATTCAAGAAGTTTTATAAAATGAATAAATTCTTCAGGAAATCTAACTACAAAGGAAAGTATGACAACAAGGGACACTGGAAAAAGGATTGGAAGAAAACTGACAAGAATGATGAAATAGTCTACTATGAGTGTAAAGGGAAAGGACACATCAAGGCTGATTGTCTAAAATTAAAGGTCAAAAAGAAATATGATTATAAGGACAAGAAGTACAAGAAAGCTATGATAGAAACTTGGAGTGTTTCAGAGGACAACACAAGTGAATCTGAAGTTTCTAATTCTAAGAAGAATCATGCCAACATGTGTTTCATGACCAACACTTTTGAGGTAACTTTAGATACTCCTGTTTTAAATTCCTATTATTCTGGAGATGATGCAGAATCTGATTCTGATTCTAAAAACATGACTAGTGAAGAATTATTTGAATATTGTAATATGCTATAAGAGACATGCAATGAACTTAAGGATAAGTAAAAATCATTGAAGAAACAACATGCTCTCACTACTACTATTAAAACAGAACTTACTATTGAAAAAGAGAAAAATGCTCAACTGCTAAAAGAGAATACAGAACTGAAAATGTCAAATGAGCAACTTAGAAAAGACTTAGAGAAGTTTAAAAATGGAAAGGATACACTAACTCAAATTCTAGGAAATCAAGTGGCACCAAAATACACTACTGAAATAGGCTACAAACCTGGACAGAGACAGCTTATTAAGAATAGATTTATTCCTAAATCTGGACAGAATACTGCTAGTTCAAGTTCTGAAAATCTCTATGCTTTAACCAGTTATTCATATGGTTATAGATCAAATAAAGTTTATCTTTCAAAATATATTGATTCTGTAAATTATATGAGACCCATAAGACAAATATGGGTACCTAAAGCTTTGATTTCTAACCTTTCTGGACCCAAGAAGATATGGGTACCAAAATCATTTCCTATCTAAATCTGTTTTGTAGGAAACATGCTTAAAGAGTTCTCACAAGAAGGTATGGTACTTGGAAAGTGGATGTTCAAGACACATGTCTGGAGATTATTCATGCTTCAAAAGTTTAATAAAGGTTTATGGAGGCCACGTCACCTTTGGTGATAATTCTAAAGGAAAAATCATCGGCCTAGGCCAGATTGGTAACTCTAATTCAGTTTTAATTTCTAAAGTTTTATTTGTTGATGGACTTAAGTATAACTTGTTAAGTATTTCTCAATTATGTGATGATGGATTTAATGTGAAATTTGAAAATGATTCCTGTAATGTTTTTAATTCTCAAAATGATTTAGTATTTTCTACCTTAAGAAATGAAAATGTTTATGCAGTTGATTTAAATTCTTTAGCTAAGCAAAATGTTACTTGTTTAAATGATTTTCATAAAGAATCTTGGCTTTGGCACAGAAGATTAGGACACTACAGCATCTATTCACTTAGAAAATTAACTAGGAAGAACTTAGTTAGAGACCTACCTAAACATGAATTCCCAAATGACAAAGTTTTTAATCCCTGTCAAAAGGGAAAGCAACATAAAGTTTCTTTTAAATCAAAGAAATAAGTTTCAACTTCTCAACCTCTAGAGTTGGTTCACATGGATTTGTTTGGACCTTCAAGAGTTTCTAGTTTAAATGGTAAGCACTATGTCTATGTTCTAGTAGTTGACTTTTCTTGATATACTTGGGTATACTTCTTAGCTGAAAAAAGTGAAGCTTGTTCTTACTTTGTTAAATACTCCAAAACTGTAGAAAATCTTAGTGGACTTATGATTAAAACACCAAGAAGTGATCATGGCTGTGAGTTTGAAAATCAAGAGTTTGAATCTTATTGCTCACACAATGTCTATAGTCACAACTTTTCTGCTCCTATGACACCTCAGTAGAATGGTGTAGTAGAAATAAGGAATAGAACCCTTCAATAAATATCTAGAATCATGCTTAATGAATATGACTTGCCTATTTATTTTTGGGCTAAAGCTGTGAATACAACTTGTTATATTATTAATAGAGTCTTAATTAGACCAGTTCTTAAGAAGACCCCATATGAGTTATGGAATAATAGAAAACCTAAAGTTAGTTACTTTAGAGTCTTTGGCTTCAAAGTTTTTATTATTAATACAAAGGATAATCTAGAAAAGTTTGATTCTAAGAGTGATGAAGGAATTTTTCTTGGTTATTATTTAACTAGAAAAGCCTATAGTGTCTTTAATAAAAGAACCAAATGTGTGGAAGAATCTATTCACATAAATTTTGATGAAACTGATCCACATTAGCATAAAACCTCTCTTGAAAATCTTGAGGAAGATTTGAGTGTTCTGGACCTTAATGATAAATCTAAAGAACCTGCTGTAAAAACATCCAGTTCTGGACATATTTTAGAATCTGCTGATATAAAACTTGAACTTGGAGATGAACCTGAAATATCTAGTCCTACCTTTACTAGATCAATAAGGATTCTAAAGAATCATCCTTTGGATGCTGTTGTAGGTAATCTTGATAGAGGGACACATACTAGATATTCTCTAAGAAATCAGGTTGAACATCAATCCTTTCTTTCACAGCTAGAACCTAAAAATGTCAATGATGCTATCAATGATGAATTTTGGGTAATGGTTATGCAAGACGAGTTAAATCAATTAGAAAGGAACAAAGTCTGGGAATTAGTTGACATACCTAAGGACACTTTAACAATAGGCACTAAATGGGTTTTTAGAAACAAAGTTTATGAATCTGGAAACATAGTTAGAAACAAAGCTAGGCTAGTTTCACAAGGATATAATAAAGAGGAAGGTATAGACTATGAGGAAAACTTTTCACCTGTAGCTAGATTATAATCCATTAGGATCTTACTTGCCTATGATGCTCATCTGAATTTCAAGTTATATCAAATTGATGTCAAAAGTGCTTTTCTAAATGGTTTTATAATTGAAGATGTTTTTGTTGAACAACCACCTGGATTTATTAATCCTCATTTTCCAAATCAAGTTTTTCAACTTTCTAAAGCTTTATATGGTCTAAAAGAAGCTCCAAGAGCTTGGTGTGATAGAATTAGTAATTTTATTATTTCAAAACGTTTTACTAAAGGGATTGCTGATCTAACTCTTTTTATTAAAATAATTTATAAAGATGTTTTAATAGTAAAAATCTATATTGATGATATTATTTTTGGATCTTCCAAACACTCTTTGTATACTGATTTTTCAAAATGTATACAAAATGAGTTTGAAATGAGTTTAATGGGAGAACTTAAATATTTTCTTGGATTTCAAGTTTTCCAAAATAAATATGGTATTATTTTTAATCAAAGTAAATATACAAAGGATCTCTTCAAACGTTTTGGTTTGGATAGTATTAAGAAAAGTGAAACTCCTATGATTATTGTTTGTAAACTGGATGCAGATGAAACTGGGAAACCAGTGGATCAAACCAATTACAGAGGTATGATTGGAAGCTTACTTTACCTTACTACTAGTCGACCAGATATTATGTTTAGTGTGTGTATGTGTGCAAGATTTCAAGCTAATCCAAAAGAATCTCATTTACTTGCTATTAACATAATTTTTAAGTATCTTAAACATACTGTAAACTTAGGTTTGTTTTACCCAAAAGGACAACCCTTTGAGTTAATGAGTTATTCAGATGCTGACTTTACCAGTAGAAAGTTGGATAGAAAAAGCACTTCAAGAACATGTCACTTTTTGGGAAAATCCTAAGTATCTTGGTGTAGTAAAAAGCAGAATTCTGTAGCATTATCCACTGCCGAAGCTGAGTACATAGCTGCTGGTAGTTGCTGTACACAAATTCTATGGATGGAACACACTCTCTTGGACTATGGATATGACTTTAAGCACGTTTCAATTAACCATGACAACACTAGTGAAATAAATATCTCTAAGAACCCTATGTATCACTATAGGACCAAACACATTGATGTAAGGCACCATTTCTTGAGATATCATTACCAAAAGGGTGATATAATTCTTGAGTTTATTGGTACTGAACATCAATTAGCTGATATTTTCACTAAAACTTTGAGTTCGGATAGGTTAAGATACATTAGACATGAGTTAGGTATGTTTAACCTCAATCGGTAGCTATTCTCACCGATGTCGAATTCTCACCGATGTAAAATTCTCACCGATGTCAACTTCTCACCAATGTAAGATTCTCACCGATGTGAATCCTCACCGATGTAACCTCACTGATAGAAATTCTCACCGATGTGTGCGCTGTTTTAAAACTTCTGTCTTCTGCCAGAATCTGAATCATTTTTTCATTATTTCATTTTATTTATTTATTTTATGATTCCTAAATGATAAAACTAATGTCCAAGATACTTCTAAATCCACCGAGCCTCAAACCTTAACCCTCAAACCTTAGCTACCGAATCCTTAGAGAACCCTAAATCCTTCGAAACAGCGATGGAAAAAACCAAACTTCCCACCGTCAGATATGATTCTGTTTAGCCGAAAACAATAAGCAGAGGAACGAGCAAGAAGCAAGTGGTAGTGGTAGTGTTTCTAGAACAAGGTCAGGGAGACGACCAGTGAATCCTCATCTGCAAAATCGAGTTATTGTGATTGAAAAGGAGCTATGTGTAGAATGGTTGCTGCCTAGAAGATTCATAGTGCTCGAAGTACATGAAAATAAAAAGTGGGTAGAGTGTTTTTTGAACAAAAATGGTCACTACTTTCCAAAATTAGTGAAACAATTTTACGATTTTGTAACCTTTTAGAAATCGGAGAATGAAAATCGAGTAACCTATTTTGTGAATGGAAAGGAGATGTCGTTTTTATATATTGAATGGGATGAGTGCTTGAAAGTTCCACATGAAGGAGTATCTAGATTTGTCTCGAGAGCCATGACACCTACCAGTGACATTTTTGACTATGAGACTACTTTGGAAGAGCCGACTGGTGAGGGAAGTCAAAGACAAGTAGTTGCTGCAGAAATGGATAGAGAGAACAGATTGCTGTTCAAATTCGTTCAACATGTCTTGATACCGAGGAGATGAGACTTTTCCAATTTTAGATATCAGGATATATATCTTCTTCACCTCTTAAGACATTGTGTAAAGGTTAATTTGTGTAGATTGCTGATGATCCAAATGGAAGATATGATGAGGCTAAAATCAAATACAAATGCCCTATTCTTTGCTAAATTTATCTATGTGATGATTAAAGTAAAAGGGGTAGCTGAGTCTCAAGATGAGACAGTAGTAGTGAAGAATAACTTTTGTATCACCTCTACTGTGTGAAAATACATGAGGATCAATTGGAACCCTTTGAGAGGAGAATGGGTCAATGATGACCAGAAGGTATATGAAAAATTCAATCCTGTGGATCATCCCTTAAGACCAAAGGATGTGAGGGATCCAGGTCTGGGACCTGATGAAGAGGATCCAGAATACAGTGATGATTCATAAGAGGAAGAGTCCTCTGCTGATAAAGGAGGAGATCCTGACTTAACTCCTAGCCTAACTCCTGAAAATCTTTATCAACAGAAATCAGATAAAGAAGAAGCTGCTTTAGAGGCTGTTGAAGAGGCTGTTGAAAAGGCTGCTGTAGAGAATGAAGAAGATTCTCATGAAAGTGAAGAATCTCTGTCAGCTGAGTTGAGTCTTAGTCCAGTGATTGGACAATCATTAGTCTCTAATGAGGATTCAGTATAAGTGGAAGAAGTTGTACCTAATTCAGAGGACCCTCCAGCTATTGCAGAAGAAGAACTGATAGTGGAAGATTCTCCTCAGGATGAAAGACCTGCTGAGAATGCTGCTGTGAATGTTGCTGAGGCTGCTGTTATCCTAATTGAAGATGCACCCGTTGAGGGGGAGCATCAAACCAATGTTGGAAGTGTTAAAGTGGATGCTGGAATTGAAGATTGGGAAGAAGACCCAGGTTTTATAGTCTGTGGTTTAGACTATCCAGACTCAGATAATGAAGCATCTCACAATAGACCTAAGATTACTTATGATGTCGATTCTGAGTTATTACCTGAAGATGTGGTCAGAATTCATGACCTGGATACTTTAAAGAAAAATCTTAAGGATAGTTTTGTGGAAGAAGTCAAGAAGATGGAAGTTTCTCTGGTATCTTCAGTTCAATCGGTTATGACTGATTCTGTGGTCAGTTTAGCCTTTGAAAGAACATCTGTTACAGTTGCACCTGCTGATTTGGTTACCAAGGCTGATCTGGAATCCTTAAAGGATGAACTGAAAGGATCCTTTATTACATTAGTTGCTGAGATGAAGCACAGTTTTGATGAAGAGATGAGTATGTTAGAAAGATCATTTGAACTCTCTCTAGGTTCTAATTTTTCAACCTTTATGGGAGAACTAGTTGAAGAAGTTAAAGAATTCCAGGATCAAGTTTCTAGACTTGAAGCAGATCTTGAATCCCTAAAGGAATCTGTTGTATCTTTAGACTCTTACATGATCTCAAAATCCCAAGATGATAAGGACTTAGCTTATGTCAAGAGTGTGGTAAGCCAGATGGTTTCAGTGTTTGAAGGTTTCAAAACATCTATGAAATATCATATTAAAACCCAGGATTCCCAAGTTCAAAATCTTATCAGTGGGTTGACCAAAAGCTTCAAAGAGACTATATCTTTATCTTTTAGTTCTCTTGCATCTAAACATTCAGTGGAATTGAATCAGTTTAGAGTTGTGATGAAGGAGGAGCTTGGTTCAGCTTCAACCAGTGGCTCTATGGACTCATCCGAGCTGAGCAGAGTTGTGCTCTCTACCAAAGATTCAGCCAGAGAGATAATGAAGATAGTCCAAGACTATATGAGAGAAGCCTCTGCCTCTTAGAAATAAGTGAAAGATAAGGTGGACTCCTATTTCTCTAATATTTTCACCAAAAATCAACTCAACAATCAATTCAAACTTTTGTTGGAAAATATGAAGCTGCCTCCTGTCAATCAAGCTTTCAGAGAACAAGTTAGCAAGATAAGGGAATTAACTCCCGCATTGGACAAGTTTATGGAGAACAAGGATGACTTCATATCTTCTATAGAGAGAGGAGGAGGAATAATTATGGACTTCAGAAATCTGTTGCTACCTTTTTTGCATGTTGATGCTAGGCCAGTAATTGTCCCTCCTGCTTTCCTGCCTCTGCCTCTACTGCTTCTCCGGTTCAGATGACTCCTGCCCAAGAAATTCGAAGCCTCAATCCTATGATCACAAAAAGGACTCCTCAATATAGACCAGGATCAGTTTCTGTGGCTCAACCTCCTATGATCATTTCTGGAATCCCTAAGCCCTCACCTGAAGCCACTTCACCTGAATCCTCTTCTGCTCCCAAGGGAAAATCTCACATTGAGGATGTGGATTGAAAACTGGTTAGACTATTTGATAGGAATTCATTTTACTTTTTTATGTCTCTGTACCTTTTTACAATATCTAATACATTTGGCTTTCCTTTCTTTCTCATTGTGCTATTTTCTTTCTCTTTGGTTTCCCACTTTTTGATTATCACATATGGAGAGAAATTTTATACAGGGATATTAAGGGGGAGATATAGTTTACCAGGCTTTTACAAAGGGGGTGAGAGTATCAAAGGGGGAAATATTTTCCCTATCATGCTTTGACCTTATGATACCAGTGCTTTTAATTTCATTTTTTTGATACCATTACATTTAGTTCTCTGATACCTTTTCATTTAACTCTTTGTTGCCACTAAACTTTACTTTTGATATCATTAAATTCAATTTTATCTCTGATAGTATTACATTTTCTTACACCTCTGATCCTTTATGTTATATAACATACTGTTTCTATGAGATAATTTCATTTACTGATATATCCTCTAATACAACTGCTCATTATTTAAAAAACTATAATTTTATAAGTTTTGATTATCAAAAAGGGGGATATTGTTGACCTCACCTGTTTTGATAATCCCAATTATACTTTTACATACTTTGATAATCTCAATCTAATTTTTTTCTATATATTAATTCTTTAAATCTGTGATCAAGATGATAATTATATTAGAATAATCCCTGAGATATGTTAATCCATGTCTATCTATGTTTATATGAGTTATGAAGTTTTTCTAACCCATTCTGATAAGTTTTGCATAAGACATACAAGTGTTAAGTCACTAATCTGGGTATAACTACTCATATAGAGCTACCGGTACACAGTCTACCGATAGACTTAGTCTACTGATAGATAGAGTCACTGATAGTCTAAGGTCACTGATATAAACAGAGTTACCGGTAAGCAGACACAAAGTCTACCGACAGAACAGACGAGCTACCGATGTGCATGTCTACCAGTAGTTACCGATAGAGTAAGCCTACTGATACGAGTACTGAAAATCACAAACCAGAGCTACCGATATGAGGAAGTCTACCGATAGAACTAGTCTACCGAGCTACCGACTAACAAACACACCAGAGATACCGGCAGACAAGAGCTACCGATAGACAGAAGTCTACCGATAGGGCCAGTTCACACATAGTTACCAACACATTGAGCTACCGATAGCTCAAGAGCTACTGATGGAGCAAGAGCTACCGATGGATAGAAACTATTGTATAGAGAAACCAATGAAAGAGAAAGAGATACTGATTGAAGATCCTACGACACCGTACACTCTTACCAACATGAGCTACTAATGATTGACCAAATAGTCAAACTCTATACTCTATACTCTCAATACTATTTGTTTATATATTCTCAATACTATTTGTTTATTAAGCTAATAGTTACATTCTATGTTTTTAATTCAGTTAATGATATTTAATGATCTCTATTTCCATGTCAGGGAACTGTACCTAGTACCCATGAAAAAAGTAATTATTCTTTTTTGCCGAAGCTGAAATCTATAAAGGGACAGAAAAAGATCTTGCAAGATACACTTATTAAAAGCACTAAGAAGACACACGAAGGGAGAAAGAGCCAAGAGCTGAACAACACTTAAATGTGGAGAATTTTTTACTATTCAACATCCAGAATACAAGAATACTATACATACATGAAGAAACTTACTTTAGAGGAGAACACAAGCTGCATCTTGAGTGAAGCACTACAACAAACTTTTCATGCACTCAGGCTGCTAAGCTGGAGCAAGAACCAAGGAAGAAAACGACACTTTGTTTTCTGAACAAGAAACCAGAGAAGGACTCAGAAGCTTTTCTGATAAACCAAATGAGTCCAGAGCTGCACTACCAATCACTAAAGCATTTATAAACTCAATCATACTTATTTTAGTGATTCTATGTTTACATTTTGAGTAGTGTGTGTACCCTGTTTATTTTACACACACACTGTCTCCTAAGATAAACTGGAGGATTCTTAAATCCTCACCCAAACTTCATAACCCTTTGTTTCCCACTGTGGATAGTGGTAGAGGTCGAGTAAGACCTGAACAGCCTGTGTGCTATTGTTTGTTTTTCCCACGAAGAACTGTGGTAGAGGTCTTTAGACTTGGATAGTAGTGTACTGTTGTTTACCCCCGATCCTAGGTGTGGATAATTTTATATAAATTGTTGAGAGGACTAAGTCCCGACTTGAGACTGAACCTCTTGGTTACCTTTTATGTGAATTTTAATTTATGTCTATAAGTATACTATATTTTTATTTCATATTCCACTGCTATTACTTTTAAATACAAAACTATTTTAAAGCTACTTTGATAGTTAAATTAGAAAGTGTTTATACTTATTGTAAACCAGTAAGTTAGTTTCAAAAGTTAATTTAATCTTCAGATTAAGTCAACTAAGACCTAATCAATCTTTGAGAAACTGATTGAACATTTAAACTCTGTATAGATTCACTACAGTTTAACTTTTTTTTAATTTGGGGGATTTTAAGAGAAATAATTTTAACAGAAATTTTTATTGGTACTCAATTCACCCCCCCTCTTGAGTATCCACTCTGACCAACAAACCCCATATAGGGTATAAAGATGATAAAGGATCAAACTCTAGTCATATAGAGGGACACCATGAACTCTATCTGAGACTTATCCTTGAGAGGATATCATAATCCTGAGATGTGGATGTAATATCACACTGTACCCTTGAGGTAATTGAATAAGGGAACACACTCAATTGATATTAGTCCAGACCAAAGAAATAAAGGGCTACAAACACCCTCAAATGGGTACATGACATGTAATATGGGTACATGGTGTGTCCAACAATCCCCTGGTCTTCCCTTATAGTGCTGCCTTAGAAAAAAAATTGAATCTTCAAATACACATCATGTATGAATAGTATATGGAGTGTAAGGATCACTCAACACCTTTCCCATGTCATCTGTCTGTGCTCATATACCACTGGTTGTTACTGTGTACTACCCCATGTATACCTGGTCATGCCTATGTACACCTACCCATGTATGTTCCCATGTAAACCTAGTTGTGTCAGTGTAGTTGGCCTACTCGTTCCTATGTATCCTATGAGATACATGCTGATCTGCTGATCATGAGTCACACAATTTATGATAGTGGTCACATGACATTTGATATTTTTCTCTCCGTGGAAACCCTTTCACCATATCCATGGGGTCCCACATGACATGTAATGTTGGATTACATGCTGTCTAATGTGGAGTTTTCCTAATATGCTGGTTCTTCCTCCACATCTTCCACCATGTCACTAGAGTATCCAATATCATCAGAATAAATGGATTATAGGTCTCCCACACACTATATTATATTCCTTGATCTTCTCAAAAAATGATCCTTCAAGCTGATTCATCACTACCATGATCCTCCATTGTGTAACCATCATGGGAACGAAACCAACAGTCCAATCCAGTATCATTCCTCCTCAAACCATCCACCACCATTACTACACCTCGATCATACCCTTGATCACAAACCTCACCCACAATATCGATTTTTTATACTGAATAATGGTCGTGCAATGATTGAATACCAGGTATTCATCAAACCATGGGCTAAAGAAATTTCCCACTATGAACATGCAGAGAAATGAGGGAGAAAACCATAAGCTATCAAATACAAGGAATTAACCTCGACCTTTGTTCATTTGGCCTCAATCTATTGTAAAGAAAATATACAAACTAAGAGGGATAAAAATAAATAAAAAAAATCCATCAATTTAATCTACCATCAATGTGATAATCAATTATGTTCAAGGAATTCATTCACATTCGACTGAGAAAAAAGAATAGGATGAAAATTGAACAAAAATAACATCCTACCTTGATTTGGATAAATTATTGGAGAAGAATGATTCTGTACCATTATTGTTGAAAATATCCTTAAGTTACATCATACATGAATCGATGATCCACTATCTAGTCATTTCTTTCTAATAGAAGATCTTCCAAGGCTCTCTAATGGATCCTCTCAATTTTTAGGGTTTTGCGGTTAACCTTGAAAATTATCCTTAACACCATTTATATAGAAAAGTTACTAGGTGACAGTAATTTAATTAAATAAATTAATTTATTCAATTAATTTATTTAAACATCTACCTATGACCATGCTAAACATATATGTCTGAATAACTACAAAGTTATATCATAGTTAGGGTAAAAACCACATTTTGAACTTAACAGTGTCCTTGTATTTCTGATCCGGTCCCCCATTCTGAATTTATTCCACTTTTTCAGTAATATTTCTCATGTGTGATATTAATATATTTAATATATTTTAAAAATTAATTTTGGGCACACCAGACCTTATAATATCACAATGTCTCAACTTTTGTATCTAAAAATAATCCATATAATATCCAAAAATAATACACAAGAAACTAGAGTCGTTACATTCTCCATCCCTTAGATATTTTCATCCCAAAAAGAGAAAAACCTAATAAAAAAGATGAGGGTACTGGGCTAATATATGGGTCTCCATCTCCCAAGTGATCTCTTGAAGCTTCCCATGTTGTCACCAGACACGCACTAGGGGAACCGATCACCCATGAAGGGTCCTCTCATACCAATCCTCAATCTCCACCGGGTACATAGCAAAGGTAGCTCTATCATTGATTTTCATCTCACCCTAGTCGATAACATGTGAAGGGTCATGCACATACCTCCTCAGCTGTGACACATTGAAGAGATTATGTACCCAATCCACCTGTAGTAGTAGATTTAAGCGATACCCCATCTCACCAACTCTACACAATATCTGAAAAGGGATAATGAATCTCAGAGATAACTTTCCACCCCGAACAAATCTATGCAATCCACATCAAAGTGAGACCCTTATGAACACATGTTCTACCTTTTTAAACTATATAGGTGTTCTTTATTAGTCTGGATAATACTTATGATGTCTCTATGAAGTCCTCATCTGCCCATGGATGATTTGAACCTTCTCTATAGTTGCACGCACCAACTCTAGTCCCATGAGTGTTGACTCACCTGGATCAGTCCAAAAAAGTGGTGAACAGTAGGTTTTCCTATAAAAGGCCTATAATGACACCATACCTATGTTTTAATGGTAGATATTATTATACACATACTCCACTGAGGGTATGTGATCCTCCCAACTATGACCAAAATCTAACATGCAAGCCTATAGTATGTCGTCAAAGACCTGAATGGTCTGCTTAGTTTGGCCATCAGTCTGGGGGTGAAACATTGTTCTGAATAACAACTGATTCCCAAAGGCCTCCTATAATCCTCTTCACAATTGTGACCTGAAGTGATCATCATGGGATAAAATGATTGTTGAGGTGAATCCATGGAGTCAGACTATCTCTCGCACATAGATATGTCCCAACCTCTCTACTGAGATCTGATTTCAAATAGCTAGGAAGTGAGAAGACTTGGTGTGTTAGAATATGATCACCTAGATAGCATCATGTCCCCTAGATGTACATGGTAACCCCTTCATGAATTCAATGGATATCCCATACCACTTCCACTCTGGCACTTCAATGGGTTGAGCTAAACCATCTAGAACTTGGTGCTTAGCCTTCACCTGCTGACAAGTGAGGCGTTGAGAGACAAAATCTGCAACAAAAATCTTCATTCATGGCCAGAAAAACTGATGTTGGAGGTCTTGGTACATATTTTCCACACCTAGATGTACCTCCAAATTTGATTTATATAACTCATGAATCACCACTTCCCACAATATCAATGGTACCATCATCCATCCTCTAAAACGGATAGCATTCTACCCACATTTATAATATCCACCAGGAGAACTTCTATTAGATATCTGAGTATGCAAGGGCTCAAAGTTGGTATCTCCTTGATAAGAATTCTTGAAACATTGTAAAAGTGGTGGAGTAACAACCATCAACTGAAGATATGAAGGACTATCATTATCTACTAAGAAAAAATTCAATGAGGCTAACTGCTCCAACTCCTCGACCAACAACTGAGAACAAGATATCCTACTGAGAGCATATTCCACTTTATTCCCCATCCTAGGAGTATAGAAAATCTCAAAGTCATAGTCTTGGAGGAACTCTATCCATAACCACTATCTCAAGTTAAGATCCTTCTGATAGAAGATATACTTGAGACGCTTGTGGTCAGAGTATATGATAAACCAGATGGACATTAGGTAGTTTCACAACATCTTCAATGTGAAGACTACCAATAATAGCTCAAGATCATGTGGAACATAGTTCTTCTCATGTGGTCTCAACTGAAATTAACTATAAGAAATCACCACCTTCATTTGCATTAGAACACAACCAAGCCCGATCCCTAATGCATCACAGAACACTACACACTCAATAACCTCCTATGGAAATATAAAGATGGGATAACTTATCAACCTCTTCCTTATCCCACGAAAGCATTTTTGGTACCTTTCTAACCACATAAAAGGTTTCTTATTTTGGATAAAATCTATTAAGGGTGCTACCACTTTGTAGAAATCGGATAAAAACCTATGATAGGACCCTTCTAACCTAAGGAAACTCCACACCGCAATAACAATCTTGGGTGGATTCTGAGAAACCACTACCTCAACCTTTACTAGGTCCACCACCGCCCCTTCCTCTGAGATGATGTGTTCTAGGTTGTAGAACTTTCAAATCCAATCTAACAATTTGAGATCTTCCTATAAAGTTGGTTCTCTAGTAGTGTGTTTAGGAACATCCCAAAGTATACATGGTCTTATTCAGACACCGAGTACACTAGGATATCATCTATGAAGACTACCATGAACCGATATAAGAAAGTTTGAATGATCTGGCTCATGAGTCCCATGAAATTTGCTAGAGAATTTTTCAAGTAAAAGGGAATCATAGTGACCGTAGAAACATCTGAATGTTATCTTCAGTATATCCTCGACCCGTACTCACAACTTGTAATATAATTATCTAAGGACAATCTTTGAGAACCATCCTAACCCTCTCAACTAATTTAAGTGGTCATAGATCCTTTATATTGGATACTTATTCTTAATGGTCACCTAGTTAAAGTGATGATAATCTACACATAACCTTAAGCCCCCATAAACCTTCTAGGAGAACAACACTGGGGCTACCTAGGGGGAAACACAAAGTCTCAAAAATCCCTTCTTCAATAAGTAATCTAAATGTACCCTCATCTCTCAAAGATCTTCAAGATCCATCCAATATGCTGGTGTAGATATCAGGACCATTTCAGGGTGCAAGTCAATGAAGAAGTATAGGTCACACTGGGGAGGTAAGACTGACACATCCTCAAGAAAGACATCCACATACTCCGCCACTACCACTAGGAACTAGTATCCTATATAATCCACTACTCCAAGATTCATTATATCCAACTAGTGAGTAATTGGATGCACTCTACCATACATGAGCTTGTCCTACTCCACCAATTTTTCCTTTTCAACCACAAAGGAAAACCTCTTATCATCACTACAAATACAACAAATTATCTACTTAAAATAGTCAATTTAGGCATGAAATGTGGATATCTAGTCCATACCTAGGATGATGTCATAAGGCCTAATAATTACTATAAAGATATCCCATACAATGATCTTTCCTCCAACCATTAGATCACACTTTCGATAGAATTTCTAAATTATTGAGTCCTCTCCTGTCAGAGTCTCTAACCACAAGGTTCAAGCCAAAGGCTAAATTAGAATCTCTAAGTCTCAAAAAAGGGAAGTGTAAATAAAGGAATAACTCTCACTTGTGTCTATAAATACTTCATCTATGATAGAAAAGACATAGATCATACCTTTTATCATCACTAAGCCCCAAGGTCATAGGCCTCCATAACCTACAACTAGCCTCTTCCCTGACCACTAGCTCCCTGAGCCTAGCGTGGACCACTTGGGGGTGGTGGTGGTAATAGGTAAAACCTCTAACCACCTATTATTTCTCTATATAACTCTCTACTACATCCTCCGCCTTGAGAACCACTCCTCTCTTTCCTCTTTCACTACCTGAAAAGACCCTCAACTATCTCTCAATTAGCTATATGATAGGTTGGACAATCCCATGCTAGATGTCCCCGATCATTGCAGGAGAAACACTTCCTCTCCCTCAGTTGATTCAAGCCATCCTAAAATCCTTATACCACTAAACCTATATCCTAGGATAGTCTCCTAAAGCATATGACATTATTGGATCCCTATGACTGTCGTTGGATACCTATTTTTGATGTCTTAGCTCTTAGGTTCCCACTAATAGCACCCAATGTTATTACCTTCTCTTACAGGAAGATCTATACCACCAAGGATCAATCCAAAACTCCAAAATAAGTGGTAATGCAAAGAGATATCACTAAATCCATGATATCTTAGTGTAATCCCTGCTCAAAGGTTTGTGTTCTAAAGAAAGGATCTCGCACAATTTCCAAGGATCATCATGAGAGATCAGTAACCCCATCTAAATAATCCACTATGGTCAAACTTCTCTATTACAGATGAATAATATCCTATATGCACACTGATCTCAACATGTATGGATACAAATCCCCCTTGATGAGATACATGAAATATGACCAGCAGAGAGAACAATATCGTCATGTGGATGAGTTAATAAACTCCACTATCACCCAATGGATCCTTGAAAAAGACTCACCGCATGGACTACCATTTAGTCTGAAGGAATCCTTATAAGGTGGAAAACTTGACTGATTGTCTCTTGCTAGTCCTTAGTCACCTGGAGGTTTGGATTGACCCAAAACCTAGGAGGTCATTACCTTTGGAACTCATGTAGCACACTCAGCCTATATGCATCCTCAACTGGAACTGTCAGCGCTAGCTACTACTCAATGAGTGGTGGTATAGCTGGTAAACCACCCAAAGGAGATATCTCCAATAGAAGACCCTGTACTAAATCCTTTTAACTTAGCAGATCATCCTCATGATCACACATTGGAATTCTAACTAGCTATCTTCATGGAGTCATCTTGAAATAAAAAAGATATACTGTGGTCAAAGAGTATATCTGGGGAGCTAAATAAAGATGTAAATGGAAACCAAAACCCATTCCTATATGATGAATTTACCAATGTTTTACTTGTAACCAATGTTTACATGTACTGACTTGAAAGGTAGATGATCAGAGTCCTATTGTATGGATATATTGATCGCTGCACCCACACTACATTCCCTGGCCTAAAAGTCGAACTCGAAACACTTAGCATTGTTGCCCCAAACCAATCTCACAGATTCTGGTCCCAAGTTAGAACTGAATTCTTAGATACCACTCTTCCATGACCCAACCCAGTGGGGCCTAGAATGTGACTACCCCAATCCCACCTCCAATAGGCCAGTGGATAGCGCCAAGTGCCAAGTAGGCATATCACAAAAATGGAAGGCATTAGCCTAATGTACCTACACACACACACATATACAAGACCATACAATGCTGAAATGTAAAATAACTAAAACCAGTGCATGCATAAATATATGATCCCACATTTAGAGTATGACAGTAAAGTACTGAAAGTAAAAAGAGGCCAATTACAAGACCAAAATACCAAATAAAACTACAAAGAGTCCAAATTTCTTGAAGGGTGAGGACTATAATAAAATGAAACCACTCATAAAACACCTTTGTATTTCAAGCTCAAAATATGATCCAATAACTATCTGTCCTCCTAGGAATCTATTAAATGGGATATCATCTACATTAGACATGACACGTGTAGGCAAAGTCCATGTAAGGGTGATTATAACAAGAATCAATAGGACACTCTGAAAACAATAATAATAAATCATCAAGAATAGTTAACTTATAACATAAATATAAAAATCAATTCATAATAAAATTAAATACTATATGTACTCAAGAAGGACTCCACACCTTCAAGCGGTGGAAAACAACTTCCATTTAAAAATATTCTACTCTAAGAAATGATCATTTCAGGATAATCCACTCCATGACCTGTGCCATCACTAGAGACACTCATCTAAGAGATCAATATCATTGGTCCCTACCCAAGAATGATCACTGGTCTCATATTGCCCTGATACTCAGATAAGGGGTCGCAACAAGGTTCATTGGGGGAAACCACAAACCCAATATTGATCAACCCACTACATAAGGTATTGTATGCCAATGATACAGTGAACCCTAATGATACAACTAAATAGATGGAGGATCAACAACCTACTCAAGGAGGTCACGAAGATTTCAAAAAAACCCACCTAGGGTATAAATATGATAGAGGATCACACTCTAGTCACACGGAGGGACACTAAAAACTCTATATGAGACTTATCCTCCAAAGTGGATCACAATATTGAGATGTGGACATAATTCCACATTATAACCTCAAGGTAATAGACCAAGGGAACATAATAAAATTATAATGGTCTATAATGAAGAAATGAAGGGCTAAAAACACCCTCAAAGGGGGTACAAGATGTGTACTAGGGGTATATGACATGTCCATCCAACCCCTAGTCTACTTGTGTGGTGCTAACTCACACGACATGTGAATCTCCAAATACAAAATGTGTAGGAATAGTATATAAAATGTAGAGATCTACCAATTCCTTTACTATGCTATCTTCCCATGCTTTTGTACCACTAGTTGTGCCTGTGTACCACCTAGTGAACACCTGGCTATGCCTGTGTACACTTGGACGTGTCCATGCCCATGTACACTTAGTCGTGTCCATGTAACTAGAATTCCCATGACCATGTATCCTATGAGATACATGTTGATCCTATGATCAAGAGTCACATGATGTGTGACAGTGGTTACATGATGTGTGATCTTTTTCTATCTATAGAAACCCTAACACCACATCCAGGGGGTCCCACACAACGTGTAATGCTTGATTACATGCTGTGTAATGTGGAATTTCCCAGATCCTTTGGTTCTTACTTTGCATCATCCACCATGTCATCCGAGCAGCAAATATTTCTAGAATCCATGGATTAGAGGCCACCTTACCTTGACATTGACCGAACTCCAGATTTTGATCCTCAATATGCTTGAAAAATGATCTTTCAAGCCGATCCATCACCACCATGAGTTACCTTTGGGTAATCATCCTGGGAATGAACCCCATGGTCCAATCTGATCTCATTCCTCCTCGAACCATCAACTGTCGTTGCCACACCTTAATTGTTTCCTAGATCAAGAACCACACCCATAGTATAAATCCATTGTGCTAAAGAAAATCACAAAAGACCAAATACGAGGTATTCATCGAACCATGGGCCAAAGAAATTGCCTGCAATGAACATGTGAAGAAATGGGGGAGAAAACCATAATCCATAAAATGTGAGGAATGAACCTTGTAATTTTTTCTTTAGGACTCAATCCATTATTGAATAAATATAAAAATTAAGAGGGATAAAATCAATAAACAAAATAATTCCATTAATTTAATCTACCATCAATATTTTAATCAATTATATTCATAGAATTGATCCACATTCGACCAGGATAAAAGAACAAGAATGAAATTGCATGAAACAAACATACTACCTTAATTTAAATTAATTTATAGTGAATAAAAACTCAATATGATTGTCATTAGTATGATCCTTTAGTTCAATCTGACACCGATCGATGATCCCTGATCCAGTCATCACTCTCCAATGGATGCTCCTCCAATGATCTCCAATGGATCCTCTTAATTTGTAAGTTTATATGGCTAACTCTAAAAATTCACTATAGTAGTGTTTATATAGAAAAGTTATTAGGATATGGTAATTAATTAATTAAATTAATTTATTTAAAAATACACTCACAAATTCATCCAACCTGAAGGTATGATGCACTCCATGGTTATATCGTGCCTATGGTCAAACCCGCATTCTAAAATCCATTGTGCCCTCAGATTTATGATCTAGGTCCTCGATCAGGATTTATTCCAATTTTTTAGGAAAAAAACAAGTGCATGATATTAATATATTTAATATATTTAGAAAATTAATTTTTGGCACACCAAGATTTAAAATACCACTCTATTGGTATATTAACTCTAAAGGTAGATCGAATAAAGTGGTAGATTAACTCTGACAGTAGACAACTATTGCAGTAGATGTGTTGATGGTAGATCTCTTCAGTGGTAGATCTGTTAGTGGTAGATATTCAGCACAAGATATTCAATGGTAGATATGCTAATGGTAGATATTAAATAGTAGATCTTCAGTATTTAATCTATCAATAATAGATCTTCAGTGGTAGATCTTCAATGATAGATCCATTGAGCAATCTGAAGAAGTCCTCAATTGTTGATTCATCAGTAGGAGATTCTAATGATAGATGTAATCCATTGGTATATCTAGCTTAACTAGAGGTAAATAATCATAACCAATTGTAGATATTTTTTAACTAATGGTAGATAAACAATTAACCAAGTTTGTTTCAAAAAATTCATTAGAAAATGGTTTAATATCATAAAACATTGAGCTTGTTAGAAAAACATAATAATTATGATTTGTGATCATTAAAATAAGGTGGTTCCAACAAATATGAATGATATAAAGTAATAATTAAATAAAATTCATGCTAAAATAAAGAATATAATCAAGTATTATTAATAATGTAAATTAAAGTCAAGTAATATATCTTATGATTTATAAAAATTAAAGCATGAAAGAAAAACAATGTAAACAAACATATCAATAAAGCATAATTGGATATCCCCAAAGGTAACTAAGGCTAATGCACCCTAGGATCATTGTATTATATCAATGACCAAACCAATCATACCAAGACATACCCTTTTATATCCCTTCACATTCATGAGACACTAGAAATAGATATGTATTGTCTTAGAGAAAATCACATACATGTCATAATATTATTTAGTTAGTGTGGCATAATAAAATTATATGTGTTCATATACGAATGCCTAGATATATTAATCCTAGTATTCCCACCTAAGTACCTTGGGTTCCCATGAAGCTATCTATGGGAGGTTAGAAAACATTTTGACACATTGCAATCACATACCAATAAAATAACACATGAAAATTAATCACAATACTAATACCTCGTATCACCTCCATATACCTTTTAATAAGAAACCCATTATTATTCACATAAACTTTAAGCCATAATCAATTTCATCTCACAATATAAAAAAACTCATATAAATTATAATGAAACATGGTGCAAACCAAGGGTGCAGCCTTTTTTATGAAATCCTTTAATACAAGGTAATAAATGGGCCTTTAGTCTTAATCTAAATCTAGAAAACTTGTGAAAAATCCTTGAAATGATTTTGAAAAAATCTTTAAAAACCACTTTTAAACCATGTTTTTATTGGAAATATCCATCAACACAAAGATGAATACAACCATTAAATTAAAATTATAGAAGGGATCAAACATCAATTAAACTATATACAAATAACATAAACAGAAACCAATACACACATGTAATAAAAGAATATGTAAAATAATTGAAATAATCTAAATAATAATTAAACTTCCACCCAAAAACCCCTTAAATCCACAAAATATCACATTTGAGATCATTTAGTAATCATGAGAAGTCCCAACAACTCACTTTATTATCTGATTCTCTTAAAAAGAAAACTCTTAGGAATTTTGAAAAAAAACATAGAGTGCATTGAAAATTAATTCTATTTGTATATAACCTAAAAACCACTTAAATCCACATTTTATTCAATCTTTAAAAACAAATTCATAAAAATACCAATATATCTTCATCAATATTAGAATTTATAAATAGATTTTAATTTAAATTTGAGTTTAAAAAGCTCAACCACCCATGACATGAAAAATAAATAAAATTTCATAGAACCACCTTCCTTAATCCAAGGTAAACATGTTGAATTTGAAAAAAAATGGTAGATAAGGTCTCAAGTGAAGATTCACATGACTTCAACATCAAAAGAGAAATGTTTAGATCATCCCTCCACATAATGTTTCACCAACATGTACATTATCATTAAAGGAAGAGATATAAGTATTAATAAATGAAAGTTGAAAAAAATAAGAATAAGAAAATTATTATTAAATAGGGTTTACCTTGAATAATAATGATGAAGTCCACAATATATCTATAGAGTAAGGATGGGAAGCTACCTTGATGGTCCTTTAGATTTTCCATTCAAATGAGAAATAAGAATTGGGTAAGCCCATATTAAAAATCATCCAAAAATACTAAATTACCATCTTTTGAGTAGGTCTCATGGTTTAACTACACAATTTACCAAATAATTCAGAAATCATGTGAGTACTATTGGATTTAAACCTCCCCAAACCTACACACTATACCTGCACAATTTATAAAAATGTGCAATAATCGCATAGCCAAGAAAAAGAATCCAATTTTTTTTAAAATGATCCCCAAACACCTCAAAATTAAGTGATAATTTAATATAATAAGTATAAAAATGTAAAAGGTAATTTGGGTTTTGATAAATAAGGAAAAATAAAGTCCATGGTGTATTGATGGATTGATATGAATCACTAAATAATTGGGCTATAACCCTTCTTTCTTACATGAAAATCTAGTATCTCCTGAAGAAAATGAAAAAAGAGGAGAGAGTAATAAGATAATTGGAATTAGTCATGGGAAAGCTTCAAAACCACCCATAATAATGGTTATTGACTCCTTATATATTACTTGGTGATGGTCCTTGAGTGTCTATACATTTAATAATAAGTTTCAAAATGTATGAGTAAATGTAAATTGTTAAGATGTCTATAACCCTCCATTCACACACATTTCATCTTAAGACATGTTTATAGTTAATGATAGACAACATAGGAATATATGAATGTCAATACTTAACTTTTGACTATAACCCTTCTTTCTTACATGAAAATCTAGTATCTCCTAAAGAAAATGAAAAAAGAGTAGAGAGTAATAAGATAATTGGAATGAGGCATGGGAATGCTTCAAAACCACCCATAATAATGGTTATTGACTACTTATATATTACTTGGTGATGATCCTTGAGTGTATATGCATTTAATAATAAGTTTCAAAATGTAGGAGTAAATAGAAATTGTTAAGATGTCTGTAACCATCCATTCACACACATTTCATCTTAAGACATGTTTATAGTTAATGATAAACAACATAGGAATATATGAATGTTAATACTTAACTTTTGACTATAATAATAAATCATAAATTCAATGTGAATCATAAATTATGATCAACAAATGTGACAAAATTATGATTTGGCTAAGCCTTATACTATGGTTGGTCATGGAAATAACTTTACAATATCTATATATTGTAAGTAATGATATGCCTAATGGATTAACATATTCCATTTTCAATATTGAAGTAATAACCTATGATACACCAATATTGTACCAAACAATATTTCCAAAATATATATTATAATAATAATGGATTTAGGGAATTTATTCTTCAATCTACTACTTTCACTAATTCCTTAAAGAATTTGTACCATTTCACTTTATATCATATATTATCAATAACATGTGAAACCATATTGAAGAATCCTTTTAGAAATCTATTATTAAATTTTCCTCATATCACATCATATGTAATAACTTATGAATATTTATCCTAAACTATTTTTGGAAAAACTCAATGGTCCTTTATAGCATTTAATAGAAATATAATTTCTTAAATTTATAAATTTAAATAAATAAAGACCTCTAGAAAGGTATCATTTCTACTCAATATATAAAGGGATCTGATGTGATCTCTATTAAATTCATGTATCTCTATACTCATACCCACCAATTGTACCATATTCAATAATGCATTTCTATATGATCTCTTTGTCTAAGACATCATGTAACCACATGGCACATAGTATGTCAATCCCATATAGCTACTCATATATTCTTGATTCTATGAGTATATTCAGATCAGTTGATGAATACATCACATCTAATTCACCCTTATGGATGAGCACATTATATTCCCCTCATCTGATAGATAACAACATCACATCTTATTTAGTTACATATATATACTCTTTCAATATATCTCAATTTAGGTCCTATATTTAATATTCATAATATGAGAGGACAAATCTCATCTTGGTTAATCCTAAATTGATGACATGATAAGAAATATACCCAACTACCCCTATGAATAACTAAACCTTATGTCTTGTGATCACTCATAGAGATTCATTATTAGTCACGGGTAATCTAGTTTAGAAAATAAAAACATAAATGAAGCACAGATTAATAATTAACTAAAAATATCAAGTAAATGGTAATTTTGAGGTTGAACCCGAAAGGATGGATTATAAAACATTTTACTATGATTAAGAATGATTAAAAATAAGATAAAAAAATTGGATTAAGAGAAACTCAATTAATGGAAGTGTAACAAGCATATAAAATCTAGGTTCATGTACTTAATAAAGTAAAAATAATAACGATTCAAAATTTTTTTTTTGGAATTGGGTCTAAGTGAATCCTGACCCAGTTTATCATTATTTATCCCATAAATGGTCCTTTTTGCCTCCTAGGTGCTTCAGTTAATCAAAAAATATGTGACCCAAAACCCTATATAATCACCCTAACCCACACATGGTTTGTGTATGATAATAAATATATAGTTAATTAATTAAATTCATACCTTTATCAACCCACAAAGGTCATGCATGGATAAGAAGAATTTGATTTTGAATGATATAATGAATAAAAAAACCAATCATGACTGATAAAAAATAACTCACTTAAATAAGTACAATATCCTTTCAATACATGGATAGACATAAAAAACCCACCCCCTCATTCTAGTCATGATGGAATGAAAACAAAATAAATGAAAGATAACCCCAACAATAGCAACATTCCTTCTGTAGATAAGACTCCTATAGACTTGATCCATCACAATCTCCTAGAATTTCCCCTCTAATTGATGTGTGTTTTCATTTTATTATTCTCCTATATTCTAGAGAAAATTCATCCATTAATTATCATTAAATTCGAATCAAGTATTCCCTTGAAAATATCTAGTAAAATATCCTAAAATATATAAGTCTTAGTTTTTAACATCTGCTGAACTAAATTTCTATAGCACCACCTAAATCACTATAGTGAATGGATTTCCTCCTCGAACCCTACTGTAATTAAAAATGATTTCATGGCCTAGGTCTATAAGATGTGGAGAAACCTCGGTCAAAATATATCCACAAAACCAAGAGGGAAATAATATTCTAAAAAAATAGTAATATTATTTTCTTTTTACCACAAATATCATCCTCAACTTGGAAGTATCACTTCCTCCTTGAAACCTAGCTACAACATTGCCTGAAATCCTTTAGTGGAAGCTCTTGTAACTAATCCTCAAGACACTACTATATGAGGCACCTCCATGATGTCGACAGACCCTACATCATAGCCATGAACCTTTTATTCAAAGTAGTATTCTCTTTATTTTCATTCCCATGGTGCAACAAAATATTCTACACTGTAACCATATTCAACATCCAAATCACATATACTTATATGATGTGAGAAAAACCCTTAAGACCCAACTCCTTATGACATAAAAACTATTTTTTTCCTTTTTTTCACTTACGGAGAAAGCTAAACTCTCATTCCATAAGCTTTATTTAACCTTTAATATCCATCCTTCTGTCACCTTAATGAATACTCACATTAGCTTTATGTAGCCCTACCCATGGTACAACATTGGTCATCTATGGTGAAACCTCCTATAATAACCCTAGATCATTTCCTCATGCATTACTTTGGCATCACAATGAACATGGTACAGTGCAACTCGCTTCTGTAAAAGGTGTTACAACAAGGTCTATATGGACTATGGTGCAACCTATCCTTAGATGTAATTGGGTCTGATCTCCCTCTTTGATGGAAATAATGGATTATAAAGTAGGATACTTGATGAATATGCAATGGATTTTTCTGAGTAAGACATTAACTAAGATCAAAATGATTACATTTATATAAAAATGTGTAGTACCCATAGAAATAATCCCACATAGATATCCCCCATAGGAGGTATCTACTATATTAATCTCGATATGGTATAACATTTCTAGATGAGTAGTCCCAGGGATTCCCCACTCTAGTTCCTCCTACCTAGAGCCGACCCACTTTGGGAGTTCATCTCTTCACACACATGCACACACCCGCACACCCTTATGTTAACCCATGATGGATTCCCCCAACCTATCATGCCAGGGTGTCCTTCCCAATAATCATGGACAATTACCTTTAAGCGGATATGTGTCATGCTCTCTTGGTTGAGGATTAGATTAGTGTTGGACACTTTTTACACAATATTCATTAAATTACTTTTCCAAAATCAGCCTATATAGATTTCCATATTTATATACTAAAATCTTCTATTTTTTTTAATTTTATTCCAAAATATAATTTAAATGTTCCCTATATATAATTAATAAAATCAATGAAAATATAGAAAATACTGATCAATTAATATAAAACAATAAATAGATTTCATTATAAAAACGTATGCATAAAATAATGTCATAAAATCCACCATAATTAGACTATGATTATCCTCAAGAATAGAGATCAACTAAAAAAATAAACCCATTCTTCCAATATTTAAATCTCAAAACTAATAAAATAAAATAATTATCAATAGAGAGGATAAATTTTAAGAATCACATCAGAATATATCTTTGAAATCAAACTTTCTAAAGAAACAAATCAATCATGAATTTTACTTTTACCCTTTGAAATTGATATGACTATCTTATTATCCATTCAAGAATCAAAATTCATTATTAGTATGCATTCTATGTTGTGATTTAGCACACTTTAAATTCTTTTCCTCTCATATCTCATGGTAACAATTAAGTGGAGTTTTTATTATACTTTATGTACATGATATTAAAACATATGACTATATTGGATTTAAAATCTCCACCCCATAGAGAAAAATATCACAATTAATCAATATGACCTCTCATTAAGGATAAAATGTCTTTAAGGCTTTAGGGCATGTAGGTAATGTTGTGAAAAACATTTAAGGCTCCAAAAGAAGGTTAAAACCTAAATCATGATGCATGATACTAAAAATTAAATATCAATGAAAATATTTTATTCAAAGTGAAATTCCCCCACACTTACCCAAAATTAAAGTAGGCTCATAAATTATTAAAGTATAATTAATTAAAACACTCTTATTTTTTTTCTACCTTTTCATTTTTTTTCATTTTTTCATTTTTTTTATTTTTTTGGAAAATTGTTCTTGGGAAAAGTCTCACATACATCAAACAACCCCACATGATCCCTTAAAAATACCAATTTTAATAGTTATAATAATATCATTTCTCAATAAAATAGTGATTTTTTATTTTTCCAAGTCAAAATCCATTTTTCATTTTTTTATTTTTTTCAATTTTTAAAGAGGTTGAGAAATGGAATACAATAAAATATTGATCACAAACCTTTTATAAGTACCCCATGAGACACATCACATATTATACTCATTTAATAATAAACCCTTCCACTAAAAAAAACTTCTCACTCACAATTATTAAATTAAATATCATGCAAAATTCAAAGAGAAAGTTAGAAAAGTATAATATTGTCCTGTAATGTGGGTCTTACCTAATAATTTCATTCATGACTTATATGGGTTAAAGTAGGATTCAAATGAAAAGTTAGGTCTCAAAGATAGAAAATAAAAAAATAAAACTCCTGGATCATATTAAATGCGAATTTGTATAATCAAAATTTTGACAAGAAACTAATGAAAGTTCTAGTAGGTTCACATTCATTAGGCATCTCTTAAAAAATAAGTTTTAAAAGGAATATGAAACATTGGATAAGAACCCTCTTTTTACTAGTAACATAAAATAAAACTCAATCACTCATGGAATATATAATAATAATAATAAACTAATCCACCTAAATTTTAGAAAATCAAAGAATGAGAAATGAAAGGGAAATTTCATCTACATAAATTAACTTTCCCCTTAAATAATGATTTATAAAATCTATACCCCTATGATTATTTCAAATCATTTATCCCCTATATTGCTCATTTAATTTTATCAAACAAGAAATATGAAATATGGAATCATGGGTTTATTAAGTAATTATTATTTCATTTATTATAAAGTGTAGAAAAATGTTTTAATGGTTCCTGGAATTTTTATTTAAAACTCAAAAAAAGATTTAAAAAAACTGGGAAGTAAAAATTATGAAACATTAAAACAAAAAATCCACTTTGAAATAAGATCCTCCTCTCTTTTCCTTTTGTGCCTTTTTCATCATGAACCTAAAAAATAGAACAACCATATAAAAGCACAAGGTCTATGCAATTGAGATAAAAAAAGATTAAGGAGATCACACTACTCCTAAATAAATTCTTAAATAAAGTCCTAATAATTAATTTCTAAGAAATAAATAAATAAATAAACATATTGCATCTCAGAATCACTTTTGTTAAAGATTTTAAGCTTTAAATTACCTCTTGTAAGACAAGTGATGGAGGTTTAGAAATATTTAGCCCGATCCAGATCTATGAATGGATAAAGGTGTGATTCCTCCGTGTAGATGGGTTGGCTTCCCTTATCTGAAATTAACTTCACTCTTCATCAAGGTAGTACTTCTCCACATCAATGGGGCCGATCCATTAATGTTTGGTACATATAAAAAATCAATGATGATTCATGGACCACCTAAACCTATAGTTCTTCTCTAAAATTTCCTATTTCAGCAGTACCTCTACTATAGTCAACCCCTTATAGTATATTTTCACTTAAATAAAATTGTAATTTAACTATACAATTTTTTTTCTATATTTTAAAACATAGCTAATTAATTTACCCACATTTCTAAAAAACATAGGGTAATGTGGTGTCACTAATTAACTATATTTATAAACATAGATAACTAGTAATTTACCTATATTTATAAAAACACTGGTAATTGCATTATATTTACACATGTTTTTTAAAACTTTTTTAAATTTTATTTTATAGTATTTTTTTGGAATTTCAGAAATTTACCCATCTATGTTTTTTAAAGGTTGGTATATTATATAGTATAGATTTTTATTGAGAGTTATTCCCCCTTCTAGTAGCTACCCTAGCACACCCCACCCACCCCACTGACATTGATCATTACGACCGCTCCCACTCATTAGCGATGACTGTATTCCTATCCTACTCAAACTCCCTCTCATTAGTTTTGACTTCTGCTCCCGCCCTTGGCACCAAAGACCCACCCTTGGAACTAAAGGTCATCCCCTACTATTGCTTCTACTCCCACCCCCTAGATGCTCACGCATACAGTAAAACCCCCATATTTATTTATTTATAAGTGGATGGCCCACTTCAGTTTTGATGTTGGATTACCGCAACACATAATGTTAATATATTATATTAATAATATATATATATATACAAAAATATTATTAATATATGATAAACATATATACACACATAAATATTTTTGTTAATAATAATAAATAAAAATATATTATCAACATATTATATACAACATATATATTATTAATATATTATACACTTAGATATACAATATATATTATTAATATATACAATATATATATATTTAATAATAATAAATAAAAATATTTTATTAATATATTATAAACGTATATCAAAGCATAAATATTATTAATATATACAATATATATTATGTGTGTATATGTAAACATATTATATATATATATCTATATAATATTATAAACATATATATAAAATATATTATTGTTAATATACACAATAGAATATATATATATAATTTTTAATATATATACATATATATAATTGTTAATATATACAATATATGCAGCACCCCTCGGGTACTGTAACAATACTATTCACAGAATGGGTTTTGGGCCATAAAATTGGGCCTACAGGCCATGTAATGGGCTAAATTCCCACCGGGCCTTCGGGCTATGTAATGGGTCTCCCTCTACCTAGTTAAAGTGGTATTTTCTTTCCTTTAATAATAAATGAGGTTTCGGCCCCAACCTTTAAATAAAAATATATGCAGCACCCCATTACCTTTCTACTAGGTATTTTTCAACCTTTTCCTTTATTTTCCTTTTTCTTTAGTTGAGTAAGGATGAGACGGAATTGGGAGGATACCTGTAATGGTGAAGTTAATGATTTTTTTTAATTTTTAGCATAGAACCTATAGTTTCTGTAGTCTTTAGGAGATTTACATGTCGTGTAATGGTATTACATGATGTATAATCATCACATGGTAGATAATTCAAATGGGTACATAACAGGAAATGTTATATGACTTTACATCCTAAACACTGTGTAAATATTAAAAATTAGTTTTTAATAAAATGTGATGGGTTTTTTTTTCAGAAAATCTAGGGCTTAACCATTACACAAAGTATAATTGGGCTACTTGTCATGTAAAATCTAGAGTGTCAGTTTTAAGCACATAGATTAGATGAAATTCATATCTCCTTCCTCAAGGTTTCCTTGCTATCAACCAAGAGGCTCTTCTTAGGTAATTTTGGATCCATCTAACCCCTTAAGATCATTTCGTTCCGCAATTGATCATCATTTCAGTTGTAGTGCCTCCTGGTTAAGAGGTCTTCTTGTATCTTCTATCTCTCTCTCTTTTCCTCTTTGAGTTTGATAGGTCATCTTGGGATTGATGGATCTAAAATCCTTGTTTTTGAATCTTGATTCTAGGTTGAGTACATATACCTTTTGTGGATTCTTTTTTCCATTGTAATGTCCCTTTATAGGTGTTGTGTTTTCATGGAAAAGGTAGGTTGTTCCGTTTAATATTTTCCAATTGATTAAACCTTAAATTTATTATGTTTAAAATTTCTTTCAATTGATTTGAAAAAAACCAAATTGATTCAAATTGGAACTTGGATTTTACTTGTCATGGAATTTTGGGAACCCACCCACAATTCCGATGGAATGGGAATTCAAGGTGTAATTTAAAATTGGTGGAATTTGTAAATGTATTTGAGAATTAATTTTGTAAAATGGCTTAAATTGATTTGATAAAAACCAATGATTGGTTTTAAATTAAAAATATATGAAACGATAAAAAACATATATTTTTTTGTTTTGAATGTGAATTGGAATTTTGAAAAGGGAAAATTCCAATTGTTTGAGTGTTGATCTAAGTAATCTTATGATGTATTCAATGTTTTTTGTTAATGTTGTGTAGCATGATTAATCTAACAAGACACGTGAATAAGATTCCAGAGGAATATACTAATGAACCATAATGGGATAATTCTCCTAGGGAGAAAAATCTGGTTGAGGTTGTTGTGTATGTTGTCCAAGATATGGGATAACCACCTGTACCCATACCCGCTTAGGATAAAATTGTTGAAACTCAGAGGAAAAAATATTAGAATCATATTCAGGAGTTACTTCAACATAAACCACCTTCTTTATATGGATATAATTATCCTCAAGAGGCTAAGGACTAGCTGAGAAAGATAGAGATTCTCTTTGACTTCTTTGAACCTTTTGAAGTTATTAAGGTAAAGTGTGATGAATTTAAGCTCGAGGTGCCTAGTAGAAGGTGCTGGGAATAAATGGTGATGATGGAGAAGAACAATGGTTTATAGTGTAAGGAATTCAAGGTTCTCTTCATCGACCAGTTCATATTGGAGTTTGGGAAACAGGGGCTGAGGTTATCCTGGACAGTGTTTAGTTGAACTTTTCTCTTCTCAATATGGTTCTTCTAGAAAAAAAAACATGATGATGAACTCCATGTCATTAAGAACTCTCTTTATGGTGGGGATACTATTGTTGAGTTTTCATTCTCCCTTGAGGGAATCCTATGTTTCTGGAGATGGTACATTGTAACATTACCTATAAGGAAAACCGTGATTGGGGATTTATATAATTCCTAGTGGGAAATGAACACAAGAATCAAAAATATGTTATATGACATGCATCAAATATTCTAGTGTTATAATATGAGACAAGACATCGCTAAATTTGTTTCTTACTACTATACTTTCCAATAGGTCATGGCCAAGCAGCAGAGACCTTCAGGTTTACTTTAGACACTTCCAGTGCTAACTTGAAAGTGGGATGAAATTTCTATGAACTTTTTGGTTGGGTTTCCACATACCGAGATAAATAATAATGTGATATGGGTTGTGATTGATAGTATGACCAAATCGGCTCAGTTTATACCCATCTCTGATACAAAAAAAGTTGAGAAGTTGAGAAATATTTATGTGAGAGAGATTTTCCATTTTCAAGGAGTTTCATATTCCAGATTCTCTAATAGAGATCCACATTTAACTTCTCTCTTTTTGAGAGAGCTTCAGGAGGTACTAGGATCCTAGGTTCATTTGAGTATGGCATACCATCCACAGACAGATGTCAAAGAGAGCTATATATATTATTGAGGATATGATTCATGCCTACGTCCTTAATTTTGGTGGAGCTTTGTATGACCATTTGGGATTGGTTAAGTTTGATTATAGCAATAGTTACCAGTCCATGATAAGAATGAATTATTTTTAGGCCTTGTATGCCTTGAATTTTAAATCTCCATTATGTTGGTCAGAGATTGGTGAAAATTACTTGGTTGGGATGAGCTTGGTTTAAGAGTTGATAAAAAATATTTAGTTGATTCGTTAGAGGTTTTTTATGACACGGAGGTTGTATAAATATTATGTTTATCTTCATCATAGAACATTGCAATTATTATTTTGTGATCAGGTGTTCCTTAAATTTTCACTTCATTTGGGTCATCGATGGATTGGGAGTCAAGAGAATCTTACTCCTCATTTTGTGGAAACTTTTGAGGTTGTTGATTAGGTGGAGAAAGTGTATTACCATTTAGAACTCCAACCACAGTTGAGGTCGATACATAAAGTGTTCCATGTATCATAGCTACAAAAGTATATTTTTGATCCATCTCATGTTTTGAGCTGGAGTGATCTTGATATTGAGACTGATTTATTTGTGTCTAGGAATCCAGTTAGGATTTTTGATTCTGAAGCCAAGGTAATTTGTGGTAGTAATATACCTTTGGTCCAAGTGCTATGGTAGCTTGGTTCCAATTCTCATGGGAAATAGGAGTGTAGGAAACTGATGATAGAGAAGTGGCCTCAAATTTTCGATATGTAAGATTCTTGGTAGGCTTTCTAGGGATAGAAAGTTTTTATGGCGGGGTGGCTATAACACCCTATTACCTTTATATCAGCTATGTTTTGACCTTTTCCTTGGCTTTAATTTTTCATTGGTTTAGTAAGTCCAATAATGAATTTGGAGGATACCTATAATGGTGAAGTTAGGGATTTTTTGTAATTTTTAGTATAAAACCTGTAGTTTTTTGTAGTATTTTGGGGATTTACATACCATGTAATAGTTTTACATGGCGTGTAATCATCACCTGGAAGATTCCATAAAATGGGTAGAAAACGTCAAAGGTTAAATTTTGTTTAAATCTTACACATCGTGTTAATATTAAAAATTTATTTTTTTAATAAAAGGTAATGGGTTTTTTTGGTGTATTTGGGACTTGATAATTACATGATGTGTAATTGGGTTACACACCATGTAAAATCCCGAGTGTTGGTTTTAAGTAGGCGAATCAGCTGAAATTATTATTTACTTCCTCTAGGTTTCAATGATTCTAACCTATAATCTCTTCATAGGTGATTTTGGATCCCTTCAACCCTTACTGATTATTTCATTCAATGATTGATCGTCGTTGTGGTTGCGGTGCGTCTCTCAAGGTAAGTAGTCTTCTTGTCTCTTTCGTCTCTCTCTCTTTTCCTCTTAGAGTTTTATTGGTCATATTTGGATTGATAGATATAAAATCTATTTTGATGAATATATATTATATGTTGAGTCCCTAGATCTTCTATTCCTTCATATTCTATTGGAAAGTACCTTTTTGGGTTTTGTGTTTTTATAAAAAAGGTAGGTGGTTCCGTTTAAGATTTTACAATTGATTAAAACTTGAACTTCTTGTGTTTGAAATTTATTTTAATTGATTTGTGTAAAACCAATTTTATGTGAATTGGAATTTTGATTTGACTTGGCATGGAATTTTTGGAAAACCCCCCAATTCTAATGGGATGGGAATTTGGGGTGTAATTTGAAATTTATGGAATTTGTAAATTGATTTGAGAATCAATTTTGGAAAATGGTATAAATTGATTTGATATAAACATATGATTGGTTTTGAATTAAAAAGGAATGAAATTATGAAAAACCTATGTTTTGGTATTTAACATGAATTGGCATTTTGAAATGGAAAATTGGGTGATTATGAAGTATTCCGAAATGAAATGATTTTTCATTTTTCTATTGATTGATTGAGAACATCTGAACTTGGGTAGTTAGTGGGGTATTTGGGAAAAACATGCTATAATGGTAGGGCCCTAACAACTAATTGATGATTTTCAACTCTAAAAAATCCTATTTTGTCATATCTTATCCCCTATGGGATGTTTATGGGTCCTATTCGGTGTGAGACTGAGGTACATGTGTACAATTATTACCATGATCAATTATATGAGATGTGTGAGGATCCCATAACTTGGAACTATAGTACCTTAGGACAGATGACCATGATGTTTGTTGTGATTATTTTGATGTATATGAAATTTATTGTGAAACTATTTTACTCATGCTTAATGATTTATATAAATTGTTTTATATAAAGTTTTTACTTAATCCATGTTTGAAATGTTTTCCATCATTTTAAATGAAAATCATGTTTTGTTTTAAATATGAAAATATACTACCATGCTTGTTTTGATTAAAATTGAAAGCATGATTTGGTATAATGTTGTGGAATCTTATACGGAACACTTGGTGAGACCCTACTGGTATTTTTAGCTCACACCCTACCTTTACCTTTTAGTGTTTTTAGATTTTATCCTGATAGGCCTGAGTAAAGGGAATGCGCCTCTTGGAGGAGGTGAATGTTCTTGATCCCTTGGGTCTTGGAGTGATGTTTCCTTTAGGATGTTAGGTTATCTTGTCTATTTTCTGGTACTTTTATGCTGTATTGTTTGGTTTTTTGGTATACTTGTTTGGTTTCTGATACTATCTATCTTTGGATATTTGGATAATACTAATATGTATTTGTTTCTTCCTCTGTGTTTGAGGCAAAATCGATCCCACTTTTATTTTTTATGATTCCATGTGCTATTTTCCAACCCATGGGGATCAGGAACACCCTTCGGGCCATATCAATGCCGGATTAGGTATCAAAGTACCAGGGTATCTGAGATGTTTCTTTATAATATACAATATATATAATATATAATAAATAATATTCAATATATATATAATTTAAACAATATATACAATATACAATATAAAATACATATAATATTATGGTTAATATATAAAATATACAATATATACATTTATATTGTATATTCTTATATGTATATATAATATATTTTTGTATATATATATATAATATTATTATATACAATATATATATATGATCAATATATAAAATTTATATTGTTAATAATAAAAAATAAAAATATATTATTAATATACTATATATATATATTTACATAAATATTTTTAGCTATGTTTTCTTAAAAACAAGGATAAATTATCCATTTTTTTAAGAAAACTTTAGTAATGTTTTAAAACATTGTTAAAAAACATGTATAATTTAGCCATGATTTCTAGAAATCATTAATAAATTCAACATTAGCAACATTTTAAGAAAGCATAACTAAAAATCATATCTAAATTTAATTTTTTATAATGATTCCTCTTTGTTTTCCTCCTTTTTAACATCTTATTTTCTTTAGATAATGTTTGATACTTCCTTATCTCTTATAGTGGAAACATGTTCAACTTCCCACTTACCATCTACATCCATATCATCAGTCATTTCTTCAAAGTTCTTCATATCTTGGTGGATGTTAAAATTTACCTACTCACCACCAACCCTTAAATACAACACTCCACTTTAGACATCAATCAAGAATCTCCTCATAACCAAGAATGTTCTTCCTAATATAGGGGATGTCTCCTCATCATCTATGTTAAGAATAATAAAATCTACAAGAAAATAGAATACATCCACTTTTAATAAAATATCCGCAATCATACCTCATAAATATCTCACCACCATGCCTACTAATTGAAGATAAACTCTTGTGGGATTCATATCCTCCAAACCCAAGTATTTTAATGTTGAGTATGACATTATGTTCAGAATCTCTCCTAGATCACACAAAGATTTCTCAAACTCTTATTACCCAAAAATAACAATAATTAAAAATCTACCTAGATCTTGTTACTTCTTGGGCATAATCCTTGACACCACAACTGATAAGTCTCACATGCGGGTACGATACCCATCACCTCAAGTTTTCTCTTGTTCAAACCTATCTCTTTCATAAACTTAGAATATATATAGAAATGTTCTATAAAGATTCAACAAATGGAATATTAATATGAAACTTTTTAAATATATTTGGAAACTTTTTTTCTTCTTCTAAATTCCCTTGCTTAAACCTACCCAAAAAATTTAATGGTGGTTTATTATGTGGTGGAGATTCCTATAATACTACTTATTCATTCTTTTTCTCTCCTTTTATCTCTTTTTTACTTCCTATTTCCTTCTATTTTATGGTATTTTTCTATTTTTTCTAATTATAACAATGCCATACTTTATATTTTTACCACTTATCAAGGTGATAGCCTTCAATTTTCCTTGTGTAGGGACCTATATGTCACATGGTAAAACTATTCTTGGCCTCTCCTTGAGTTGTTTAAAATTTTTCTCAACTTTAGAATTCTAGGTTTCTTAGTTAAGCCCTTTGATCTCTAGAGTCTTCTTTCAACTCTTTGATGACAACCCCTATTGTAGTCATAAATGTATCCAAAGTATTCTCTAAAGTATTGATTTTTATTTTAAGATATGTTCCTTGTGGTTTATGATATCTTGGTTCATTTATTGAAATCCTTGACCTTATTTTTTGTTGTGGTCACAAACCCTGAAATTGAATTTGGTGATTATAATCAATAAAATTCGCTTCTTCACTATATTTAACTTGTGGTTGGGGTTGGGATATCAAATTATATATCTTTTTGGTCAAGTATTCCACTTGATATATCATCTATATGTTATTATCAACTAAGTTAACTCCCCTATTTTGAGCTCCTTATAAATTCTAATAAAATAAGTTACTCTTTATTTCATTCAGATACTCATAACTCTATTTAGGAGGCTTATTAAGAAGTAATCTAAAATCCACAACATCAATAATATACCGAATTACATGAGATATACCCTTGTAAATTTTTTTAATTAAAATACATATCTCAATTCCATGATGTGGGCATTTTCTTATTTCGTTTTTAAAATTATCCCATGTATTATAGATTGATTTTTCATTGAATTGATTAAAATAATCCTATACATACTTAAATTTAATCAATTTTTATGATGGTTTTTTTTAATATCAAAATGATTTTATACCACCGGTGGAACCAATATACTTAGTTGAATCCCCATGCTTTATGGTCTTCCATACTCCATAAGAGTCCACTACCGCAGATCTCTTTATGGTACATCATCGACTGCTACTTGTTCTCATTGGATTTGTCCATCCATGGTTGCTTATTTGTTCTTATTTATCATAATTCTCACTAAATTATGGTTTTATTAGAGGATCTATTTACCATTATTTTGAGTAAAATAGTCATTCATTGAATATTATACCTGAAAACATGGCACAAACATATCCAATGTAAAATAGAAAATACAATAGAAAAAAGGAAAATGCCTAAATTATACCAATATTCCCCTGTTCCTTGGAAATGAATCCAAAAATATGATCAACTATAGATAATCATTAATTCTCATTTATAATATATTTTATAAAATAAAAACTAAAATGAAGTATAAATAAATAATTAACTAAAAAGGTGTCGTAAATGGAAAGATTAAGGCTGAATCCAGAAGGATGAATTAAAAAAATATTTCGAATGATTAATAATTATTAGAAAAGAGATAATAATTGTATAAATATAAGCTCACTTAATATAATCATAACAAGAATAGTAAATCTAGGTTCACTCACTTAGAGAAGTAAAGGTAATAATTATTCAATTGAGATGTTGCTAGAATTGGGTCTAAGTAAAGCCTGGTCCAGTTCTTCACTGTATATCCTATCAAAGAACCTTTTCAAATCTTAAGAAATTTAGTTATTCAATAAAAAACTAACCCAAAAACCTATTTAAATATAACTACCGCAAATCATAAATGGTTCAGGCTTGATAATAAGTAGATATTTAATGCATTTAATGCATAAAATTCTCAACTTGCAATGGCCATGCATGGATAAGTAGAATAAAATTTAGAATGATAGAATGAATGAAAAAACCCATCAATACAAATGAAAAAAACTCACTTAACTAAGTAAATTTCCCTTTCAATACATGTCTTGACACTAGAAAACTCACCCCCTCATGCTAGTCATGAGGCATTGTAAAAAAAAATAAATGAAAAATAATCCCATCAACGATAGAACTACTTTTGTAGACAATCCTTCTCAAACCTTGATCCTCTAAAAATATCCCATAATTTAACCTCTAATTGATACATATTTTCTTTTTATTTTATCCTATTATTATTGGAATTTTTTTCCATAAATTATCTTTAAATTTGAGTCAAGTTTTCCCCTGAAAATATCCAGTCAAAGTTCATAAAAGATATGTTTTTTAGTTTTTAACATATGCTAAATTGGAGTTCTATGAAATTACCCAAAGAACTCTAACGTATGGATTGAATCCTAGAACCCTAATTCTATAATTCAACATGATTTTACACAATAAGGGTACAAGTTATGACGAAACCCTAGTAAAAATAGATCCATAAAACTAGAAGGGGAGTTATCTTCCCCAAATCTCATAGGATTATTTTCTTTTCCCCAAAGATCTCAATATTGACATGGATTTCTCTATTACTCATAGAAACCTAACCAAGACATAGACAAAATAATTTGGTGTAATCTATAATATCCAACATCCTTGAGCCACTACTATATCAGGAACCCCCATTACATAGATATACTCTACACTACAACTATGCACCTTTCCAGAAAAGCATTATTTTCTTTATTTTACTTTCCAACGATGAAAAAAATATTCTATGATATAACCATATTCAAAATTTGAACCTTCTCATATTTTAAAGTGTGATAAAAATATTTATCTCGCAACTCCCTATAATAAGAAAATTATTGTTTCCTTTTTTATTCACCTATGATGCAAGCAAAAACCTTATGCCGCAAGCTTCATATACCCATCCACAACTATCTATATTTCACCTTCATGTATCCTAAAATTAACTTTACATAGTATCAACCATGGTGTAATAATATTCATATATGGTGAAACATAATGTATTAATCCCTGATATTTTCCTCATGCATGCCTTCTATATCTTAGTAAATAGGTTACAATGTCACTTTCTTTATGAATCTCTTCTCTATAGGGGCTACAACATTGTATAGGTGGAATATGGTGAAAACTATCCTTATATGTATCTAGGTATGATCTCCCTATTCAATGGACATGGTTAATTATAAAAATGGATATATGATGACGTCATAATAGATCTATCTGGGGAAGAAGACGCGGGTTAGGCTAAAAAATGACATTTATATTAAAATGCATTGTACCCATGGAACTCAGCCCACATAGACATTCCATTTAAGAGGATGAAATTATATCAATCTAAATGTAGACACACACTACCAAATGAGCATACCCAAGGCTTCTTTTCCATGGTTCATCCTTCCCAACTCTAAACTGTGCTGGGTGTTCTTCTCTTCACACACATGCACACACCTTCACATCCCTATGCCGACCCATGTATGGATTCTTAAAAACTTTTTTCCTGGTTGAATTTTCTAATGGGAATGTCTAGCTACATTCGATTGGTCAGGTGTCTTGATCTCTTGGTTGAGGGATAGATTAGTGTTGGCCACTTTTTTTCACAATCTTCATTAAATTCCTTTTCAAAAATCAATTTTTATATATTTTGATCTTTATTTTCTAAAATATTCTATTTATAATGAGTTTATTTCAAACTAAAAGTTAAATGATCTCTTTCCAAAATGAATAAAATCAATGAAAATATTTACAAGTCTAATCAATTATTCTACAAAAATTAATGGATTTGATTATAAAAATGTATGCATAAAATAGATTCCTCAACTTATGTAAGAAATGTACCAAAGTATGAAGGTTCTAATGTTAGATTTCTTGCTAACCTCAGGTGTGGGGAAATTACATTATGAAACATGAACCACTAGTATTTTAAAAATACAGTGTATAGAAATCTATGTGGTATACTTGGGGAGTCATCTAACACACAAAAATACTTTTATACCTCATGAGCATATTTCATATCTCTATAAGAAATATTACCCACACTAACATTAACATTTCATCATAACTTTAATACTCCATGTATAAAATCAGTTATATATAACTCAAATTCACACTTTGAGAGATCATTTATCATTTCAATTCATGTAATACATGTATCTAACATGAAATAGTGACAAGGTAGAGTCTGCATTTTGTATAACATGACACCTTTTATATACTTAAACTCTTTTGATAACACTAAAAAACCATACATGATTATACATCCAAAAGATCTTATTTTTATATATTTTATCCTATAATTAAATTTCTTAAATCCAATCATTTTACCTTTTTAAGGGTAATTGTCACATTTTTAGTTTTTAGAAATAAATTGGGCTGGATTATGAAAATAACTTAATTATTGATTTTTAAGTTTTTTGATAAATTTCTTGAATAAATTGGGTAATCCATACTTATATTTGTAATTTTATCAATTTTTTGGGAAAAGGGTCATTTTGAACTCAAATGGAAATTTTTTTGGTTAAGTGTTGTGAGATATAATATATTTTTGAAGATCCTAGATGATATGTAAAATAATTTTCCAAGAGAAAGATACATAATATTCTATAATATATGTAATTTAAATAAGTCCTGAGGATGTAGGTAAAATTATCAAAGGAGTTTGGTGCATAAGATTTTGGGTAGAAAGGAATTGAAAATTTGACTACATCCCACATCTTATGTATCATGTATGTAACATTTCAACTCCAGTATCTGAGAGATGGTAACTATCTTACTAGATTTTCAAGAGATAAAATAGATAATATCCCAAAGGATTGAATATTTTATTAGTATTTAGAGACTAGATACATACATTTCTCTTACATTACACTTTAAAATATGAAATACAACTTAAAATTCTAGTGATAACTTTATTATTTCTTCTATTACATCCCTGAAATCATTCATAGACCCCTTCTTGATATCCTGAGGAAAGAAAAACATAACAAAGTGTGAGTTCAGATGATTATTAAGGGAATAAATACTATAAAATCTATCATAGTATAAACAAATAATGAATAATATGCCAGAGATAAACAATAATCAAATATGCCAAATTACTAATATCATAAAAGGAGAATATATCCATAGATTCCATAACAACAAAAATAATCACATGGATAAAAATAACTAGTTTTATAATCATGTAATGAAAAATATTTAACATCATAATCTTACCATCAAGGCCTATATCCATTATGTCATATATAAATAGGTAATTCATACCTTGAATACCCAAACTGGTTTGTCTCACTATACCTACTGATGCATCGAGGGGCTATAATAAATTTTGAATCATAACCCCCATGAAATAAATAACATAAAATAAAAATTTAAATACTCTAAATATAAATATATTTAGTATATATCATATCAAAGAGGTAGTATATACACAACATGAAAGAAACAAGCAGTGAATATATCATATGTCTCATAGAAACAAAAGTGAGCCAAGAAACCCTTATATCAGGCCCAACTTTATTTTTAAGTCATTTTAATGTCCTGAATACTAAATTTAAATTTATTAAACTTCTATAAAAAACCATATTTATAATTATAATACCATAAATGGTTTACTTATAACATCTTATCATCCATTCATTAAAAATATTTCATTATTATCATCATTTTGGGGTTAACTACTTCATTTTTTATATATGTTTTGATTTGGAATTTATGGTCCTTGAATATTGATCATGGTTACCAAATATATAAATTTTTTTTAATGATATAAATATATTATATATTCATTATATACATATTTATAACTATCTATTAAAGGAAGAGATAAAAAATTAATTACACCATTCATGGAGAAGGTAGTTCGTATGTACGCATGCATGATGTTTTCATTTTCTAAAGGAAAGAAGGAAAGAAAGATAAATAATATTTTATCATTATATAATAATATTAATAATTATTATATAATAAATATAATATATATATATATATTAAATCCATCATTATATCCATCAATGTGAGGTAGTTATGGAAAATGAATCATATCGTTACGTGGAGGTGGTAGTCCACACGTATGCACGGGGGATACTTTCATTACCCATTTGATAGAAAAGAGGAGGAATATGGTCATCCCATAATAATAATAAAATATAAGTATATTTATGATAATGTATTTATTATTTTATGATATATAAAATATATTTACAGTAAGTAGAAGAAGAAATAAACTTTGAAAGAGTCAGGTAAGATGATTACCTCTTCTTTGAGATACCTCCTTTGTCTTACACATTAATCCTTCTTAGGATGGTATTAGGGTAAGAAAAAAATCTCAAAAATAAAGGGAAGGAATATAGGAATGTTTTTTTGGTAGGTATTTGATGATATAAATGGCTCAAAGTTTGTGAATAAGGATGGAGAAGAGGTTCCCTTTTATTATTGAGGGGAGGGACACACATGAAATTACTTAACATATTTAAATAATATAAAGTATTTTTATTATGAAATTGGAACCAAATAGAAGTTAATTATGATGAAATATAATATAATATTTAAATATATTAAAAAATAATGATTTCGAAAATTTTAGGTGGCATTTCTATCCTTATCTCTTAGGTTAACTCCCACATAAACCATTTTAACCATAACAATGATAGAAAATTTTTAGTGTTTTACTATATTATGACCAAAAATTAAGTTTTAATTATTACATAATGTTAATTATTCTAATTAAAAATATTTAATACTTTTTATAATGTTAAATTTCTATTTTGTTTTAAAATTACTTAAAACATGTTCATAAAATGGAATAAAAACCGTTTTTAGAAAAATGATTGTTTTAAGCATAAAAATGATTATACGAAAAAATAAAGAATAATTTTGATTAAAATATAATTAATTGGATTATATTAAATAAAATTTTAATTATTTTTATTTAAATCTAAAAATAATTATAATTTAACCTTGTAAATACTTGATTAAAAGCGAAGAACTAAAAATAGTTTTTATTTGAATAAAAATACTACTTAGATTTCTAAAATGGTAAGAATATATTTATATTGTCAACATTATATTTTTATATTAATTATAATACTTATTAAATATATATTTTTTCTATAAAAAAGTTTCCATAAACTTTTAATTTATTCTTATGATATTATATTGTCATAAAAGTGACAGTTTTTGTAAAATTGATATTTTTCTCCATTCACCCAAAAATCAATTATTTCTAAAAAATATAAAAAATTGATGATAAGATAGTTTTGAAATGATAATTTCAAAAATAAATTTAGTTTTAAAAAATAATAATTCTAAAAATTTTAGTAATTAATTCTAAGTATTTTTACATAAACGCCTAAAAACCATTTTTATAAAGAGTGTATTCTTATGGCATAAAATGAATTTATCCTTATACTTTGCCTAGAAACAATAATGAGATGAATGTAATTTTTTTGATTGAATTAATTATTTATATTAGTGAAATAATATATATATATATATATATATATATATATCATAATTCAATTATTCCTATTCATAACCGTCAACACAACGACTCAGTTACAATAGTCATATTTAAATAATATTATTTCACAACTCATTTAAGCTCGAGGTTATATGTGGTGAACATAATTGAGTGTAGTATTCATTTAAAGGAAACTAAAATCTTTTTGAGTTACATTATCCCATCTTTATAGAAATTATTTCCTCATAATTTTAATTCATTTTGAGAATCTCATTATATTTTAATAGATTTTATCATGAATTTTGATTCCCAAGTTAATACATTGGAACATATTATTTCATAAATAATTAATATGTGTACCTTTATAATACATCCACTTATTAATATGTTTTTGGAATATTACATTAATTATTAATTAATACTCTCTATGAAAACTTGAATTATTTATCTTCTATTTCTTGAGTTTAAGGAATTATAAAGAAAATATACATACTTGATTCATTTCAACTTTCTAACTAAAAAATAATTTTTTCCTTTGATTGGGTATTTTAACCAGTTTTCACTTCTGATTCTAATGATGAATAACTAATAGTAATATTTCATACATGATGCATTAAAATAAACCTTCAATAGATCATAAGATCTATAAAATAATAAAACATTATTTTACTTGTATAAAAAAGTGATTATAAAAAGTTTAGATAACACTCAAGATGAATAAAACTTCTTGTGAATAAGTAATACATTAATTCCAAAAATATAAATAACAACACCCATATAAATTCTAAAATACTTTAACCTTTAAATTATAATAACACTAGCTCAATATAAATTATTTTATGATTTATCCACTAATTCCTAAATCCTAAAAACTAATTAAAAACCAAAAATCAGGATTATTCCAAAGACAAACATAGGTATAACAAACATGTTTTCAACTAGGGAATAAAAATTCATCTGAACGAAAACCACTCAATATATTCTCATTATAACGAGACTCTCATCGGGTTTCTTGATTGATAATTTATTTCTCAGAGTGTTGAGGTATGATTTGATATCCATGAAAAATATAAAAGTGTGAATAGATATAAAATCAAATAAATAAAAAATTTTATGATAAAAGTGTATGATATCACAAATTAAGGGATTTAAAATTTAGTTATAGTAATTTCACAAGATTGGACTTGATCTATTAGAATTTATAAGGTAAATTCCCTTGATACTTTGGGTATTTATTTCCATATTGCCCCATCTCTTTATAGTTGAAACACTAGACATTGGTGGATTCTTTATTTACCATTCATTGAAATTCACAATGGAATTTCTCTCCACACTTTAATAAAACTCTCATTCCATAAAAGAAAGTTTCCGGGTGTTTTTTACAAGATTATCACACGTGGGAAGTACCATATTTCCCTTTTTTTACTTAAACTCAATTTTTTTCTTAGTGCCTAGTCATCCTTTTTTTACCATTATTTAATTTGAAAAAAATATGATTTGAATAATTCTATGTATTTTTTATGGTTCTTTATACCATATCATCATACAATGAAAACATTTGAGAGAATAGTGCCCTTAGAAGTCTTAGCTTAATCCCATTAAAGAAATGATCAATATTACTTTACAGATTACATATGAAGTTTATAGTATGCCTTGATAATCTTATAAAATTTTCCTTATACTCATTAATACTTTCCTCTTAATCCCATCTTATATTAAGGAATTATCTTTCTATAACATCGTGTTGCTCACGAGGAATGTATTTTTTGAAAATATCTCTCTAAAAGTTTTTCATTCCATTATCTCTATCTCTTCCTCATCCTTTGTATTTTGAATTAATAACCACTATTTAATAATATATTTCTTTAAAAAATACACTAAAATAATAACCTTGTCCCTTTAATTACTTCTAAAATCTAAAAAATATCTTTTCAAGGGGCTTGATCCACTATTCAACTTTTAATGGATTAGTAGTTCCATTAAAGGATAGAGGTTTCAGACACATTAAGCAGTCCAAAATCTATGAACCATGATTTGAAGCAATGGGTTATTCCATACAGGTAAGGTTATTGTTTATAACATGAGTCAACTAACCTAATATACTCATAATCTTCTTAAATCCAAAAACCAATCATGTTGACTTTCTCACAAGGGAAATCCCTACATTGATTATGGGTGTTGACATGTTTTCCATTCCTTCCATTAGTCTCCATTTATAAATAATATAATACACTATATTAGCTTATAACATTATGAATCATAGTGTATAATTTAAAATCTGGCACAATACCTAACATAAATTAAAAATTTATTTACATTTAATCTCAGAATCATAAGCTTAGTATCATTGGGAATATATTAAAATAATAAAAATATTTTCAAATCATTCATAATGGTTTATAATTATTGTGTAAATCAACCAAATCATATCTAATAAGAGATTCTATCTAGTTTTACAGTCTTAGTCCCACTTATCATGCACTGAGTGAAGATTTAGTTGATACTCAACTGAACTTTTTAGGGTGTTTACGCCTAGGTGCATCTATAATATAACCACATACACTTTCTAGTATCTAGACACAAATTTAATTGTTATTAAACAACACATTCTCTACCTTACCAAAGAATAACAATATTATTATATACTTATAATTTTACTGAGAGTATGTCATAGGTATTTGTTGTCTAATTTATGTTTTCCTAAATCTAGTTCCAAAGGTTTATACTATACTTACACATATACTAACTATAAAACCCAGAATGTAATAACTTAGAGTTGGTGGTTATCTTACTACATTGAAACAATATATGAGAGATTATATCCCAGAGGATCCAATACTTTGGTTGTATTAGGATACTAGATACATACATGATTCTCTTATTAAATTTGAAAACATGAAATCAAATTTAAAATTCTAGTGAGAAATTTATTATTTATTCTAGTAAATACCTGAAACCATTCATAGATCCCTTATTAGAATCCTAGGGAAAATAAAACATAATAAAGGGTGAGATTAAATGCTTAGTAATAGAAAGTGTACAACATAATATATCATAAAATAAGTAAATCATGAATAATATGGTAAAGATAAACAACAATAAAATATAAAAAATAACTAATATCATAAAAGGGGAATATATCCATGGATGGAATAACAACATAAATAAAAACATGGATAATAATAACTAGTTTCATAATGATAGAATGTATAATGTAGAACATCATAATCTTACCATCAAGGCCTCAATCCGAGACATCATATATAAATAGGTAAGGTGCACACCAAATTCCTTAACTAGTTTGTCTCAGGAGACCTACCAATGCATTCAAGGGATATAACGGGCCTAACCTATCATTTAACAAGTCTAATGAATTAATTATAAGAACTAAATGAATAAAAATTCAATACATAACCAACATAAACATTCATATTGAAAAATTATCATATGATATATTAATATTTTTCCCAGCCAATCACTATTACAACATGATCATAATTTATCCAGAGTAATATGATGAATGATATCAATATATTAATTCCCTAGTAAAGCATAATATTCTTAAAAGGATGTTTACATGGATGAAAATAATTTTAAAGGATCACTAAAATAATTCTTAAAGAGAATACCCTTTTCATTTTGAAATTAATTATTTAAAATATTAATTTTTTTCCAGAATATTAGTGAAAAAAAATTTATCTTAAAATAGATATGTAAACATGTAAAGGAATCTTTAAGAAAAATAATAGTCATAATTGTGGGAAAATCCATTTTTGTGGAAAATGTTAAAACAAATATTATGTTCAAAAATTTGTTAAAAAGAACCTAGTTCAAAAAAATATAAGAATATTAATTTCAAACCTTTTTATATAAATTAAAAAACGATTAAAAACTAGTTTAATCAATATTAAAACCATTCTTGAAAACATTTTAAAGATAATATAGACATGGAAGAAAAAGATTCCCAACTAAATATAAAAATAAATTTAGTTTTCCTTAAAAATGTACCTTCAGAAATTTATGTACTTAGAGAGAGGAAAATGAATGGAAAACTTGTAATTTATATAAATAAATAGAGTATAATAAATACCATAACATTTTTAGTGATATATTATATAATTTTATCATTGGAAATTTAAACATAAACAATCCAAGTAAAAAGTGAGATCTTAAAATAAAACCCTTAGCACTTTGGTAAGTTTTGAATCATAACCACCATGAAAGAAATAAGTTCAAATGAAAATTTAAATACGATTAATATAAATTTATTAATGATATATCATATCAAAGGAGAAATATATACACTACATTAAAGAAATAAGTGGTTAATATGAAATATGTCTCATAGAAACAAAAGTGTGACGAGAAACCCTTACCTCAGGCCAGACTTTCTTTGTAAGTGATTTTAATTTAATATACTTATATTCTAAAATTATATACATACCTATAATACCATAAATGGTTTACTTATAACATATTATCCCCATTTTATTAACAATCTTTTATTATCATCATCATTTTTCATATATGATTTGATTTGAAAGTTATGGTAATTTCATATCGATCATAATTATATCATCTCATTAATGGTAATAATGATAAAAATATCATATATATTCATTATATACATGTTTATAACTATATATAAAATTCATAGATAGAAAAATGAATTACACTGTTCATGGGGACGGTAGTCCGTACGTATGGATGAAAACTTTTTTCATTTTCAAATGAAAAGAAGGATTGAAATATAAATAATATTTTATAATTAAAGATTCATAATTATATCATATATATTTATTAAATACATAATTATATCCATCAATGTGAGGAAGTTATGGAAAATAAATCATATCGCTACGTGGAGATAGTAATCCACACGTACACACAAGCGATACTTTAATTTATCATTTGATAGAAAATAGGTGGAAAATGGTTTTAAAATAATCATAATAAAACCTAAGTACATTGATAGAACTATAATAATTATTTTATTATTGATACAATATATTTAGTTGAAGTAGAAGAAGAAATAAGCTTTTAAATAGTTGGGTAAAATGATTACCTCTTTTTTGAGAGACCTCCTCTGGATTACACCTTAAGCCTTCATAGGTTGATCTCAGGGTAAGAAAAAATGATCAATAATTAATGGAAGAAATCTATTAAGGTTTTTTGGGAGGTTATTGTATGTACATAGGGATACAAGTTTTTTAATAAGGGTGGATAGTAGGTTTCCTTTTATAAGCGAGGGGAGGGGTACAAATGAAATTAATTAAACAGTTTAAATAATATAAAGTAATTTTACTGTACAAATGGAACAAAATATAAATTAACTAAAATATAAGATAATATAAGGTCTAAATGAATTTAAAAAATAATATTTATAGAATTTTATAATGCATTTATACCCTTATCTCTTAGTTTAACCCCCAATAAACCCTTTTAACCTAAACATGGTAACAAATTTTTACTATTTTTACTAATCTATATGAAATAAAATTAAGTTCAATTTATTACCTAATTTTAATTATTATAATTGAAAATTTGGAATCAATTTTACAAGTTTCAATTTCTATAATTGGTAAAAATTAATTTTAACATATGTTTATAGAATGCAATGAAAACCATTTTTAGAAAAATGTTTGTTTTATGCATAAAAATTATTTTACATCAAAATAAAGTATAATGTTGATTAAAATGTAATTAATTGGATTATGTTAAATAAAATAATACTTATTTTTATTTCAAACCAAACTAAAACTGAAAGGAAACTTGTAAATACTTTATTAAAAGAGAATAACTAAAAGTAGTTTTTATATAAACAAAAACATTACTTAGATTTACAAAATTTTAAGAATATATTTATAAGTTCAACATTATATTTTTATATACATTATATTACTTATTAAAAATATAGTTTTTATATAAAAAACGACTCATAAACTTTCAAGTGATTATTATATCATTATACTATCATAAAAGTGACAATTTTTTGTAAAATCAATATTTTCACCATTCACAAAAAAATAAACTATTTTTGAAAAATATCAAAAACTCATCCTAAGATAATTTTGACATGATAATTTTAAAAATTAATTTTATTTTTCAAAAAAAATTTCTAAAAATGTAATAAATTAATTCTAATTATTCATACATAAAAACCTAAAATCCATTTTTATGATGAATGTATTCTTCTAGCATAAAATAAATTTATACTTATACTTTTACTTGTAACACCAATTAGATAGATTTATTTTTTTGATTTAATTAATTATTTTCATTAAGAAAATAATTTGTACATATATTTCATAATATGGTTATTCCTATTCAAACTCTCTTACCCAAAGTCAAGGTTATAAAATTTATATTTTAATAATATTATTTGATGATCGTTTAAGATCATTGTTTCATGTGGTACATGATATTGAATGTAGTATTTATTTAAGGGAAAGTAAAATATTGGGGTGTTAGAATGTAAGTTATTCATAATCTTACTCATGAGTTGAAGTGTGAATATTAAAATTAAAAATGTTACATATTAATTATTTTTGTTACATATAAAATATTTATCTTACATATTTCATAGGATATTGATTTTTTCTGTATATAGAATTTTTTTATGTATCCTTAGAACCTAAATTTTGTAAAGTAAAACATTTTATATATCAATTGGAATGGAATACATATTATATATGAAGTGAAATTTATACATATCATTGCAAACAAATATTTCTTATAAGGGGAATATCTCACTTATCACGTAAGATATTAATTATTCTACTTTTGAGTTTGTTTTTACATACAAGGAGTCATGTATGTTTTTATTATTTTTGGAATTGAAGAAATAATAGGAGATAAGTTTCACACCACAAGGGAATAAATTACAATTGTAAAGGGAATTTAAAGTATTCAAGTGCCATTTCCATTTCTGAGGTGCCCATGCTATGATGATACCAGTCATGCCACAATAGGTGAAGTAAGAATAGAAGAAGAGGAAGTTTTTACTATGAGTTGTTTCTTAGGTTTTATGTGAAAATTGTTTTTTGGGTTAAGTTTCAGAGCTCAAGAATTCTAGTCATTGGTAGAGACACTTTGGAGGATCTGAAAAGAGGAAATGTACCAACACCATAAAAGTATTAGTCAAGGTACAATTTATTGAATGTTTATGAGGTTGATGATTCAGTTCCCCAAAATCTATAGCATGAGTCAAATGAAAGTTCAATGGGAGCCTTCAGATGTTAGATCAATGAATGTTCATTGGATGGTGTTTAATCATAGGATATATAGGAAAAGAAACTGGATGATTGATTTTAGTGGATGGGGTATAATAAAGTTTGAGTATGGTAATACTAATAAGGAACACATACCAATGAATATTCTTGGGGATTAATTAATGGACCTTGAAGATAAAGTGAGAAAAGTGGAAGGGGAGTCTACTTGTAGCTATAAAAAAGTCCAAAGGACTGGTGAAGCAAGTATGGGAGTTCACGACTTCCATAAAGTCACTAATAGAGAGACATGGGGGATTTACTCTCAAAGGAAATATTCATTAAGGTATTAGTGTGGAGTAGAATATGGAATGAACTATTCACTAGGAGTTGGTGGTTGATGAAACAAATGATACATGTAATCATAAGTTGTACAATCCAATAGAGGAATCCTCAAATCTATCGAATAGTGGTGCTGACTGGATGACCATCTAGGGCCCTCTATTAGAAGGACATTAAACCATCTATGAAAAATGTATGAAAAATTATTGTGAAGATTGAAATAGTCTGACAAGGCCATTCCCAAAGGCTAATGTGTCTTTAGAAGAAGCACACCTAGGCACATCCAGGTACTGAAGGCCGAAGTTTCAAAGGTTAAAGACTTAATAGAGGAGAAACCAAAAGAAAAAATGGACAATAGGAATTTCTAAGTCTTATTTCAGTAGTCTGAGTAGGGTTTTTGGATGTTGATAATACCTTTTACCTTAGATATAATTCTTATGGAATGAAATATATTCTGTAGTTTCTATCATAGTTATGGGATGCACTATCCGAACCATATAATTCTTTGTGTGCATTGTGTTTTTTCTTTGTACTTGAATTTGTGTGTTTGTCATGTTCATGATCTTGTGTATGTCTTTTAGAAGGATAATTATGAAGATTACAATACTATATTAATCCAATATGAAGGAAAACTTTATATGGTGGATGGGGTATGAGGTATTTTCAGTTCCTATATTTAAATTCATAGGGGATGGACGATTAGAAGTTGCTTTGCTTCCTGTGTTTTAAGTTTCGCTTCATTGGATAAATGATAGTTAAAAATAATGATGATCTTTTTTTCCGAATCATCCCTAATAACTAGTATCATAGGTATATTTTTTACTGTTATGGTGAATTATTTTCTCAAAGAATTATAACGAGGTTAGCTTGAATACTGTAGGGTTCCTCATGATTAGGTTTTCTATTAAGTTACCATAAGGATGTAACCAGAAGAGAGTGATGGAACCTGTGGGTTATCTAGATATCAAAAGTATTGTTGGATGAAGGAGTCATGTGGCATGTTCCATTCATTGGGGGGGGATTATGGATTTTCAAGGAATACAACTAAAAATACAAAGGGATGGTGTGATGATCCATTATTGGAAGCCTTGGATATTGGAGAATGCCGGTGATGATACTTCTAGAGGGTTTATAGTTCAATTGTATGGAGAATTCAAATAATAACACAATGATTTTTAAGGCCTTCGAAACAATTACATGGATTGTTCTAGAGGTTGTGATAAGATATTATTTGTGTTCCCTAAAGGAGTTATTAGAGGATAAGTTAGTTAGGATGAGGACTATTAGTGGAATATTGAAAGGTCTATTTACTAGAAGTTAAAATTATTATGGTTCAATAACATGAAGCATGAGAGGGTGGATTAAAAGTTTTGAATTATTCTCATGATTCCATCTTGAGAAGAAGGTGTGGTGCAACATGGTTCCCATTCTCAATGGAATATGATCAACTATAAAGTAGGAGAATTGTGGAAGAGTATGGTGGAATTATCACTGGGGGTGGGATTAATGATTATGGAAAGTGTGGATAGAGTTCAAAACTCTATAAGGTGAAAATTGGAAGGAGTTTTGGCATGTCGTGTATCAAATAACTAGAAGATGAAATCCAAGGCATCATTTTCATGAGCACACTATAGTGAGATAGGATGAATAATGAGAATTCTAAGTTATGTGAAGTATTACTGGAACTCATTGAAAGGGAGTGAAATCATTGGTGGCCATGAAATAAGTTCATATTATGATGATTTTTCACATGGAAATATATTGTATATAAAATTAATTTTTATGAAAGGATAAGAACCATGATGTAGATAGACTAGAATGTGGTCCAAGGGATGAGAGTGAAGATAGACAGTTGAAGTTTTGAATGGTAAAATTATGAGGGATTCATCAGATGTCTAGAAACAGGTCAATTATTCTCTCATATATATGTCTATGAGAGATTTTGTGACATCTCAGCACTCCTCATTAGCTTTATTTCAGGAGGAATTTCTAATTGGCCATAGAAAAAATCCTCAAGAGGCCAAAGGCTAATAATAAATGTAAAGAGATCTAATACAATTGAGGGAAGATTTTCTTTTTGAAAGTAAAACATCCAAACTAAGATAAACATAACCATTGAACACTACATGACGGATGATACCAATGTAACACAACACAAAATAATACCAAAAGACAAAAATACCAAACTACACCATAACCAATATCAGAGTACAAAAGCAGAAGACTAAAACACAAATATCAAAGACTCTAAATACATAACACCACTACTCCCAACATGCTCCATGATCCAACTCCATAATCTATACCCAAGGTATCAAAAATCATCACTAAAGAAATGAGATACCTTTCCTTTACCCATGTCTCAAAAAAATATCTCTAAATTCACTAAATTTCCTAAGTCGGGGGTGATTAATGAAACTCCGTAGGTTTTCCCCAAATGAATTCCCTACTTGCACCACTAGGATAGAGCATGTTAGCACATTTATATAAAATATTTTATATAAAACAATTTAAAATAGTTTATATCAAAATAAAAAAAAAATCCATACCGTTGACACTCTGTTTTTTCACATGCATGAAATAGAGACAAAGGGAAATACCTTAGGTAAAGGAAAAGAAAATAATTGAAAAAAGTCAAGGTTTGAAAAGGCCTTAAAGTCCATTCACGCAATATCCCCCTAAGTACCGTCATCGTGAAAGCTACCTATGCAGAACCCTGTGCGGTTAACCTACAGACAACACCTTAGTGAGATTACACCTTCACCCAGGGTCCTATATTTTCCTATAAATAGGACCCTGTGGTCTTTATTTGTATAGATGAAATATCCCAAAGGCCAACTGATGCTCCAATAGACCTAGTGCATCACTCAATCCCTACATAAAATTTTAGGTAGTTCTTTAACACCTAAAGGATAGGGAATTAAAGTTGAATAGGTAAACTAAAGTTCTAATAGGGTTTTAAATAAAAAACACCCACGTGAGGCATTCTATGAACCCCTGAATAAAGAAGACTATAATGAGGTACCCTTCCTAAAATAGGGAACTAAAGGAGTTACCTCTGAGAATACCTATAGAGACCCTTTAAGGCTTTAGTAAGGTCTTTCCCAAGTGTAGTCTCCTAGGTGGTCCATCACGCAAGGTTCTACCAATTCTACCAGGCCTACCTTTGTGGAGAACCCATTGCACGAGCCTCCTTGGTTTGACCTAACCTTTAGCTTGCACGATCCATTCATGAGGCCTTATTCAAAGCCATCCATGGTAGAAAATTTACTTATTTGGATCCCTTATAAAAAAGGGATCATGTTGAAACCTCCACCAAGACATCTAGACTTTCACAAGCATGGTGAGTGGCACACCATCATGCCCTCCATTTGGGTTTGTTTTCATATGGTCAGAGGTTTTCAGCACATGTCTAATTGGATGGTTAGGGTCCTCGAGGTGCATGTAGTTTTGTATCCCCATGGTCTTAGGGACCCTTACCCCTGGGACAATGTCAGGAAGTTGTTGGTCCTAGATATTAGGGTTTGGACCATGTATTTCCCTTCTTATCTCTAGGATACGGAGCCTTCGGTTCCAAGCAATGAGGATGAGGATTACACTTGTGTTTCCTTTTGACATGGAATGAAATCCTCCCACCTCACTTCAGAACTGATTGTAGGGAATACCTAATCCCATATACATTATTGTATAAGGTTATATTCTTGATCATCTCTACCTATGTGTCCTTCTACTTCATTCCCTCCTCAGGGTAAAGTGAAGAGAGGTAAGTGTCATAACCCTGACCTTTTCCACTGTCCTCCTCCCCCTCTTCCACTATAAGAGAAGGGAAAGTGTGTGGTTTGTTGGATCTTCCAATTCTTCTTGTTTCTCACATCGATCATGACTTACATGGGATTAGAGTTTAGTGGTGATCATGACACCCTCATGATCCATGAGATATAATGAACTATGAGTACTCTAATTCCTACCATAACCAGGATATGTAGGAGGTTTACCTAAGGCTCGAGATCAATGGGAACCTGATGTGGCTCTATTTTTATATAGTTTTGCCACATCTTTACTTAATTTTTAATTATTTAATTAATTATTTAATCACTTTTTACTAAATAAATGAAATTTTGTATTTTTATAACTAAATTTATTAATTAAACAATTTTTATAATTAATTAGGCATTTTTAGTCTTTAAAATAATTATTCTAATTTTACTTTTCTTTTCTTGTTTAATAATTTGTTAATTAGTTTTGTTAATTTTAATCTGCTCACCTCTTAATAATTTGAGTTTAATAATAAATAATCATTCAATAATCTTATTTGTGTATTAATTAATACAATATTTATTTTAATATATTATCCTTTAATTTAGTTTCCTAAAAATATATAAACTTCATTAATTAATATGTTTAATCATCCTACTAATTAATTAAGTTAAGAATTTGAGTTTAAATTTAATGAAATAGGGTAACTTTAAATTTAAGTATTCACTTAGTTGTTAAATTAATTAATTTAAAGGTTTAAAAAATGAACTATTAAATTTTATGTATGCAGTAAAATTATTAAATAGTAATAAATGTTTTTAGTCTAAGGGAGAGACATACCGGAATTATCGGTGAATTATTGATTCACCAATTCTATCCCTTTTCACTCATTGTTTACCCTGTAATTAATTTATATAATAAATTTTAATTTTAGTCTTTTATCAACTTAGTTTAATATTTATCTAGTTTTTAATTTAAGCGTTACATTTAAAAACATAAATTGTAACTTTAAAGTTTAAAGTTTAATTATAAACCTATTTTAATATATGTTGTTTAGTCTTGTTCTAATTTTTAATTTTAATTAATTTATTTTTTAATTTTAAGTTCAATTTATGCAGTTTTATATTTTTGTCTCACTGTTAGTTCAATTATTTTATCTTGCTATTGTTTGTTTTTATTTTCTATTTGTTACCGTTGCAGATGATTTATCTGCAATAGTGACCTTCTGATTTATTTTCATTGGTGACCTTCTGATTTATCTACATAAATGACCCTTTAAGTACCAGTAACTCTACCCTTAGTCTACTGATGCAGTGCATCAGAACCCTTTTTTTTTCTATCCATAATTTTTTTCTTCTTTCTATTGGTGACCTTTTTATATTTTATTTAAACCATCGGTAACCTTATATTTTTATACCTATCAGTAACCTCATGCTTTCAAAATGGTGACCTTTTAATCTTCTGCCCCAGTAACCTTTATTTTAGCATCAGTGACCTTTTATCATGCCTTTGATTCCCCTACATCTCACCGATAGCCATAGTCCACTTTTTCTCGCCGATACAGATTCATTCTCTCCCACTATCATCGGTTCTACTACTTTCTGCCTTTCCATCGCCTCACCTCCTCCTAACCTCAACTTATCATCACCTATTCAGAATTGTAACAACACTTACCCAAACCAAAAATTCCACAACCATCCGAATTAGATTTAACACCATAATAACAATTTCTTTTCACGAAATTGGATTTGAATAGAACTGAAAATCTAGGATTCAGTATGATTCACCATTGCCTGGTGAAATCAGTCCACCATTGTTGTGTAAGGACCCGAGTTGCATCGAACCAGCTGCCACACCATGGAGTAGCCAAGCTGATCGATTCCATCGCTGTTCTTGGATCCATGAAACAGATACATCACCAGGTGAAGTAGAGGCCATGTTAGGATATGGTCACCACTTCTTTTAAGGGTTACTGCTTGTTGGAGTCTGCCGCGTGAGGAGGTGTCTGCCGGGTGAAGCCTCGCCGCGTTGCTGCTGCGCAGAAGAGGTCGTTGCACCACTTCTATGCACCATTGTACCTCGGGCCACTGCCACTATGACAGATTTCTCAACCCTCCATTGGAAGTGTACACCACTACTACAAAACAGGAGTCCATTGTGGCTTGAAGGAGGAAGCCACCTTCCCTGGGCAGAAGATAGGAGAACCCCCTTGATTGGGAAAGGAGACCGAAGGAGTTAAAAATAATAATAAATAAAAGAACAAATAAAAAAATTAAAATAAAACTAAGATAAAAACTAAAATAAAATAATAACTAAATCAAAATATTAATAATTATAAATAAATAATAAATATAGGATAATTCATATTAATAAAACAGAATTGTTAATTAAAATTATCTAAAATAATTAATAATAATTTATAAAATATATTAAAATAAATAAATTATAATAACTTAATAATGTAAATTGTAATAATTAAAATAAAACTATTATGTTAAATTTAAATAATAATATAAAAAACTTAAATATTCAAAAAAACTTAATTTTATTGGTATTAATTTAATAATTTAATAAATACTAAATTTTTAATTAAATCTAATTATTAATTAATCACCTTCAAAATTAAATAAATATAAATAATAACTTGTAAAAAAATTAAAAAAAATATGTTAATTAAAAAATAGAATAACAACTAATATTTATCAATTTTAAATTAAAAACATTTAAACATTTTTTAATAAGACTTTTATTCATGAATTAAAAGTTAAGATTTAAACATTGATTGATTGATTTATTTTTCTATTCTAACTGTACAGGTTCACACAGGAGCTGGAAACACATCTAAATACATTCAACTAACTCAGCAAGAGTTAGTTACAAGGGGAAAACTAGTGCAATGTGTCAGTCATGAATAAAACGCAATTGCGTGGTGCACAAGTGAGGGACACTTGAAGTCAGTAGAAAACAGGGGGTAACGTGCAGCTTAAGACAGTAGGATTTAAAAGAAAAGAAAGTGGAGAAATGGTAGAGGAGGTAATAGATACACATTCAATGATCTAGGTCTGAGTAGAGCAGGATCATAGGGTGACTCTTGAACCACGTCCTAGAGCTGGAGGAGTTCAATAGTAGAGCATTGTCTCAGGAGTTCTTCTTCAATCTTAATTCCAGTATTAGTACTCTTTTTAGTATATTAAAAATTTCTATAATGATAATTAACACGTTTTCTAGTAAAATCATTTATTTTGGGGATAAATTAAAGTTTCTATGGTTATCTTTTAGTTTTCAATTCACTTTATCATTTTGATGAATTCAGTATTGATTAGCAAGATCAATGCTGAATTCATTCAATTACGTTTACCACTAGAACTTAATTTCAAAATTTCAAAGTCAATTCGAGAGATTGATCATGGAAAAATATTTCAAAAGATTATAAATTCATAAGACTTTAGGACTTACATTGAGTTCATCCTGTTGTCATTTTCAAATAATGACTATCGCAGTTGATCTATTTAGAGTGGAAAACTCTGAACTTGATCAACCTGTCAGACTTAACTCCTGGTGTGGGAGGTAAGTATTTATCTTTAAGGCAGTACTCTTTAATAACTTTTAAGTGAATTAAAATACTTTTAAAACTAGTAGAATTGATATTTTTCCCCAGGCGAATTACTTTGATAGTTCATTTGTCAACGTTATATATTTTTATTGTTCACTGATCTCAATTTATTTTCTTTTTCATCTTAGTCTAGTTCAAAAATTAAAAATTTTGAGTTACTTTACTATATTATAAAATCACAAAAGTATTTAAAAAAAATAAAATAAGTAAAAATAAAAAAATAGGAAATATACTCCACTGCTGACAACAGTGGGGTCTTTTGAAAGTTTTTTTAGAAGAATAGTGGTCAAAATTGCCTTCTCTATGAGTTTGAACCTACTTTCCACATATACAATAGTTAGTAGAAATATAAATTTTAGACTTTGAATGACTTCAATGATGGTTGGCACCATGTTTTGGCACTGTTAATGGGGAAGGCACGAGCCATTACTTATAAAAAACTAAAAAAATCCTATAAAAAAACCTAAAAAAATTGAAAATTTGAAAATTGTAAAAAAAATATGGTTCATTCCTTGCTGAATTGTTACTATTTTCTTTACTAAAGAATACTGTATATTGTTGTTTGCATGAGAACAAGAACTTCTAGTGTTATATTAGAGCTCCTGAACCCTAAATTAGATAAACATTTAACTACTCTAAAAAAGAGAAATAAATTTGAAATGGAAAATCTAGATGAGAGAGTTCCTGCACCTAACAACTTTCAAAATCATCTAAAAATATTAGAAGAAAATAAAATGTCTAGGATGAGGGATTTCCAACTTCCTCAAGTATCAATCAATCCATTGTCCATTAGACTTAGTCCTAGAGCCCATAATTATGAGTTGAAACAATCACACATCTCTCTGTTGCCTACTTTTAATGGACTCTCTAATGATGAATCTCTTGCCTTCATTAAAGAATTCTATAATACTGTGAAATAATTACCTCTTCTAGGACTCACATAGAATGTGATTAGAATGAGAGTTTTTCCCTTTTTCCTTAAAGGGAGTGCTAGGAACTGGTTTCTGAGTCTAGATGAGAACATCTATGAAAACTGGGATCAAGTGTACAACTCTTTCATTATGAAATTTTATCCCCAAAGACTTAAGGGTGAACATAGAACAAAAATAACTAGTTTCTATCAATAGGATGGATAATATTTTCATGAATCTTGGGATCGATTCAGGGATATGCTTAGGTAGTGTCCCCATCATCAACTCCCATCTCACCTTCTCATTAACACCTTCTAGGAAGGGTTGTCCTCCTCTGGAAATAATCTAGTTGATCAAGCTACTGGGGGCAATTACAATGATAATATAGATGAAGAACTTATAATTTTTTTAATAAACTAACATTTAATTCTCAACAAAAAATTCAAGAAGAAAAAGAGTCAATAGAAATTTTAATTCAAACACTGGTTCAATAAATGAAACTCAAACTCAAATTGCTAAAATCATTAATCAATTGCAATCTTTAATGAACCAGAATTCAAAACAAACTGTTAATCAACTAGGCTATCAAAACACCAATCAATCTTTAAGAGAACATTGTATCCAGTGTGGTATGTTTGGGCATACTGAATTTTTTTGTCCTAAATTTGATATTCCAGCCCAACAACAAGAGAATTCAAACTTTGTTAACTATGGTCCTAGAATGACTCCTAAAGAAGATAAATTTTCAAATTATTACAACCAAGGCTAGAGGAACCATCCAAATATTTCCTGGAAATATCACGGCTTAATTAAACAATCCATTTCCCCTAATAACTCTAAACAACCAAGACCAAAATTTCAAAATCAACAAAGGGGTGAGTCTTCAAATCAACAAGGAATAAATGATAATAAAATGTCTTCTAAGATAGATCTAATCTTGAATCATCTAACTAAACATAAAAATCAATATAATTCAGATAAAATGAAAACTTATGTGAGAATGCAGAACATAGAAACACAACTTGTCCAACATGATATAGATTTTTCATCCAGGGAAAAAGGAAGACTTCCAATCACAACTAAGATTAACCCTAGAGAGAATTCCATAGATGTTGTAACTAGAAGTGGGATGAATACTCAAATTTTTAATGAAAAAGAAACTAAAAATTCTAAAAATAAAAATATGCTTCAATCTGGTAACAAAAATCTGGTTTGTTCACATGTTGAGAATTCATAGAAAAGTCTTGAAAATGATCAAAATATGAATTTATCATCTGAAACTAAATATTAAAATTAATCTAAAAATCAAAAGAATAAATGAAAAGAAAAAGTTGAGGAATAGGTGAGGGATATGTCTATTTTCCTTAAAAAAAATTCCCCACCCATCCCTTTCCATGAGAAGTTGAATCCACAAAGTAACACCAAGGATGAACTTCTTCAGTTACTTGGTATCCTTTCCAAACTTCAAGTAAACATTCCTTTCATTCAAGTCTTAACTCAAATTCCATCTTATTTGAAATATCTTAAGAAAATTGTTTAAAATAAAAATTCCATGGGATAGTTTTCTACCTACAGCCTCACTGAAGAGTGCAGTGCTGTGCTTTAAAAGAAAATCCCACCTAAATTGAAAGACCCAGGTAGTTTTGTTATTCCTTGAACCTTAGGAAATTATGACCAGCTCAACTATATTTGTGATTTAGGTGCTAGAATTAATCTTCTCCATTACTCTCTATTTCGACAGTTGAGGTTGGGTGACCTTCAACCCACCACAATCATACTACAGTTAGCTGATAGATCTTTCCCTCATACTGTGGGTAAGATATATGATTTACTAGTTGAATTTGAGAAGTTTTTTTTACCTACCGATTTTATTGTCTTGGACATGGAGTGTGATCAAGAGGTTCCCATCATCATGGGTAGGCCCTTCTTGGCCACAAGTGGTGCTGTTATTGATGTGTATAAGGGTCAGCTTATTTTTAAAATTGGATAACAAGAAGAAGAGTTCAATGTGTTTAAAAATGTTAAAGGACCAATTGTTTCTGAAAAATGTTCAATGGTAGAGTCCTTAGAAGATGATAACTCAATTGGAAACTCTGAAGAATATGAAAATTGATCCTCTACTGGAAAAAATAATTTAGAAGATGAAAATCCTGTTTAATTTGTCTTAGAAATTGATTTTTTTTATCAAACACCAAATCTGGAAAATTTTCCAGAACTAGACAATTGTCTGGTTTTTACTTTAGAAGAGTCCTATGCTTCTGAACTTAGTAAATTTTTTAGTGAATTTGAGGGTGTTTCTGTTAACATCAACCTTAATGAACACTCTGATGTTGTTGAGGGAGAAGTTTTGATACAACTTGATGATTCTTCTCTAATAAACTTGTTGAATTTTGTTCTAGAAAATCTAAACAGTTTGCTACACACTTTGGACAACAACACTGTTAATTCTAAATCTATGCATGAAATTGAAAATCTTTCATCATTAAATACTATGTACAAGAGATCTGTTTAATATCTTAGACCTCCCAGACCTAAGAGTATCCCTTCGAGTGTAGAACCACCCACTCTTGAACTAAGACCAATCCCTTCTCATTTAAAATATTCATTTCTGGGTGAGAATTCCACTTTTCCTGTCACAATTTCTGCTAAGCTTAATGAAAACCATGAAGAAAGAATGTTGAATGTTTTGAAGAAATTTAAATCTTCCATAGGCTAGACCATAGCTGATATATAGAGAATTAGTCCCTCATTCTGCATGCATAAAATACCTATAGAGCCTGACCATAAGCCTAGGGTAGAGTTTCAAGGAAGATTGAATCCAAATATGAAAGAAGTTGTGATATAGGAAGTAATTAAGTTTCTAGACACTGGAATGATATATTCCATTTCTGATAGTTCTTGGGTCAGCCCTATCTAGGTTGTCCCCAATAAGGTAGGTTTCACTATTGTTAAAAATAAAAATAATGAAGAAATCTAAGTTAGAAAAGCCACAAAATAGAGAGTCTGTATAGATTATAGGAAGCTTAATGCATCCACTAGGAAGGATCATTTTCCAATGCCTTTCTTAGATCAAATTCTTGAGAGGCTTTCTGGCAATGAATTTTTCTATTTCGTATATGGGTATTCTGGTTACAACCAGATCTCTATTGGCCCAGAGAATCTGAAAAAAACCACTTTCACATGCCCCTTTGGGACATTTTCTTACAGGAAGATTCCCTTTGGGTTGTGTGGAGATCTATCCACCTTTCAAAGGTGTATTCTGGATATATTTTCAAATATGATTGAAAGAATCATTGAGGTTTTCATGGATTATTTCTCCATTGTGGGTAGCACTTTAATACTTGTCTAAGAAATCTTGAATTAGTTTTGGAAAGATGCATTGAAACCAACATTGTTCTTAATTGGGAGAAGTGTCAATTCATGGTCACAAAAGGTATAATACTTGGTCATAAGGTGTCTCAAAGAGTTTTAGAGGTTGATATTGCTAAATTTGAAGTCATTCAAAAACTCCCACCTTCTTAAAATGTAAAAGGTATTAGAAGTTTCCTAGGGCATGCCATTTTCTATCAGAGATTCATAAAATAATTTTCAAAAATAACTAAGACCTTGTGTTCTTTGTTTGTAAAGGATACACCTTTTAACTTTGATGAAAACTATTTGAAATCATTCATTTTGTTAAAATAGAAACTCACTACATAACCCATTATCACTGCACATGATTGGAATCAAACTTTTGTACTTATGTGTGATGCTAGTGATATGGATGTAGGTGCTGTACTTGGACAGAGGAGAGATAGGAAGTTACATGTGGTGTATTATGATATTAGACTAATAGATGAGGCCCAAAATAATTATACCACCACTGAAAAAGAATTATTAGCTATTGTGTTTTCTATAGAGAAGTTTAGATAGCATTTGATAGGTTCAAGAGTCAACATTTTCACTGATCATTCTACTTTAAAGTACTTGCTGTCTAAAAAGGATACTAAACCCAGGTTGATTAGATGGATTCTATTACTACAATAGTTTGATTTAGAGATTATAGATAAGAAGGGATCTAAAAATTTAGTTGTTGACCACTTATCTAGGATTCCTCTTACTCAATCTAAAACAGAAAGATTCTTGGGAGATAAACTCTTCCTTTCCTGATGAGAAGCTGCTTACTGTGTCAATCAGGCAATCTGCTTGGTTTGCAGATTTTTCCAACTTCCTGGAAGCAAGTATCTTTCCTAGAAATTCTTCCAATAACCAAAGAATGAAGTTCATTTCTAAGCTTATATACTACCTTTGGGATGACCCCCCAACTGTTTAGGAGATGTGCTGATGGTATTCTTAGGAGATGTGTGCCTGAGGAAGAGATGTTTCCTGTATTAGAGAGTTGTCACTCCTCACCTTGGGGAGGTCACCATAGTGGTGAAAGAACTGCTCAGAAAGTCTTACAATCTGGTTTCTATTGGCCCAACATTTTTACGGATGCTAGAAGCTTTGTAGTTGGCTGTGATAGATGTTAGAAGTTAAGAAATGTTGGTAGGAAGTAAGAGTTACCCCCAAAAGTAATTCTAGAAGTTGATATTTTTGATGTCTGGGTTTAGATTTCATGGGTCCATTTCCATCATCTCATGGGAATGAGTATATTCTTGTTACTGTTGATTATGTGTCAAAATGGGTTGAGGTAGTTGCACTACCCAACAATTAAGCCAACTCTGTAATAAAGCTTGTGAAAAAGAACATCTTTACAAGATTTGGAGTTCCCAAAGGCTTTATCACTGATAATGGAACACACTTTAAGAACTAAAAATTTAAATATTTGATGGAGAAATATGGTTGTGTTTATAAAATGGGTACTTCTTATCATCCAGAGTCCAATGGATAAGTGGAAATTTCAAATATGGAACTAAAATAGATACTTTAGAAAATTGTGTCAACCTCTAGGAAAGACTGGTCTCTTAAATTGGATGAAGCTTTATGGGCATATAGAATTGCTTTCAAGACCCCAATAGGTATGTATCCTTATAGGCTATTGTTTGTGTAGAGACCCGAAGCTTATCGTACATTGACATTACATTACTTTTGCGGAATACTTAGTACATAACAAAAACACACACACAAGGATCGTAATAGTTTAGTGTCTTTGGAAACTCGGAACGTAAACTTCTAATTGTGGTGGAAGATCTTCAACATCTCCCATAAAGATCTTCCTTTTTATACCTAAAACCTTTCTTTATATCCTGGGGAAAAGAAAACATAAAAGGGTGAGCTCAAATGCTCAGTAAGGGTAAACAAAGGAAATATCAATCACATAATTTTCATAAGAACATAACATTTTTTTGGAAATCTTAACCTTCAAAAGAGAGCATAATTTCATAACATGGGATAAATCATAGTAGTGAAATGAAATCATAACTTAAAACATTACTCATTGTGGCATACACACATAATCATAGAGAATCATTTCTTGTTAGTCAAGACTCATTGCCAAGACTATCTTAGTGGACAAAGTCCCTTTCTGAATCGAGTAATCCTCGTTTCAGTCCTGTTTCACTGAACCGGTATAACCTACCATTCCAGCCATGTCTATCTCATGAGATATAAAATCTTTACCCAATGCATTGGAGGGAGATATAGGTCCCACCCATCTCTTAATGAATCCTTTCTTATGTGTGCCACAAAATCATAAATCATACATCATTGCATAACCCATGTAATAAAAAATGGGATTCTTAAACAACATGACATCATAAAACCATTCATATAAGATAAAGGAATTCATAAACATAATTCTATCACAACATAGTCAAATCAATGTAAAAATATGGATAGAAACAGAACCCTTTATTATCTTATATGGAAAATAATTTTGATAAAACACTTGAATTGAATTCTTGAGGAAAATATCCTTTCTTCTTCAAAATCAATTTCTTTTCACAAAACATCATGCAATTTTAAAAGAAATAGATTTTATTGAAAATAGTCATGAAATCTTTTAGAGGAAGCTTCATGAAAATAAGGCTTTATAAAACAGTATAAATCCGTTCGTGCCGTATAAGTTAAAAAAAACATTCTTCGTACTTTTGTCGGAAAAGTCAAAAAGTACCTCGTACGAAAAACGGCAAAAGATTCCTTTCATATTCTTTACTAAAAACTCACCTAAGGGTAAAATTGGATTTAAACTATTGCAAGTGGATGGAAACAATATTACATATTGAGGGAACATGGATGTGGATGATAAAATACACCCCAGAAAATACTTACGAATAAACAATCTCGGATAAAAATGAGATTGTGATATTTCCCTTACCTTAGGTGTAAAGACCCGCAAATTTCAAGGAAATTTTTTTTCCTAAATTTTCTTTGGAATTTTACAAGAGCGCAGCTTCAGACGGCACCTGATTCCGAGGCCCGGTGTGCCCGGAATCAATTTCCGAAGTTTGGCTCGGGTACGTTCAGTGAACGGACGAGCGGGTTTTTCTATCTTTTGAACCGGTGCCCGGAATCAAATTCTGAGGGCACCGATGAAATCGCAGTGCCGGTATTTGCTTAGAAACGCCTCTTTCGGAGTTGCGTTTGCTCAGACGTGGTTTTTAAATTTTGCGGCTTTAAGTCAGAAATAAAATAAATTTGTGCGACAACTTTATTTTATTTCACTTAAACTGCTTGGAAGCCACTTAAAGTCACTTAAAGGCGGCTTGAACTGAGTTGAACTGGATAGGATGCTATCCAGAAATGTCCTACCCCTTGGTAGGATATTTGTGCGGTGGGACCCGCACGAGCCCCGCCGTTTCTTTCGCTAAGTAACGCACCCGCGAAAACCCGTCAAAGTAACTGAAAAGTCAACCGACGCGTTTTCTTTAATTCTTAACAGACCATTTAATTGGGCGGTTTATTTCGTGAATTAAATGGACTGTTTCTTCGTGAATTAATTGGGTCGTTACTTATGCGTTTTACGTTTGTTGGCAAAATAATAAAATAGACAAACTTGTCTATTTTGGAGGATTGCTATCGTTGTGCAATTCCTCTGAGCCTCCACCCTCTCCGCGAAGAACGCGAAGAACGCGAAGAACGCGAAGAACGCGAAGAACGCCGGAACCGGAATCCGACGACGCACGATCCGCGACGTCAACAGCTTTTCCGCGACCTTCTTCTTCTTCTTCTTCGGTGCCTCTTCTTCCGCGGCGAACCTGCGATCGGCGGTTAAAGGTGAGAATCAAAACTTCTAAATTCTCCCTTCTTAATTTCAATAACAACGGATTTAATTAATTAAATCTGTTTGTTCTTGATCCGGAGATTGGCGACGCGACGATCTCCTTCTTCCGCGACGAGCGAATCCGCGACGACCTCTCGTCCGACGACGACTTCGAGGTAGGGATTTATTTTGGAAAAGTTACCCCTTTTAAATTTTCTCGTGAACGTTCTTGAAAATTTAAAAAGCCGGTTTCAATCGAACAATTTTATCTTTAAATAAAATTGTTGGATCATGTGTTGATCATCTTATTTCTTTTCTCCCGTTGTTTATGATTAACGCGGAGGGAGCGGGTCTAACGAACAAGACCCGGCAACCCTCCGCCGATCTTCCCTTTTTGTGCGGATTTGGCGGACGACGACGAACCTGGCGGCAAGGGCAATCCGTTGTTTCCGCAGTGAAGATCGTCCCCCGGGAGGAGCAACGGCGCAGACGGGAAAGGAAACGGGCCACCGGAGCAACTCCGGCGGCCCGCGGAAGGAGGCGGCGGCGCGGGTCGCCGGCGCCGCCGTGGAGATCTTCCGCCGCGGCTGAAGCCGCGGCGGCGGCGGCCAGTTCCGCGGCCGCGCGGAACCGGGAACGAACGCGGCGGCCCGGCCGCGTCCGCGTGACAGGCGGCCCCCCGCGGGGGCCGCGTTTCTCCAAATGCCGCGGGTCAAACCCGCGGCGGTGGCCTGCTCGGCCGCTCGGCCGAAGCCGAGCCGGCCGGTCCGGTCGGCCGGGCCGCGCCCAGGCCGGACCGGACCCGGCCGAGTCGGTTCGGGCCGGTTCGGGCCGGCCCGGTTCGGGCCGACCCCAGGGGGGGTTCGGGCCGGGTCGCCCCGGGCCCGGAACCCCCGTTTCGGGCCCTCTTCGGTCCTTCGCCCATATCTTGGGCCTAAGACCTCCGATTGACGAACCGTCAGCGGCTACGCGATCCTTGGATCGAGACGGTCGTTTCGGTATATTATACTCAAGGTTTCGGAAGACTTTGGGTTCGGCCGGGTTGGTTCGTACACGAAACCAACCGGGCCCTCGGAGCAGAAACGCTCATAACTTGAGCTACGGACGTCCGAACGACGTACCGTCAGCTGTGGTAGTTTCCTCTAAGTGAGACGGAACTTTTGGCATACTCCGCCCGAGGATGGGATACAGGCGGAGTACGGTCGGGTCGGTTTTTCCCTAAAAACCAACCGGGCCCCTGGGACGAAAATGCCAATAACTCTCAGACCGGGCGTCCGATTGACGCGCCGTCTGTTGCGTTGAGATCCTGTTGTCGATACGGAACTTTTGGATACATCAACTTCGGACTACGTGTCAGTTGAAGTATCAGCCTCTCGGCTCGTGGAGCGGACCCTCCTAAACGAGCTCGCTATGTGCGGGAACCCTAGCGCTGGCTGTGACTTCGATGACAGAGCAGAGATCCTTCGTGGACTGCGACGACGACAGAGCAGAGATCCTCCGTGGACTGCGACGACGGCAGAGCAGAGATCCTTCGTGGACTGCGGCGGCGACTGTGCAGAGATCCTCAGTGGACTGCGTCGACTACTGCACTCAGCGATCCTACGTGGATCAGTGATACAGGTTCTGTGTGAGCCCGATCCTATGTGGGTCCTTACTACCGGTTCTGTGTGAGCCACTGCCTACAGGTTCTGTGTGAGCCCGATCCTGTGTGGGTCTTCTGCGGGGGTTAGTACCTATCGATCCTTTGTGGGTCCAACGACTTAGATGGATCAGTGATCATCTTTGACGTCATCTGAAAAAGTATACCTGGTTGAGCTGAATCGTATGTTACTCTCCTTTGTGGATTGTGTTGAACTATCCTATGTGGATTTTACTGTTTACTCTCCTTGTGGATTTGAGTCTTGCTTTCCTTTGTGGATTGAGTTGTTCTTGAGCTCGTGAGCAGAGCTAGAATTGGGAACTTAGGTATATGTATGGGCATATACCTAAGTCGAGTCAGATGTTACTTCGTGATTGCATCTTTCTTTTGTGCTATATCCTTTGTGGATTTCGGGAGACCTTCGGGGGTCTCGGGGTCCTTACTGAGTAGCTTGTACTCACCCCTGCACGGGCTATGCCCGCACCTTGTTGTGTTGGTTGCAGACGACGGACAGCGCTGATCACGGTTGGGGCGTGGAGCAGGACGATACCTGGAGGTGGACCACTGGGCGGGACGTGCTCGGAGCGGACGTGGGACCCGAGGAGCCTGGAGGCTATCTGTACCCACCCTTCAGGTGGGATTGCCAGTGGACGACACGAGGCCGCCGTCTTTTCTTCAGTTGCTGTACTTTACTTTTCAGTTGTACTTTACAGTTGGGCTTGTATTTCCGGCCCCCTTTACTTTTCTGCACTTTACTTTCCGCTTGCTGACTCTGTGTGGTTGTTACTTATAAAGGCAATGCCTTCCCTGTTTACTGGGATTCTACGCCTTGGTGCTAGTCGCCAGCCCCTGGCCTATGGAAGGCGGGCTTGGGGTAGTCACGGCACGGGCCCCGAGGACGGGTCGTGACAAATTGGTATCAAAGGTGGTCGGTTCTACCGCAGACTCTGATCGTCCTTTCTTTCTATGTGAAGCAATAGTGTTTAGTGTATTGAGTGTGGTTATCAGTTCAGGGAGCCCAGTGTTGGTGCGGCGGCCGACGTATCTGTACACCAGGACCCTGACTCCTGATTTCCGACTTAATGCATGAAAACATTGATTGCGTGTGTGTCTCGAGTTTTCTTTGTGATTACTTGTGTCAGCTCACCGGGTATACTGATCTGCTTTATGAAAGTCTCAAGTTTTCCTTGTGATTACTTGTGCCAGCTCACCAGGTATACTGTTTTGACTGTGGTGCTCTTGTTCTCCTTTTCAGGATGGCCCCGCGACGACAGCCAGCTAGGGTTCCGAGTGTAGGGCGCGACCGCAGCCCACCGAGCGACGAGGCCTCGGTGCAGGGCCCTTTGCCAGCAGTGGCACCGGCGGTAGCTTTACCCGCCGAGCCACCGATGCTGCCAGTACCAGACGCTGACGATGCACGTCGCCTCAGGGCACTGCACGAGTTTCAGGGCCAGCGACCGCCCAGGTTTCGCGGTGAGGCGGACCCCCAGGCCGCCGAGGACTGGCTAGAGGCGGTGGTGCGGACCTTTAGGCTAGTGAGGACACCAGCGGATCTCATGGTGATTCTCGCAGCGAGCCTCCTGCAGGCGGCGGCAGGACGATGGTGGAGCCTGATGCTCCAGGTTCATGATGAGGCATCCCTGCTCTGGGCGGACTTCGAGAGCCTCTTCCGCTCTGAGTTCGTCCCGGCCACCCTCCGAGCGGTGCGCATCCAGGAGCTTCTCCAGCTGCGCCAGGGCAGCATGACGGTCGCTCAGTACGCGGCGAGGTTCACGGACCTATCTCGCTACTCGACCGACATGGTACGGGACCCCTTCTTCCGGGCCCGGACCTTCGAGCAGGGCTTGCGACAGGAGATTCGGGCGTCGCTGATCTCCCTCAGCATTCCGACCCAGGCGGGAGTGCTGGAGCGAGCCCTCCTGATCGAGAGCTTCCTGGCAGAGCCTTCTTCAGCGGCGAGACCTAGCACAGGGCGACAGGTAGCTGAGTCTTCGGCAGCAGGTAGCCGACGGATGACTCTCGGGTCCAGGCAGACCAGACCCCCACGCAGACGGCCTCAGGACACCGGCTCAGCAGTGCGGGGCACACAGCGGAGTGCCAGCCTTCCGAGAGGCAGGTTGTGCTACTCTTGCGGCGGGCAGGGTCACATGGCTCGTGATTGCCCGACTCGCCGACCAGAGGAGCAGCAGACGGTGGAGGGGCCACCCAGGCAGAGGCAGAGGGTCGACCGTGGCGGTCCGCAGGGAGGAGGCGGACGAGGCAGAGGAGCTGGCCGAGCAGCGGGTGGTGGGCGACGCTTCCAGGCTCTACCCCCACCACCACCAGGAGGGCCACCTCGACCACATGGAGCTGGCGGGCAGGGACAGGCCCAGCTCTAGGCAGTGGAGGCCTACGACCCCGACTTGCCAGAGATGATTCGAGGTACGATCTGTGTCTATTCCACCCTTGCTGCAGTACTTATAGACACAGGAGCAAGTCACTCTTTCATAGCCTCTGCCCTTGTTCGGAGCTCGGAGATTCCGACTGAGCCGTTGGCTCGATCCTTACGGCTAGAGACTCCTACGGGAGCAGACTCGACGATTACGCACTGGTGCCGGCAGTGTGAGCTTACTCTAGGAGGCGAGAGCTTCGGCTGGGATCTCCTTGTAGCGGCGTCGAGGCCTTACGACGTCATCTTGGGCATGGATTGGCTATCCACGGTTCATGCCCAGATCGACTGTTTTAGGCGCAAGGTGCGATGTGTTCGTACCGACGGGAGCAGGTTTACCTTCACCGGCGAGAAGGGAACCTTTGCAGCACAGGATGGACTTCCACGGAGGAGAGTGCAGCCTATCTCTCATCAGTTGGCTAGCCTCATCCTAGGAGCAGTGGACGTGCGGAGTCCGGCTTTTCCTACAGTGGTGGACCAGTACGTGGACGTCTTTCCCGACGACGTTCCAGGGCTACCTCCTCGTAGAGAGGTAGACTTTTACATCGACTTGTACCCCGGGACAGCCCCGATATCTACTCCAGCATATCGGATGGCCCCCGCCGAGCTTCGGGAGCTGCAGGTACAGTTGGAGGACTTGCAGAGCAAGGGGTTTATCCGACCCAGTGTTTCACCCTGGGCTTCCCCGATTTTGTTCGCCAAGAAGGCGGACGGGAGCTTGCGACTATGTGTCGACTATCGTCGCCTGAATCAGGTGACGGTGAGGAACAAGTATCCGCTGCCACGGATTGATGACCTCTTCGATCAGCTCAAGGGAGCGCGGTGGTTCTCGAAGATAGACCTCCGGTCAGGCTATCATCAGCTCAGAGTTCGAGACGAGGACGTACAGAAGACGGCCTTCAGGTGTCGGTATGGCCATTATGAGTTCTTGGTTATGCCGTTCGGTGTAACCAATGCTCCAGCAGTGTTCATGAGCCTCATGAACAGGATCTTCCAGCCATACCTCGACCGTTTTGTCGTGGTCTTCATTGACGACATTTTGGTATACTCGACGACTGAGGAGGAGCATGCCTACCACCTGCGAGTTGTGCTAGACACGCTCCGAGAGCACCAGCTTTATGGCAAGCTCTCAAAATGCCAGTTCTGGTTACGTGAGGTCCATTTCTTGGGACACGTCATCTCTGAGGCGGGAGTTGCAGTGGATCCCGCGAAGATCGAGGCAGTGCTAGCTTGGGAGCCACCCAAGAGCGTGACAGAGGTGCGGAGCTTCTTGGGCCTAGCGGGATACTATCGGAGATTCGTGCCAGACTTCTCCAGAGTTGCGGCACCACTCTCAGCCTTGACGAAGAAGGGGAAACCCTTTGTGTGGTCAGACAGATGTCAGCAGAGCTTCCAAGAGCTGAGACAGAGATTGACCAGCGCACCTATCTTGAGGTTGCCTGAGGAGGGAGTTGGATACGTAGTTTACTGCGACGCATCAGGGACTGGACTCGGGTGCGTCCTGATGCAGGAGCGGGCCGTGATCGCCTACGGATCACGTCAGTTGAGGCCACATGAGCAGAACTACGCCACTCATGACCTGGAGTTAGCAGCAGTGGTCTTCGCTCTGAAGACTTGGCGGCACTATCTGATGGGAGAGCGCTTCACTGTCTTTTCTGACCACCAGAGTCTCAGGTATATCTTCTCTCAGAAGGACCTGAACCTGAGACAGCGGAGATGGCTTGAGTTCCTCCAGGACTATGACTTTGAGATAGTCTATACTCCTGGGAAGGGGAACGTGGTAGCCGATGCCCTCAGCAGGAGGACGGGCATTCAGCTACTTGAGGAGGCGACGGAGCAGCTAGCCTCCTTGCAGATATCCTTCGTGGATAGAGACGGAGCAGCCTTTCTTCAGTCTCTCACAGTCTCTCCTCCACTTCTACAGCGGGTCAGAGAGGCCCAGCGTGAGGACGCTGACTGTGAGACCCGGCGTGCACTGATATCCTCAGGTCAGGCGCCTGATGGTTTCTCCCTTGGAGCAGAGCACGACATCCTTTTCAGGGGGCGTACCTTAGTACCAGTTGCTTTACGAGAGGAGGTGCTGAGAGAGTTTCACACTTCTCCCTTGGCGGTGCATCCCGGAGTGGCGAAGATGTACCAGGATCTCAGACGACAGCACTGGTGGCCGGGCATGAAGAAAGCTGTGGCAGAGTTCGTTTCACGATGCCTCACCTGCCAGCAGGTGAAGGCAGAGCATCAGGTACCAGCAGGTTTGGTACAGCCCTTGGAGGTCCCGGAGTGGAAGTGGGATAGCATATCTATGGACTTCGTGACTGGACTTCCACGCACTTCCAGAGGTCACGACTCCATTTGGGTGATTGTCGACCGACTTACCAAGTCGGCACACTTCTTACCCATCAGAGAGCAGGGCTCAGTGGAGAGCTTGGGACGTCTTTACGTCCAGGAGATCGTACGGCTTCACGGTGTGCCATCGTCTATCGTCTCCGATCGAGATGCTCGTTTCACTTCCCGGCTTTGGAAGGGGTTGCAGGAGGCGTTCGGGACGCGGCTCCATCTGAGCACAGCCTTCCACCCTCAGACGGATGGTCAGACGGAGAGGACCATACAGACACTCGAGGACATGCTCCGTGCATGTGTTCTCGACTTTGGTCGCAGCTGGGAGGACCACCTACCCTTGGTGGAGTTCGCGTACAACAACAGCTACCACTCCACCATCGGGATGGCACCATACGAGGCGTTGTACGGCAGACCCTGCAGATCACCGTTGTGCTGGACAGACCCTGGGGAGTCAGCACTCGTGGGACCAGAGATGGTCCGAGCCACGACAGAGAAGGTCCAGATCATCCAGGAGAGGATGAGGACAGCTCAGAGCCGGCAGAAGTCATATGTTGACAGGAGGCGGAGGCCACTAGAGTTCGAGGATGGCGACCACGTCTTTTTGCGTGTCTCACCTCGACGTGGTTTACGGAGATTTGGCCAAGGCGGCAAGTTGTCTCCACGCTTCATCGGGCCTTTCCAGGTCCTCAGCAGGATAGGAGAGGTGGCTTATCGCCTGGCTCTACCACCTCAGTTGCACCGGGTGCACGACGTCTTCCACGTGTCTCAGCTGAGGAGATACGTGCACGACCCGACGCACATCATCGACTTTGGGGAGCTGGACGTGGACAATGGGGCGACTTTTGCGGAGGTCCCAGTGGAGATCGAGGATCGACAGGAGCGGGTCCTACGTGGGCGGTCGATTCCTCTTGTGCGCGTCAGATGGCAGCACGGGAACCTCCAGGAGAGCACTTGGGAGCGGGAGGCTCAGATGCGTGCTCAGTACCCCCATTTGTTCCCCTAGTTTTTGATGTATCTTTACGGGGACGTAAATCCCTGAGGTGGGAGTAATGTAAAGACCCGCAAATTTCAAGGAAATTTTTTTTCTTAAATTTTCTTTGGAATTTTACAAGAGCGCAGCTTCAGACGGCACCGGATTCCGAGGCCCGGTGTGCCCGGAATCAATTTCCGAAGTTTGGCTCGGGTACGTTCAGTGAACGGACGAGCGGGTTTTTCTATCTTTTGAACCGGTGCCCGGAATCAAATTCTGAGGGCACCGATGAAATCGCAGCGCCGGTATTTGCTTAGAAACGCCTCTTCCGGAGTTGCGTTTGCTCAGACGTGGTTTTTAAATTTTGCGGCTTTAAGTCAGAAATAAAATAAATTTGTGCGACAACTTTATTTTATTTCACTTAAACTGCTTGGAAGCCACTTAAAGTCACTTAAAGGCGGCTTGAACTGAGTTGAACTGGATAGGATGCTATCCAGAAATGTCCTACCCCTTGGTAGGATATTTGTGCGGTGGGACCCGCACGAGCCCCGCCGTTTCTTTCGCTAAGTAACGCACCCGCGAAAACCCGTCAAAGTAACTGAAAAGTCAACCGACGCGTTTTCTTTAATTCTTAACAGACCATTTAATTGGGCGGTTTATTTCGTGAATTAAATGGACTGTTTCTTCGTGAATTAATTGGGTCGTTACTTATGCGTTTTACGTTTGTTGGCAAAATAATAAAATAGACAAACTTGTCTATTTTGGAGGATTGCTATCGTTGTGCAATTCCTCTGAGCCTCCACCCTCTCCGTGAAGAACGCGAAGAACGCGAAGAACGCGAAGAACGCGAAGAACGCCGGAACCGGAATCCGACGACGCACGATCCGCGACGTCAACAGCTTTTCCGCGACCTTCTTCTTCTTCTTCTTCGGTGCCTCTTCTTCCACGGCGAACCTGCGATCGGCGGTTAAAGGTGAGAATCGAAACTTCTAAATTCTCCCTTCTTAATTTCAATAACAACGGATTTAATTAATTAAATCTGTTTGTTCTTGATCCGGAGATTGGTGACGCGACGATCTCCTTCTTCCGCGACGAGCGAATCCGCGACGACCTCTCGTCCGACGACGACTTCGAGGTAGGGATTTATTTTGGAAAAGTTACCCCTTTTAAATTTTCTCGTGAACGTTCTTGAAAATTTAAAAAGCCGGTTTCAAGCGAACAATTTTATCTTTAAATAAAATTGTTGGATCATGTGTTGATCATCTTATTTCTTTTCTCCCGTTGTTTATGATTAACGCGGAGGGAGCGGGTCTAACGAACAAGACCCGGCAACCCTCCGCCGATCTTCCCTTTTTGTGCGGATTTGGCGGACGACGACGAACCTGGCGGCAAGGGCAATCTGTTGTTTCCGCAGTGAAGATCGTCCCCCGGGAGGAGCAACGGCGCAGACGGGAAAGGAAACGGGCCACCGAAGCAACTCCGACGGCCCGCGGAAGGAGGCGGCGGCGCGGGTCGCCGGCGCGGCGGCGCCGGCGACCGGAGGCGGCGGCGCCCGGTGCGCCGCCCTGGAGATCTTCCGCCGCGGCTGAAGCCGCGGCGGCGGCGGCCGGTTCCGCGGCCGCGCGGAACCGGGAACGGACGCGGCGGCCCGGCCGCGTCCGCGTGACATGCGGCCCCCCGCGGGGGCCGCGTTTCTCCAAATGCCGCGGGTCAAACCCGCGGCGGTGGCCTGCTCGGCCGCTCGGCCGAAGCCGAGCCGGCCGGGCCGCGCCCAGGCCGGTCCGGTCGGCCGGGCCGCGCCCAGGCCGGACCGGACCCGGCCGAGTCGGTTCGGGCCGGTTCGGGCCGGCCCGGTTCGGGCCGACCCGGTTTGGCCGACCCCAGGGGGGGTTCGGGCCGGGTCGCCCCGGGCCCGGAACCCCCGTTTCGGGCCCTCTTCGGTCCTTCGCCCATATCTTGGGCCTGAGACCTCTGATTGACGAACCGTCAGCGGCTACGCGATCCTTGGATCGAGACAGTCGTTTCGGTATATTATACTCAAGGTTTCGGAAGACTTTGGGTTCGGCCGGGTTGGTTCGTACACGAAACCAACCGGGCCCTCGGAGCAGAAACGCTCATAACTTGAGCTACGGACGTCCGAACGACGTACCGTCAGCTGTGGTAGTTTCCTCTAAGTGAGACGGAACTTTTGGCATACTCCGCCCGAGGATCGGATACAGGCGGAGTACGGTCGGGTCGGTTTTTCCCTAAAAACCAACCGGGCCCCTGGGACGAAAATGCCAATAACTCTCAGACCGGGCGTCCGATTGGCGCGCCGTCTGTTGCGTTGAGATCCTGTTGTCGATACGGAACTTTTGGATACATCAACTTCGGACTACGTGTCAGTTGAAGTATCAGCCTCTCGGCTCGTGGAGCGGACCCTCCTAAACGAGCTCGCTATGTGCGGGAACCCTAGCGCTGGCTGTGACTTCGACGACAGAGCAGAGATCCTTCGTGGACTGCGACGACGACAGAGCAGAGATCCTCCGTGGACTGCGACGACGGCAGAGCAGAGATCCTTCGTGGACTGCGGCGGCGACTGTGCAGAGATCCTCAGTGGACTGCGTCGACTACTGCACTCAGCGATCCTACGTGGATCAGTGCTACAGGTTCTGTGTGAGCCCGATCCTATGTGGGTCCTTACTACCGGTTCTGTGTGAGCCACTGCCTACAGGTTCTGTGTGAGCCCGATCCTGTGTGGGTCTTCTGCGAGGGTTAGTACCTATCGATCCTTTGTGGGTCCAACGACTTAGATGGATCAGTGATCATCTTTGACGTCATCTGAAAAAGTATACCTGGTTGAGCTGAATCGTATGTTACTCTCCTTTGTAGATTGTGTTGAACTATCCTATATGGATTTTACTGTTTACTCTCCTTGTGGATTTGAGTCTTGCTTTCCTTTGTGGATTGAGTTGTTCTTGAGCTCGTGAGCAGAGCTAGAATTGGGAACTTAGGTATATGTATGGGCATATACCTAAGTCGAGTCAGATGTTACTTCGTGATTGCATCTTTCTTTTGTGCTATATCCTTTGTGGATTTCGGGAGACCTTCGGGGGTCTCGGGGTCCTTACTGAGTAGCTTGTACTCACCCCTGCACGGGCTATGCCCGCACCTTGTTGTGTTGGTTGCAGACGACGGACAGCGCTGATCACGGTTGGGGCGTGGAGCAGGACGGTACCTGGAGGTGGACCACTGGGCGGGACGTGCTCGGAGCGGACGTGGGACCCGAGGAGCCTGGAGGCTATCTGTACCCAACCTTCAGGTGGGATTGCCAGTGGACGACACGAGGCCGCCGTCTTTTCTTCAGTTGCTGTACTTTACTTTTCAGTTGTACTTTACAGTTGGACTTGTATTTCCGGCCCCCTTTACTTTTCTGCACTTTACTTTCCGCTTGCTGACTCTGTGTGGTTGTTACTTATAAAGGCAATGCCTTCCCTGTTTACTGGGATTCTACGCCTTGGTGCTAGTCGCCAGCCCCTGGCCTATGGAAGGCGGGCTTGGGGTAGTCACGGCACGGGCCCCGAGGACGGGTCGTGACATTAGGTCCGACTTGCTTTGTAAGTGTCCGAACCTCCTGTATAATGATTTAAATCATGTTATTGACTTATTACAGAATCATATTCATTGTTATGATATCATATATGGTTCACTTATGACATTATATTACCCGTTCTTTTGTAAATTCCATGTTAAAGAAGCGTTTTGGGTAAAATCGTTTCATTTATCGTAGGTGTTTTGACTTGTTGTTCTTGACATAATTATTACTTATATCATGATTTACTTACTTCCAGAAAATAAAATATGATTTATATATCATATATATTCAGTATATATATATATATATAATAGATAGTTAAATAAAATGAAAAACACCGTTCATGGAGACGGTAGTCCGTACGTACGCATGAACGCTGTTTTACTTTCCTTATTGTCTTGAAATGGAAGTAAGTAGATGACATACATATATATTTATACATAAATCCAATAGCTTTAAAATGTCATATATTTCATTATTATTTCTTATATATACTTTATAATCATTCTTAAATGGTTAACATGGAGAATGAATCTCATCGCGTCGTGGAGACGGTAGTCCGTACGTACGCACGAGCGATGATATCATTTCTATAAATATTGAATTGGAGTGGAGTGGATTATACAATATATCAGAATCAATATGATGTTGTAATAACTATGTATAGTTATTCTTTACACCATTATACCCATCCATGTAAGGTGGTGGTGGAAAATAGATTACACCACGGCGTGGAGACGGTATTCCGTACGTACGCACGCGCGGTGATTTCTTTTTCCGTAGGATGGATAGATGGTGAAATAGGGTTGTTTCATACTTATAATAACATATCAGTATATGAGTGATACTGATGTTATTACTTCATAATGAAACAACCTAAGAAGAAGAAGTGGAAGAAGAAATAAAGATGAAAGAATTGGTAACGGTAATTACCTCTTCTTTGAAGCGCCTTTTGGAGACCTCCTCTTAGGGAACTAAAATTGGTCTTTGAGTAAGACCAGAACCTATAGGATGTTTCTAGGGAAGTGGAGAAGAGATTTTGGTAGGGGTTGGCCGAGCTTGAGTGCTCAAATTGGTGTGAGGAGGAGGGGGAGGAGGTGTCCTTTTATAGGGGAGGAGAGGGGCACCTTAGGAATATCTCAAAATATTATTTTATATTAAAGTCAAAATCGGTTTATAATGGTTCCAAAGGGTCTTATTTCGAAGCTAAAGTGGGGATGGGTCGAAATCCTATCAACCAATAGGATTTAGACAAGTTTAGGGTATTATTTTAACCTTATCAATTAGATTTAACTCTAAGTTAAGTAATTTAACTTTTACCGTGTCTTTTTGTTTTCTTTCACTGTATGGTTAATAAACTTACTATAACATGCCAAACGAACCCCAAATTGTATATTATTAATACATATATCCTAATCTAAGTCATTTGGCTGAACCTTAGATTTTTAGGAATAAAATATCAATTAATAATATAATATTTGATTTAAAAACTATTTTGTGTCAATTTTGACACTATTTGATATATGATTTTTGTGAAAGTCATAACAGAATTATATGTTCGAAACAAGTTGATTAAATCAACACTAATATATCATAGTAACCTAGAAAATTAGTGGAATTCATAAAAAATCTCAAATTACATTTATTTTGGTGTTTATAACATCAATTATGTCAATATTTCATTAATAAGATAATTACTGCATCATCGTTGTGTCATAAATAAATTAAATTATTTTATGTCTAAAAATTACAAATAAAATATCATCATGTAGGAAATCTTTTTAGCTTTCTAATGAATATTTAAAATCGAATTTATATTATGTATATCCCCATATTAAAAATGATTTACTTATTAAACTTTGATTTTAACTATTTTAACCTTTCTTTAAATAAATTAATAATAAATGTCCTAATCTAATCCAAGTGGGCCTAAATGGTCATATTTTATTCCTAAGTTTGTTTTTGGTCGAATTACACTTGTCCAATAGAATTAGGACATGTGTTAGGGTAATAGTAATATCATATTTACCCTTAGTTACCCTATTTACTATTAACCGCGGTAAAAAAAAGTAAAAAGTTACTATTCACCAAAAAATTATTTTCATCTCATTGAACCACATTTTAGTCCTTGATATTAACCGTGTCTCTCGGATTTTCGAAATTCCATTCACAGAAGCGGTAAAATTAAGTTTTATGCAAAAATTCAGTTTTTAACCTACCACTTAGTAGTTTCACTATTCATCAAAAATTGATGTTTTTCAGAACAATGCCAAAATTTTATCCCAAGCTATATTTCATATTCCGAATTCAAAAATGAAGTCTATTTTACCAAATTCATAACATAAAAGTTGCATTAATTAATTTTATAATTAAATCCCACTGTTAAAACAAATAGCGTGTTTTTAAGAAACAATATCTATCAAAAGATTGACACTTGTTTATGTCTAGTTTAAATGTGAAATTACATCCAATGACCAACATTGTATTAAATTGTAAAAATATATTCTAAATATACTTTAAAACCACTCAAATTAATGATTTATCACTATTAATTATTTCGATTAAAAAAGTTGTTTTTAATTATAATTTAGTAATTTTCACTATTCATCAGAATATGAAAGTTATCCGAAAAGTACCAAAATTTCACCTTAGGCTAAATTCGATACTCCGAATCCAAAATAAAGTTCATTTTGAAAAATAAGATTTACTGGATTTCAAAAAGTGGTTATTACTATTCATAACGGCTAGTTTTAATAATATTTTTATAGCATATCGTTGTTTAGTGAAACTCAGTATTGCGTACTACACACGCTATCAAGGAAGGTCGCGATTGCGTGTAATGAAAGGAAAGACAAGGATGCGTGTTGTGCAAGCTCCTTTTGGTGTAGCGTACAACACAAGACATTAATAAAATTAAAAAGAATATTTTTTTTATATAAAATCTTGGGCTGTTACATTCTACCCCCCTTAAAATGAATTTCGCCCTCGAAATTTGTCGGGGTTATAAATGGTTTACTATTTGAAAGTTTCTTTAATAGAAACCCACATCGTAAAAGGGAATACCAAAACTTGGCTTTAAAAACTAAAGTATGAAATGTAACGATTACCCAAATAAACTAATCACTGGGTTTCCACATAGGTGAAAATATGGATATGGAAGAGAAATCTAACCATCATGTTCTGATGGAGAGTGGTGGAGAACATGGCTATGGAAAAGCCAGTAATCACAAATCCATAGATTTGCGATGGTATAAGGTACCATCTGATTCATCAGGTATAAGAGAACTAGGACAACATTTTTGGTTTTCAAGATCATTTCCCTAAAGTTAAAGAATTTGAATTAGAATAAATACTTACTTTATTTTGGTACAATCTCACTGTTGTTCGTGCCTTTAACAATTTCCACTTCATCTCTTAAATAAATGAAGTTTAATTTGTTATTCGTGAAGTGTTAGCAGATCATGTGATAGAATGACGGGTCATTCCATCTGTTTCAAACAAAAGGTTAGCAAAATTATATACATAAGTCGATCTATAGTGAGATTAATCACATATGGACTTATACTTCATATATCATACTGCTTAATATAATAAAACTAGTTTCTACTCAAGAGAGACTTCCTGTAGGCTAGTGGTAGGCGATAAAGGCCAGTCGCACTTCGGTTGTGGGTTCGATTCCTACAGCCTTGTCCGAAGCGATGGGTTGTCGCCCGTCCTGCAGGTTGTCCCTTTTTCTAAAACTACGTTACTATAACATCCCATCAATAATATCGAAAAAAAAACTTCTATCCTTAAACAATACTAACTTATGTCCAACATAATTCATTCCAATCATTAGGCTCATAATACTGCTTTCCATTCTCATAACATAGTGAAAACGATTACCAGAGATTTAATACCATCGTTGATCCCCATATATCATGAGATATATCTTGTTGGTCACATTCCAAACATTTAAAGGCCTTAATCTTGTACTCTCTTGAATACCTTAGTGAAAACATGAGTGCAGTTAAAAGTTACCAAAATCCTCAAAATTCTATATACTCAAACCATGATATCACTTAGTCCTTATATCAATCATGAGCTCATGAATACTATTAAACATTTCATTTTCTCGCATATCATCTTATTTCCAAAAAAAATATCTCAATCACTTTGAATACCACATCAATAAATATTGCAATACTCAATGATACAACATTATTTTGGAATCCCATTACATAAACACTTAATCATTCCACCACATCGTTGTCATATTCAACATTGCCAATAGTGATCGCATGTGATTTCCCTTTGTCCTTTGCCTTCAGTGGTTGCTCATGTTGATCATCACTAACCCTTGGATTAGGGCAATTATTAGCATAATGCCCCATTTCCTTGCACTTGAAGCATTCAAGTGTTGGCGGTGCGTTCTCTGCAGTGTTTGCTTTATTCACATCATTAGAAACCCTTTTTCCATTACTTCGACACTCAGCTGCTCGATGACCTTCTTTTCCACACTTAAAACATTTTCTAGTCCCTTTAAGACAATCTCCACCATGCTTCTTCCCACACTTTGTGCATAAAGAAACATTCATCTTCTTTTCATCATTATTCTGAGATTTCTCCTTGAACTCCATCTTTCGTTTCTTGTCAAAACCATGAGATGGATATGTAACACCAACTTCCATTTCTACCTTGATAGCACAACGCACAATTTCTTCATAGCTACTGAAGTCTCTTATAGCTAATGCCCTTCGAAGACTTGGTTTTAAGCCACTGAAAAATCGATCAACTTTACTTTCAGGTTGGATGATAATTCCAGAAGCATACCTTGCAAGTCTTGTAAAATTTGCTTCATAGGTACCAACAGATTCATCGTCCTTTTGATTCAGTTCAAGAAACTCTTTCTCCATCTTTGTTCGAAGAATACGAGGGAAGTACTTACTGAAAAACAGGTTCTTGAACTCGTCCCATTCCATGGACTCAATTTCATCTCTTGGCCTCGTATTCTTGATAAGATTCCACCATTGATCAGCTTCACCTTCCAAACGATATACTGCTAAGATGACTTTATCATGTTCAGAACATTGAAGAACTGAAAATATCTTTTCAGTAGTACTGATCCATTGTTCAGCCACAATTGGATCAGAAGACCCACTGAAAGAAGGTGGACGTTGCCTCATGAAGGACTCAATAGAATATTGTTCCCTTCTCTACTCATTTGGAAGTCCAGAATGATTCATAGCTTGTGTAAGTATAGCAATAAGATTTTGCACTCCATCTCCCATAACATTTGTTTGTTCAGGAGGGCAATCATTGCATTGTCCATTGCATTGATCAACACGGTTCCTTCGGGTTCCAGCCATCGTCTAAAACCCAAAAAGAATAGTGTGAGAGGCAAAAATCATGCTAGGGAAAACAACATAATAAAGGGGGATTACCTTCAATATCCAACATCTTAGGTTTAATTCTATGATCGTTAGCGTAATTCTATTACTATAACCTATACGTATACTTATCCCTAGGGACATCCCTAGACATACCTTAGAAATATCTCTAGGGATCTCACTAACGTTTTCGCATCCTAGTTTCCAAAGGTTGACTAAACCTTTCCTCTGATACCAACTGTAGAGACCCGAAGCTTATCGTACATTGACATTACATTACTTTTGCGGAATACTTAGTACATAACAAAAACACACACACAAGGATCGTAATAGTTTAGTGTCTTTGGAAACTCGGAACGTAAACTTCTAATTGTGGTGGAAGATCTTCAACATCTCCCATAAAGATCTTCCTTTTTATACCTAAAACCTTTCTTTATATCCTGGGGAAAAGAAAACATAAAAGGGTGAGCTCAAATTCTCAGTAAGGGTAAACAAAGGAAATATCAATCACATAATTTTCATAAGAACATAACATTTTTTTGGAAATCTTAACCTGCAAAAGAGAACATAATTTCATAACATGGGATAAATCATAGTAGTGAAATGAAATCATAACTTAAAACATTACTCATTGTGGCATACACACATAATCATAGAGAATCATTTCTTGTTAGTCAAGACTCATTGCCAAGACTATCTTAGTGGACAAAGTCCCTTTCTGAATCGAGTAATCCTCGTTTCAGTCCTGTTTCACTGAACCGGTATAACCTACCATTCCAGCCATGTCTATCTCATGAGATATAAAATCTTTACCCAATGCATTGGAGGGAGATATAGGTCCCACCCATCTCTTAATGAATCCTTTCTTATGTGTGCCACAAAATCATAAATCATACATCATTGCATAACCCATGTAATAAAAAATGGGATTCTTAAACAACATGACATCATAAAACCATTCATATAAGATAAAGGAATTCATAAACATAATTCCATCACAACATAGTCAAATCAATGTAAAAATATGGATAGAAACAGAACCCTTTATTATCTTATATGGAAAATAATTTTGATAAAACACTTGAATTGAATTCTTGAGGAAAATATCCTTTCTTCTTCAAAATCAATTTCTTTTCACAAAACATCATGCAATTTTAAAAGAAAGAGATTTTATTGAAAATAGTCATGAAATCTTTTAGAGGAAGCTTCATGAAAATAAGGCTTTATAAAACAGTATAAATCCGTTCGTGCCGTATAAGTTAAAAAAAACATTCTTCGTACTTTTGTCGGAAAAGTCAAAAAGTACCTCGTACGAAAAACGGCAAAAGATTCCTTTCATATTCTTTACTAAAAACTCACCTAAGGGTAAAATTGGATTTAAACTATTGCAAGTGGATGGAAACAATATTACATATTGAGGGAACATGGATGTGGATGATAAAATACACCCCATAAAATACTTACGAATAAACAATCTCGGATAAAAATGAGATTGTGATATTTCCCTTACCTTAGGTCCGACTTGCTTTGTAAGTGTCCGAACCTCCTGTATAATGATTTAAATCATGTTATTGACTTATTACAGAATCATATTCATTGTTATGATATCATATATGGTTCACTTATGACATTATATTACTCGTTCTTTTGTAAATTCCATGTTAAAGAAGCGTTTTGGGTAAAATCGTTTCATTTATCGTAGGTGTTTTGACTTGTTGTTCTTGACATCATTATTACTTATATCATGATTTACTTACTTCCAGAATATAAAATATGATTTATATATCATATATATTCAGTATATATATATATATAATAGATAGTTAAATAAAATGAAAAACACTGTTCATGGAGACGGTAGTCCGTACGTACGCATGAACGCTGTTTTACTTTCCTTATTGTCTTGAAATGGAAGTAAGTAGATGACATACATATATATTTATACATAAATCCAATAGCTTTAAAATGTCATATATTTCATTATTATTTCTTATATATACTTTATAATCATTCTTAAATGGTTAACATGGAGAATGAATCTCATCGCGTCGTGGAGACGGTAGTCCGTACGTACGCACGAGCGATGATATCATTTCTATAAATATTGAATTGGAGTGGAGTGGATTATACAATATATCAGAATCAATATGATGTTGTAATAACTATGTATAGTTATTCTTTACACCATTATACCCATCCATGTAAGGTGGTGGTGGAAAATAGATTACACCACGGCGTGGAGACGGTATTCCGTACGTACGCACGCGCGGTGATTTCTTTTTCCATAGGATGGATAGATGGTGAAATAGGGTTGTTTCATACTTATAATAACATATCAGTATATGAGTGATACTGATGTTATTACTTCATAATGAAACAACCTAAGAAGAAGAAGTGGAAGAAGAAATAAAGATGAAAGAATTGGTAACGGTAATTACCTCTTCTTTGAAGCGCCTTTTGGAGACCTCCTCTTAGGGAACTAAAATTGGTCTTTGAGTAAGACCAGAACCTCTAGGATGTTTCTAGGGAAGTGGAGAAGAGATTTTGGCAGGGGTTGGCCGAGCTTGAGTGCTCAAATTGGTGTGAGGAGGAGGGGGAGGAGGTGTCCTTTTATAGGGGAGGAGAGGGGAACCTTAGGAATATATCAAAATATTATTTTATATTAAAGTCAAAATCGGTTTATAATGGTTCCAAAGGGTCTTATTTCAAAGCTAAAGTGGGGATGGGTCGAAATCCTATCAACCAATAGGATTTAGACAAGTTTAGGGTATTATTTTAACCTTATCAATTAGATTTAACTCTAAGTTAAGTAATTTAACTTTTACCGTGTCTTTTTGTTTTCTTTCACTATATGGTTAATAAACTTACTATAACATGCCTAACGAACCCCAAATTGTATATTATTAATACATATATCCTAATCTAAGTCATTTGGCCGAACCTTAGATTTTTAGGAATAAAATATCAATTAATAATATAATATTTGATTTAAAAACTATTTTGTGTTAATTTTGACACTATTTGATATATGATTTTTGTGAAAGTCATAACAGAATTATATGTTCGAACCAAGTTGATTAAATCAACACTAATATATCATAGTAACCTAGAAAATTAGTGGAATTCATAAAAAATCTCAAATTACATTTATTTTGGTGTTTATAACATCAATTATGTCAATATTTCATTAATAAGATAATTACTGCATCATCGTTGTGTCATAAATAAATTAAATTATTTTATGTCTAAAAATTACAAATAAAATATCATCATGTAGGAAATCTTTTTAGATTTCTAATGAATATTTAAAATCGAATTTATCTTATGTATATCCCCATATTAAAAATGATTTACTTATTAAACTTTGATTTTAACTATTTTAACCTTTCTTTAAATAAATTAATAATAAATGTCCTAATCTAATCCAAGTGGGCCTAAATGGTCATATTTTATTCCTAAGTTTGTTTTTGGTCGAATTACACTTGTCCAATAGAATTAGGACATGTGTTAGGGTAATAGTAATATCATATTTACCCTTAGTTACCCTATTTACTATTAACCGCGGTAAAAAAAAGTAAAAAGTTACTATTCACCAAAAAATTATTTTCATCTCATTGAACCACATTTTAGTCCTTGATATTAACCGTGTCTCTCGGATTTTCGAAATTCCATTCACAGAAGCGGTAAAATTAAGTTTTATGCAAAAATTCAGTTTTTAACCTACCACTTAGTAGTTTCACTATTCATCAAAAATTGATGTTTTTCAGAACAATGCCAAAATTTTATCCCAAGCTATATTTCATATTCCGAATTCAAAAATGAAGTCTATTTTACCAAATTCATAACATAAAAGTTGCATTATTTAATTTTATAATTAAATCCCACTGTTAAAACAAATAGCGTGTTTTTAAGAAACAATATCTATCAAAAGATTGACACTTGTTTATGTCTAGTTTAAATGTGAAATTACATCCAATGACCAACATTGTATTAAATTGTAAAAATATATTCTAAATATACTTTAAAACCACTCAAATTAATGATTTATCACTATTAATTATTTCGATTAAAAAAGTTTTTTTTAATTATAATTTAGTAATTTTCACTATTCATCAGAATATGAAAGTTATCCGAAAAGTACCAAAATTTCACCTTAGGCTAAATTCGATACTCCGAATCCAAAATAAAGTTCATTTTGAAAAATAAGATTTACTGGATTTCAAAAAGTGGTTATTACTATTCATAACGGCTAGTTTTAATAATATTTTTATAGCATATCGCTGTTTAGTGAAACTCAGTATTGCGTACTACACACGCTATCAAGGAAGGTCGCGATTGCGTGTAATGAAAGGAAAGACAAGGATGCGTGTTGTGCAAGCTCCTTTTGGTGTAGCGTACAACACAAGACATTAATAAAATTAAAAAGAATATTTTTTTTATATAAAATCTTGGGCTGTTACAGTTTGGGAAATGTTTCCATCTACCTGTGGAGTTGCAACATAAGTCTTATTGGGAAGTTAAGGCTCTGAACTTTGACTTTAAGAGTGATGGTGAGAGAAAATTACTTAAACTGAGTGATTTAGATGATATTATAAGAGAGAGTTATGATAATTCGATAATTTATAAAGATAGTACTAAAATCTTTCATGATTCTATCATTCAAGCCAAATAATTGAAACCTGGATAGAAGGTCCTCCTCTTTAATTCTAGACTCAAACTATTCAATGGAAAACTGAATTCCAAGTGGTCTAGACTATTTACTGTAGTAAGAGTTCTGAAGAATGGAGCTGTTGAAATTGTAATAGAAGAAATGAAACCCATGTTGGTTAATGGGAAGAGAGTGAAACTTTATTTTTAGGGACAACCAAAGGGCTTGGAAGCCTTTACTGTGCTTGAAAATTGATCTTAAATAATTTCTGGCTAAAGAATTTAAAACTTAGTACTGCATGGGAGGCATCCCAGGGTTCTTTTTGTCTTTACTTGTTTCTTTTTAACCTTGAATAAAGTACTGCTTCTGTGCTCTATTTTTGTGAAATTCCTCTTACTGATTGTTCTTGGTTTACTTGTTCTATTTTAGAGTTATCAAGAAGTTGTTGCCGTGTCATATAAGAGAGTGTAATTCTCAAGCTGAGGATTAATGAAAAACCTATTCAGGGAAGTGTCTTAATTCACGTGTTCACTGATAAGTCACTGTTACTTATAATGACATTGAGTCATTGACCTATTGTTGTTTTTGAGATATTTTTCCACTACTATTGGTGAGTCATCTTTATGGTGACTTGCTAAAAAAACTACAAACAGCGAGTCAATGACTGTTGCTTTAAAAAAATCTTGCTTAATATGTTGCTTTTGTTGAAAATTCTTCTTTTATTAGAAAAATCTACGGCATTTCTTGCACTTTAAAAGTTTTTGCATAATGTCATTAAGTTGAAAATGAAAATTCTGCATGTGTCTCATTAAAAATTTTGAATTTCATTTCTATTAAAATCATCCACTCCAAGAACTTAGGTGTGAGGGGATACTTGATTGCTAGTGTTTTTGTTTAATTGAATATTCTTTTATCTTTGGGGTTTTTTAGCAAGAACTTTGTCTGTTGTATTGAACATCCAACTGAATCAAAGTTTCTGAACATGCTTACACCCTATCCACAGTTCTCCTACAATATTCATGAAACTACTTAAACTTTCTTAAAGATCTTTATTCACTAGACTAAATGTTAATTCATGTCTCTGGATGTGAACCTACAGTCAAGTTATTCATTGTGGAAAACATAATTTTTTTTTGAAATTCAATAAGACCTTTAACATGTCATCAATCTATTAAATTGAGACATCTTTTTGATATTAAACTGTCAAATTGTTCTTCTCCATTTTTGGAATTCAACTTTGGGGAAAAAGTTCAGTTTTGAGTGTGGGGGAGGGGGTCAATTATTGACTGTGCTGTGCTTTTCTTAATTGATAATTCTATCAATTCCCACTACAACTTAAATTTTTTTGTTAAAAAATGGTAAATGTTTTCAAAACTTTTCAAAATTCTTCCACAATTTCAGTATGTACATTGAGTTTAAATTGGCTTTACTTATAAACAATGTTTATTTGGAATTTATGAGCTTCTTTGAGTCTAAAATTTATGATAACAGAAGATTTCTGAGTGATACTTAGTGATTTAATAGAGATTTTGGTTGAGGGACTATTTTTGAGAATGATATGGGTAACTCTTTATTGGAGTTATGATCATAAACCTTGGAACTGGAAGTTTGTTCTTGATCCTAGGGGCCTCATTTTTTCTTTTAATTATAAAAGGTAATCACTTTAGTGAGGGAGAATAAATGATTATATATAATTTTTTTTTTAAAATGGATTAGTCTGGGCATCTTAGATCCCATGGTGAGTCTCTGAGACCCTAGATGCTGGGTGCATTTCTGTTTACTATAAGCCCTATATACACCTTGAATAAGTGCATTTCACAGTGCTTATCACATGATACATGGCTTGGGAAAAATAAAATAAAGTGTCTAGGGTCAAAAATGAGTTCATTAAGGTGAGGGGAATGATGAACACTGGATGAAGAAAGGATCATTTGGTTTATATAGAAGTCATTTAGGTTGTTTCATTAAAGCGATTCACAAAAAAATTAATTTTTTTTGGAACTTAGGAAAGAGTCATTATACATAGTTCCTACTGTTAAGTACCTAATTCCACTGATGTTTTATCTCTTTTCACTCTTGAAATTATAACTTGAGTTTGAATTGAAATGATAACTAAGCAAAGTCGTGTATGAGGCATGACACTTTCTTGATTCATGAATATTCGCTATCTTGATTACCCTTTGAGTACTCATTTGAGGCAAGACCTGATTTGAAAATATATATTTAAAAGCATATTCTCATGTTTTGTCCTCTATTCTTAAGTGTTAAACATGTTACAGTTTGAGCTGAATCATAAATACTACAATCTGTTTTTCAAATATAACAAAGCAAGAAATTTTTTGAGTACAAACAATGTTTAAGTGTGGGGGAATTTGATGTGGCTCTATTTTTACACAGTTTTCCACATCTTTTTACTTAATTTTTAATGATTTAATTAATTATTTAAGCACTTTTTACTACATAAATGATATTTTTGTATTTTTATAACTAAATTTGTTAATTAAACAATTTTTAGAATTAATTATTTATTTTTAGTCTTTAAAATAATTATTTTAATTTTACTTTGATTTTCTAGTTTAATTATTTTTTAATTAGTTTTGTTAATTTTAATTTACTCACCTATTAATAATTTTACTTTAATAATAAACAATCATTCAATAATCTTATTTGTGTATTAATTAATACAGTATTAATTTTAATATTTCATCCTTCAATTTAGTTTCCTTAAAATATATAAATTTCATTAATTAATATGTTTAATCATCCAGATAATTAATTATGTTAAGAATTTGAGTAAAAAATAAATGAAAAAAAGTAATTTTAACTTTAAGTATTCACTTAGTTATTAAATTAATTAATTTAGAGGTTTAAAACATGAACTATTAAATTTTATGTATGAAGTAAAATTATTAAATAGTAATAAATGTTTTTAGTCTAAGAGAGAGATAGACTAGAGATATCAGTGACTTATTGAGTCACCGATTCTACCCTTTTTCACTCACTATTTACCCTATAATTAATTTATATAATAAATTTTAATTTTAGTCTTTTATCAACTTAGTTTAATATTTATCTAGTTTTTAATTTAAGCGTTACATTTAAAAACATAAATTGTAACTTTAAAGTTTAAAGTTCAATTATAAACCTGTTTTAATATATGTTATTTAGTCTTGTTCAAATTTTTTATTTTAATTAATGCAAGTTTTAATTTTAAGTTTAGTTTATGCAATTTTATTATTTTGTCTCACTGATAGTTCAGTTATTTTATCTTGCTATCATTTGTTTTTATTTTCTATTTGTTACCATTGTAGATGATTTATCTACAACGGTGAACTTATGATTTATCTGCAATGGTGATCTTCTGATTTATCTCCATCAGTGACCCTTTAAGTACCAGTAACTCTACCCTCAGGCTACCGATGCAGTGAATCAGTACCCTTTTATTTTTTTTCTATCGGTAATTTTTTTTTCTTTCTATCAGTGAACTTTTTCTATTTTATTTAAACCATCGGTAACCTTATATTTTTATACCTATCGGTAACCTCATGCTTTCACAATGGTGACATTTTAATCTTCTACATAGGTAACCTTTATTTTAGCATCAATGACCTTTTATCACACCTTTGCTTCCCTTGCATCTCACCGATAGCAATACTCCCCTGTTTCTCACCCATATAGATTCATTATCTCCCGCTACCATTAGTTATGCTACTTTCTGCCTTTCCATCGCCTCACCTCCTCATAACCTCAACTTATCATCACCTCTTCAGACCTGTAACAACACTTACCCAAACCACAAATTCCACAACCATATGAATTAAATTTAACACTACAATAGCAAGATCTTTTCAAAAATCTAGATTTGAATAGAACTACAAATCTGGGCTTCGATATGCTTCACCATTGTATGGGGAAATTAGTCTGCAATCGTTGTGAAAGAAGGACCCACCTTGCATCGAACCAGCCATCGCGCCGTGGAGGAGCCGAGCTGATAAATTCCATTACTGTTCCTAGATCCACAAAGTAGATCCGTCACTAGGTGATGCCGAGGTTGGGTCCGGAGGTGGTCACCACTACTTTGAAGGGTTGACGCTTGTTGGAGTCCGCCACATGAGGAGGTGTCTATTGGGTGAAGCATCACTGCGATTCTGCTGTGCTAAAGAGGCCTTTGCACCATTGTTGTGCACCGCTGTACCTCGGGCCACCGCTGTTATGACGGATTTATCAACCCGCCGGTAGAAGTGCACACCGCTGCTGCAAAATAGGAGTCCTCCGGGGCTTGAAGGAGGAAGCCACCTTCCCTGCACAGAAGATAGGTGAATCCCCTTGATTGGGAAAGGAGACGGAAGGAGTTAAAAAAAAATTATAAATAAAAGCACAATTAAAAAAAATTAAAATAAAACTAAAATAAAAACTAAAATAAAATAATAACTAAATCAAAATATTAATAATTATAAATAACAAATAAATATAGGATAATTAATATTAATAAAACAAATATTTTATATAAAATTCAATATAATAATTTATAATAATTTATAAATTATATTAAAATAAATAAATTAAAATAACTAAATAATGTAAATTGTAATAATTAAAATAAAACTATTATGTTAAATTTAAATAATAATATAAAAAACTTAAATATTCAAAAGGCTTATTTTTACGAGTATTAATTTAATAATTTAATAAATACTAAATTTTTAATCAAATCTAATTATTAATTAATCACCTTCATAATTAAATAAATATAAATAAAAACTTGTAAAAACATTAAATAAAATATGTTAATTGACAAATAAAATAACAACTAATATTTAACAATTTTTAAATTAATAACATTAAACATTTTTTAATAAGGCTTTTATTCATGCATTAAAAGTTAACATTTAAACATTGATTGATTTCTTTTTCTTTTCTAACAATGCAGATTCACATAGGAGCTAGAAACACATCTAAATACATTCAACTAACTCAGTGAGAGTTAGTTACCAGGGAAAAACTAGTGCGACACATCAGACATGAAAAACACAAGTGTGTGGTGCACAAGTGAGGGACACTTGAAGTCGGTGAAAAATAGGGGGTGATGTGTAGCTTAAGGCAGTAGGATTTAAAAGCAAATAAAGTGGAAAAATGTTGGAGGAGGGAATAGATACACATTCAATGATCTCGGTTCGATCAGAGAAAGATCATTGGGCGACTCTTGAACCACTTCCTGGAGCTGGAGGAGTTCAGGAGCAGAGCATCGTCTAGGGAGTTCTTCCATCTTAATTATATTATTAGTACTCTGTTTAGTATGTAACAAATTTTTGTAATGATAATGAACATGTTTTCTAGTAAAATCATTTAGTTCAGGGATAAATTGAAGTTCCGCTGGTTATCTTTTAATTTTATTTTCACTTTATCATTTTGACGTATTCAGTATTGATCATCGAGATCAATGATGAATTCATTCAATTGCTTGTACCACTAGAACTTAATTTTAAAATTTCACAGTCAATTGGTGAGATTTATCATGGAAACACCTTTCAAAAGATAATAAATTCGTAAAACTTCCAGACTTATGGGGAGTTCGTCCTATGGTCATTTTCAAATAATGACTATCACAATTGATCTATTTAGGGTGGTGAACTCTAAACTTGATCAACCTATCAGTCTTAATTTCTAATGAGTGATGTAAGTCATTCTATTTAAGGTGGTACTCTGTAATAACTTTTATGTAAATTTAAATACTTTTAAACCCCATTATAATGGATATTTTTCCCTGGACAACTTACTTTGATAGTTCGTTTTTCAGCGTTCTATATTTTTGTTGTTCACTGCTATCAATTTGTTTTCTTTTTAATCTTAGTATAGTTCAAAAATTAAAAATTTTGAGTTACTTTACTACATTATGAAGGCAAAAAAGAATTAAAAAAATAGGAAATCAACTCCACTGTTGACAACAGTGGGGTCTTTTAAAAGTTTTTTAGAAGAATAGTGGTCAAAATTGCCTTCTCTGTGGGTTCGACCCTACTTTCCACATATACAGTAGTTAGTAGTAATATAAATTTTAAACTTTGACTGAATTCAATGACAGTCGGCACCAAAACCCTTCTTATGAGTAAACCCCAACCAAAACCCCTAATTTACCAGGGCATCCTCCTTTGGAGTAAGACCTAAAATTTATCCTTTGGGAAAACTCCTTAGGATTAAGACCCAAAATAGGGATCTAGATCACCATGAGATAACATATCACTCATGGTCTCTCCCTCAAGTCATCCTTCTCAGGATTAATCCACAACTTAATCATCTTGAAGGGAAATAATATTATACAAGACAAATCCTCATAAGACCTCCATAGGTGGGGTTCCTCATAATAAAACTATGCAGGATTAGATTCATATCAAAATAGGATATGTAGGAATCATATCTAATGTTCAAAACCAACAATATAATCAACCTTGTTCTATCTAGGCCCTATTCCTGGAAGGGTCTAAAATCAACATGAGAATCTATCTCTCTCAGATTCCATGGGATACTTCAGCATAAGTACCACACCAAACTTTGACTAGCCACCTTACACCTAGATTTCCTTACCACATAATTATAAAATTCATGGTAAGGTCCTTACCACATGACCTTAAAAGGCATGATGTGTCCCATTAATTGGCACCAAACAATGTGGGTTCTAATTCCTTTCACAGGGATACGTAGTAAACCCATTCATGGGTCCGATCCAAACATCAAAAAATATATCTTATCCTTAGATGATGATAAAATCCAAAGTAACATTAGTATACATGGATGATGATAAACTCTATAGTGCCCCACCATGTGGCTAGAAAACCAACATTGTTGTATTAACAACCAAAGAATCTCTAAGTAGTACATAAGAGGATACTATTGATGGAGAACCTCAGATACATAAAAATATCTCCATTGATGAAGAACCTATGATACATAGAGATGATTCTATGTTCCATAAAAGATAATAATTGATTTTTAATTCTTGGGTGATCTACATAATACTTGGGAATTAATAAAGGATTCAAAAATATGTCTTAAATTTATAAGAGAGTCCTAGAGATAGCAATAATTCCCCACAAAAGGGTGTGCTGAGCCTGACCTCCCATCCTCCTAACCAATGTGAGTTCTTAAGCATCGTTTGAAAAACACCCCAGTGAAAACATACCTTTGGAAAGTAGGTACACTTGGATATAGAACCACTGGGTGTTTCGAGTTCCATGAATAAACCTAGTGGAAACCATTAAGAAATTATTATTCCTAAAAAGAAAAAAATTATGAGGGAAATAAAAAATAATGAACTCAATGTGAATCCTTAACTAAGATGATTATGAAACCTATTTTTTAGGACCCTATTACTCTCAAATAGAATGAGGCCAAGCAATAAAATTAATCATCCATGTATTTGAGATGATTCTTAGATATGTTTCTCTCATTTGTGTTTGTTTTTAGGAACTCCTTTTCAGAACTCCCTTTGATCCAATGACCTCCTTCAAGTTTTCACCAATGAACGCCCTGACTGCTACTTTGTCTAGATCTTCATCCATGCGAAGGATTCCATAGTCAACCCAATATCATCAATACTAGGTCTCAAACTCATTGGTCCAAGAGTACCATCAAAACAGTACGATCCTGACCCTAGAGGCCACCAGAGAGGCCATCCAACTCAACCAACACCACCAATCGTCTAGTTAACAATTACCGGTGGTCCTAAAGCAGACAATTCTAGTTTCCTCCTTCAACTATTTCAAGAGATTATCCCTAGAATGAAATAACCAGTCCCACCTATATCACAGGGAGGCGAATTAAGAGGCCACACATGGCCTTATCCAGGAGACACATAGATCCTTAACAAGAGGTCTTGCCAGAAATCGCCACTGCCAACACTATGCAATAGTTAACCCTCAACATTATGAGGGTGTTATCCTCAGCTGATCGGACCAAGTACTTTAGACCCGGGGACACAAGACATCTCGCTAGGGATGACAACTAGCCAATATGAAGTAGGGTTGAACCTATTTTTCACGAACCAAGATGGGTCTCCATCCGATCTAACTCTTGACCTGGTTCGTGGCAAGGTCTGAAGGGCATTATCGATCCCTAAAGGCTGGCACAAGTGCTCGGGTATCAAAAAAATAAAGTGGTAATGGTTTACCTGAATATGAAAACATAAAACAAACAACAATAACTAATAAACCAAATCTTAAAATTTGAAACCAAACAAGACTTATCAATTTCATAGAATTTAGTTAAATATTTTAAACCAAAACCCAAAAACTACCACAAAATAATGTACAAAAAACCATCTAAAAAACAACCCCAAGGTAATAGGTCACCACCCTCAAGCCATCTCCATAACATGACACCAATAAAGATATCTAGTAACCCAAACCGCTATCTCAAAAATCTTTACCCTTACCTGTATCAAACATAACCAAATCTACTTACACTCAAAGGTGTAAGTAGTGTATGAGCTAATGCCCAATCAAATTCCACCAAATATAATTCCAAGAAATAGACATTAAATGATGAATAAACACGCAAGTTTAATAAATGAAAGAAAAAATTACTGAAAAAATTTAAATAAATTAGTTTTAATGAAAACAACTTCAAGGAATGAAACTTTAATTAAAAACACACTTACTTTTGTAGTAACCCAAATGCCACACCATATGGTGACAGTGAGAACCGAATAGCTAAAGAGCACTAAACATGGAAGGTTCCCTATAGGTACTAGCAAGTAGTGGGACCCTAGAACCTCATGTGTTGGTGAAAAGTGTTATAGGAACCACGAAAACCTGCATTCTCTTGAACGAGCCACTAGTATAGGACATCATCATAACCCTAGTGGTCTCTCATCATTATCCATATATGATGTTAGTTTTTTAGTTGTTAATCCCACTATGTGAAACCGGGCAAAAGACACTTCCGTATCACTAGAACACTAGTTATAGTCTTCCCACCTAGTTACCTGGGCTTCCTTTAGTGCTCATTCAAGTTCCAAGTTCATATAAAATGTTATATTCATATACCCAAACTAAACAAGGAACTAAAAACACCAAATACCACCATTTTCAAACCCAAACCCTATTTTAAAATCATAAGCACACTAAAAATCTTTCAGAACTTAATTCTCACAACTTGAAAAATCAAATAAACCATTTTCACAGTTAAATAAACCATTTTAAAATTAAATAAACCACTAAGAAAAATTATTAAACAATTTCATGAAATATCGCATGCAGTAAAACAAAAAAACCCACTCAAATCTTCTTCTATGATCAAACACACATCGATGCCACATAAAAAAAATTCGAATCCCTTTCACAATTTAATAAACTAATTGCATAATTTATAAAACACTAACAAATGACTCAATATGAGTTTTCTCTAAAAATGCACTCCATATCATATAAACAAGCTACAAAAATAAATCAAATGCATACTAAACTCCCTTGAAAAGTAAGTTTGCATCAAAAAATTAATTTAAGAACATGATAAATCAAGTAAACAAGAAAAACAATTCATCAATAAATGTTTATACATGAAACCACCTACCTTTGGTGTCGAAATTCCCAAAAATTGGAGTTAAACTCCAATCACACCATAATCGCACCACATGGGGATTAAATTGAACCCTAATTCAAGTGATCAAACCCAAGAACTCATCAATAAATACTAAGAACGAAATCTTAAGGAGCAGAAGATCTTAAATAAGGAAGAAATGATTACTAGAGTAAAATGAACTTGTGGCGAGGGGCCTGAGAAGCAAGTCGTGTGAGGAGAGGGTCGCCGGAGGGGAGCCGCACTAGAGATCTGACCAGGGGGTGGGGGTAATGTGGCTGGAGGGAGAGTGGTGCAGCACAATGCGGAAAGAGAGTAGGGTTCCAATGTGAGGTTGTTGATGGGATGAGGCGCCGACTAAAGTTTTTCCGGAAGGGGGGTGCGACCAAGGGGCTCTAGTCAGGAGTGGACAAGGGAGGGAGGTGCACTAGGGTTCGACATTGTGGGTGCGATGGGAGAGGGGGAGGAAGAGGTAAACGAGGGAGAAATAATAAAGAGAAACAAAAATGAAAAAGGGAAGAAGAAAAGAAAACAAAAGAAAAATAAAACCCTGAAAAAAATTCTAATATAATTACAATAATAATAATAATAATAATAAGAAATTATCACTAATATTAAATAATAATAATAATAATAATAATAATAATAATTTTAAATAATAATAATAATGAAAACAATAATATTAAAAAATCCTTAATTTCATTTTATTTTTCTTATTATAAGTTATTTTCACTTTATTTTTTTTAATTAATTAATTTACCATGCACTGGGTAGGCCGCACAATGATTTGGAAAAGTCGTACGACTTCGACCTTGCCCTACCCATGCGACCGATGTCGCCAATCCCAAAACATAATTTACCATAAAACACAAAAAATCACAATTGGGCTCAGTCCACACCTCAAAAAAATATTACAAAACTAGATAAAATAATAAAATAAAATTATTTCAAAAGTCTCGGTATGATAATTCTCCCCACCAGGAAAACTTTCCGCCCTCAGAAAGTCAACTCGAAGCTTGATCGGAGAATAAAAGAGGATGCTCCTGCTCAACCCATGAATTCCACTCCCAAGTCTCATGATCATCATTCCCATGATGCTAAAGAATACAGAAAAATGGAATAAAATTCCCACAAAGCACCTCCTCTTTGGAATCCACTATCCGCACTGGCCGCTCATCACTTATAAATTAGGTTCTATCTCTAACTCTTCCTTACTTAACACATGAGATAGATCCAGATTATTCTTATTTAATTGGGAGACATGGAATTTTTTGTGAATTGATATCAATTGAGAAGGTAAAGCTAACCTATATTCCACCTTTCCAATCCGCTCAATGATCTCGAAAGGCCCAACATACTCGACATCAACTTTCCATGCTTTCGCAAACGACGGTGGCCCAAACAAGGGGACACTTTCAAGAACACCTGATCACCCACAAAAAATCAAAATCTCGACGTGTCTAATCAGTATAAGATTTGTGGAAACTCTGAGCTGTTAATAACCACTGCCTGATCAACTTGAATTTCTCAGATGTCTCTTACACAAGGTTTGGTCCCAAAAGTGAGGTATCTCCTCCCTCAACCCAACATAAAGGAGACCAATATGGCTGACCATAGAGCACTTCAAAAGGATCCATTTGAATAGATTATTGGTAACTGTTATTATAATCAAACTCAACCAATCCCAAATGGATATCCCATGACCCTCTGATATCTAAAAAACATGCATGAAGCATGTCCTCCAGAATATGATTTTCTCACTCCGTATAACCATCCGTCTAAGCATGGTCTACAGTGATCATTTTGATATGCAACCCCAATTACTTTTAAAGGCCTTCCTAGAATCGAGAGGTAAATTAGGGGTCTCTATTGGAAATAATAACTAATGGAAGACCATGAATTCTAACCACTTCCTGAACATACAGCCAGCCCAGCCCATCCACTTTAGCTGTATCTCTGATCGGAATGAAGTGTGGTGATTTAGTCAAATGATCAATCACTACCCAAATAGCTTTCATTCCTTGAGGTGTACGAGGAAAGAAAATAATGAAGTCTATGGTGACCTCATTCCACTTCCAGGTAGGAATGGGTAATGGATGAAGTAAACCAAAGGGCCTTTGATGCTCTTCTTTTACCTGCTGACATGTATAACATCTCAATATGAAGTCAGCTATGTACTGTCTCATAATTGACCACCAAAAATGAAAAAAACCATAATACATCTTAGTAGAACTAGGATGGACGAACCACTAAGACTAGTGTTTATCCTACATCACCACCTTCCACAGAGACAACAACACCACTACTCATCCCTTAAAGCACAATATCCCCTCAGGAGATGAAGACAAAAAAAAACAAGTCTCCCCACTATGAAGAAACTATATAGATCACTGACACAACTCATCAATGGGATGCTCCCACTAAACTAGCTCTATAAGAGAAGGAGTCAACTGAATGATTTCCAAGAAAACACCTCCATTGCGCTCCTTAGCCTCTAAGTGCATCTGGGAAAAGCGCCCCATCCAGGTCCATTCATCACTAGACTTCCTCAAAGCTTGAACTGACACTTTTCTGCTCAAGGTGTCAGCCACAACATTACCCTTTCCTAGGGTATAGATAATATCAAATTTGAACCCATACAAATACCCAATCCAACGACACTACCTCAAGTTCAAATATTTTTGGAAGAAGATATAAGCTAAGATTTTATGATCAAAATAGATCAAAAATTTCTCCCCAAAAAATATAATGGCGGAAAGTCTTCAGGGAATGCATCACCACTGATAATTCCAAGTCATGGGTTGGGTAATCTTTCATATGTGGTTAGAGTTGGTGAGAACTATAATCCACTACATGATTATCTTGCATGAGTACACACCTGAGGCCTGTAGCTAAAGCATCACAATAAACCATATAGCCCTTCCAAGATTCTAGAAAGATTAACGCAGGTGCGGTATTTAACTACCTCTTAAACTCCTCAAAGGATGCTTGATACTGTGGAATACATTCAAAATTCACCCCTTTTTGGGTGAGTGCGGTCATTGAGGAAGAAATCCATGAGAAATCTAAACAAATCACCTTTAATAACCTTCCAGGCCAAGAAAACTCTAGATGACAAACACATTCTATGGTTGTTCCCATGATATAACTGCACTAATATTATCAGGATCGACTGAAACCCCTTTCTCTGAAATCACGTGGCCAAAAAAATTCACATCCCAAATCCAAAAGGTGTAGTTTGAAAGCATCGTATAAAGAATATGATCCCACTAAGTGCCCAACATGATCTGAAAATGATGCTCATTCACTTCCTCAAATCTGTAGTAAAATAGGATGCCATCCATGAATACCACAATGAATGAGTTGAGATACTGGTGGAACGCACTATTCATGAGTTCCATAAAAATTGATGGAGCATTTGTTAATCCGAAAGGCATGACCAAATACTCAAAGTGGTCATACCTGCTTCAAAAATATTTCTTTGGGATGTCTGCTTCTCTCACCCTGACTTGGTGGTAACCTGAATACAAGTCTATTTTGGTTAACCACTTTTTCCCCTTTATCTAGCCAAAAAAATCATAGATTCAAGGAAAATGATATTTATTTTTAATGGTTGCCTTATTAAACTTTTAAATATCGATGCACAATCAGAGAGATATGTTGGCCTTCTTCGCAAATAAGACTAGGGCTGCCCAAGGAGAGACGCTTGGGTGAATGAACCCTTTGGATTCCAAATTATCCAACTGTATATTTAATTCCATCAATTTTATGGGGGACATCCGATATGAGGGAAGATATATAGGCTATGTTCTCGGTGCCAATTCAATTGAGAACTACACGCCCCACTCTGGGGGTAATCCCCAAAAAACATCTGGAAAAACCTCTGGGAACTCATCCACTATAGGAGGAAATCCACCCACAGAAGAACCACCACCATCCTCCAATATGAATGACAATAACTGAAAGGGAAGACTTCCCAATTCTAGGAGTAGAAGTCCTACACAACCCAACAAAGGATCCCATTCCCCAAGAAAAACCTGAGCACTTCCATCAGGTGCCATGAAAATCACCCATCGCCTATAACAATTGATATGTGCTTAAAAGAGAACTAGCCAATCCAAGATGAGGATTACATCAAAAAGGTACATATCTAAGACCAGAAAGCACCACTCCATATAAACCCCTAACATGGAGAGTGCACACTATGAGCACATGAGAAATTGTTTCTTCTTACCCAAAACTGTTACCCACTCCATTGAGAAAGACATCACCTGGGTTGGTAGGTTCAGCAGACTCACAAGATAGGCATAGATAAAATAAATAGATGCACTGGTATCAAATAAAACTTCTTCTATAGAAGATGCAATCAGAATGGTACCTTGAACTGTCAAATGTCCTACATTAAATCCCACTGGTTCCTAATCCACAACAAGTAGATTCCTGGTCCCTACCTGAGAACAACTGCTCACCTATGGATCTTACCTAATCTAGATTTGCTAAGAAGACAATCTGGTCCTATTTCTATGACCACCAAACTGAGATCCCACCCTTATAGTTAGTTCTGTCTGAAATGACACTCCCTTAGAATCCACAGATCATGCCCCACTCTGATAAGGGAGTGTATCCCGGTAAAACCATTGTAGGTACCCCATATCTCCACATTGATGGAAAGTACTAGAGGGATGAGAGGATGCAGGTTTGATGTGTCCTACCTTCCCAAAATGATGGAACACAACATACCCTACACCAGAAGCCACATATAATGTCTTCCTGAAAAGACTACATGAACTACCACCTCATTTCTTCCCCTACTCATCCCTATTTCTCTTTTTCTTGGATGAACTACCACTTCAAAACTCTGATATAACCCCAAAGGAACTATACCTACCCTTACCTTCAATATCCACCATACAGGATCAATAAACTACCTCAGCATAACTCTTCATCTTGAACAAGAATACCTGGGAATAGATTTGTGGTCACAAACCCTTTTCAAACCTACGATCCCTCATCTATTCATTGGAGAATTTTTCAACTGCATATTAGACTACCTCGACAAAGAGGTTGTTATAATCCATCAATGAATGGACCCCCTAAACAAGATCGATGAACTCACAAGATCTGGCATAGGCCAAGGCCTCAGGACAATACTAGTTGTTGAAGATCTCTTTGAAGTCCTTACAAATCATCTGCTCATGCTTCCCATCCTGAAGCACTGAGTCCCACCACCTTCAGCTGGGACCCTCTATCAAGAATGAGGTTCATTTCACTATAACTTATTTAGGAGTATCAAGAAATTCAAACATGTGATTGATCTTATCAAGACACTCCTCCGCTTCTTAAGGATTCATGGTACCTCATAATGAAGGGGTTTTATTCTTGCGAAACTCCTGAGCTTTATCCTTCATAGGAATAGATCCATCCTCTCTAATTAGAGCAAGAGTGGGAGAAAGAGTAGCTCCCTATCCTAGATCCTAAACAGCCTAGACCATAGCATCCGCCAACCTATGATCAAATGGTGCGGGAGAACTCTCTTTGGATTCCTCCTATGGGTGCAAGGGAGCTATACAGGGTGATATGTTGCTACAAAAAGCAACAGTCACAAGAAAAAAATTATTAAAACAGGTCTCAAAATTTTCAGTAATCATCAAATATAAATAAATAAAACTTATCATGACATGAAATGACCAAACCACTTCACCTCCAGCCATTATCTACATGCAGTCAGCCACCTACACATCCCACATGGAATAAAAGTCAAGTAAATATCTCAACATCTCATGGAGACTCAAGGTCTATCACGAGGTGTGTTGTCCAAGCACCCTACATACAACTAGAACTCCGAACCCCGACAGTACTAGCTCCTATCTAACCAGACTCATCCTAAATAAAATGACTTAAGGGATTAACCTCCTCTGATACCATTTTGTCACAAACCAAGCCGGGTCACCATCTGACCTGGCACCTGACCCAATCCTTGGAAAGGCTAGAAGGGTGTTCCCAATCCCCACGAGATAGTACAAGTTCCTAGGTATCAAAAAATGAATGTGGGAATGGTTTACCTGAATATGAATACATAAAACAAACAATAATAACTAATAAACCAAATATGAAAATCTGAAACCAAAAAAGCCTTAACAATTTTTCCAAATTGAGTTACATAGTTTAAACCAAAACCCAAAAACTACCAAAAAATAAGGTGACCAAAAACCAGCTCAAAAACCACCCCAAGGCAAGAGGTCACTACCCTCAAGCCATCTCCACAACACCGCACCAAGAAAGAAAACTAATAACCTGAATCACCATCTCTAAAATCATTACCCTTACCTACATCAAACATAACCAAATATACTTACACCCAAATGTGTAAGTAGGGTGTGAGCTAACGGCCAACAAGATTCCACCAAAAAATATGCTAGGCAACAAACATTAAATTATGAATAAACTTGAAAGTTTAATAAATTAAAGGAAAAATGCTTGAACAATTTTAAAGAAAGTAGTTTTAGTGAAAACAACTTCAATGAAAGAAAATTTAATTAAAAACACACTTAATTTTAAAGTAACCCAAATTCCACACAACATGTTTATGGTGAGAACTAAATAGCTAAAGAGTACTAAACATGGAAGGGGACCTATAGGTACTAGCAAGTTATAGTACCCTAAAACCCTACGTATCAGTGAAAATTGGTATACGAACCACAAAAACCCATGTTCTCATGCATGAGCCACTAGTATGGGACATCCCTTTAACCCTAGTGGTCTCCCATCATCATCCATATATTTAGTTAGTGATTTAGTCGTCAATCCCACTAAGTGAAACTGGGCTAAAGCCACCTCCTTATCACTAGAACACTAGTCCTAGTCTACTCACCTAGTTACCCTATCTTCCCTTAGTTCTCAGTCAAGTTACATGTTCATATCACATGCCATATTCATATACCCAAACCAAACAAGGCACCAAACACACAAAATACCGCTATTTTTCACACCCAAATCCTCTTTTAAAATCATAAGTACACCAAAGATATTTCAAAACTTAATTCTCACCACTTAAAAAATCAGATAAACCATTTGCATAGTTAAATAAACTATTTTTACAATTAAATAAACCACTAAGAAAAATTATTAAACAATTTCAAGAAATATCGCATGGATTAAAACACAAAAACACACTAAAATATTCTTCTATGATAAAATGCACATTGATTTCACATCAAAACAAAATTTACACCCCTTTCAAAATATAATAAATTAATTTCATAATTTATAAAACACTAAAAAATGACTCAATATGGGTTTTCACTAAAAATACACTCTATATCATATAAACATGCTACAAAAAATAAATCAAAAACATATTAAACTCCTTTGAAAACTATTTTCTCACCAAAAAAATAATTTAAGAACATTCTAAATCAATTAAAGGAGCAAAATAATTCATAAAATAATGTTTATACATGAAACCACCTACCTTTGGTGTTGAAATTCCCAAAAATTGGTGTAAAACCAATTACATCACAATTTCACCACATAAGGATTAAATTGAACCCTAATTCAGAGATCAAACCTAATAACTCATAATTAAATCCTAACAATGAAATCGAGAGGAGAAGAAAACACTAAATAAGGAAGAAATTATTATTGGAGTAGAACGCACCTACGACGAGGGGTTCAAGAAGCTGATCGTGTGAGGAGAGTGTTTCTGGAGGGGAACCACATTGGAGATCTGGCCAAAAGGGAGAGGGGGGGGGGTAGTGTGAGGTGGATAGAGGGAGAGCAGTTTGTTATGATGCAAAAAGGGAGTGGGGTGCTAGTGTGAGGTCTCCGGAGGGATGAGGCACCAGTCGGAGTCTTATCGGAAGTGGGGTGCGGCCAAGGGGCATCAGTTAGGAGAGTGACCAAGGGAGGGATGCATACTGGGGTTTGACATAGGAGGTGTGATGGGAGAGGGAGAAGAAGAGGGAAAAGAAGGAGAAAAAAATAATAATGAAAGAAAAGGAAAAGGGAAGAAGAAAAAAAGAAAAGAAAAAAAAAGAAACCCTAAAAAAACTCTAATGTAATTACAATACTAATACTAATAATATTAAATTATCACTAATATTAAAAACAAAAATAAAAATAAAATTATTTTTATTAAATAATAATAATAATATTATTATTATTAAAAAAATCCTTAATTTCAATTTATTTTTATTATTCTAATTTTTTTTCTATTTTTTTGTTAATTAGTTAATTAACAGTGCACTGGGCAGGATGCACAATGATTTGGAAAATCCACATAGATTCAACCATTCCCTACCCATGCATTAGACGTTTCCAAGTGCAAAACATCATTTACTAGAAAAAAGAAAAATTCCAATTAGGCTCGGCTCGCACCATGAAAAAATATTTCAAAACTAGATAAAATAATAAAATAAAATTATTTCAAAAGTTTGGGTGTGACACTCTTCCCCATTTGAAGAATTCCAACAAACCAGTTTTGTGGAAAACAACAAGCATGAAAATACACCCATTCACCTTCACTTTTCTATCCAACAGACTCACCTGGAGGCATTAAAGGAAACCCACCACTCAATTTCGGTGGAGTACCATGAGAACAAATATACACCTACTTGTACCCATCAAACCTGTCGATAGATTCATTTAGCAGTATCAAAAGAAGTCAGTTGGAAATCCATGATGAAAATAAGAGGGAAGACACTATTCTATACCCCCACACACGTGTACTATCAATATCCTTTGGCAGAAAAGGGAGGATAGGGGTAGGAACACACACCTACTCCAGATGTGGAATGGGAATATATCCCCATTCTAGTAACTGAATTCACCAAAAAAATCATGGAAATGGTGAAAAGGTAGATGCAAATACCTATTTATATCCTATAGACTTTCCAAGATATCATAACGGCAATTAAAGTAGTGCCTAAGGGATGGACACATAACTTTATCCCCACAAATGGGGTGTCTCATCCGCATAACACCCTAGAGAAGACACATACCTATGCTCTTGTCCAGGAGGGTTATGGGAAAAATATCTCATATTATATGGATAACCAGATCAGGAACTTACACTCACTCTAATTAGAGGTGATTGGTCTATTCCAATGGACACTCTAGGGAAGGAACATACTCTTAACCATGATAACTACTTCTACTAGTTAGTGGCCCCAATCACTCATAAGAAGGCTTCTAAGAAGAAGTTTCATCAAACACAATTGGAAAATGAAGAGCTGATCTATGATCAGGCTTTACATAATTCTAGAGTTCTTGAAGACCTCATACATAGCTCAAGATCCTACCCTCACATTACCAAATTATGAGAGTATTAGCAGTAATTATGAATGTCCTCACCAGACACTTCATCGTGAAGGCTTTCTCTATATAAACAATTCAGTCAATCTCAAGAGACTATCTCTTGATGATAGTCATGACAACCCTCTGTGTGGCTAGAAGACCAAGGAGAAAGATAGTCTTCCTCTTACTTTAATCCACCATGGTGGTCATCCCCATGATGGAGTTCACTACAAAATTTCTCTCAATAGTAGTTATTCTCATTTTCGAAATAATTCTCCAATCGATAATGTAGTGAAGAGAAATACTTCTTATCGTGAGGCACTTGAAAACATGAGATCGATCATGTCTGATTCCATGTCATTGGTAGGTGAAATCCTTTCTCAACTTAAGACAACCTATGGAGACATTCATTCTCTGAACCACCCTTAAGTCACTTTCCTTCCAACATAGTATAGGAAATCCCAACCAATCCCATTACTTATGGTAAAACAATTGGGAAGTTTCCACTGTGGTTGGACTAGGACAAGGGACCTATGGTAAAAGATAAAGAAGATATACTAAACATGAGGAAAAAACTGGATAAATATGACATACCAATCATGTTCTGACCTTTAGACACCCCTCAATACAGCATCCCAGAGGCATTGTCAATAGAGTGTGTACACGAAATTCGCCTTAACATATGGAAAACAATTCATCACCTAAAATAAAATGTATTTCTCTATAATGAGTATCAAAATAACATCAAGGTAAGAGAAGGGTTGCATCACCAAATTTACTTTAAATCTCTCTTGACTTCATGAAACCCAAATTTAGAGAAACAACAAGGAGCCCTTCAATGCGCATGACTCAATGCATTGATGAGGTTGCAATAGATGATCAAAAATACCCCATATGGTGTTTTTATCAAAGGATGAGGTGCACATGGAGGATTTAATTTCATTGCACTCCTTAACCAGTAAAGACCACCAAAGGTGGTATTATGCAATGTTATTGCCCCTTGCTGGATAAAACAAATAGATTCTATTCATGACCAAAGATATGCTCAACCAGAACGGACCCCAAATGAATCTCATAGACATTGGGTCAAAAGAGAGAAGGCTATTGAGACAATTTTGTGTAAATCATATGAGAACATCAAGTAGGTGTCCCACTTAGAGGATTTCGGCCGTTATATAGCACAAATGTTAGAAATAGCACAACGGTCTTCCAAAAGGGTGTGTGTCGAATGATGTACCCTACCCATGTTTGAACAAAAATCCGTAAAATCAGAAGAGCAGATACGGTAATATAAACCACAATAGAATAAGAGAAACCCCAACCCACGTGGTTGGGGGATTTTTTAACCCAACCATCGAGGTTATCCAATCAGGATTGAAGGGATGTGAAGTTAGAATAGGAACAACCCCAACCTTTAGGTCTAAAGGATTTTTCACCTCATCAATCTCCTCCTCATTGAGAATTAGTTTTCTCCCGATTAGGGAAGATGCTATAGAATGAATCCTCCCAGTTTTTCCCATCCCATGAGCTTGTAAATTCACTTGGAACATGCATGAATGAACTCTATGGGGATTCCCATCAGGTTACTGTCCACCAAAAAGCTCCCAAATAATCCACAAAGAAGATAACAAGGTCTCTTGGAGGGTGAAGAAGAAGTAAATATCAAAAAAAATATTGACAGAATTCCTAAAATACATTACACATTAGTGAATGTCATTAAAACATCCATTGAAGACCCTCCATAAAATGAGACTAATTAAGAGGATTCTGAAGAAGTTATGGTTCCTGAAGTGGTCTATATCGAAATGAATGAAGGAGGTGTGAATAGCCAAAACTAGATGCTTTCCCAAAATTTGGGAATCCCCTCAAATAATCCACCTCTACCTCCTCAAAAGGCACCTAATAGGGTAAAATTCAAGGTTCAGATGATGTCTCAAATTCCCCTTGGAGAGGGTCAATTCCTTCCACTAGAGGAAATATTTTCTTAGTAGGAAGAAGATATGAAAGAATTGAGAAGACTCAATATAGAGTTACTCCAAGGTAGCCTCCCTACCAGATATTCTCTTCATGTAGGTCCTCAACTTTCATTTCCAATTGGTGCACCTCAATAAAGAGAGTTTGTCCTGATAACTGAAGTAGACCTGGAATATTCACTCAACATGGGACACCAACCACCAATATATTTGGATCATGTATCAGTAGATTGTCAATTCCTTCTATTTCATGTGAAAACAGAATAGGGTCAGGCACATCCTTACAGGCCTATCCCTATGGGTTACCCATGTCATATACTACCAGTGCCACCACCAGTGGTCCTAATAGTTGTTACATTGATTCAGGCACTAATTGACACACTTTTCCAGGCTCCACCAGTGGTCCTTCATGTGGTACACAAGTTTGAAGTCTTGGTCAATCACTAGATGGGATGATCTTCGTTAGAAATTTCTTTTCCAGTTTAGGTCGATGCAACATAAGACAATAGTCTTCGACCTCACAAATTTTAAACAATGGGAGAATGAAAGGGTATCCAGTTTCATTTCTCAGTGTAAAGGACTAACATACTCCTTAAACCTACCAATCCTTGAAGAATAATTTTTTCCCATTGGTGTAGAAAATCTTCACAATGAGTTTTTCACACCACCGATCCTTGTAAAATATACAGGAGGGTTTCAGGATCTTGTTGCAATTTCTTAGCAGGTAGAAGAATCAATTTCAAAAACCAAGGAAAAATATCAAGTAATCCCATCAAATCAGGGAAGGAGGATATGAAAAGAAAAGGATTATATAGTTAAACTTAAGTAGGCCCATGTACCCTCTCCTTCTTCAAAGCCTACACCATAACATATGGTTCCACCTCCCAAGCATCAACAACACCACCCACCTCATCAAGTCGATCAAAGAGACCAGCAGAGAAAGCAGTTTGAGGAGATAAAAAAAGGTCTATTCTTTTTGAAATGACTAAGTCCCTAGAAAATTAATCTCGACATTGGAAAATAATTTAGTCAAGTTTCCAAAGCCTAGGAATCCTGAAAAAGATGGTGCTGAAGATCTCCTAAACTATTTCCCTTTCTATCAGATGTTGGGTTGCCACATCTAGGACTGTTTGTTTTTCAAAGTCCTTTTGAAAAATATAGTGGACTCTAGGAAAGTAAAGATGAATAATTCTCCTTCTCAATTTGAATATGTTTCTACCACTAATATAGAGGATAAAGGTGAATGGAAAGAGGTTAATAGAAAGATTATGTAAAATTCAGGTGACTGGATGGTCATAAAAATGATCAGAAAGACTCATGCTATTCTATGAACATAGTTGAAACAACCAAATTTTCCTCCTTCCACTCTCGATACAGCATAACCAACTTCATTGGTAGCCTAATCATTCAAAGGTAAATCCTCAAAAAAGAGACATGGACATCAGGATAATAAGAAAACGTAGGAAGATGATCCTAAACCAAATATGAAGTTGTTACTAACTTTAGCCGACTTCATGCTTGTAGTCCCAAAGACATGGGCACTCCCCACCAAATGGTACAACAAGAGTCGAATCATCAGACTAAATCTTCATCAAATGAGGAGTTGATCTTCAATTATGTTAACATTATTCACTTAATGGATCCCTTCGCACATGATGATTCTGATTATAAACCCGATTCTTCCAAATATTGAATAGGTAATTGGGGTAAGAGGTCGTTGAGGTTGGGGATACAGGAGAATATGAAGTCATGTAGAAGTAATCACTTCAACCAAACCTTGGGCCAAACCATCTATGTGGCCGAAACTCATGGGAAATATTTCAAATGAGCTCAGTAGGAACAAGGGAGTTCTTCATCCACACATAATGAGTTCTACCCTAACATGATAATCCTAGAGGACCGGTTTGAGAGCACATAATTTCTTCCTTAGCAAGTTGGAAAATCTAGTTAGTCTAATCAACCAAGAATAAGAGAACTTATAGATCCCAACCCAAAGGATAGTCCATTCACATCAACTGATTCAGCTCCTAAATCATCTTTAAAAGAGCATCCCCATGCATGGAATCACAAAACACTGGATCATAGGTACTATGTTTTGAAGTAAACGGCCCAAGAGCCAAAAATATTATTAATCCTTGATGATTTGAGTTTATCAAAAGACATTCGGGAATCACTTATCAAGGCATTTTCAAGCCCTTAAGAGTTTGAAGTTGAGGTTTCTGCTGCTGAAGTATATCGTGAAGAGAATGATCCTACAGAATTCCATGCAGTCATCTCTTTCATAGATTAGGATGAGGATACTATCATACAAGGACACATCAGAGTCTATTATATATCTGGAAGAATAAATTACATTTATATTTGCTGAGGCTTTATTGAAAATGGATCAGTTGTCAACCTTATTTCAATCTGAATGCTTCATCAATTGGGTCTTAATGAATCTCATTTGTCTCCCACCACTTTGATGTTATAAGGTTATGATAAGAATGAGAAAGATCTGCTTGGATATATCACACTTAGAACTTAGTTTTGGGATCTTGTGTTTGACTTATAATTCATGGTCGTTTGGTAGGATACAACTTTCAATGTTCTACTAGGAATAACTTGGCTACATTATCATGTGACCATTCCATCATCATACCACCAATGTCTCAGATATTGTATTAATGCTAAAATTGTAAAATTTTATGGTGGAAAGGCTCTATTCAAATACAATGAGACATAATACATTTATGGATGATTATATCACAAGGGAGGGAAAAAATCCACGACTAATGATGTTGCCTGAATTAATGCCCCAAATGGCTTGGAGGTGATCCTGGATAGCTCTTTCAAGTAGCTCAGTGTAGATTATGTGCTTCCCATTAGAAAAATTGAAGGGGTAAGACCATATTCAAGCACTCATTTAATAACTTATGTAATTTAAATTATTATTGTTGATCCCAATGGTGGTGAAGAAGTTATCAACTCTCTCAGTGAAATTGAAAGCTTGAATGAAAATGTATTCATTCTATCCCCTAAGATAAATAAAATACTGGTTAAAAGTTATCATGAAGATAGGATAAAATAAAGAGACTCATTCTTAGTCCCTCATTTCCCATTCAGGACTCCAAGAAGGCTTTAGGCCAAAAAGTGAGCTCGAAATGATTGCTTGTTCTTATGGATTTCCAAATAATGATTCCCCCCTTAACTCAGAGATTCTTATTTCATCACCTACTGCCAAGGTAGAAGCAAAATAAGTCAAGAATGAGGAAGAGGAAGAAGAGAAATAGCTCAGGGATTCACCTCCAGTATTTTAGGAAGGCGTATACACCACCGTGGATGAACTTAGAGAGATAAATTTGGATATACCAGAAGATCCACACCCCACTATTATTAGTACGAGCATGAATCCTGAATAACATGAGGTATATAACTCCTTCATAAAGCATAATTGGGACATGTTTTACTAGAATTACATAGAGATGATAGGTCTTGACCTTGAGGTTTCCACCCATCACTTGGGCTTTCTAGAAGATCATCGAGGATACAAGCAGGCATCCATAAAGACACTCCCAACTCATGCTTCCAAAATTGAGGCTGAAGTGGACAATCTCATTAAGGGTAAATTTATTTGAGAGGTATAGTACCAAAAATGGCTATCTAACATTGACTCTATGAATAATCATAACATGAAAATAAGAATTTTCATCGATTTTAGAGATCTCAACAAGAATTTTACCAAAGATGATTTCCTGGTTTTAATTAGAGAACTCCTAATTGATGCAACAATTGGTTATCAAACTCTATCCTTCATGGATGAATATTCAAGGTACAAAAAAATCCATATGGTCCTAGAATATGAAAAAGGTACAAATTTTAGAGCCCCTCAGAGAGTATTCTACTATCGGGTAATGCCCTTTATCTTGAAGAATGCTGGTTCCACTTACCAATGTGCCATGCATCACGTCTTCAAACCTTTCTTGGGAAATTTTGTTGAATTATATGTTGATGATCTAGTGTTTATTTTAAGAAAGAATTATTATCATCTATTAGAATTGGAAACCATGTTCGACAAGATTCGACAACATTTCCTGACGATGAACCCCTTAAAAGTGTTCTTTTGGGGAAACCTCAAGGAAATTTCTTGACTTCATTGTATGTCATCATGACATCTTAGTTGATCCTGAGAAGAATAAATCTATCCATGGAATGTATCATCCTTGAAACCTAAAATATTTGAGAGGAATTCAAGGACACTTGAACTAAATCCGGAGCTTTATAGATAACCATGCGGGTAAATGTCTACCCTTCACCAAATTAATGAAGAAGGGGGTCACATATCATTTAATTTATGATCTCCAAGAATCATTTTACAACCTCAAGAAATACCTATTGATCACACAAATATTAATGCCACCTATTGAAGGAAATAAACTCATTCTATATGTGAAGACCTTAGAGGCCTCACTGGGTGCCTTGCGCAAAATAATGATGTTGGGAATGAAAAAATTCTTTATTATCTCAGTCGAACCATGATCAATGTGAATAATTAATATTTAGATATTAAAAAGGGCTTCCTGGCATTAATCTTTACGGTTCAAATGCTAAGGCACTATCTGCAGCACTATGAGATCCATTTGGTTTCTCACAATAACCTACTCAAATTTATCCTCAATAATCCAATGTTTATAGGAAATTTGGAAAAGTGGGTAGTTATTTTACAAAATTTCGATATAAATTTTGTGCCTCTAAAAGTAGTGAAAGGCCAGGCCTTGGAATATTTTCTTGCTGAACACCCATTTGCAGAAGAGAAGTAATTAAATACTGAACTGCCTGATGAAAAAGTGTTCTCTTTTCAAAGAGGTCCCCAAACATGGTAAATGTATTTTTATGGCGCATCCAAAAGCCCAAAATGAAAGAGAATTGAATACTCTACACTCATCAAAGCAGGGTTAGGGATTGTGCTTGTTTCTCCAAAGAAGGAAATTTTTACGTAATCCTTTCTATTATCAGAATGTTGTAACAATAATGAGGTAGAATATGAGTCTCTCATTGTAGTCCTAGAATTGGCAATTCAAATACTAGTGAACCACCTGAAGATTAAAGGAGTCTCAGAGTTGGTAATCAAGATAATAAATGAGGATTACAATATCAAAAAAGAGGATCTAATTATCTTATTTGACTACGTCTAAGGGTTAATGAAATAATTCCCCTCATATCCAACATTGAATCATATCCCATGATCAAAAATTTCCCAGACAGATGCATTGGATAATGTAGCTACAACTTTGGTAGATCCAAATTTGGATGAAACAATCATTAGCAATGCCTAGCGCCTAATGGTCTCACCTTTGGTTCAAATTAGAACAGAAGAGATCAATGAAATCAATACCATCTCTGAATCATATGGTCCTACCATGGGATGGATGTCACCCATCATGGAATACCTTTAGGATGGGATGATCCCACTAGAAAGAACTGGAAGAGAGAATATCTAGTGGTGAGAAGCCAATTTCACTTTTTATGATGGTCCAAATCACAAAAAAGTCCTATAAAAATAAGGATTTGATAGAGTCCTTCTCAGATGTTTCAATGGAAAAGAGACTATGGATTTTATGGAAGAAGTACATGCCAGAGCCTATAGTTCCCACCAATCAGGGTATAGGATTTCTGATCCAATTCAAAGGCTTAGATTCTCTTAGCCTTTGATGATACAAAATTGCAAAGAATTAACCAAGAAATTTCTTTCCTGTCAGGTGCATTACAACTTCATCCATAAAACTCAAAGTTTCTATATAAAACCAAATACTCATAGACATTTTACACACAGGGGAATGGATGTATTTTTTCCACACCCTCCAGATACGGTCAAGAAGTTCAAATACATCTTGACTACTATCGATTTATTTTTTAAATGGACTGAAGCAATACCCCTCAAAGAATTCAGGGCCAAAAGCATTGTTAGCTTTTTCAAAGCTAAAATAATTACTATATTTGGTTTCTATCATACTATATTAATAGAAAATGGCACCAATTTCTATTCCAATGGGGTATAAAATCTATATCAGGAGTACAATATCAAATCTAACCATTCATCCTTCTATCATGCAATAACTAATGGAAAGATATATTCTTTTAACAAGACCCTATCGAACATAATTCATAAGATAGTGAATAAAGATAAGAAATCTTGGCCTGAAAAGATCTTTCATTCCTTATGGGATTACCAGACTACAACCCATATTGCAACATGGGAAACCCCATACTCATTCGTGTACAGAAAAAACACAGTCTGACCCATTGAAGTTTAGTTACCATCACTCTATATTCCTATCTATGAACAATTATCTATAGATGAACAATCATATAAATGGCCGGATGAATTGGAGAAACTGGATAAAAAGAGACTTCACACCTTGAATTATTTGGAGTTATATCATAACTGGATAGCACATGCCTTTAACAAGAAGGTCTACCTCCATTAATTCTTCCAAGGATAGTTGGTTTTGTTCCTCAAGACTTCAATGATACTAGGAAAAAAGACTTAGAATCTTGAACCAAAGTGGGAGGGACCTTAATCCATACATAAGGTCCACTCTAATGGAGCTTATTCCTTAATCTCAATGGATGAGGAACTCACTAATACCCCAACCAATACAAGGTTCCTAAATAAATATTTCATGCAATTACATGATCTACGTCCAAGATACAAGATGTTAAACTACATAGTGGATCTTTTTCACATAACCTTAAAATGAATGACACAATGTCCTTGTTACATGATAATAAACTACAAGAAACCCTTTTACATACCATATGACATTAAACTGCATGGTTAAAGTCTTTTTCATTCAATTTTAAGAAACCCCCAGTGTACCAAGAGTTGAGATATCCCTCAGCGCCCCTTAAAAATGGGCCCCTATTTCACGTGTAGGTCCCAATCACATCACTCTAACCCCTATATGGGTCGATATTTCCTCTTGTCTAGAATCAAGGAATAAAGATAGAATTCCCCCATGCATAAGTCCCACTTATATCATTTCCACTCCATAATGTAATTTGAGACCCTTTTTATAGGTAAAAGTCCCAAAATTTTCACATCCTTACCACAAGGCGATAAAGTTCACACTATACATCCTCATTATATGAGGATAAACTGTACGATCCATTCAAGAACTGCATCTAGATAGATTCTCATTATGGTGAGACACATAGTGATGCTTGGATATCTAATCTTGGGGCGCGCCATAATTTCATAAAAGAAAACTCCCCTTCCTTTCCTCGTGTATGAACCATATCTACATAGGGAACTTTTATAGGACATATTACTTGATTCTCATTATAATTAGATTCGCAGTGACACCTAGACCACAAGTCTCAAGACCAAAAATTATTCTAGAAAGTATGAAATCTCTTTTCCCCATGTCATATATCAATTGGTGTGGGGAAAATCCTTCAAGAACTACATGTGGATTGATTCTCATTTCAATGAGATATGTAGTGATGTATGAAACTCCTATATCAGGTCCAACCATGACAAAAAATACATAGCCCATTTTCCGTGTTTCTGAATTAGATCTTCGTAGGGATCCCTTTCATGAACTATGTGTGGCTTGATTCTTTCTCTAGGAAGATACACAGTGGAATCAGATCCTATCCCCTGGTCTATCTATAACATTCCTTTTATATCAAGTGACCAACATCCTTATAGAGTGACATTAATCATCATGTTTCTTTAAGAACTATGTTTGGTTTGATTATTACTCTCACATGATATGTAGTGATGCTTAGATTTCCAATCTTGGATCTAGCTACATTTCAACCACAAATCCCCTTTAATCCCTATGTATGAATTAGGTTTTCACAAGGAGACTTTGAAGAACAACATGTGGATTGATTCTCATTTCAATTAGATACATAGTGATGCCCATATCTCTATCCTTGGGCCCAACTACAAAATTTAAATTCTTTCATGATGGTTCATCTTTGTCCTTACCATATAACGTCAAACTGCATGGAATTTCATGAACTATGAATGGATTTATTCCAATCATTATAGTATACATAGATAAACTCAACATTTCCATCCTTGGATCTAACCTCATTACCCCTTTTCACGTCAGGAAGCCAACGTCCTTTCCAAATGATGTTAAACTACACAGTTCCTTCAAGAACTATTTGTGGCTTGATTATCACCCCTATGAGATACGTAGTGACATTCAGATCATCAATCCTGGGCCCAGCCACAACAAAAAATAAAAAAACCTATACTCTTCTATGTATGAGTTAGATCTATATGTGAAGATTCAATATGATTTCTCACCTTGTGCATGAACCCATATCCAAACCCCCATGTCCTCCACACATGAATTCAATTAGTAAGGACCTTTTTTAGAACTATGTGTGGCTTGATGCTCATCCTACTAAGATACGTAGTGACACTTAGGCCTTGATCCTAGTACTAGTTATGAGGCAAAGAAAAATTCCCCTCTTCTACATACAATCAAAAAACCTTGCAGGATCTTTTATTTTGGGTCCCCTCATTAGGGGGCCCACCAAGGAAACAACGATTCCCCTCTATGTATGAATTGGATCTATACAAAGTAATTCTGACTCATTGCTAACATTACTACAAACACTTACTTTGTTCTTTGAAATATCAATTACGTGCATCATAATCCTACTCTTGAACACTTTTAGATCTTCATAATCTTTCCTCATCTTATGGTAGCAGAATTTATGATGTCTGAGAGATCTTTTTTCTAACTATACTGTAATACTACCCTGTCAACATTGAAAAAAACGACCCTTATAATGGGTCGGTCATCCAAAGGATTCCATTGTTTGGATATGAAGTATTTTCCCTAGTTGGACTTGCATAAAACAACCCAAAAAATGGGTTTGTCAAATAGTAGTAATTTCACCCTTGCGAGAAGCCTCTTATGTCCCTTTAAGCTTTGATGATGGTATGGTAGAACCGAAGATTCAAATTTAGTGGTCATCCCTTTCATATTTGTCCCGTGTCCTCTCTCTCGATATGAAAGTGTCCAAGACAATGGTTTAATTTTTCTCCCTTTATGTGTTAAAATCATATTAGAGTATCCTGGGTCTATTTGACCACATATCATCTATCATTTCAATAATATTATGGTCCTAGTCATATGACCTAAAACTACAGGCACCAAACTTCCTATTCTTGGGTCATACCTTCATAGAGAGTCCATTTCCCCAATTGTTTAGAAATAATGACTTGAAATACCCCTTCCGCATTCAGGTACTTTTCTATAAAAACCAGACTTTATGCTTAGAGAGATCCAAATTTTGATAAACTTTCATTGAATTTTAGCGATAAATGTCAGAATCCTTAAGGGCTTCTTTGACTAACTATGATGTAATATACCCTAGTCGTCTTTTCATAAAATGGCCCTTATAACACGTCTGTCAGGTAAAGGATGCCACTATTGACTATGCAGTATGTGCCTTAGTTGGCCTTGCATAAAACAGCCAACAAAATGGGGTTTTCAAGCAATGATAACTTCTTCCTTGATATAAAACTCCAATAATTCCATAATTCCTTTTCCCTATACCACTATTCGGATTCTGGAATCCCCAATACTCAACTTAAAACTTTCTCCTCTCACACATGAATATGGTATCACATTTCCTTAAAAATTACAAAGAATGGGAGAATCATCAACCTTTCGGTCAAAGACAAAGACCGTAAATTTTCTTCCCCATAATGTCCTTATTGTATGACTTTAAACTGAATAATATAATATCCTTGAAATATGACTTTAAAATACATAGCATAATGTCCTTACTGTATGAATTTAAACTGTATAGCATAATGTACTTACTATATGACATTAAATTTCATAGCATAATGTACTTTCCATATGAATTTAAACGACGTATCATAATGTACTTGATATATGACTTTAAATTTCATAGCATAATGTCCTTACTGTATGAATTTAAACTTCCTAGAATAATGTCCTTACTTTATGACTTTAAACTGCATATCATAATGTCCTTATTGTATGACTTTAAACTACATAATACATTAAACATTTTTAAAAGGGTCCTTCTCCCTTGACATTGAACATTTAAAAAAATGTACCCTCCTCCACACACCAAATTCATATAGGAGTGGTTTCCCATTCATGGCATATAAAAATAAAGACATTCCATTCATTCTATGAAATTTTCCCTTAAAAAACCCTTGTGGTAATGAGAAATCCAAATCTCTATAAATTTCCTTTATCAACCAGTAATAGAAGGTCAGAATTACTAGGAACTCCTTTACCTGACTATGTAGTATGAGCCCCAGTTGGCCTTGTGTAAGTTTCCCATAAAATGGGTTAGCTAGCCTATGGATGCCACTATTTTACTATGTAGTATGTGCCCTATCCAACCTTTCATAAAACAACCCTCCTAACAGGTTCGTAAACCAATGGTACCTTCATCTCTAGGAGATACCTACTCTATTCATGAATTCCATGTTTTAGATTTGGAAACAACAAAATTATGTCTCAATATTCCCCTTGGGAGCATCTAAAGAATATCATAACATTCCTGACCAACACACCTTGTTTGGGTCACCATTTCAAAACTTATGGTTAAATCTATTTGACCAAAAACACTATCATTTCTAGTCTGGATTTCATGAATTTAAACTACCCATAAAGAGAGACAGAACACTCACCAGTTTGAAAACCCATAAAGGGAACCTTGGAAAAAATTTGAGTCTCAGATCACTATACCTCCACACCATATGTATTAGGTAAAATCATGTAATGAAAATAAATAGGTAAAAAAATTTTATGGCTGAAAACCCAAGAACGGTGGTCTAAGCAAAATCCAAGTCTCTCCCGCTAGGACTCTTTCATATAGAGCTTAGGAAAAAATTAGGGTGACAACATAAAAATTCATAAAGTTTGTATGTTTTTCCATAAAAACCTAGAAATAGTCAAACTATGCTCACTATTCCCCTCAGATTAGGTAAAAAATTAGAGCACCCCATCCCTATCATTGTGGTTATGATTAGCTGGTATGAAGATGCCATGCTATGAAAATTAGCTTTGATGTTATGATTATAGGAAGAGGGAAGGGATGGAGACATATATTATTGGAAAAAAATTATTTTCATTTATGGAGAAAAACCAGAGGAATGTCCATAATATGGAGTCTCCCTATCATATGTTACAAGGGCCCTTCAACACAACTCTTCATCTGTTGAATAGCTTCCTGACCCCCATCAGTCGCTCATTGAAGATCAATCAATTGACCCACTTCAGTCACCTCAGCATAGAAATGTGCCTCTATTGAAAACAAAATAGTAGTTGACCCATATGATTGGACTTACCCTAATTAACAGTGGAGTTGTTCGAGTTTTCCCTAAGTAGAATCCAATTCTCGATGAAGGCGCAACACTTGAGTGGTCTTCTCCTTGATTTTTTGTTTAAATTATGACAACTTTGTGTTGTGGATTACCTAATATTCAGATAATGTAGCTTTAAATTCATTGAAAGTGGTGATCAATTTATCCTTTAAGATTCCTTACTAAATCTTATTCTCTTACTCCCACTGACGAACGGTATCCTTCACAATAGCATGGATTTAGCAGTAATAAAATCCACCAAATCCCAATATGCCAAATATAATTGGAAGTCAACCTAGCTATGAAGGAATGTATTCCAAAGATGCCTTACTAAAGCTTATTCTCTTACTCCCACTGACGAACGGTCTCCTTTACAATAGAATGGATTTAGCAGTAATCAAATTCACTAAATCCCAATATGCCAAATATAATTGGAAGTTAACCTAACTATGAAGGAATGTATTCCAAAGATGCCTCGTAAATTAAAATTTCTTCTAGATCCTTTTTGAATTCTACATAGGCTTGGTACACTTAGTACAATCACATCCATGTAGGCTTAACATCCCCTCCTGGGTGGAAGTCCCAAACATTCCTCCAGCCCTTTGACTGATCTGTCTGTGAATCCTAAAAGATGGATGAATATAAATGTATCTTTAATTCAGCCACATTTAGTGTTATATTATGAGTACATGAGCTATGATGCATGAAATAGGGCATAGATGATGTCCTGACATTGATATATCCACCCATTCTAGACATGTTGGATGTTGTGAAATTCTTATGATCTTGAAACCAAGAGACCAGGAGGTAGTTCTTTAGAGCCAGTGTGAGGACCTATTGTAGATGGACATGACCATAAATTGATATATATAAACTCTCTATAAAATCTTGGTGATATTTCTTCAAATACCCCACAAAATCAAGAAGATTAGTATCACATATTTTGTAATAATTGTGCCCTATGACTTTCATCATCTTCTCAATGTGTTTACTAGACTTTTCATCAGAAACTAAAGTCTTCTTGGTGGACATTGAACCTAAAAATAATTATTAAATTAATTTCAGAGTATTTTTATTTTGAACAAATACATGAATTCAAAGGAATGAGTTCTCGCAAGTGGCTTGTTTAAATGCATCGCGCAAGTGACTTGTGAAAAGACATCATTCAAGAACCCCGTGAAAGTAACTCTCCCAAACCTATGCATCACACAGATAGTTACATACCCTCTATACAAGAAAAAAGCTTCAAGTAAGAAAGTATTAGTGGAGGGTATGCATGGAATACTAGTGTGGAAAGACCTGAAATTTTGGAGTTGTATGAGCCGTTCAAAAAAATGAGGACCCTATTTATAGGCGAGGAAGCCTCCCTGCATGACCTACGTGCGTGATCTTACTTTGTGGTAGACTAAAGTGGACCAACAACATGGGATCCCTATGTGACTACCTTCCATGAAACATTAATCCTTTTTATCCCTTTACCTTAGGATCAGACCCTCATCTTTAAGATCAGATCCAATCTTGAGGGGGGGGGGGGTTTGTTGGCACTCCGTTTTGTCAGATGGATGAAAAGGAAATAAAGGGAAATAACATAGGGAAAAGATAAGAAAATAAGTGAAAAAAGTCAATGTTTGAAAAGGAATCAAAGTCCATTCACACAAGCTCCCTCCAAATATCATCACCATGCAAGCAACGTACGTGGAACCCTATGTGGATGACCTACATGAAACACCTTCATGAGATTACACCTTCTCCCACAGTCCTATATTTTCCTATAAATAGGACCGTAAGGTCTTTATTTTTATGGATAGAATTCTCCAAAGGCCAACAGGCACTTTGATCGCCCTAGTTCTTCACTCAATCCCTATGTAACCTTCTAGGTAGTTCTTTAACACTTGAAGAAGAGAAAATTAAAGGGGAATAGGGAAAATAAAAATCTCCCAGGGTTTAAAATGAAAAACCCACGCGTGAGGCATTCACCAAATCCCAAAAAAATGAAGACTTGAACAAGGTACCCTTCCTCAAATAGGGACCTACGTGAGTCCCCTCTGGGAACACCTGTAGAAACCCTTGAATGATTGAGTAAGGTCACTACCAAGTGTAGTCTTCTAGGTGGTCTGTCACCCAAGGTGATACTAATTATCACAGGACTACCTTCATAGATCACCCCTTGTGTGAGCCTCCATGGTTTTCCCTAACCATCATCTTACATGAGCCATTCATGAGGTGTTCAGAAAACCCATCCATGGCATGGAATTTACTTATTTGGATTCCTTGTCCAGAAGGGACCAAGATTAAACCTACACCAAGAACTTTGGACTTTCAAAACTATGATGAGTGGAACACTAGTGTGCCATCCATTTGGGTTTTTATTCCTATGGTCAGAGGTTTTCTACACTTGTCCGGTTGGATGGTGAGGGTCCTCAAGGTGCATGTGGGTTTGTATCCCCATGGTCATGAGGACCCTTACCATAGGGGAAGTGTCAGGAAGTCCCAAGTATTGGAGATTAAGGTTTGGACCATGTTCTTCCCTTATCTTCTCTAAGATTTGGAGCCTTCAATTCTAAGTAGGGAGGATGAGGATTATGCTTTCATTTCCTTTTGACATGGAATGACATCCTTGCTTCTCACTGAGGAACCGATTATAGGGAATACCTCATGGAGTAAGACCCTAGAATTTATTATAGAAGGTTTAAGTATTTATCCTCTCTACCTCCACATCCTTCAACACCATTACCACCTTAGGGTGAAGTGAAGAGAGGGATGTTTCATAACCCCGACCTCTTCCACCGTTGTCATCCCCCTATTCCACCAGTGGAGAAGGAAAAGTGTGGAGTTGTTTAGATCTTCTACTTCCTCTTGTTTCCCACATCGAATAGGAATCATGTGGGCTTAGAGGTTAGTGGTGTTCATGAAACCTACATGATCCATGAGATATAAAGAAATATGAGAACTTTAATTCCTGCCATAACCAGGATACATAGGATTCCTACCCAAGGCCTGATCTCAATGGGAAACCTTTTTTAGAAGTAAGCCCCAACCAAAACCCATAATTTACCAGGGAATATTCCTTAGGATTAATCCCTGAAATTTATCCTTTAGAAATCCTCCTTAGGATTAAGCCCAAAAATAGAAATTCAAATCTCTGTGATATATCATATCACTCATGGTATTTCCATCAGAGAATACTTCTTCGAAATAAAGTCCCAATTTAATCCTCTCGAAGGGCCATACTCCCCTACAAGATAAACCCTCATAAGGCCTCCATAGGCAGGGTTCCTCATAATCGAACTACCTGGGATTTGATTCATATCCAAATGGGTTACGTAAGAATCCTCTTTGAGGTTCAAACCTAAAAATATAATAAACCTTATTCTATTGGTGCCATATTCCCAGCAGGGTCTAAATTCAACCTGAGAATCCATCACTCTTAGGTTCCCTAGTCTGCTTCAGCATAAGTCCCACACCAAAACTTTGACTAGGAACCTTAAACTTAGACATAATTTCCACATGATGCTAAACTGTATGGTTAGGTCCTTATCACACAAACATAAAAGGCATGATGTGTCCCATTAATCAGAACCAAACTATGCGGGTTCTTATTCCTTTCACAAGGATACATAGGATACCCATTCATGGGTTTATTCCCAACATCAAAAAAACTTCTGTATCCCTATATGATGATTAACTCTAGAGTAACCTCCATCTCCCTGGATGACGATAAACTCAAGAGTGCCCTACTATGTGGCTCGAAAACTAACATCATCATATTAATGACCAAGTAATCTCTAAGTAGTACATAAGAGGATACCATTTATGGAGAACCTCAGATACATAAAGATATATTCATTGATGATGAATCTCAGATACATATAGATGATTATATGTTTCGTAAATGCTAATAATTTATTGTTAATTATTGGGTGATCTACATCATACTTGGGAATTAATAAAGGATTCGTGAATATTTCATAAATCTATAAGAGAGTCCCAGAGTAGGAAAAAATTCCCCTCAAAAGGGTGTAATGAGACCAACCTCTCATCTTCTTGACCAATGTGAGTTCTTAAGTATTGTTTGAAGAACCCCCTAATGAACACCTACCTTTGGAAATCAGGCCCCCTTGGATATAGAACTACTGGGTGTTTTCGGTTCCATGAATAAACATGGTGGAAACCGTTCAAAAATGTTTATTCCTAACATGAAAAAAATTATGAGGGAAACACATACAAATTTTTTTCCCAAACCAAATCCATTTATAAGGAAAGAAACCAAAAAATACTTTAAAACCATTTTAAAACATCCATTTTGTTATAAACCATTCCATTCCACATATACAAACCTCCAACCAGGCTTAAAACCATGGACCTCCCTATAATCAAAATTAGTGAGTCATCCTTTCACCAAGCCGTCACTTGGTGAACTATTTTTATGGGGGAGAGTTCATACCCTTATTCATCCCACTTTTGGTGGGGGAAGATTCATATCCTTATACATTCTACTTTTGACAGGGGAATGTTCATACCCTTATCCATTACAATTTTTATGGGGGAAACATCATAACCTTATTCATCCCATATGCACATGAACGCACACGAGCCATTAATGTCAAAAACCAATCTGAAATAATAATTTCAATCCATTTCAATAAAATATTTTTTTTATTGAAAAAAACATCAAATCATTTCCATGAATTAAAACAAATTCACATTTTAAAATAATCATTTTAAAATCCATAAAAAACACTTTTAAAAACAAAAAACATTCAAAATTACACAAAACATCACTAAAGATCTTTTCTACAAATAATTTCACAATAATTTCACAATCAAAATAAAAAAATTTAAATATTTTGAAACCAATCCTTCTAGTTCTAGCAAGAGGAGTCGAGAGTGAAGCCACCTACCTTGGAAACTAAAACAGAATAAAAAATTCCAAAAATTGGGTTTAATATCCAAAAAATAACATTAGATCTTATTCTATAACATCAACACACCCATATATCATCATTATTGGAATAAAATATTATAGATCTATCCCCAATGGACTAGATCTATTAATCTAATAAATGGAATAATAATATATTTAGGAAAACCACCAAGAATGGAGACTTACCAATAAATATGACCTTTAACACAACAATATTTCCCAATAGATCACTTTCAGATAGAATGGAAGAGTCATAAAAGCCTTTTTTAGGATATAAAACCGAGTTAGGGTTTAAATAAATGAAAAATGAGGGGTTAAGAGGCTAAATCGAGTGAGATAAACAATTTTCAGATCTCACTTTTAGCTGTGCACGGTTAAAAAAATCATGCACTAACTATCCACAAGACTCTGCCTCAATAAGTCCCTCGCATGATTGGCCAACATGGTTAGAAAAACTGCTCACCAACCATGCAAAATTCCTCTGTACGAAAAGCATGGTTTCTCCTAAGTGTCTACATGGTTTGGCCAAATCGTACGACTAACCATGTTCCAGCCTAGAGCTCACTGCCTCACCTTGCACAGTTTCCTGGAGGTGTTACATAGTTTCTATTAACCATTCTCAAATCACACACCTCCAAAAAATCCCCCAAAAATCCAAAATTTCTCCAAACCCTCCCAAACATTACCAAAAAACTTAACATATTTAAAATACATAAGTAAATGATTACTTACTTAAAACTAGGGGGTGCTAAATTCTCCCCACCATCATCCTTTCTATCCCCATAAAGTAGAAAACCACCAGCGACTTGAAAGAGTTTAAGCCATTGGTCACTATTTCTTTCTCCCATTCCTAAGTTTCTTCTGGAATCTAACCATGTTTTTACAAATCCCACTCTATACAAATGATTTTCACATGAAATACTTTCTATTACCTATCCTCAATCCATACAGGAACTTGTACTAATGTAGCATCCAGATCTAGTTCAACATGATCCCATCAAATCACATTGTCAGGATTAGGATAATACATTTTCAAATGAGATACATGAAACACATTATGAAATATACTGAAATGTGGTATAAAATCCAACTTATACACCACCTCACCAACCTATTCAAGTATATCAAATGGGTCTATGTATCTAAGAGATAAATTTCCACACATTCCAAAATGATGATGCCCAATCCTTGGAGAGATTCTCAATAATACATGATCACTCACCTCGAAAAAGAACTACCATCAATGATGATTCAAAAACGATTTCTAAAAACTCTGAGCTATCTCCATCCTTTCCCTGATCAAATATATATTTTCCATTTTCTCTTGGACAAGGCTTGACCCAACTAGTGAAGTCTCACCAGTTTCCACCCAACAAAGTGGAGAATGACAAGTATTCTAATACAATTCTTGCAAAAGATCCATATATACAGAACCCTGATAACTGTTCTTATAAAATAACTTCACTAATGAAATTTTATCCTCCCATGATCCACCAAAATCCATTACAAAATCTTGAAAAATGTCTTCCAATGTTTTTATCATCTTTTCGGATTAACCATCTATTTAAGGATGATATGCCATACTCATAGTCAACTGAGTCCCAAGGGATTACTGTAAGGATTTCCAGAAATGAGATATAAACCTCGAATATCTGTTTGACACTATCAAAACAGGTACTCCATGAATCTTTACCACTTATTGGATATATATTTCAAAATATTCCTCCAACGTATGTGATTTAATAATAGGGATAAAATGGTATAACTTTGTGAGATGATCCATTATAACCCATATGGAATCATGTTTCTAAAATGTTCTTGGGAGACCTGTTAAAAAATCCATGGCTATCTGATCACATTTCCAAACACGAACATTTAAAGACCGAAACATTATGACTTGATATTGGTTCTCTTCATTAACCTATAGATAAGTGAGGTATATTGAAACAAACTCAGCCACCTTCATTTTCATACTAACCCACCAAAAATGTGTTTTCAATACCCTGTACACATTTTGTATTCCAGGATGAAATACCCATCTTGAATGGTGTTAAGAATGAACCTGAAAAGTTAAAGTTACGAACATTTGATTTTGAAACCACAAAAATAAACTCCCATCCAACTTCCATCCCTAAATGGTCTCCCAACCATTGAGTTTTTACCTCATAGAAACACATTCTAAATCATATTTCTCTACCTCTTTAATCACCCCACTAGATCAGGAACCAAAGAAACTAGAAAGAAAACTACAATACTTATTCAGTCTTCACAATCCAAGTGCATTATTACTATCGCCGATATCAACTACAATTGATCTTAATATTGTTTTCCAACTGACCATATGAATTTATGCTTAATGAATGTACCACAAAATTTCCTTTAACTAGTTTATACATCAGGTCAAAGTCAAACATTTGGAAGTACTCTATCCATATTTTTTTTTCTCAGATTCAAATCCCTTTGTGAGAAAATGTGTTTCAATCTCTTCTGATCTGAAAATATAGTAAATTTCTCACTAAAGAGATAATGACACTAAGTTTTCAAATCAAGGACTGTAATAGCTAACTTTAAATCATGTGTTGGGTAGTTCTTCTTATAAAACCGTAACTTCCATGATCCAGAAGCAACCACATGATCTCCTTTCATGAGAACGCATCCCAGCCCGGATCCTAAAGAATCAAAATACACCCCATACCCCTGTACTGATTTAAAAATAAATAAATATTGGTTCTGATGTAAGATGAATTTTAAGTTCCTGAAAAGACATTTGAAATTCTTAATTCCATTGGAATGGAACATTTTTCCTTGTTAAATATGTCATAGGTGAAGATAGTCATGAAAAATCACAAACAAATCATCAATAATAACCAGATAAGCCAAGGAAATTGCATATCACAATGACATTATTTGGCAGTTTCCAAGAGAAAACAACTTAGACCTTTTTTGGATCCATAGAAACACCAATTTCAGAGATTACATGGCTAAGAAAATGTAACTCTTGTATCCAAAAATAACACTTTGAATGTTTGGAATACAAATGATGATCCAGAAAGATCCCCAACACTGTCTCCAGTTGTTTCTCATTCTCAATCCTTTTCCTTGAATACACTAACATGTCATCCACAAACACCACCACAAAATAATATAGATATATATAAAATATATGATTCATCAATGACATAAATACTACTTGTGTATTCGTAAGACCAAAAGGCATAACAACATATTAGTAATGGACATATCTACTACTCAAATCCATTTTTGGAATATCCTCCTCCTGAAATCACAATTGATGATATTCTGGTCATGATTCAATTATAGAGAACCATTGGGATCCCCTCAATTGATCAAATAGATCATCAATGCATTGAAGTGGATACTGGTTCATTATCATATCTTGGTTTATATTATGATAATCTACACACATTTGAAGATTTACATTCTCTTTTTTGACAAATATGACCAGTGCTTCTCACAGAGACATACTCAGACGAATAAACCCCTTTCTTTCCAACTCCTCCAAATAAACTTTCAATTCCCTTAATTCTATCAGTGCCAATAGATAATATGAAAGTGATATGGTACTGGTCCCCCAAAGGAGATCAATCGCAAACTCTACTTCCTTTATGGGTGGAAACCCTAGGAAATTCGCCGGAAAAAAAATCTGAAAACTAATCAAATACTATTAGAAAACGGCTATTACTTATTTCATCCACCGATTCCAAGGTCAAATTTTCCAATTGGTATTAGATAGTTCTAACTTCCTATACCAACAAGCCTGTTTCACATGCCTTTAAATTTTGGTCTCATCTAAAGAGATTCTCTACACCATCATTAGTCATAAAAGTAACCCTTCAGGTATAAAAATTGATGTGATCTTTTAACATTTTCAACCAATTCATACCTAGGATTATGTATTATAAATCTATCTCAAGTATAGGGAAATCCCATATCAACTCAGCTCGATCATAAATTATAGTACATTCTTTGTTAAAAAAGGATCGACATTATCTTTGGCCAAGATGATTTTGATGTTTCAAAATCGAAGGCATCATATCAACATGAAAACCTAGAAAATCAATAAAATAAGAAGCAATAAATGTGTGAGATTCACCCATATGAAATAAATATTTCATACGTGTATAATTCAAAATAATCATACCACCCACCATTGATGGTACAGATTGATCATCCAAAATAACTTGATCAACTCCATATAACTTCTTACTCACTGTACTTTGTTATTTATTTTCATGTTGAGATTGAACCACTTGAGGATTCATGGTATTTATGGAATCACCATGCCTATATTGGTTCTACTAATGAGAGGTATTTTAATACCCTCTTCCCATCAAAGCATATGACATCTGTGGCACATGAGATGTATCTTGGACACCTGATCTTGGAGAACTATGAAAATATCGATGAAGATGACACATATGATTATAATTATGGCATGCTCTAGGTGGTGTCATACAATATCATTTTATGTGATTCCGTGAACCACATTGAAACATACCATCTTACTTTTGGGTCAAGGAGAAAGATTCATTGATCCAACCCTCTTATTTTTAGTTCTTACACCACCTTGTAAATATGTGTCCCTTTTCCGCTTGTTCCCAACATTATAGTTCCCCCTGTTTTTCGTAGGTATCAACATGCTTCCTCCAAACATGAATACCCATTCAAAATCCTTGAAAAAACTTTGAACCAGTTGTTGGTTCACCTGTGGCTTAGGTGTAACCACATTCTCATCAGCCTCTACTAGTTAGTTCCTATGACACCTACTGGGTTCTATTTTCTACAATCAAAACAAAAATCCATAAGTATCGCTCTCTAGATACTGAAGGCTTAGAAATTTCAAATTCTACCACATCATGAATCACAACATTGATTTCCAAAACTCAACATTCTCCATGTTCAACCATTCTTAAAAATTCTAGCATGATTTTAAAAATCAACCCATTTTCAAAATACCACAACCATGCCCTTTTCAAAACCTCACATTTGAAAAAAAATCAACATTTTTAAAAATCAACATGTTTGCACCCAATCAGAAATCATTACTCAAAATGAAATATTCACTTCTAGTGGGATGTAATTTCTAAAAATGTAGGTCATTATCTTATCATTGGATAAACCCATAACAATGAGATTATACTCCTATAAGTGTCTCCAAAACACTTATGTACGAAACCCCTGGTAACTTGAGGTTCAACATAAATAGTTTAGCTATGCCTTTTTATTCTCTATGTTTTAAGTTCCAACAATCCTACACCTTTATACCATCCTAACTCAATGACTAATCAAGAATGATTTTAAACTCCAAGACTGACATAATTGATACCCAAGGATTGAACAAAATGATACCACTTGTAACATCCCACCCCTACTCATTTAATCAAGTCAAGGTGAAATTGATTATTGGTCTTAGGTAACAAGCCCAAGATTCTTAAGGCTGGTAAGAAATGCCAAGGGATTTAAGATAATCAGGATAAAATTTTACCTTTGAATTTAAAACATCCAAACCAAGATATCCATAACCAATAACCACTAAATGATTCATGATAACAATATAATACAACACCAAGTAATACCAAAAGACAATAATACTAAACTACATCATTACCAATATCAGAGTACCAAAGTGGACGACTAAACCATAAATCTCAATGACTCCAAAGACATAACACCATAACTCCCAACATGCTCCATGATCCGAATCCATTATCCCTACCCAAGGTATAATGACGCAACACTAAAGAAATGAGATACCTTTACTTTAATAGTGTATCGATAAACAATATTTGAAAATGCACCAAAGTTCCCAAAGCAAGGGGTGAGTAATGAAACTTAGTAGGTTTTCCACAAATGAATTATCTACTCATGCCATTAGGATAGAACATGTTACCACATTTATATAAAAAATATATATAAAACAATTTAAAATATTTTATATCAGAATATAAAACAATTTCCATACCAAAATATTTTTCTCAAACCAAATTCATTTCTAAGGAAAGAAACCAAAAAATAATTTAAAACCATTTCAAAACTTATATTTTGGTACAAACCATTCCATTATGTATATACACACCTCCATCCATGTATGAAACCGTGAACCTTCCTATACTCATGATTGGTGAGTAATCATTTCAGAAATCCATCACTTGGTGAGCCTTTTTGATGGGGGAATATTCATACCATTATCTATCCCACTTTTGATGGGGGAAACTTCACACCCTTATCCATACCATTTTTGAAGGGGGAAAGTTCATACCCTTATCTGTCCCTCTTTTGATGGGGGAAACTTCATAACCTTATCCGTCCTATATGCACATGAACACATGCAAACCATTAATGTCAAAAACAAAGACAAAATAATCATTTCAATCCATTTCAATAAAAAATTTATTTTATTGAAAACATAATAATCAAACCATTTCAATGAATAAAAAAATTCATATTTTAAAATCGTTATTTTAAAATCCATGAACAAAACACTCTGCACAATAACCAACTTTCACAATTCCAAAAAAAAATAACTAAAGAAGGTTTATAACAAGCTTTGAAGACCAATTTCACAATCAAAATAAATATATTTAAACAATTTGAAACCAATAATTCAATTTCTAGAAATATGATCTGAGAGTGAAATCACATACCTTGGAAACTATGGAAAAAACAAAGAATGACATGAAAACTACAAAAAACAAGGTTGATTCTCTAAAATCCCACCTTAGATATTGTTACCTAATATCAACACAACCATATCTCATATTGATTAGCATCAAATATCAATGATATATTCCCAAAAAACTAGATCTATGAATCTAAGAAAGGGAATAAGAATAGATCTAAGGAAATCTATGAAGAACAGAGACTTACCAAGTAATCTAGACTTCAACGCACCAAGATTTTCCAACAGATCACTCCCGGATTTAAGGTAAGAGTATTTATAGTCTTTGAGAGGAGGTAAAATCGAGTTTGGGTAAAAATAGTGGAAAATGAGGGGTTAAGGTGGGTAAAATTAGTGAGATTCGCAATTTTTGGATCACACTTTAAGCCATGCATGGTTAGCTCATATGGTTAGGAAAACTGTGAGCTAACCATGAACATGACTATGCCTCAAGAAGTACCTCATACGGTTTGACTAAATGGTTATAAAAACTATGTTCCATGTTTGAAAAATACCTCTATCCTAAAATCAAAATTTCTCTTAAGTGCCCGCATGATTTTGAAAAACCGTGTGCCTAACTGTGCGCTTGCTCAAAGCCCTCTTCCACATCTTTCATGGTTTCCAAAAGGTATTGCACAATTTATACTGACCGTGTTCAAACTTTACACCTATATAAAAGTAAAAAAACAATCCAAAATTTCTAACCCCCACAAACATCACCCAAACACTTTAAATATTTAAAATACAAAAGTAAAGGGTTACTTAATTAAAACTGGGGGTGTTATGTGGACTTAGTCCACACTAAATATAGAGACAAGATAACCCCAATTCCTGGAACATGTTTCTTTACAATGGTTTCCAACTTTTTGAAAATGATAATCATAATATTTTTAGAGTATCATAAGTACCTATATAATATGGGTGGGATCCTCAAAGGATTGGGACCAAATGAGGTAGTGGGAGAAAAGGATAAAAAATGACTCAATTTAATGAGCATGTGTTTTAGTGAGAGTTAAACATATTGATGAAAATTTATTTTTTGATAGTATCAAACAAAGGTTAATTATAATGGTTTTGATTGGTTTAGGGGTATGAGAATTTCCTGGGTTACAGGGACATAACCAATGTGTCATAAGTAGACATCTAAAAGAGTAGGGCCATAGACGCGGTGCATGATGTAGCATATTGACCATATGTTCAACAAATTTAGAGGATGAAAACTCAATTATTTTTTTTATTAGAGTATATACATGGAGAAATTTAGATGAGTTTCATGGAAGAAAAATAATGGAATATCATGGTTCTAAAGGATTGAAAACATTCCTTGGTAGAATCTTGAATGATCAGAATATAATGGAATAAAGAACCATGTGGGTTCCATAAATGGAAGATGAATAGAATTTAAGTTGGAGAGATTTTGGTGACAGAATAAGAATGGTATTGATGTGGGATATTGTTATACTTAACCTAATAAAATAATACTCAAGTTGGATATTGTTAGGTTTGGTGTGATAATTGTTTTATGGGTTAAATGTTAGATCCCCATAATTTCAGTCACCAATAGAAACACTTGGGATGATCTGGGTGGAGGAAATTCACTAAAACCATGTAAGAATGTGTTCAAGTAATTGAATCCATTTCATTATAAGTTTTGGAGGTGGATGCTTCAGTTCATTGGAAGTAGAAACATGAGTCAAACACAATTTTGACTAGAGCCTCAGATATAAAATCAACACATGTTCACTAGGTGATGTGTGATCATCAGAAGTACAATGAAAATAGTTGGATAAATGATTCAAAAAATGGGGTAAATTGGAGTTCAAGTATGGTAATATTTAGGAGGAACAACCATAGATGAATTTAATTGAGGATTCAACTATGTACCCATTAGATAAAGTGAGGTGAATGGTAGGTGAAGCTACAAGTATCCAAACAGAAGTCCATAGGACTAGTGAAGCAAGTGTGGGAGTTTAGGAATTTATTGAAAACACTAATAGAGATACATGTTATCATTACTATAAAATTAAATTTTCATTAAGGAATAAGTGTATAGAAGAAGATATAATGAACTATTCATTAGGATTCTATAGTTGATGGAACAAATTCTACAGAAAATCAAGAGTCTCAAAGTCTAATAGAGGGACTCCTGCATTTATTAGATGGATATTTCGATAGAATGAGGCCCTTTATACTATGGTCATTCGATGAAATATACAATTTTTTATTGAAAAATTACCGAGAATACTGACAGGTCTATATATGAAGTCTTAGGTGGCTCCGGAAGGAGAATATCTAGATGTATACTGGTGTTAGAGGTTGAAATTCCAAAGGTGGAAGATAAAATGAATGAGAAACTATAAGATACAGTGACCAGTAGTAATTATTGAATATTCTTCTGGTAGTCTGAGTAAGGTTTTTATATGTTGAACATACCTTGAAACTTAGATGCATTTTCAATTTAATGAAAGAGATTCTTTCATTTTTCCCATGGATTTCAGACACACTGTCTAAACTATGTAAACTCTTATTTATATTTTGTTTTTACTTTATACTTTCATGTTTTTGTTTTCCATGTTCTTGATTGAATGTATGCTTTCTAAAAATAGGATCATGAAGTGACTATTAATAATGGAGTCCAAGATGAAGGATGAATCTATGTGGTGGCTAGGCTATGAGGACTTACTTATTCTAGTCTCCAAAGTCACAGGGGATGGATGATCCTAAGAAACTATACTCTTGGTGTTTAAAGTTCCACTACACTAGAAACCTGATAGTAAAAACTATCAATTATCGATTTTATTCCCTCATCTCTAATACTATTTTTTTGAACTGTGATATATTTTTACTTCTACTACTGAATTTAAAGGAGTGGAAATTTAAAGATATCTATTACACCCCAATTCATTCATATTGATATTATTAACCTCTTAAATACTTCCATATCTCTTAGACACACAAATTTAAGAATAATGGAAAAATATCATGTAAATAATTTAACATCTTTGGAATTAAAATATGATAAAAATTATACTTACAAATACATATTTACTATTTACATATCAACCATGCTAGGATGAAGGCACCACCCTTGTGCTACCTAGAATTTATCTGGAACTATACCACATACAATGAAAATACATACCATGGACTAAGATGAATCCTACTATAAATCTACGATTTTAAAGATATTTATACTATTTATATCATTTTTCCTTAACTGTATAGAGGATTAAAATTCTCCCTCTCACTAAGGGAGTTAAGATTAAAGTTAGGTTTTTTATAATTTTTTTTTTGAATTTTAATTTATATTACTTTTTTTATATCTTTTATGTTTTTATCTTTCATGTTTTCTCCCACCTCAACGTTATCATATCCATGAAAATGTTGAACTAACTTTGGCTATTTTTTTAGGGAGAGAATAATGGATGCTTTAAGTTATTTATACCTAAATATTTCTCTTTATTTTATTCTAGGAATACAATAGTGGTTAAATCTATTATAGTGAGTAGTCACCCTAATTTATATGATATTTCATTCTTCTTACACATTTATATAAATATTCCTTCCCTTCACTATTTAATCCATTCATACGGTAGATTTTGAATTAAATATTGTTGATCAATAAAGATTTCTCCTAGATGATTTTACTTCATGCAAAGATCTCATTGTGGGGTTATAATAATTTGAATAAAAAGGTGTAGAGTGAAATGTATCAACATTTAAATTGGATAGGATAATGAGAATTATATTTTAAAGAAAAACAATTTCATTATTGTTAACTTATTAGGACATAAAAGTATTTCTTATTTTCATATTAATCACAATGTGTTTTATATTTCATTCACGCACACACACACCTATATATAACATAAATTTTTAAAACACACACTATATTAGTATTTAATTTAGTAAGGTATTTTATTTAATTATAAAAAGTTAAAATAGAAATTTAGTTTGAGTTAGTAACCTCCTCGAGTGATCAACCATGGGTGTGCGCTATATTTAATTGTTAGGTAAATAATAATTTATTGCAATGAATTCATGATAAAAACCTCTTATAAATTTTTAATTATAACTAGGGAGGAAAATATCTTTCACATACTATTTTTTATAAAAATAATAACAAAATCTTAAATTAAAAAAAAACTAAAAAACACAGAACTTCTTTATATATCATTAATTTGGTCAAATATGGATTTTAATAGTGATTTTTCATATGTTTGGAATGCCAACTATTTCGATGAGTTTATATAGGAAGTATATTTAAATATTTATGTGGATAATGATTTAAAAATGCTTAAATAATTGGGAAATCAAATGAATATCCTTTCCACTTTGCATAAGAAAATTAAAGAATTTAGGTTTTAATAGAAATGAAATCAAGTTAAAGGAGTAAATCTTGTTCCACCTATATTTCAAGTAAAATAACTCAGGTATTATGAGAGGGAACTACTTGAAGATATACCATTTGACCTTTCTTATCTGTTTCTAGAAAGTGTTCTGGAAATAGACATGCCACCTGATGCACATGTGGGAGATCAAAACAATTTGGATGAATATAGATATAATTTAGTATGTACTAAAATTTCAAGTGATACTCTCATATTTAAATAATAAAAATAAACATATTACTATTTTTATCTTTATTTAGATGAATAAACCATTGTATTGGTGGAATTTAAAGATAAATGGATTATATTGACTACCCACTTCCATAAATGACAACTCAATCCATGTGGAACTAATCAAAAAGGAAGAACTCTTTCCAATACAACTTCAGGAGAAAATCTTTTCTTAAATTTATTTCATTCAGATTTTATTGAAAATGAATTAATTATTACCTCTAATTTCATTGAATTTTCATATTTGGATAAATTATGGGATCCATAGTGGGTGATGAAGAAGATGATGAAGAGTCACCTACTGAGACTGATTTTCCAATGGACTCACCATAAGAGATCATGTTCCAAGATGACCAAATTAAAGGGGGAGATTTTTATATTAATCCTTATTGTTTTAATTCTATTTAAAATTATTTTTTCACCAACTTTCCATTTACTGAAATTTCTTACACAAAAAATTGATAAATTCATAGAAGTTGAAGAAAAGGCCACATATTTAGTATCTATAAAGGAAGAGTAACCATACTTATTTCTCCTTCCACCTTACATGCTATACCCTATTATAATGGATAAGTTTCTATTGTACGCTATCCATGGGATACTCTACAAGTATTGTAGGATAAAGAGCACTAAATATGAATGGATTTGGTATCTTATGATCAATAAACTACATCTTCATTTATATTGGGGATAAAATTTAAAAAAATTAAATATTTGGAATGTATAAAATTAAGTACCCACTTGGAGGTTTGAAACAAGATTATTTCCCATCTACTCTTTCATTTTGTTAATTTTAATTTCAATAAAGTTGTTTTTTTTTGTTCTTTATTTTTTGTAGGTTTCAAAAGTGGTGGCAGTTAGGTTCTTAAGTGAAGTCCATCATTAACTAAATAAAATTAGTATGTTTCTCTCATTAAATTTAGTTTAGAATTATTATTATTTTAATTACATTTAATCCTAAATAGAGGGAAGTTAAATCCTATGTTTAGGGGGATCTCAACCTATTTAGATATATTTCAACATTTTTTTTGTTTTTAATTTTTAGAGTGTTTTTAGGATATTGAGATTAAGAAAATACTTTTTGGAATTAATAACATCTTGGTATTTTTGGAAACTAATTGAGTTAAAAATTTAAGGGATTTAATGATTACTAATTTTGATTTATCTTCCATGAATTAAAATATTTTAATTTAAGGATGGTCGATTTATTTTGAAACTCATGTGCACTAATACTATCCCAAAATATTATCTTTCTCAACTAGAGATGTTTTAAAACATCTTTTCACATCTTATTTATATTTATCCTTTTCATGAGAGTCTTTATTTATGTAATGAGATCCATAAATTTATATTTTTATTATTTTCATTGATTTTAGAGTTCATAGATTGTGTCAAGTATTATTGAGGCATCAATTTGAAATAACCTCTTTACATTTAGCTTCTGTTTTATATTTCCATTATATATGTAAGTTAAATTCATGATTATTGTTTAAATAAAGTGTGTGTGTGTGTGTGTGTATGAGGGGGGATGTGTGATTATGATATAAAGAAACCAATTGGTAGTTGAATAAAGAAAAGTGGTACACCATTTACTTCTATTTTTGAGAGACAATTTAAGTCTAGAATGAGTGAGTTGGCCTAAAATATGATTCAAAAGATGGGAAAGGTATTTCACCACAATTTAAAGTAAAAAAATTCCTCTATTACCTCAATAAAATAAATATATGATAAATTTATTACCTAAAAAAGAACCAACCATCACTTATGAAATGAGAGTAGAGTGAAGAAAAATATTGATAATGTTGAAATTTTCTAAGTGTGAACTGCCTATGAGTATCAAAAAGGTGTTTGGAGGTGAATATTTTCCAGGAGAGTGATGATGTCACCATTATTGAGGGAAAATTATATTTTAAATTTTATTTCACTTTAGGGACTAACCCTTCTCATTCCACCTGTGATGTTTTTCACATTTTAAACTTATCAACTCTTAGCCACAAAAATACCCATGTAAATGTCCTCATGATCGATACACTTTGTGACTCTATGAAGTGGAGAGAATTTGAAAGAAACAAGCATATAGAGACCATAAATGTTCTCAAGAATAAGAAAAGTTATACATTAAAATCTCTGAGTAAGAGAGAAGTACTTTTTAGGGATGTAGGTACAAAATTCACATGGAGATTAACATGAGATTGAATGGATTTTTTTGATCAGTGGGGAGCTAGGGAATTGGGATTCATGTAGAAAGCATGATATATCTTCTGTTGCGATAACTAATTAGTGTTTCCATTAATAACTTAGGAATTTTTTTTGACCTTAGTATAAGTGATTTTCTAAGAGTGCAATTCTTAAGTGTGGAGGATTGATGAAGCTCATATTTTCATATATTTTATTATGTAATTCAATGTTTTTAATCCCACCATTTTATCATTTTAACGGTAATTGTCACATTTTTAATTTTTATGAATAAATTAGACTTAATTATGAAAATGTATTAGTTATTGAGTTTTAATCATTTTATTAATTTATGGGATAAATTGTAAAATCCACACTACTATTTTTGTGTTTGTCAATTTTTTGGGAAATGAATCATTTTGAACTTGAATGGGAAAATATCTGTCTAACTGTTGTGATACGTAATATATTTTTGAAGAGAAAATCTAATTCATAATATAATATTTCAAGATCAATAAGATACTTAATATTCTATACTTTATATAATTTGAATAATTATTGAGGAAAATCAAAAAATTGGAAAATGGGTTAGATGAATAAGATTTTGGACAGAAAGGGATTGAAAATTTGGATAATTCCCACATATTATGCGTCATATATGATATATAAAATCTTATGCATGAGTTGAAGTGATAATATATCAAATTAAAAATGTTATTTATAAATTATTTTTTTATGTATGAAAAATTTATCTTATGTATTATGTAGGATATTTTTTTTCTTACGTACAGAAGTTATTATTACATTTCCATAAAATAAGGATTTTGCAAAATTGAAACATGTTATGTATCAATTTTAGTGAAAATATATATTATGTATGAAGTAAAATTCAAATGTATCATCAAAACTAAGGTTTTTTCTAAGGGTAATATCTTACATGTCATATCAGATATTCATTATCTTAAGTTTGAGTTTATTTTTACATAGGAGTAAGATTAGTTATTTTTTTTACTTTATGAAATTTAAAACATAAGAGAAAATAAATTTAACACCACAAGGGAAGAAGTATCAAATATGAATATACTTTGATGAATTTGAGTGCCACTATTATTTTAGAGGTTGCCGCACTATAATGATACCAATCAAGATATAGCAAGGGAAGCCGAAGTAAATGAACAGGGAATTTACACCATGATAAGTTATTCCATGTCATGATAGATTTTTATTGCTACTGTAGAATTCAAAGGAGTTACAATGTGAAGATATTTTTTTCACCACAATGCATCCATCTATATATTCTCAGCCACTTAAATTATTTTATATATCTTGGTCACATGTATTTAATTTGAAGGAAACAATATCACATGAAGAATTAAAGGTTATGGGGAATCAAATATAAAATAAATTATATTTATACATACATATTTACTAAAACTATATCATATATAAAAGAAAGAAACCAACACCATTATTCCACCAAGAATTCATCTGTAACCGTGTAACATTAATTGAAAGAATTTCCCATGGATTAAGATAAAGTCTATTAGAAGCCTTCAATTTTTAAAGATGGTGTTAATATTTAAATTATTTTTACAAAAGTGTATAAAGGATTTAAACTCTCTATCTCTATCTATATCTATCTCACTGAAGGAGAGTTATAACCACAATTAGGTTTTGATGTAATATATTTATACATTTTATACATATTAGTTTTATCTCTCTTCATTATTTTTTCTCTTTCATGTTTTCTCCCACAGTAACCTTCTCATCTCTATAAAAATGAAGAACTAAGTTTCATTGATAAATAACTTTGGGTTTTTTGAGGGAGGTACCTGTAACATCCTAAATCTCAATGTATGACTCTTTTTATGTTTTTCACATATTATGGGTGTAATTAAAAGAGTTGAGGCTAATTAGGGATGTTCAGATAAGAAAATGGGTGAAATGATATAAATGTGGGCTACAGGATTGGTTCATGTTATGAATGGATACATGAATAGATTTTGGAAGAATCCATTATTATTTATTCACGATGTGAAATATATTCATGACATGAAAGGTGAATTTATTATGTGAACTAACTTTAGGATTTAATCTTAGGTGACATGTTTTTTAGTGTATCATCCAATCTGAAAGTTCACAACATGAATACTAAATTCACATCATGAATTAAGGTGGTTTTTGCATATTTAATGACTTTATCACTAAATTATTTTCTCATCCACCTATTTACTTCCTCCCTAAACCCTAAATTCTCTATAAGAAAATTTAGACTCTTCTCTTCCCTTTAAAATCCTCTCTTTAATGTTCAAACACCCATTTCATCCTGTGTATTCAATCTAGTAAGTTCTTCTTCAACCATGATCAATTATATCCTCTAATACTTGATCAAAATCAATTAGGTATTTGGTGATTTGGTCATATTTAGGGGGTTTTTCATGAAGAACTAGGGTTTTTATGACCATTGATATAATCGATATTGAGATTCATGGTTTTGGATTATACACAACACTTGGGGTAAAGACCATTGTTGGCAGAAAATCTTCCTTGGTGAGTTGATTTCATCCAAAATTTTTTGGGTGGGGTTCAAATTCTACCTCAATACTATAGTTATAAACATGTCAAAAGAGAAATGGTTTTTGAATTTAGTGGTGCTTACAGACATAGATGATGACCCTTTCCTTGATCATCATTATTTCACCTAAGGTTGTAATCCCTTTACTTTAGTGCATGTTTTATACTAGTCATTGTCATGTTTTTTTGGTGTGAAGGAGTATCCATAATGAACTATGTTTAATGATTGATCACATGTGGTGTGCATGTGTATCCTTTAGATACCTATTCATGTGTTTATTGTATATGTATTGTTCTGGTTATTTTTTTTGTTTATTTGATGTGTTGTTTGATCTATAATTTGCATCTTGTATCATATTATACTATTCTTTTATCTATTAGTTGAGCATGTAATTTAATACTCATGAAATATTTCTATGATGGGGATGTGTCAGATGTATGGTTGGAATGCCTTAGAATATCCCTTTAAGAGGGATGTGTTAGTCATGTTTTTGGGATATCCCATTGAGGGGGATGTGTTAGGAAACTAATTATTGTTCCATCCAGCATGGTACTGAAGTAGGTAGATCCAGTCTCCGAGGACCAAACACATACTTGTACTTGTGTGATATATTATAGATTATATTTCTACCATGTTTATTTTCATGGTATGAAACTATATTTTATTATTAAATTATGTTAAGGTTTGTTTTTTGTGTCTTATAGAGCCTTTTACTCACACACTACTCAGGAATTTCAATAAGCTTGTATATTCCATGATCAGGGATCTAATGAAGGGATAAGGCTCTATGATAGATGGTTGGGAAGGTTAGTAGGAGGATTTAGATGATGTTGGATGGAACTTTTTATGGATACTACAACTTTTGTTATTGGATTACACATACATTAGATACTTTTGTGGGTTTTGGTTTATTTACTTTACATAACATACTACAGCTACATGAAATGAGTTTTATTTTGTTTATTTATTTATTTATTTGTCATCAATTTCTTTATCACATTCTGACATAACCTGGTAATAAGGGTTTAGTCTCCCCACACAATTCTATAGGCCCTCACCACAAGTCGGTAATCTCTTACATATGGGGAGGTGTGCATAAGGTCATATGAAACCCCCAACAAAAACTTAGTGGTTCGGGTTGGGGTGTTACAAAATTTTATCATAGGGGAAAAATTCAATAACTAGTTTCTTCACTTTTCCTTGATTTAGGACTGAGTAGATAGGGATAATATGGTTTGGACTCGGGAAATGGAACTTTGTCAATGCTTGGACAACACTGTTTAGTTGAACCCTAAATTGCTATAAAGCGGGAATTTATGTTTTTACTAGGTAATGTTACCATTGATTAAATTTACCTTCGGTGATACAAAAGATATTGATATGTTTATTTATGTTATTTTTTGTGCATTCATGAATAATTATAGGCATATAGGTTCAAATTCCACATATACCAGTTGGTTGTATTAGATATATCCTAAATAACTAGATGCTTGTTGAAATTATGACATGTGTTTTGGAAAATTATTTATTGCATTTTAAATTTGAGCCTTTTGTATTATGTGAGTGAGTATATATGTGTGGATGTGACTAAAATATAGGTTCTGAAGTCTTTACTTGGGATTTTGGTAGTATTTAGGGGGTTATACATTGTTCGTGTGGGTAGCCTCTTAGTTTGAACCATGTTGTAATCCTTTGTGTGTGCCTGTGAATTGTTAATACTATTATTTCCCTAGTCCATTGTTTAAGTTGTTGGGGTTTCTTCTAAAATTTTAGTAAATTCATCCCTATAGAAATATTTCATATATAGTTTCACCACCTCTTGAGTAGGAGTATTTAACTAATCATGTTTTTTTAATTGCTTCAGTAGGTCAAGGAATAGAATTGGTCTAACTTAGAATCTTTTAGATGGTATTTGTTTAAGGTGGAGGAGCCCATAGGGACAGGATGATGATGATTGAATCTATGTATGAATTTAATCTCCATCCCTCCTTATCCTTCCAGGGAACTGGAGGTCCCGAAGATTCAAAGAATTGGATATGAGTCATAGAGAGAATTTTCCACTTGGTAGAGGTACCAGATGATTAGAAGGATAATATTTTGACTATTATGATTTAAGGTGTAGAAGGACTAATAGAGATAAAATTTTAATTATTTTTCATGTGTGTTTCAATGATTTAATCCCTTAAATTTAAAAAATTTGAGTCCTTTTGCATCATTTTTGGATTTTTGGTGAATTTTGAGCTAAAATATGAAAATCAATTAATTATGGAATTTTAAAAGTTTTTTTTCACTTCTATAATCCGAATAATTTATTTAAAATATTGATTTAATTGGAGTGATTTTTTTAGTATTCCTTGTTTCGTGGGATAAAACTTTTTCTTCTAGACCTAGAGTTAATTAGAAATCCATATGTCTAGAAAATTCAGTCAAGTTGAAAAAGATTTGTGGCCGAAAGAATGGACCCTGCCACAGTAAATGTGGAATAATTTTGGCTATATTTGAAGGATGGATCAAAGTTTAATTTTCACAATAATTCTTATGGATAATTTCTATAATTACAGAATCCATTTAATTCACCAAATTTTAGGAAGCTTAAGAGTCTTTTCAGCCAAAAAAAAGTATTCTTGAATAATTAGGGAATAATTTCAGTAAATGTGTATAAAGAAGTTGATATTTTGAGGGTACATAACCTAGTGATAGAGGAAAAAATTTTATGAATAAAACTTCCTGATAGTCAGCTATTTACTATGATGAATAAACATAGATTTTTTGTAGTTAGAAACTTGAGAGAATATTTTCCACACCTTAACCCTATAAATATGTGTATCCATTTTCATTCAAAGTTGTTGAAGAAGGAGAAAGAGGGGTTGTGCCGGAGAATTAGAATCTTGAAATTATGTACATTTTCTATTCTCTATTTTATTAGATTCATAATTCTATCTTCTTACCCATTCAACTATATTATCTTTCACATGGAGGGGTAAAATATTTATTGACCGGGGAAGGGAGGGTTCTCCTTTTGTAGAGTTAGAGTCTTGTGCTTTAATTTTAAAAAATATTTTTATATTGAATGATTTATATTTTTTATGGTTCCAAATTCTCTTAATGTGATTATATTTAGGGTTTTTGTGTCTTTAATTATTTATAGATTTGGATTAAGTTCTTTAAACTCCCTTCACCTAGTTTAGTTTGTCTCGATCGAGAAGATTGTGTTAGGTAGTGTGTGTCTAGTGATATTTGGCACATGTGTGTAATAAGTGAATTGATTTTATATTTAGAAGGATAAAAAATTGTCTATTGGGACTTTACTTAGTGTTTTGGGTATGATTTACTAATTTTCATGTATGTAAAATGGGTTTCTAGTGATTTCTTTAATGAAGGGTCACTGCCAACCCAATTGAGGAGTCTTTCATTTATTGTTCAATCAGAAGAGAGGGGGAATGGACTTTATGAGCATGATTACATAGAGAAATTTTTTCCCACCCTAAAACCATCACTTTATTTATTAATTGTTTTCTAATATTTATTTAATTTCTTCCTTTATTTTTTTTTAAAAATCAAACAATTAAAAAAAACCTCCAGTTATTTCTCTAATTAATGTGGAAAAAGTTATTTTTGTGTGCTCTTATCTAGATACAACCTAGGATAACCTATTTAATTCATTTTAACTTAGGAAATAATTATTTTCTCTACATCTTATGATAGGCATGTGTCAAAACTTAGCATCATTACTGAGGAGGGGATGTTGATAATCTAATTTTCTAAATTACATGACTGGAACCAAAAAGACTGAACCTTTCCCCCTAGATCATAGAATGGAAAGAAACTTATTTAATTGAATTATAAACCTTAATTTTTAATATAAACTTATGGAAATTTCTCATGCAGAATTGAGTGAAACTTCAAGTGTTCACTCTGAGCCTATCATCATGGATAGAAATCACAACCAAACCCTTAGAGACCTTTATGCACCAAAATTCCTTAAATGAAATAATCAAATTTCCATAATCTAGTTACAAAATGATTTTTATATGAAACCTAACATGATCCAATTACTTACGAAATTTCATGTCTTGGTAGTAGAAGACCCAAAAAACATATTAAAGAGTTCACATATGTCTACTCTACTTTCAAACCCCGAGGATAAACTGAGAAGTAAAGTGGAAGGCATTCCTATTTTTATTTGAAGGAGTTACCAAATAATGGTTTTATATACTACAACTAGGATATTTTCAAGATTGGAATAACCTAGTGAGATAATTCATGTAAATATTCTTCCCCACCTCTAGAAGTATAACCATTATAAAGAAAATATATACCATCAGACAGTCATATTGAGAAACCCTATATGAGTACTGAGAGAGATTTAAGAAGCTATGTGGTAGATTCTGACATCAATAAATTAAGGATCATCACTTTCATGTTTTATTTTATCAAGTATTACAATAAAATGATAAAAACCTTCTATATTAATCACCCAGAGGTTCATTTATTGACAAGTCTCCAGAAGAAGCAAAGGACTTGATTGAAAATATTTCTCAAAACTTTCAATAGTTTGGTACAAGGGGTACTAGAAACATAGGTTTTCATGAGGTAATAAATTCTAATCTATCACCATTATTATAAACTAAGATTGAAGAGTTAACCAGTTTGATGGGATAGATATCCCTAAAATTAAGTGAGTGAACAACTAGCACTTGCTAAGGAATGTGGTTTATGACAACCACCTAATCATTTTAATGACCAATGTGTTAAAGTACAAGGAATGAAAAGTTTTGAATTATCCCTTAATATAATGAATTTTCAAAAAAAATAAAGAATAGATAGATATTAACTAAGTTCAATATGGATTTAGAAATTAGTATAATCAAGCTAGTCCACCACAACAAAACTAGTTCCAAAACCGACACCCATTCCAGCAATAATTCCAAAACCCACCACTATTTTAGGAAAAGAAATATTATAACTAGCCTAACTACCACTAACCAACCACTTTCCAGATACCATATTAATAACCATCCACCAGTGCATAACCTCCAATAAAAAACCAATAGTAGCAATCTGAGTTTGTTGGGCTGAAAGACGCTATAAAAGATTTTTCCCAAAAAGTTTGATAGTATCATAGACTTCTTGACTAAAAATATAGAAAAAATACCTTCTTATACAATCCCAATCCCAAAGTATAATTTCATCACAATAAAAACAAGAAGTGGAAAATAACTCCCACCACCATCCACCCTTGAACCTAAAATAAGACCACCTGTGATGAGGGAGAATGAAGTTGGGAATTCTGAAAATTCTATAAAAATGTACTGAGAAGAAGAAAAGAACAAGGAGGAGGAGAAGGATAGAAAAATGAAGAAGACACAAGAAAAACCATTTTAAAGTAAACAAAGGGATAATATAGACTTACCCCTAGTATTTCCATCAAGGATAGCAGAATCAAAGATATTACAAGAATAAGTACTTCAAAAATAAATTTCATACACCTTCCAAAAAGTAGATATTAATATCCCCCTTCTTGAAGAAATCAAAAATATTTCTAATTTATGAATAGTTTTTTGAAGGATAATTTCACCAAGAATAGTATACTTCAAGGGAATGAGAGGATAAACATGGGAAGAAGTGTATCAACACTTTTCACACCAAAATTTCCAACCAAATGTCAAGATCCAGGGATGTTTTCCATTACATACACCATTGTCTCTTAAAATTTATATAATGATTTATGTGATCTAGGGTCTTCAATTAAAGTATTTCCTCACTTAGTATACACTTATTTCCATATGGGATACTTGAATCCCACAAGTGTGGTGGTCCATCTTGCAAACAGATCCTTAGTTTTCCCCACATGAGTTCTGTAGGATATCCTTGTGAAAGTAAAAGGTCTCTTTTTCCCAAATGACTTATATGTTTTAAATATGTAAGAATATAGGATCCCATCACACCAACCAATAATTTTGGGTATATCGTTCTTAAATTTGATCAAAACCATCATCAATATCCATGAAGGGACACTCACCTTGGAGTTTGGAGATAACACTATCCACTTCAATATTTTGAATCCATGAGAAACCAATTAGATGAAAACTAAATATTTTTACTCTCACATGAATTTGGTAATGAACCAATTGAAGAATCAGGTATGTGAAGGGAATTATTAGCCCTAGGATATAATTTTTTCCATTGATAATATCACTAAAAATTTGAATGCCCCAAATAATGAAGATTCTAAGTTTATATGGTAAGAATAGTTAAAATCTAATTTATTTGATGATTTGTTGAATGATTAAGATAATGATATGATTTATTATGTGCAATAGGTCTAAAATTTAGAAGTGGGGATCCTGAATTTAATTTCATCCATTTAGCATCCCCTAGATCTAGAATTAAAACCACTCCCTATTGATTTAAAATATGTGTACCTTATGGAGAGAGATAAATTACCATTGATAATTTTTAATAATAAATCTAAAACCCAAGAAATATATTTTATTGAGTTGTTTAGAGAGAATTTACAAGAAATAGGGTGGAGATTAAGTGATATCGCAGGCATAAATCCAAAAATATGTTCATATAGAATTCTTCTTGAGGGAGATTCCAAAACTATTAGAAATCCCAAAAGGAGGCTGTAGACCACCTTGATGGAGGTTGAGAAGAATGATATTGAGAAGATATTGGAATTTGGGACCATCTATCCCATTTTATATTCATAATGTCTTATCATCATTCATGTAGTTCTAAAAAAACTATCATAACAACTATGAGGAATGCAAAGAATGAATTAATTCCTATGAGAATTCAAATAGCTTGAGAGTGTACATAGATTTTAAGAAGCTGAATCAAGTTACTCAGAAAGATCATTTCCCCATACAATTAATTGAATAGATATTAGCGATATTTGTAGAGAGAAATCATTATTTCTTTTTGGATGAATTTTTAGGTTATTTTCAGGCACTCATTGCTCCTAAGGATCAAGAGAAGACTACCTTTACTTATCCTTTCTGCACTTTTTCATATAAAAGGATGAAATTTTAATTATTTAATGATTTTGATAAATTTCATATGTTCATGGTAATTATATTATATGATAACATTGAAGATTTATTAGATGTTTTCTTAGATTATTTCACAATTTTTGGAAATTCTTTGGACTATTATTTAAAAAATGTGGAAAACGTTCTGAAAACATTCATTAAAAATAATTTTGTTTTAAATTTTGAAAAGTTTCATTTTATGGTTAAGAGAAGAATTTTACTTGGACATGTAATTTTAAAAAAAATCACTGATGTGTATAAATCAAAAATTGAAGTGATAAATTAATTACCTCACCCAAATTTTGTGAAACATGTTAGATACTTTTTAGGACATGTAGGATTATACAGTAGGTTTATCAAAGATTTTAGTAAGATTTATCTCCCTATATCTAGATTAATTTTTAAAGATAGTGATTCTTATTTCAATGGATCATTTAGGGAAGACTTTTATAAGTCTAAGAGGAGACTAATTGCACCACTAATGGTGTTTGCACCAAATTTGGAAGAACCATTTGAGATAATATTTTATGCTCCCAACCAAGCAGTTGAAGTAATCCTTTCTTAGTGAATTGAGGGTAAGAAAAAAGTCATTATATATTTATTTATAACCTTATATTAATCCCAATTCAATTACACAACCATATAAAAAGATTTTTCATTAGTTTTCTTTTCTTTATATAGATTTAGTTCATATCTTCTTGGAACTAAAGTCACTATGTTTTCTGATCATGTAGCTCTTAGGTACTTGATGAAGAAGGGTGAAGATAAAACAAGGCTAGTGAGATGAATACTAATACTGTAGGAATTCGACATATAAATAAAAGACAAAAAGGGAGATAAGAAATAAGTGTTCAATCACTTAAGTATATTTCATAACACTGTTGAAGCTGAAATTATAGAAAAAGAACCACAGAATGATTACATTATAAGAGAGAAGTTGTACTTTATTGAAGGAGAAGTTCCTCGATATGATGACATGCTCAATTATATGATAACATATCATGACCCATATAATTTAAATTACCAAAAAATTCAAAAACTGAAATATGAATCTAGATATTACAATTGGGATGATCCATTTCTTTAGAATATTTGCAATTATAAAGTAATAATAATTTGTTTTCCTGAAAGTGAAATTGATTCTATCTTTGTTTTTTATCAAAATTTAGATTATAGAGGCCAATTTTGACCTTAAATAATAGAAGGTAAGGTTTAAGAATCTAGAATTTATTAACACACCCTTTTTAAATATACTCATGAATTTTTCAAAAGATGTGAAAAATGAAAGTTTTCTGCAAATATTTCAAAGAGAGACGAAACGAACCAAAATACACTTATTTTTTGTGATATTTTTTAATTATAGGGGATAGATTTTATGGTATATTTCCTAATTTAATTTGGAAATTCTTACATTTTGATCGTATTTAATTTTTTTTTTAAAATGGGTGGAGGCAAAAACCACCAAAACTAATGATGTTAAAGTTGTTTGTGATTTTGTCAGGGCTAACATATTTTGTAGGTTTGGAGAGCCTAGAGCCATCATGAGTGATCAAGGGACTCAATTTTGAAATAAGAGAATATATTATTTGATTTAGAAGTATGGGGTTCATCATAAAGAATTAAATCCCTATTATCCATAGACTAATGTTCAATATGAAGTTTCCAAAAGGGAAATCAAATGAATTTTGGAAAATATTGTTAAATAGAATAGGAAGGATTAGAGCCAAAGTTTGGAAGACACATTATGGAATAATAGGATAGCCTAAGAAAACCCAATAATAATGAGTCCATAATGGTTGATTTATGGGAAAATCTACCATCTACTTATGTAATTTGAGTATAAGGCGTATTGGGATGTGAGAAAGATGAATTTGAATCATGAAATAACTGGGAAAGGAAGAAGATTACAGTTATAGGAGATTTATGGAATTATAAGGGAAGATTTTGGAAATTATAGTATTTACAAAGAGAAAATAAGCGTGGCTCATCATATACCGATTCAACTGAAAGACTTTTATCCTAGAGAGACAGTGTTATTATTCAACCCAATACTCAAGCTGATTCTAGATAAACTTCATTCTATATGGGAAGGTTCGTTTATAGTTACTCATGTACATCCTTTCAGTTCTATGAATATTGTAAAGGAAGGAGAGGAGTATCCATTCACTATTAATGGAAATAGTTTGAAGAAATTCTATGGGACCATTCCATTAGAGCCAGTAGTGGATATCACACTCCTCTAACCTATTTATCAATAAAATCAATTAGGTTATAACACTCCTTTAAAATTTATTTCTTGTTGTGATTAAATTTAAAATATTATTACAAGTAAAATATACTTTAATGCACTGTATACACTATATAATTTATGTGTTGGGGAGGTAACATTTTTATTTTAGGATTTTTAGTTTTTGTTTATTTTTCTATTTTTCAATAAAAAAATTGTGTATTTTCAAAACATTATGTGTTTATTTTCAATTTTTATGTGTTTTTAAAACTTATGAGCTCAAATTATTATCTATTACATTTTTAAAACCCTTGAAAATGAGTGAAAAAATTTATCCTATGAAACTGAGCTTAAATGAATATTGGAAATGTCTTTTTTTCAAGTTTATTTTTTGGGAATTTCCTAAAAAGTACTTTGATTTTTGAATCCCATGCCACATCTCAATGTATTTATCTTTAAAATAAATTTCATGTGAGGATTATGAACCATTTTTTTCATATTTTTTACATTCAAATAATTTATTAATAGAACTAAATAATTCTTTATTTAACCATAATTTGATATATTTGTATCAAAACTTGATATTTTGAGGTACTTTTGTTTTAAAATATTGAGTAATTTATTTTGTTTTAAAGTCCCCTTTTCAAGAGAATCCTTTTTTATTTTGGCCTTCCTTTTATATTTAATCCTTGTATCGCCTATAGGCCATGAGAAACCTATTATGTTATCCATATCAAAATCCAATTTTCTTTATCTAACAAGTTGTTGAAGTTAATTTTCATGATCTAGTTGAACTTAAGTGTCTGTGTGTGGGGCAGGGGGGAGCTATCTTGTGTTGTGCTACATCATTTTGTGATACTTTATATGTAAAATAAATTTTTTAAGAGATGTTTTTTATACATAAAAATTCATTCTATTGGAATTTTCTCCTTGTTGGAGATTTCATGATAAAATAAACTATCCCTTTCTGGAGATTCCAAAGAAGAAAAGAAGTTCTGTCTATCTAGAGATTAAAAAAAGATGAAAAGATAAATGTTTTTTACTACTAAAATATTTATGGTGTTGGATATACCTGAGATTTTATAATATTATTATATCTGATTTACTATTATATTTAGTGAGGAGGAGACCATACTTGAAGTAAAATTAGAATATTGCAATTTTTATACAAAAAGAGCTAAACCCTCCTTATTCAACCTTTGAATCTTTGACATTTAAATCCTACCAAAAAAACATATGAACAACCCTAAAAATTAATCATGATAAACACATATCCTTGACTTGAATTAGGTGGGTATGTAGGAATTTATCAAGCCTATAGAGAATCTTGTATGAGTTTGGATGATAAAATCCTTGTTGAAAATTAACATTTTTGAGATGAGAGGAAATTCATGTGATGTAAGTGTCTTGTGTGAATGAGAGGAGAAATGAAGCAGAATTATATTGAATTATCTAAATTGATAACTTAAAATAAATTTTTTTAAGGGGGAATGATATCTTTTGTTTCTTGTTGTCAAATCGATGGATCTCATGGGTACGTGTTTTGAATTTTCTTTGATTTCATTTTAATATCAACTTCTCTAGGAGTCCATGTAATAAGTGTGGAAGAATTTATAGAGATAATATTTTCATTATTTTTAATGTGTGTTTAAAATGTTTAATCCATTCAAATTTAAAAATTTTAGCATGTTTGAATCATTTTTTATTTTTTGGTTAATTTTGTGCTAAAATGTGAAAATTACTTAATTCTAAAATTTTAATAGTTATCTATCATTTCTGTATTTTGAGCATAACCTTTAAAATATTGATCTAATTGGAGAGTTTATTTTTTTAGGATTTATTAATTAGTGGTATGAAAATTATTCTTCTATACCCTGAGAAAATTATAAATCCAAAGACCCAAAAAAATCAATCAATTTGAAAAATCTTTCTGGATGATAGAATGGACCCCACCTCAGTAAATGATATATAACATGGGACAAAGACATTCAAATGAGGCTATTTATGTTTTATTTAAAAGAGGTATTTAATAATAATTTTAAAATTAAATTTTATAGATATATTATCCTATTAAGAAATCATTTAATGATCCAAATTTGAGGAATCTTAAGAGTATCTTTATCCATAGAAAGTGTTCTTGAGTAATTAGAGAATAACATTTTGTAAACACGTCCAAAGAAGATGATATCTTGAGGTAACATTGAAAGAGATATAGGAACAACTTTTATTAAGACACATCCCCGATAATATACCATTTAATATAAGAAATATACTTATGCTTTTGGTGGACATAAATTGGAGGAAAATTTTTTCCACCCCTCAACCCTATAAATATGTGTATCCACTTCCATTAAAATGTGTTGAAGAAGGAGAAATAGGGGTTGTTATAGTGAATTGGAACCTTCATGTGCTTTGTATTTTCTATTTTATCTTTTATTATTTTGATAATTCTTTCTTATTCCCCACTCAAATATATTACCCTTCACATAGAGGGGTAAAAATTTTGAGTGATTAGGGAATGGTGAGTTCTCCTTTTGTATGTCAGAGTCTTGTGATTTATTTTTAAACTCCCCTTTTCTATGGAATTATTTATATTTTCAATGATTTCCAATTCTCTAAATGTGATTATATTTTGGGTTTTTGTATCATTCATTGTTTACATATTTGGTTTAATTTCTTTAAACTCCCTTTACCAAGTGCAGTTTGTCTAGATTGAATAGATTGTGTAAGGTGGTGAGTGTCGAGTGATAGTTGGAACATGTGTGGAATAAGTGAATTTTTTCTAGATTTATAGAGATAAAAAAATTACCTATTAGGACTTTTATTTGTGTTTTAGGGATTAATTATTGATTTTCATGCGCACAGGAGTGGTTTTCATTGCTTTCTCCCATAATCACCCATTTTTTGTTCATATTATTAGCAGATACTTAAATATCCTTCCATAAATCCCTTATATTGATTTATGGATGGGAATCATACACAAAAGAGACAGATATAATGTTAAATTGAGTGGAAAATGAAAATAAGATACTCTGAGAGCTCTTCTTCCCTGTGAGGAGGTGTACACTTTCATGCTTTAGTACTTATAGATGATCTATATTGGTTTCATGAAAGTTATGTGTAACAAAGGTGTATCCAAGTGAGGAATATTTAAAGGCCTCACAATTATCAAAGAGAATTCTTGGTTCAATAATTACAATTAACATAGGTTTATAAGCTACACAATAATGTATAAGGGCATTGGCCATAGGGGGATCCCCTAGCCCTTGACTAGTCCATTACAGGAGCTCCATTAAATATGATATTTTTCCCTAGTTAGGTTCCCTCCTTACTATACCATATTCAAATTACCTAATTTTATTTTTTTACATTGGATTTTTTATTACTTTCATTGGGATTTGTTTCTACCCCTGGACATTCCCTACTCCTAAAAGAATCAATTAAAACTTAGATTCAGTGGGTTTAAGTTTTTAATTATTTATATCAATTGAAGTAATAACAATATGATTGTGTTTAGGGTTGGGAGTCTTCAACTTTATCAACCCCAAAAAGACACCTTTCAGATGAGTAAATTTATTAATGAAATTTATCAGAATAGGATTACTATCCACATGGGTCATTGTTTTGTCATATTTAGAGGAGGGTACTTGTGAAAAAGATATTTCCATTTCAACATGATCATCTCGGTCCTATTTTCAATTTCATTCTTTTTATTTTTTCCACATGAAGAGGGATCATCCCATTGAAACTCCTATTCAGTGCCATCAAGGATCACCGTAATGGAAAAAGATTTATCAGCCCCATCAATCAAGCCTTGAGGTTCCACATCTAAATCTATATTAGGATTGAATGACTCATCAAGGATTTCTCCTATAGCAGCCTATCTAGAAGAGGGTGTGGTATGCAAGACCTATGAATTATTATCCTCAAACACAGGTGCTCCAATATTATTTTCAAGTAGATAAGAAAGGCACAACTCTAGATTAATATAATTTATAATTACATTATCCTAGTTCAGGTTGAGCTCCAGTTCAAGGGTTTATTGATTTTTGACCACTAATAAGAGGTCCTTTGTAGACATATACTAAGATTGAATGAATTTTGTAGCTTTATTCTCTTCAATAATACCAATAAGGGAGACAATATCATTTTAGCACCCCTTTAACTCATTTTTTGAGGCTAGGGGGTCTATCCAGGTTGTTCACCAGGGTCTTCTAATAGATTTTTCTTCTCATTTTCAACCCCATTTTGAGTCTCTTTTCCCCTTATTTGGAAGAATTTTAATCCATTATTATATATATTCCAGGATCCAAGATTTGGTCATTACCCTTTCTACAGTAATTGTTATTCTCATAATTAACCTTGTATTGAAAAATCTACATGCTTTATCCCTATTTCATTCAAAACATAAGTTCCAAAAAAAGTTTCAATTTGAGAAGAATTTGGGTTTCCTCTCATATTGAATCTCAATATTGATGATATAATCTATGGTTGTTAGGATTACTTCCTATACTAGTGTATTAGATATATCAACCTCTACATGGATTATATCACAATTACTGAATATTGGATAATAAGGTTACCTATCCATCCTAATGGTATTTCCAACTGAAGAGGATATATTTAAAACGATATGAGGATGCCAATGTAACCAATTCAATATAAAAATGTGAATCCAAAACTGAGTAAAAGTGTTCTTGACATTTCTAGGATAAAATTTTCTCTCCTATTCCTGAATTCTCAGGAATCTTGGATTCAAGGAGATTGATCCCAAGATATATTCCATTTTTTTACACTCATACGAGTGAAAGAAAATGTGGTAATAACATCAACCCATATCTATCATCCTCCGACCATTGAAACCCAAGATATCTAAATCCTATGGGTAAGATAATTAAACCTTTAGAGCTTCTCCCCCTTTAGATTAAAGACTCATGCAATGATGAAGTATCATCAAAGATTCACTTGTTCTTCCATATAATCTTGGTTGGTTGATACATTAACAATTATTCCCATCCTGATAATCCTTTTATGGGGTAGAATATCAAATTTAGAGAAGGAAATATTAGTGACAAACTTGAACACCTCAAAAAAATTATTCTTTATAGATAAAGTTTTAGTGGGGTCATGCACCACCACATTTTAATTTATTATCATGCAGAGGTGAAAAGTATCTTTGTGATCAAAATAATCAAGCTACTTGATGGGAAGATATGAGATGACTAGATTTTTTTTGACATCACGCTTTGTGTGAGATTCATACTCTCTAGGTCGAGGATTTTCTTCTATGTCCCATGGTTCCTCTATCTAGGAATAGAAAATAGATTAATATCTTTTTATTGAATGAAGAGAGATTAAAATTGGATAGAATCTTTTTGAAGACATCATTCATTATAATAATGCCTGGACTATTGAATTATGTTATCATTTTAACACTTTAAATGTATTGTAATACTAGAAATGAATCAAAACATTGATTTATAACTAAAGGGAACTGATCATGATGATGTGGATAAATGAACACATGTGATATTACATATGGCATGCCCCATTGTACACTATGATGATGATCAATTTTAGGTTATGATAAATACATTTAAATGACTATATAACCAACTACGAATTTTAAATATTAAAAAATACAACATCTCTTGTTTTTTTTACATTTATAATTACCCCAATTGAAAAAGATACCATAAAGACTTTGTGTAAAGATTCATAACTATTTGTGAATCCATCGATATATATTTTAGATATAGTTTATCAAAATCTCTTAATTTTGGAAAAAATAGTTTGTCTTAAACTCAATCCCTATCCTAAGGAAAAATGGTGTTACCATGTAGGTATTTGTAGTGTTGATAAAAAATATGAAATCACAATTTCATAGATATAAGAAAAGATAGTCCTCGAATAAAGCGTTAGTTATACTCAATATATAAAGGGGCTTGGTGTGTTCTCCATCAAATATACACATATCTTCATATGAACATGTCCACGATAAGATATATCATATACATCATATTTAAACCTATATAATCCCATTGTCTATAACATCTAGTGATCACTATAAATAGAACACGTCAATATAGTATATGAAATCTCATGCATTCATGATTCTATGAAAATGACCAACTTATTTGATGAATAAACTACATGTAAATCATTTAGAAGATGAGAAAATCACATGTCCCTCATCCAAGTAGTTGATCACATAACATGTGAAACATATAATCATGGCCATTCATTTCCTCATTTTAATTAAATCAAGCGATTCAATATCTTATATCATCATGTGAGTGGAAAAATACCAACTTGGTTGAGCTCTAACAAAAAACATGATAAAAATATACTGAACCACCCCTAAGTAGCTAAGAATCAAGGCTTTGGTAAAAAAGGTATCAAAGTACAGATGTTATCATGCTAGAAATATCACCAATCTTAGGTAAAAATGATTCATAATAAGAATAAAACACTAACTATATCAAAGTCTGTATGATATTCGATGAGATCTACTCTAGTGGGTTAATCCAAATAAAAGGTATTCACTAATTATCTCATGATTTATTTTCTCTTTCTAATCTCAAAATATCATCATAACTCATAATACTCTATTATGTTCATTGATTGAGAATAACTCGAACTCATACTTTGAGGGGATATTAACATTAAAATATTCATTAAAAATAATTATAGTATATATAAATGAATGATAAATGGAGATTGAATTTATTATAAAATTATGATACATTATATAACCATTACATCCAATATTTCATGTATCTTATACCAATATATTTAATATGACCCTCATTTTTTTGTAGTATTTTTTTTATCAACAGATCCAATACATTTTCTTTTGTACCCACCCAAAAATCCAAACATCTCATCTATAAATGATTTATCATTTGAGATGGTGTTTTTTAAGGATGTGTTTAGTCCCTTGGTGAGACCAGGGTTCTTTATAAAGATAAGTGAATCTATTATTGTCATAGTAAATATTTATTACTCCCTAAATTATAGAAACCAACCCAAGTTCAGAAATGTACTTCATGATCCAAGTAGGTTCCTTCACCACATTTGATACAATGATACAATCTACCTCTATTGTTGAGTATGTTTTATTGGATTTTTAGAACTCTTCTAATTGATATTTCTATAATTTTTACGAAATAAAAAAGCATATTGAGATCTCATATCATCTTTTTTTGATTGGAAACTTGAATCAGTGGTACCTATTACGTAGAGATTTTCCTATCCTCCAAAGAGTAAGAACATATCCTTAGTTCTTCACAAGTACTTAAGGATGTTTTTAATAATAATACAGTGACTCTAACTTTGATTGAATTGGTATTTACTAGTTATTATAAGGAAATAAGAGACATCGGGCCTAGTACACAACATACAATACATGATAGATCTTATGGAATATATATAAGGAAATATATCACTCATTTCTAACCCATTAAAAGTATATTTAATATTCCTAAGATTCATGTCATTTAACACTAGTAAATACCTATTATTTTAGTTATCAATGCTAAAAAACTTTATAAATTTACCAATGTATGTGTTTTGACTGAGTCCAAGAAATCTATTAGATCTATCTCTATAGATATTTATACCAAGCATGTAGGATATTTCTCTTATATCTTTCATTGAGAAGCATTTACCCAAAAACATATTTACATAATTTAGTGTTGGGATATAATTTCTAATAAGAATTATTCCAAGCAAATACAATATAAAAAATACCACCACACTACCACTAATCCATTTTTATATAAAATAATCATTTTCATTCTTGATGAAACCAAATACTTTGATCGCATCATCAAACTAGATATTATAATTCCAAGAAGATTCCATCAATCCATAAATGGATTTTTGTAACTTGAATACCTTAGAAAACTCATTTAGAATTTAAAAACCATTAGGATGTATCATATACACGTTCTTAACTAAATTAATCTGAATGAAAGTGGGTTTTACATCCATTTGATATATGTCACAATCAAAATTAGTTGCTATGGAAAATAGTATCTGAATGGATTTTATCATCGCATTAGTTGAAAAAGTATCTTTATAGTCAATTCCATGATTTTTTTATAAATATTTTCAACTAAACATTCTTTATAGGTAGATAATCTACCAGCTAATTGTTTTTCTTTTGTAAAAATCCCACTTTCACCCTATCAGTATTATCCCTTAAGGTTCATCCAAAAATTTCCAGAATTGACTAGTGTATATGGAGTCCATTTAAGATTCTATGGATTTTATCCACCTCTCAGAGTTAGAACACCAAATATCCTCATGATAGGTAGTTGTTTCATCACTTATTAACATTAATTCATTATCATTTTCCAAAAATAAATCCAAATATATTGGGATTCTAAAGAATACTTCCAAACCTATGAAGTTATTTTGTAATATGGTTTATTTTTTCTTCCATAACTATTTATGGCACAAAATCAACTTCCATCTTACAAACACTTCCTATTTTTTGATTACAAACTTCTAAAAGTTCAAATTTACTACTACTATCTCTTCAAATGATATATTCCTTTTCAAGGAATATATAAAATCACGCCACAAACACTTAATGTTTAATATTATTATAAAAATAATATCCCTTAGTTTCCTTGGGATAACAAACAAATAAGCACTTATCATAGTTGGGATCATGTTTTTCAAAATCTAAACATTGTACATATTTTTTACAAACCTAAATCCTCAAAAAATATAAATTAGGGATTTTACAGAATACATATCATATGGTGTCTTTATAACTAATTTAGATGTAAGAAAATAAGTAAGAATTAAATATCCAAGGGAATATACCTAGAATGAAATAGGAAGGTCAGAATAACTCATCATCAATTGAACCATGTACAACAGGGTACAATTCCTCCTCTCAAACACACCATTCAAACATGGTATTCTAGGTAGAGTGAGTTGTGAACAAGTTACCCAATCTCTTATATTATCAATGAATTCATGGCTCAATTATTCACTAAACTAATCTGATTGGAGAATATTTATACTTTTTCCTATACAATTTTGTACTTAATTATGAAAATATTTGAACTATTCAAAAGTTTCATACTTCTGTCACATAAAAAAATCAATATTGACTGAAGTCCCGAGTAAAAGTAATAAGGAACCTAAATCTACTACTTTATTGAGTACTAATTGGTCTACATACATCACTATGTATGAGATTCAATATTCCTCCATCTCTTTCACCTTTTACAATAAAAGTCACTTTGGTCATTTTTACTAATAAATTATATTTTTAGTTATCAAATTATTCTTAATTAAATGGTTTAAAAAATAAATCTCTATGGATTATTTTGATGTGTTTTTAATTAATACGTCTAAGGAGACAATTCCAAAGGTAGGTGGTATTAGAATCAACCCTAACATTCTTATTCTGAATTTTATAGATAGAATTATCTATATCTAAAATATATAAACCATTTACCATGTTCCAATTCCATAAAACATTTCATTATTATATATATAATAACTGTTGTTCTTAACGATGAATGAAGATACCATATTATTTAAAGAATATATATAAAATAAATTTCTATATATGGTCTGGAACATAATAACAGTTCTTTAATTCCAGTACTAATCCACTTAGTAAACATAAATCATATGTGCTAAACTCTGATGAAACAACTCCTACTCTATTGACAATAAAAATATCCAATTTACCCTAATTTAACAATATTATATATCTAAGTCCATGTTTATCTTCACAAATTTATGATGCACACTCAATATCTAATACCCATGAGTCAAAGTTAGAGAAATTGATCACTATAACCTTCACATTCAAATTCTTAGAATTATTCTCTTTGAGAACACTTATCATCTTTGGATACCATTATATTTTTTTTATAGGTCACACCTATAAGATATCTCAAAATGATATACATATCTATAGGTGAGTGTCAGTTTTTATATTTTTTCATCAATGAATTTTAATGAAAGTACTCCCATTAAAATTGATTACCCCATATATAAAATCTATTAAGTGATTCAAAATCTATATTTTAGTAATAAATGAATTAACTATTACATTCCACACATCACTTAGTTATTTTGGAATGAAATCATCCTGATTATATCATATATGAATCTTTTATAGTTGAGTGGAAAAATCATTATTTGAATCCATTACTTAGATAAACACAACTCTATTCCAAAGGTATCCTAACTCTTAGGATATCTTATACAAGTGTTACCCAAATTTCACAATGATAATTAATTACCAAACTTTTAGGGTTATCCATTTACACTATGCCTTATACAAGATAATCTATGGGATCCCTTTTATGGGATAATCTACCCAATTAGATTATAGAGGTCTTGACATATTATTCTTCATAATGAATCTTACACTTAATATTTAAAGGGGTTTCATTAAAGTCTCACCAATTTAGTAAACATCACATGTATAATAAATCTATAACTATTGATTCTCATTTAATATTTATTATCTAATGTTTTAATATTTTATGTATAAATGCTTCTAATAATTTAGTTTTTTATTCCCTATTCCATTGAAAAAATTAATATATTCAAACCATATTAATATATAACTCCTTACATAGCCCATGGTTTGTGTTACTCACCCGAAAATATAATTTAAAAATATTCACACGTATCCAAATTCATCTCATGCATAAGGCATATGAAATTTTAATGCAATGTTTTTAAATTATATGAGATGAATAATCTATGAATGAGTAATATTGGAACCACATATAGCCAAATTCCACATTTTAGAATAATGAATAAGCCTAAAGGTTAGTGGGAAGTCCAACCCAAAGTTCCTATACCCAGAGATACTTTCTTCAAAAGATAATACAATAAATAATTACTCTAAAATGTAATATTTATAAACTATATTCAACAAATAAATTCAATCTAATAAATTTAATTAAATATTGAGGTCAAGGTAGATGGAAATAGAATATTATGTTGTCGTACCTATCATGTAACTCATTCCTTGAAAAGTTTACAAGAAGTAATTTATCACATAAATTAAAGAAGTCACAATTTTAATATACCACAAAAATTTTATAAATATAAATATTCAAAGTAATACAAAAATAAAGAATGAATATTTATTTTCCAAAACATGGGACATAAAATAAACATTTTATCTTAAATTTAGGCACGGAAAACATCATTATATAAGTCCTAGAATGTATAATTTATAATAATTTTATAAACTATAAGTATTTCAATAGAAATTTTAAAATTTTAATTTTTTTTATTATATCATATCCTATGGTTGATAATAGGACTATCATTTATAATATTTCATTGATATCACATCTTATTATTAGCATAGTCATAAGGATCCATTCATATATGATAATATCACATATATCATCAATACGACATGTTTTTTTGTGAAAACCAATATTAAATCATATCATACAATATCATATATCATAAATTACAACATGATATGAATCCACATGTTTCATGTATATCATAACATTTGATATACAATAGCCGTATACTATGACTAAGAAAAATAGAAGCACTACTTTACATCATACATTGTGATATGGTCCCAAATACCTTATTATATGATTTTTATTCTCATAACCAGTTAAAAATATTGATTCATTGATTCATGTGTCTATGATACTAGTGATGGGATTAGTTCATTCATCTCATGAACTTTGTAGCAGAGTAAAATCCATGAAATTCTTAATATAACATCAATCGAATCAATAAGAATAAATGAAGAACATAAAATTAGTGTACCTTTACTTTCCAAATATCCACAATTTTTTATTAAATGTAGTATTATTTATAGGGATCACAAAATAAACTTCTAAATTAATCCTTCCTCTAATGTAATTACACTAGCCTTGGATCCTCATTCATATTATTATAATGCTCTTAAAAGGTGTTCTATCACCTTCCTTGATGAATATAAATGAAGAGGAAACAATATAAGAGATATTTGGATTTAGATTGCATGAATAATTATAATACCAATAGGGGTATCCCATACCTATTATAGACTCTCTTAATTAAATGTGTAGATTCATGCATTGATTGACATCTTATGGAATCCATCATGGAAAATAATAAGGCATGGACTATTGGAGTATTTTATTTATTGAACACTTCAAATGAATTTATATTCCATAAATGATCCAAAACATTGATTCATAACCAAAGGGAACTGATCATGAAGATGTGGAATAATGAACACATATGATATGAAATATTCCATACCCCATAATATACTATGATAGTGATCAATCATAGGCTATGATATAGGCATCCACATACCTGTATCACCAATAAAGTTTCAAGGATATCATAAAATATGATATCCATTATTTTGGTGAATTTATAATAATTTTGTGGTTTATAATTCGTCCAAATACATGGGATTGAATTTTTCCTTTTTTAACAAATGAAATAAAAATATTACAATTAATAGTATTTCCACTAGTGGCCCTACCCCACCATCGATCATGGCTGTGGTGTCAAAATTTTATACTTTATACTTTTCCTTTCCTTAGTTTTGAAAATAAAAATCACTTTTTAAAAACCTTATTTTACCAAATTGGTATGTCTAAAGTATTTTAGAATGTTTTTTTAGAAATAATATTTTTCTACTGAATATAGAAATAATCCTCAACTAAATTAAAATAAACTTTTAATACTCGAGTTTGACCCATTGGAATGACTAAGAGTCTGGTCCATTGGACTGAATAGCGTCTTCTCTATCATATTTAATAATGTTATATACTTCGGACTTAATGAAATCATATCCATTAGACTAACCAAAGTCATATCCATCATACTAATCGTAGTTATATTTCTCATACTGACCTAGTTGATTTCATCATACTGAAAATAGTATAGTCCATCAAAATGTAAAAAGCTTATAATTGTATTGTTGGTATTATTCCTACAGGATGTAATTTATAACAACATTGTAATGGTGCTCCCAAATTACTTCATATGAAGTTATTTATTATAAGCTATCAAGTGAGGAACATACGAGGCCGTTATAACCAACTATGAGATTCATAAAAATATGACTATTGGAGGGATGCATATAAATAGGAGTGCATTAATGGATCTGTGAGATGATGCCTTTGAAACTCAACACATCTGAAGATCACCCTATTTTAATATCTCATTCTTATGATTTTTAATCATTGAGAGAGTTTTTTTGTTCTAAGGAATCCATTGTGAGGATTATAAATTCTGTAGAAAATTTTTCTTTTATATTCACTTGTTCCAATCAAGGCTATGATTGAGGGATTCCAGGGATAAAAATACTGTTGATACCAATTAGGATGATCGAGGGATTCTAGGGTATTAGAATATAGAGATAATATTAATCTTCATATCAAGGGATTCCATGTTTTTGGAAGACATATATTATACCAATCTTGTTATCAATGACTTTCCTAGAGAGGAAAGATAGACCTTATAGGTAAGTTAAAAAACATGGATATCCTATGCCAAGATTTATGAATTCCTTAACTCTTAAGTTTAAAGAGTTGAAAACCTTTTATAAATATTCATTAAGTCATTATTACTTTTAATTTAAGCTTCACTCTACTTATTTTTTCACGTTATATTTCCACTATGCAATTTTTTTAGAAAGTTTATTTTATTAAATGTTTTATACTCTGATTTACCAGACATATTTTGAGTTTGATATATATTACCTTGATCATCAAATTCATTCTCAATATGATAAATTTAATAAGAGGTTTTTTTTAATTAGTTTAAAGTTTTTTAAACTAAAATTCACCCCCTCTTGAAGTCATTATTTACTCTTATGATCTAACAAAGGCCACCTCTAGTGTCCCTAAAGATTCTCCACCTCATCGCTATCTTCTAGTGAATAGTGTAAGATACCCAAGAACACCTTACATATCACTCTTGAATAATATTATATATCATTTGATAAACACCAATAATTCCTTATATAAGTCCATTCGAGTGATTGCTAAATGGTCTAGAGCTTATGCACTCCAATCATCTAGACAATATCACTTTCAAATTGGTTTCAGAACATTTTCTTCTAGACCATACCTACCCCCATTAGTATTTGACTACAGAAAACTCCCTAAAGGTGTAAATCCCATATTTTAGACTTTCTAATTCCAATCATAAAGAATCAGAACCATTAAATAATACATATCACTTTTCCTAATAATCTTCCACATGAAGAGAACTTTTAAGGATTCAAAGAAACCACCAATAATTAATTTTTTTGAACACATCATCCTATGTAGAAATAATTAGTTCCTACATTTCCCTTTATAGCCGCCCAAGTAAAACTAGGGCACAATATTACCTTATAATTTTCTATACTAATACCTTGGTAAATATGTCAGGTCAATTTCAAGTTTATCTGATTTTACATAGTTCCAATACTCTGTCCTCCAGTAGCTTTTGGATGAAATGATACTTGAGATCAATGTGCTTCATCCATAAAATAAAGATTATTTTATCGATAAATTGTGATTTGAATTTAATAAAAAATCCACTTTAATTAATCTCTATAAGTTCATTCAATTATAACTTTATATAGAGAAATTATATCCCTGTTTCAGTGATGGATACATACTCTACTCCTATAGTTAAAGTACCACTTATTGAGTTAAAAGATTATAATTCCTACATTTTCTTTCATTAGTTTTAGAAATCACAAACACTTTATTAAAAATATATTATACTAAATTTTTATTTCACGAGTGGTTTAAAATATTTTGGTAGATAATATACTTTTATAAAAAACATAGAATTAGTTATAATATAAATGAATAAAACTATATATTCTTTAATTTGATACATCAGAATGACTAGTTTTATATCTATTGGTTCAACTAGTGTTCTGCCCATCTGATTGAATGATGTTATATCCATCAGACTGAACTTTTTCTAGATATATCAGACTGACCTTAGTTTAGTTCATTTAATTGATAATATTTTTGTTCTTAGGACTAAATAAAGTTTATAATTATAGTGTTTAAATCATCTCTATCATATAGAATTTATTACATCATTTAAATGGTTCTATAAAAACAATATTGGGTGAATAATGTTTACAAGATATCAAGTGAAGATCATTGGAAGCCATTGAATCCAACTCCAAGATTCAGGGAAAATATGATCATTACAGATTGACTATAAATGTGAGTTAATTTTAGGTACTAGGAGATGATGTATTTTGAAACTCAACACATATTAGATATTTCTATGCTTGAAAATATCATTATTAAACTTAATAATATTTTAGAGAGTTGTAGTTCTAAAGATTTTGAGTGAGTAATTTTAAAATACTTAGAACGTTTTGGTTTTATATTCATTTTTCTGATAAAGGTTTAGATCGATGGATTCTGAGGATAAAAAGAAACGTGATTCTGATCCAATGAATTAGGGATTATGAGGATAGGTATAAAAAGCTAAAACCAATAATTGAATCAATGGATTCTAGGGTTTTGTAAGATATAGCTATTCTGATAATCATATTGAGGTATTTTATAGTCAAGAAAGACATACCTTTATAGTTAGGTTAGAAACTTTGGATATCTTAATTTAGGATTTCTGACTTCCTTAAATCTTAAGGTTAAAGATTAGAACAACTTTTATAAATCTTTTAAGTCATTATTAGTTAGTTATAATCCTTCATATTACTTGTTTATGCCAGTTTTATATTCCTCTATGAAATTTACATTAGAAAGTTTGAATTACTAATCTTTCTAATAACTATTTTATCATTTTGTCTACGAGAACAATTAAAAACTATGATATATATGATTTTTTTTTGAATTTAATACATGTACTTTGATCATCAGATGATTTTGAGTCTAATATTTTTAACAAAAGTTGTTTTGGGCTTTGTGTTATTTTAATCTTTTAAACTACAATTCAACCCACCTCTTGTAGACATTGTATACTCTTATAATCCAACATAACTATCGACTATAATCTTGAAATTTATATTATGGTTATCCCACCTAAAGTGAAAAAAACCCATGATAATATTTTTTTCATCTATATATATTCTAATGTCTTAATCAACAAACCCCTTTAAAAGATATCCATTCCAAAAAATAAATAATTATTTCAAGCCTTTGAGATTTTAGAGAATCCACTTCACAAATTCTCAGTATTCCCTTCTCAAGTATTCTAAAAACTAGAAAAAAAATCTCAATGCATGAACACTTTACAGACATATAAAAACCATAACATATATCTAACTTTATTCTACTGTATTATACAAAAAAATCTTTATTTACATAGCCTCGTATTTCATTTTAATTGATTTATCTTTAGTTAACATAAAGTTTCCAACAACTGGGGATATAATTGGTTTACATCTAGTCATTTTGTATCTTTTAATTTTTTTATGAATGTACTCCTTCTAAGAGAGAATCAAAGTTCCAATATTTCCATCCCTCTCAATCCACATCCCTAAGATCCAAGCTCAAGGATGCGCCCATAAAGGGCTCTGCAATATGGTTTCTATCCCCACCGCCACCTTCCTCTTCTCTGTGGTGGATCGGCCTAGATCTTATCCTCGCTACTTCAGTTCAACACGATTGTGGCGTGCGGTCTCTTCTGCAGTGGCTTCATGGGATTGATCTTGGCATTTCTCATCATTTTCCGACCTATATGGTGGCACAGTGAGGGTTCAAGGTTTATATTTCCACGTTGTGGTGAAGGTTGCTGCTTCGTGTCTGACTCGGCTAGGGGTGTGCTGGGAAGATCTAGTTTTTGGGTGAGGTCTCAAAGGCGACGACAGGATTTCTTCTTCCTCATTGCAGGTTCAGATCCGAAGGTGTTAGCGTTAAGGGTTAATTTCATTTTTTTACTTTGATGTTCAATGGTCATTTAGATTTGTGTGGCATCGCTCATGGGAGGCTACCCACTCCTCCTTTCTAATTACCATGTGCGATTCTGACTCTGGTGAGGCTCCTCAACCCTCTGGAATCTACGGCTAGTTAGGGATGGGATGGGGTTGGGGACTTAGCTTCAATTCCGGAAACTGATAACGGTCTCATAGTGAATGGGTTCTTGATGTGGGTGTATTGTTCTAAAACTGTGATTTTGGAAGTAATAGGTTGTGATGGTTTTGAGCAAGTGGTGAAGTTTATGGTTTCAGCAATCACCTACAAGGTATTTTCTTGTGTTGTGCTAATTGTGTTGAAGTGGTGGTGGATTCGTGCCGTGTCTAGATGTTTCTGCTCCCCGCGGTGAATTTTTTTTTCCAGCGGCCTACTGTTCAAGGTTCTTGACTACATCTTATCCTCACAGATGGATCCATATGAGGTTTTGATTTGCATGTTTTCACTCGAAGTATGCGATTTGATTTTGGATGTTTGAGAGGGTATAGACTTGGCCATCGGTAGCGGCCCGTCTTTGTTTGGGATTTCTTGTCGTCCAATGTTGGAATGGTGAAAACTGACCTTAATGTTGATCTTTCTAGGGAGGGTCCTTTATTTGTTGTATGATCTAGTTTTTTGAACTTTGGACCACCAGGGCATAGTTTTATGTCTTTTTTTGTTGAAGTCATGTTTCTTGGTTTCTCACTTTCTCCTTAAAAGTGTTTCTTTAATAAAAAATTAATTTTCCAAACATCTCCAAAATGAAATTAGCTTCACTAAGATCCTTTATCTTAAAACATCTGGCCAAATCAGCTTTTAATTCCTTAATCTAATCCATGTAAAAAACCTTTTTGGAATATATCATCCATTCATTAAATAATAATGAAATAACTTCAACCATTAAACACCTTTCAGTAACAACAATGATCAAAATTTTTATAAAAGACCCCTTCTCAGTCATAAAGGCATTGAACTTATGGTTCCTCTGCCTTGGCATTTTATTTGTACCATACCAACTCTATTTCATAATGAAAACCAAGACTGCATTCCATTTAAGGATGAAACCCTATAACCTCTTCATAAATATCCCCTCTTTAGAATTTATATTAATGAAAACATTTTTGACATCTAACTATTTAGTATGCATTTTTTCTGAAGCAACCAAACTTATCACCATTAAGATAGTTGTATACTTGACCACAAGATAATTTTTTATTGAAATAATTCCCTTATATTGAAAACCTTTAAAAACTAACATGGACTTATAACTATTACTACCATATACATTATATTTCAACTAGTATTCCCATTTAGTATGAAATGCTTTCTTTCCTTATGGTAATTCTATTAGGACCCATGTTCTGTTTACATGAAAAAAATATATTTCTTATTTCATAGATAACTCCAAATTTCCATATTTTTTGAGACTCACTTCTTCTTATAGGATCTCATATTATGCTCCATCTGTTATAAGCAAGAAATGAAGATCAATTATGAACATCTAAATCAGTCATCTGATCCTGATAGACCATTGTAACTCTTTTCATGAACCACTCCCAGGTTACCCCTAACCTAGGGACCCAATATAGTCCATGGGAAGATTTTAAGGGAGTTACTAATCCATATGGTATAAAAAATAATTCCTAGGAACCAAGAACAATTATTGGGAATAGTTTTCCCCAATAATCCAACCAATGGTCCAAACCAAGAACATGAAATGACCTCACTATACATTGGGGAGTCCTGTACTCAATTACACAAATAAAAATAAACATCTTAAACACATGGAATAACATAGAAGAAAACAATATAAAATCATAACCATAACATTCCACTATTAAAATAAAACACAGATATACAACCAAAAATACAAAATATAAAGGGATGGGATATGAAGCCGAATATTCAATAATAAATGAGTATAACATATTAAAAGCTGGTAAAAAATGAATCCAAATTAAACATAACTACATCTACCCATCTTCATATGAAATGAGGGCTCACCCAACCAAGTCACCTCCACCAAATTAATAAAGATATCATGAATACCTGAAACCTCCAAGCATCACTTTACCTTTACTTGCATCAGAAAAAACAAGGTCTACATATACCCATTTGGTGTATATAGTGAATGAGCATAAAAATCCCAGTATGATCCTGCAAAGTGTTCCATGCACATTCTTTATTAGAAAATCCTAGTATTATATTTTGAAATTAAATATTTTAAAATAAATTGAAACTTTCTAGAAAATTTAAATAACACATCATATTTTATTTATCAGTTATAGTAGTTAAACAAAACAACGGAATATTTTTTTAAACATGTACCATGGGATGTACCCTAAGGCCACTAGGGTCAAGGTTCCCTAAGATCCTCACTAGTAATATCCAAAATCATAATAAACTACCACATATTGACCATCATATAGAGCCTCATCATATCTAACAATATTAATTCACTAGTTAGGGAGATACACCCAACTAGTGGAAGAGAATCTATAAATAGGATTTAACAAGGCCCCTACCTAAGAATCTAGAGTTTCCCATGAACTAGGTCTAATTTTAAAACATCTATGATTAAGATACATTTCATAATTTTTTTCTAGGAATCAGTAAATTCTTATGTAAAGAATAATTTGGAAACAATATTCATCAAAAATAGAAGGAAATAAAATAAAACAATTTATATATTGTAAAAGAGTCTCAAAATCAATCATTTTATACTTATAAGACATTTATAAATTTAATTCTCAAGAATCAAGAACAATAGGTTCATATAAAAAAGGGTCAGTATAAAACCACCGACCTTGATCAATAAAACTTTAGATACAATGATATTACACTTAAAATAAGGAGGTGGATCCTTATAAGTAAGTATAAGTCCCTAAACATCAATACCCCTTTCAATAAATTCATCCAACATGAACCCTTAGACACCATTGTAATAACCCTAACTCAAGTAACCCAGAGATGATGCATAATTTATTACACTGTCATAATATACAAGGTATATCATCCCGAATGATCGATTAGTTTAGTAGTATTGAATTAAAAGATATATACATTATTATTATTTTTATATTGAAAATAAAACATAAAACATAACAAAATATTTTTTTTGAATCCTTAAAAATCATTCAAATATTTATTCTTCATATCTCGGGGGGGGGGGGATAATGGTGAGATCAAATTCTTAGTAAGGGTTAAGTATGATAAAATATATTATGAGTAAATAACGAATAATCAATATGAAAAGGTAAATAACTAGAAACACATGACATAAAATCAATAACTTGAGAACATAATTCATCTATGGATAATATCAATGAAATAATATCATGGATAATATTAATTAAATTCTAAATGAAGTAAATTCCTGAAATTGGATGTCATGATACCAGGCATCATGATATAGTTACCATCAAGACCTTATTCCATGTCAGTTTAAACTATGGGTAGGTATACACAAAAAAAACCCATTAAATAAGGCTAGATAACAAGTTTGTCTCATGAGATATATCGATGGATCAAGGGGATATATAGTTCTGGTCCCCACCCATCACTGCATGTCCAATGAATTCCTCATATATTGATTGATCAATTTAATTCATAAACAATATACCTTATTTATAAATGTTCATATTGAATAAGGAATGAACAAGATCAATATTTCCCTAGTCAATCAAATAATTTTCAAATTAAAACATTGTACATAAAAATGATATATGATTTAGGAAATAATCATATCCATGATACAAATAATATAGGAAATATAATGTCCAATGATCAAAATAAAGCGAATGTTTCAATATATAGTTAACAACCACAAAATTAATAAGATACAATTGGTGACCATAGATTCATGGGAATGATAGGTTTTTTAATAAAATCATGTCCTTTGGAGAAATAATGAAAATGCTAGAAAAATATTAAAATAATATTTCACTGAATAGTTTTATTTTTATAACCATTTACAACTTATAAATAAATATAAAACAACATATAATGGTTATAGAGGTGGGAAAATATGTCAACATTATATACATTAAAAAGAAACATTCCTTTAAACATTTTTCAATGAAATTCCAAAATGATCCCTTTGAAAATTATTAGAAAGATTCTTTTTAAACCTTAAAAAAACCAAAGACAACATAAAATATCCTAGCTAAATCATTTGATTAAATAAAAATCACTTTTGTAATTTTTTTTTGAAAAAACAAGGATATATAAGAAAAATTTACCCAATCAGAAGAGAAATAAGATCAACTTTTATTTTAAACATTTATTTTATTAATCCAAGTGAAAACAGTGGAAAATTTAGAATAAAATATAGAAAATCCTTAAATGTCAAGTGGATTATAAAATATATGGAGTTAATAAGGATATATTAAAATATTCCATGAATGAAAATAAGATAAATCCCAAAAAATGATATCATAAAATAAATCCTCACCTATTTGGTAAATTTTACATTATAACCCCTTTAAAGAGTAAACATTAATTGAAACATTAATCATCATAAATAAATATAAATATTTATGATAAATATGACATTGGGGTAGTATATACACGACCTAAAAATAAATAGGTGCATAACACAAGATTTGTTTCAATGGAGTGTAAATTGAGATAAAACCCCTACAAATACCATAATATTAAAGTGAGAATTAACCAATTAATAGATTATGTTCAAAAAATTTAAATCCACAATAAACAAGTTTAAATACATTAAAATACAATTAAATGTAATTTCATACATAACGATGGCATATCATAGTTAATGAAATAGAAGTATAACCCAATGAATGGAAATCAAGTTTAGAAACCCCTTGCCCCACATTTTCTTTTTGTTGAACATGATTTAAATTTCAATAAAATGGGTTTAAAAATGTTATTAATTTATCCAAAACCATATTAATATTTATAATATCATATATTATCCTTTTATAACATGTTATAACCCATTCATTAACAATATTTCATTACTATTATTATTTGGGGTGTTAACTACTTCATTTTCTCATGCATGTGTTTTTGGAAGTTTTGATCCTTGAACTTTGATTAAGGTTAAATTATCTCTATAATTTTAATCATGATATAAATATATTACAATCTATATAAAGCGTAAATAGAAAATAGATCACATCACTTCATGGAGATGGTAGTCCACACTTACACACGAGCAACATTACCTTTTTCAAATGGATTATAATGTAATAAGGTTGACATGATATTATTATTATATAAGAATAATTATGTGATAAATGTCATATATATTAATCATTTCTATATTTATAACTATCCAAGTAAAATGGCGATGAAAAATGAATAAATCGCTATGTGGAGATGGTAAGGCATACGTATGCACAACCGATGTTTTCACTTTCTGTAGGATGGAAAATAAGAGTAATTTTTTTTAATAATAATCATAATAATATACCAATAGATTTATCAAACTAGATTCACTATTTTATAATTATTACATTATATTTATAAGAATTAAAAGAAGGGGGGAATTTTAAAGAGTAAGTAAATATGATTATCTCTTCTATGGTACACTTCCTTTAGATATATTATTTAGGCACCTAGGGTTGTTCTTTTAGAATTTACATAACCTCTAGAACTAGGATAATGATGTTTAAAAGACAAATGGATAGTGTTTTGTTGATATAGGTTTCTAAAAGTTGTCTGGAGAAAATAGAAAAAGTGTGTCCTTTTTTATGTTCGGGGAAGGGAATTCTTGGAATTTATTAAAGTATTAAATTAATATAAATTATTTTTCATGTATAAATGGATAAAAATTAATATAATTAAAATAAAATATAATAAAGAGTTAAAACCCTTTCAGATAATAATATTTGTACATGTTTTGGTAATGTTTTGAACCTTATCTTTTAGTTTTAACTCCCGTTAAACCATTTGAAAATTATCAAAATGTTAAAGTTTTGTACACTTTAAGGGTCAATAATGTTACCATAAATGAAAAAATGACCCATAAATTTCCAAATGATAAAATTTTTGATCATATATTATCCTCTTTTCATAGTCAATATTTTTATGATTTTTAAATAATTTAATAAAATCATATTTTCATAAAATATCATTAATGCCATTTTTGATTATATTAACTTCATTTAAATTTAAAAATATCAATAAAATTTAATTCAAATATAATTTAATAAAATTATACTTTAATAAAATATCATTAATGTCATTTTTGATACTATTCACATAATTTGACTTTAAAAACATCAAGAAAAAGATGAAATTCAAAGATAATAACACAACAAATCACTAATATGTTATATTTTACTATAAAATTCTTGGTATATAATAATTCACCCAAAATTTAATACTTTTAATAATTTTTAAATTATTTATTTTATTTTTCTATTAATTGAGTAAATATCGTGTTAGCGTTACATAAGAATTTAATCTAATTATTCAATCACTAAAAAATATAAATAAATTACCATGATATAAATAATTAAATTATGTTCAAAATAATATTTAATATTCATTCATAACATATTTTTTTCATTATGTGAATATATAAAAGAGGTTTAAATAAAGAGTGTGACATTTTGGAATTTTGCTTTACATAAAATAATATAAATACAATTACTAAGATCTAATGGATCCAAAATGCCATATATTATAATTTTGGATGTCAATGTCATAATTAATCCAATACAATGAAATAAATAAAAGTTTTGGGTTTATTTTTCTGCCTTATCACATTATTTTTAACCTTAATTACCCAATTTACCCTTTATTGATGTGATAAATATTACTACGATTACTATTCATAATGTCTAAAAATAAAAATGAGCTATTTTAATAATTTAAACCACATTATTCCAAATATTGTATCTATTTTTCAATATTCCATTTCTATAACTATCATAAACTAATTTTAATATAAATTCATAAAATAAAATGAAAAACATTTTTTAGAAAAATGTGTTTTTAAGTATAAAAATTAACTTACATCAAAGTCAAGAAAATTGATGATTAAAATTAGATGATTCTAGACCAAGTGGATAATATATTACCTTAATAATAAATCTAAAATATAATTATAATTTTAAATTACTTTATTTAATTAAAATATATGACAATATTTGAAAAATCAGTTTTTTCACTATTCACATAAAATAATTATTCTCAGAAAAATACCAAAGCATTAGAATAGGATAATTTTGGTATGGTAATTTTAAAATATATATTATTTCAATAAAATAATTTTTTTTTAAATTTTCTATAAATTAATTATAATTTTCTCTTATAAGAAACAATAGAAACCATTTTTAAAGAAAACATATTTTGAAGAATAGCATGTCTTTACTAAAAATTGAGTGCATATTTATTAAGTATTAATCAATAAATTTGTATTGAACAGGTCTTATAAATATATATATTTCATAATATAGTTAATCCAATTCATACTTTCCATTTTAACCACTAGGTTATAATAGTCATATTTAAATAATAATATTTCATTGTTCATTTATGCTTGGTGTTGCATGTTATATAAGCTATCGAAAAAGAGTTATTTTAAAATATAATGGTGTTACATTCCCACTTCAATAAATTTCAACCACACAATTTGAACTTATGCTCAGTAATTAAGGTTTTGAAGTTTTAAAATTCCTTTGTAGAAAACCCACATCATAAAATGGGTTAATAAAACATCCTCTAAGAATTAGGAAATGGAAGTATGAAGGTCCTTTAGAATAACACAAAACTAGGCTTCCAAATAGGAGAAAAGTAGTAGGAAGTGAAAATATGGATAAGAAGGATAAAACTAACTCACACGGACTGATATAGAGTGATATAAAACATTTTTAGAAAAAATTTAATGACCACAGAACCATAGATCTGTGATGGGTGAAAAGACCATTGATTCATTGAAAATGATTGTAATAGGATATTTTTTTCAAGATACTTTTCCTATAGTTAAGGAATTACTTTACCATATAGGATAGTTACATAATAAAATATACTTACTTTACATGTATAATTTCTTCCTTTAATTAATTTCCACCACAATCTCATCCTTTATCCAAATTATAAGCATTCAAGAGGAATTTTTTATGTTTGAAGCACTAAAATCAACTTATAATAGATCACATAATCTATAAAAGGAAAATAAGACATTCCTCATATCATTAAATTTTAACCAAAACTAAAATTGTTACAACAAGATAATATAATATCCAAAATTCATAATCCCTCATATGAATAAATAATATATTTTAATTAAAAGTGTCCACAATAACATCAAATGTTAAGATTTGATTATTCTAAAAATAATTAAACATATATCCAAATTAACCTCAATGGTGATCTCATTCAGTTTAAATTATATTCCTAAAATTTAATTACATTCTTACCAAATAATTTATCATGTTGAAACACATTTTAAACCTGATGATTTGATATACTTCAACCCAATTAAGAATCTAAAAAATATCATTAATATCTATGACAAATCACTATATAATCTTATAAAATCATGAACTTCACAAGAATACCATGAATCAAATTTTGACACTAACTTATAAGGTAATACTTATCTTGGTTATAAATGTCTTTGGAAATAATTCCTTTTCAATGAATCACTTTTTAACCATCAAGATTATCTATATCTAATTATCCAATATACCATAAAAAATCATATATTAACCGCAATGGTTATTTAAACCTCAATTAATTTTTTTCCCAAAAAACCAATAAAAGTTTTAAATCACCTCAAAACATCATAACTTGAAACATCAAAATGGTTATATATGCATTTGAAATTATGGAAACTATAAAATTACAAACCCGTGATAATATCCATAACTCTTAAGTTAACCCCACATGAAAACATATATGCTTCAAAAAGTTAATAAAATTCTTATTACTAAAATAAAATCATAGACTATTTCCATAAATAAAAAATACAATAAAATTCATCAAATAATACCTAAATCACTTTTTCATAAAATCACTAATGAATTCCAAGGTCTCTAATACTATCACATTTCCTTCATCAATTTCAATCACCCCTTTATCCCAACACTTGGGCACTAGAATCCTTACACTTCAATGATTAGAATAGCATAGGTCCTTCCTTGGTCTAGGAATTAACCCTTATATTAGGTAATTATCTTGGATAGTTCCCATATTACCCACATATAATACATTAAAATATAAATGGTGTCATAGGATGAAATTTACTTCCTTCAATCACACTCTTCATTTTCCCTAAAAAATTCACTGATCTATTCTTTCCTTTTCCATATATAAAACATTTTTCTATTCCTTTGAGATATTATCTAAGGTGAATCTTTCCACATTTTTGACATTAGGTAAATTGTTGATTTTTTACTCTATGGTATCCTTTACCCAAGATCTCAAAGAAATACATCCTTGTCTTCTTTAATGAGTTTGAGAGTTGGTTAATATGAAATTTGTTAATTATATATCATGATAAATGATTAGGATCAATAAAAATATATTTCTCTCTAGTAATCATTTAATTTTGTAGATTATAATAATCTCATTGTCCATAACATTCAATATTATCATGATTCATCATGGTTTCATTCATAGGGTTACATTCCATAATTTATGTTTTCTTAAATCTAGTTCCCAAAGTTTCCATTAAAATTTCTCTGATAGCTTCTATAATAACCCCAACTCCAACAACCCCGAGATAGTTTCTATTTTATTACATTGGCATAAGATACAAGGGATATCATCATGAATAACCGTTCAATTTAGTAGTCTTGAAGAATTATATACATACTAGATTCTTATTTTGACATTATAAATAAAATATAAACAATAAAAAAATCAGCATCCTTGGAACTCATTCAAATATTTATACTTCATATCTTGGGGAAAGGAAAAAAATAATGGTGGGATCAAATTCTTAGTAAGTATTAATTAAAATAGAATATTTTTTTGAGTAAATAATTCAAAATCAATATGGAAAGTTAAATAACTGGTAAAAAATTCCATTTAATAAATAACTTGAGCATGAAATTCATCCATGGATAATATCATTCTAGTAATATCATGGATAATAATAATTTAATTCTAAATAAAATAAATGTTTAACATTAGACATCAAGATATCATACATCTTGGTATCTTTACCACAAAGACCTTGCATTATTAAAGTTTAAAGTATGGGTATACATACAACAGAAACCCATATAATAAAGTTATCCAATTGGTTTATATCATGAGACTTTTCGATGCATCGAGGGACTGTATAATTTCAGGCCCCACCCATAACTTCATGTCCAATGCATTTCTCATAAATTGAATGATAAATTTAATTCATAAACAATATATTTTATTAATAAATGTACATATTGAACAAAGAATATGGAATATCAATATTTCCCCAGTCAATCAAATAATTTTCAAATTAGAACACTATATGTATAAATAGTTTACAATTTGAGAAATAATAATACCCATGATAAAAAGAATATGGATATTTAAGAGAAATTTAATGTATAATGATCACAATAAAGTGAATTTTTTAAGATAAAGTTAATGACCAAAAAATTAATAAGTGATAAGATATGACCATAGATTAATCCTAAATATCGGTCATATAATAAAATAATTTCCTTTTTTGAAATAAATAAAATGGAATTGAATATTAAAATTAGATCTCATTAAATAGTTTTATTTTTAAAACCATTGAAATTTTTTAGAAGAAGCTAAAGTGTGTAAAATGGTTGTGTAACTGGGAGAATCTATCAAAAACCTATACATTAAAAAGAAACATGTAACCTATACTGTTTTTTAGATTTAGTTCTTTCAATATTTATATATACATCTTGAGATTTTCCTTGGTGTAAGTGTGGTGTTCGGGTGCCACGAGACCCCATAATTAATATATTAAAAATATTAATATATATTAAATCATGTGAGCATTTATTTCTAGAATAAATGGGTTTTCAATGGATTAGAACCTAAAATGTTAATTCTGAGACCATAGTTGATTTCAAAGCATGGGGTTTATCCTATGTGTGACATAAAGTTGGTCAACATTGGGTTTCTGATCGAAGGAAACTGTTAGCAGTATATTAAGTCAAATAAATAAAATAAATTATTTAATTTTTTTAATTGACCTAAAAACCTAATTATCTCTATAAATATACTTTTATGGAAAATATCTAGGGTTATCGATATAACTCTTTTATATTAGATAGAAGTAAGTGTTCTTCATTGTCGATGGACAATTGGGGTCAATGACTAAAGACGAACAGAACAAGGTGAATCATGAGATGGATGAAAAATATAGTAGGATTGCCATCTTGATTTCTATTGGACATATTACTCAACAAAAATCCATCCATAATTAAATAATGTAATGTTATTTCATGGATTTATTCCCTATTTTACTTAATTTATTAGCATGTATTTTGTCTACTTATTTGTTTCAATCATTTTCTTTGCATGAGCCCATATAATTTGGTATTCTTAAAAAAAATTCTTAACCTTGTTTCACATATGAATCATACCCCTATTCTTTCTTCATTTTATAGTTTTTGGTGAAGATCTCATCATATAACAATGATATCACCTATTTCTCGTGCATTTGCACCACTTTTATTTATGTTCTTTATCATTGGACCATAATGTTGTATTTCAACATTTCTAGGTTGGATTCGAGTGAGATTGAACCCTCAAATTCATGGAGGTTGCATGAATGAAATAAAAATCAGTGTTTTGTGGATGGATAATGATTTTGTGTGGGTTATAGGTGTTTATGACATGGTTTGGGGGATAAATATCGATTCTTCATCAATGGGAGAGGTGAGGTGCAACAATATGTACCACACAAGGAATGAGTGGTAACAATCTAGCCATCGATGATGGACCATGTGAGTTAGCACTAGATATGTAATCCCTAGTGAAATTCATGGTGAAAAAATGGTAGTGGTGGAATGAGTGAGATGTGTGAAGTTTTCTTCAATTTATAGAAAAAACCAACTTACACTATGTGTAGTCCAGGAAAACACAATGTGTTGTCCCATTGATATGAAAACTAGGGTTTCAGGTGGAGATAAATATCACACGCTATGTATGACCTATACATTCCATGTGATCATGTACCAATGGCTCATAACATACTCTAGGAGTACCTGAGAATGTATACAACTAGGTAAATGGGAAGGAACATAGTACATGGGCATAAACAGAGTACATGGGCATTACCATGTACTCAGACATGACTAGAATACCCAAACATGACCGTTGTACATTGGCATAACCAAAGTAGACAAAAATTGGATGAAGTACACTAGAACGGGCTAGAATACATGGCCAGTCCTTGGGAATCCAAGACATTCCATTTATAACATGTACATGTTGTATAGTTCCACGCGGCCAGCCAATATGTGGGCAGGAAAGGACACGATCAAGTGTCCAGGTGAGTTCACTCACCATGTGACCCTCGGTACATGCTATTTACGTCCCTATGAATCATCCACCTTGTGTATCTCTTTCTTCGAGACTCGTATTTTGTTCCACAAGTGGCCTATCCTGAGAAGTTTCCATATAGAACACAATGGTCGTCTAATTTTTTAATCATAGATATGAAACGAGGCGTTATGAGAATGATTCTTCTTTCATAGACCCTTGACCAATGGTAGTAATCAAGTGTGATCATCCAAGAGAACTCAGGGTCGGTGCTCCCTTATCACACCAAAGCACGAGTCCGCTATAATATTTACATAGGCAGAGTTGATATTCCCATACTATAGAAGGGAATGGGTCCTCCATCTACGGAGTGGTATTCCACTATCTTTTCGATTTGGTGTCGAGAATGTACTTAAAAAGAGTTGTTTCTCCCTCAAATGTGGAGCGTAAAAGCGTAGAGAGAGCCCCTCCACTTCGATTCTTATGTGGTTGCATGTAGTTTTGGACATCACAGATAAACCTTTAGAGCTACAGGTTGACTCATCATTATTAGATGGGATGTGGAAATGAATATCCCCTTTCTCTCTCACTTGGGTTTCTTTATCTACATATATGTTGGGTTTTCATTTCCTTATTGCTTATGGGTTCAATTGAATATTGTATATTTCTATTTCTCCCTTCATGGGTTTCGAGGAATCCCACCGGGTATTTTTGTACTCTCACCTACATGGGATTTGTCTTCATGTGTTGGTTCTTATAAAGATGATATAATGATTGAAGGTGACCATAGTAGAATAGATTTTTGAGGATCATAATTGTACATAGCAGAGATAATTATGTTTGGTGGTTGACATTGGAGATTTTTAGATGGTCTCTCTTCAGTCTCCTTTTTTCTAGTAGTTGTTAGGTTGGGTCTTCTTTTTTGGCTGGGAATTTATTATCCCCCTTTAAACTTTTTTTATTATGATTTTAAACTTTGATTCTTTCCTATAGGTTGTTTCATGCATGATTTATATTATAAATGTTCAGTTTATCAATTAATCACTGCACTATTGTATAGAGTTTGTTGTGTGTGTGCATACATATACTTAGGCTAATGCCTCTAATTTTAGTGATACTCCTTTTTGGTGCTAGTCGTCAGTATCTAGCCTATTAATGGTGGGATTGGGGGTGTAACACTCATATTATTACCAGCTAGGTGGGTCCCAGTAGCTCAGGTCATGGTAGAGTTGTATCGAAGGTGGTCTTCTCCCTGAGTTAATATTTAGAGTTAGACTTTGTTATGGTGTTTGGTTTGGGAATTCATGGAAACGATGTCTGTAACACCCCAACCACAGAAACCCAAAGCCGGTGAATTATTTTATTAAATTGAAATGATTACAATGAATAATATCCTGAAGGACCGATTGATTTAGTAGTATTGAATAAACCAGATACATACATGGAACCATTTTTTATTGGGCGAAGAAAACAACATATATTACATAACAAAATATAATAAACTGAATCCTCAATAAATGATCTCTTATTCATAACATGGGGAAGGAAAACAAATTAAAGGTGTGAGATCAAATTATAAGTAATAGTTACATATAGTGAAGCCATGGAACAATAATAATTAAATCATAATCAATTAGACATAATCAATATGGCATGGTGAATAATTTAAATACACATTGCATCAATAAACAAAGAATTAAAATGCCACCATATATTTTTTCATAGTGAAAAACTCATAGAAAGTAATAATTGAATTCTGAATAAAGAGAATTCTTATTTTTTGGATGTCAATTATCTAGAACATGAACCATCATACCGTCGAGACAGTTTAAATTTATCGGTAGAAACCTATCTGATTATGTTTTGGAAACAAACTCGAAGGGTCTTTCACCAACTGTTTTGTCTCCTAAGACTTGTTGATGCATTGAGAGGATATAACAAGACCCTCCTGTCACTTATAGTCTAGATAATTCTTATATAATGATTTAATTCCATAACAATATGCCTTATCAATTTCCATATTGATTATAGGATACAGATTCATCAATATTTCCATAGTTAAAACAACTTTCAAAATAAACACTGTATGTAAAAGGGTATACGACTAAGACAATAATCATATACATTATACAAGAATATAGATATTTAATAGGAATTTAATTTCAAATGAAAAATGATTTCAAAGGGGTATTAGATACACCACATAAAAATTATTAGGTTCACAATACAAAGTAAGTCTCAAAGAAATTGAAATTGAGATGAAGTCCCTTACCACATCATAATCAATCGAATCGCAATAACAAAAATTAATAATCATAAAATGAATCATTAAATACCATGAATATAAAGAAAATCATGATATTATATATCAAATGGAAGCATACATACACCACATACAAGAAAGTGGCGAACAATAGAAATATCACAGAAGTAAAAGTGAGATGAGAAACCCCTTACCTTATGCCCGAATGTGTTCTTCACTTGATCTTAATGTACAGAATAATCAGATCAAATAAATTAATTAATTCATAACCTTATCTATATTTATTTAATTTATTATAATTTTATTAAGTTCATTTACTTATTTTTGGATGAGTTATAAGATACAAATTTATCACTCGAGAGCGTTTGTTTCCTTGTTTTTCACGATCGACATACTACTGTATGAGTATAGAAGTTCATGTGGAATGAATATAATTCTCAAGAATTGAATATATAAATTATTAATGAATATAAATAAGTGTAAATGGTTATGTATATAATCTGGTTACATGGTTTGAGGATGAATCATTAGATAAGTCATTTAGTGATAATCGTTTAGATTATTACGGCAGTTATTAATCACAACAAAATAATTCTGTTTTATCGTTAAGTATTATGTAAATATATTACTTATAGAACATAAAAAGGGTTATATTATAAATTTTAAAATATATACCAACCATTAAAATGGTTTTATAAATTTATTTGAAGAATAATTTGAATAATGAAACTTCATCATCCATGGAGGTTGTAAATTGGCACATTCTAGATGATTATTTCGTTTATAAAATAAAAGAGGGAGAGTAAGGAGATTGATAATGGTTATTACATTAACATGATATAATTATATTATATAGATGATACTATACTTATAATGATAAATTGGAGAGAGGTGGTTAGGAAATAATAATAAAAGAAGATAAATTTAAATGAAATTAAATGAAAAAGGAAGAGGATTTACCTCTTGAAATAACATCCTCGAGAACCTCCTTAAGAGGAAGGGTTTTGGTATTTTGTAAAGAACAAGGGCTCATGGATGTGGAGGGGGAGGGATTATGGAAGAGTATTTGGGAAGAACTTTTAGAATATTGAAGGATTAAAGGAGTGAGGAGAAGTGGGGTGAGGGGGTGAGGGGTGGTTTTTATAGTGGAGGAGAGGAGCGATTTCTCAATATTTTATTCATTATTTTATTGTTTTGATCAAGACAAGAAATAGTATTGATTATTGTGACCAAAAATAGTAATAAGTGAATGTGAGTTAGAACCAATGGTTTCTTACATCAGGCATGATGTAAGGAATAGTGTATTTATCTTAATGTATTATACCGTAAATTAATGTATTTTACTATTCACCAAAATTTCAAGTATTTTAGAAAAATACCAAAATTAACCCTAACCATTTTTCGATTTATAAAATCAAAAAATGAACTATGTTTTATGAAAATAATTTTCTAAATATGAGAAATTTAATTTTTAATTAAAATCATAATTTACTCAAAAAATATAGATTTTAAAATTATAACTGATTTTATAACACATTGAAAAATTATCTAAGGTCTCATTAGATTATTCCAAAATCATAGGACAAAAAAATATTGATTTAGGAATGAATTTTTTGTAAATAGATTATCTTTTAAATAAATATTTTAATCATAAAGTTTTAATTAAATATTTATTGGTCACAAAAATACCAACACTAAATTATTAATTTTTAAAATATTCAATTTCATTTATAAGGTGCTTAAATTTTATTTATACTTTCATGGGTGAGGTTACTATTTATAAGGGTAAGTTAATATTCACCAATAATTAAGTTGATCCAATCAGAAACTAAATATATTATTGAACGCAATTGTGTATGCCCGTTTTTCAATATTCAAATCATAGAAGCAGAAAAATTTTGTTTAATGGATACGTTATAACTATCTCATATAAAAAAGTTTTTTTTCATAGAGACTTAGTGTTGCATGCATAATAAACTATCTAATGAATTTAAATTATTTAATAAGAAACATACTATAAAATCATGGGGTGTCATATTAATAGTTAATATATTGATAATATAATTTAGTATTTATCAAAATAATTATAATATTCAATATATATTATTCTTTGAAATATTTAATTAAATTATCTATTGATCAAATACATATATTCATTTTAAAATATTATTTTACACACAATAATAGTGAAAAATAGTATTTGTTTTTTAGAACATTAATTAATTAATTTTAAAGCTACAAATTATAATTATTTATAATTATTATTATTAATTAAAACAATTAATTTTAAATTATTATTTTTCTTTAATTAATGTATTTAAAATCACAAAACAAATTATTGGTGTGTTATAATGTCAGAGTTTCTCAAGTTAGAATCTCAGGCCAGGGAACCCAATGTTGGCATAATAACCAACATATCTATTCAATAGGACTTGGAATACCTTATTTTCAATATGGCATGATGAGACTTCAGTTGCAGGGAACAAATGATATATTCATCATATAGGATTGGTTATTTTGACTTTCATGTACTTCTTAAGTCAGATCCCTATATATTCTCATCCAACCATGGTATATATTGATAAATTTTAGGATTACTACATGCTGATTGCCATATAGGATGACAATAGAGGACCATGATGATGATCAGTTGAGTTATGAGGCCGCGATTTATGGTCCCACTCATGAGGTGTTTCCCCTAGCGATACAGGTGGAGGATCGAATACATGTGGGATAAATGATAGCTTCAACTTGATAATATGATGATGCGTGAAGTGTTAACATGTTATATGGGTTCTAGAGATAGAGACCACAAAGGTTTTAGGGAAATCCAAACCCTCAGGCAGTGGAGGATTGGCTCAAGTTGGCGATATGAGTCTTTAGGCTTGTTCAGACCCTGACTGATCTGGCAGTTGCGATTAAAATCTATCTTATTCATGGAGTAGTAGGGTGCTAGTGGAGTCGAATAACTTATACTCATGATGATAATATACTCACATGGATAGAATTATAGTATATAATCCATGATGATTATTATCCTTCATACCTATACTCTATATGTATTCAGGAGATTCTCAGGTTTCAGTAAAGTGATATGATAGTTGCTGAGTATGCTAGAAGGTTTAAAGACCTCATGTGTTTCTCCCTCAATATATTTTTAGATATATTCTTTTGATAACATAATTTTTAGTAGGGAATTTGTAGATAAATCCATGCTAGAGTAGTTTCCTTGTGCATTCCTACTTATGTTGGAGAGAAAGAGTGGGTTGTAGTTATAGGGAGATTCCTAATAGAGGGAAAATGGGAAGCTGGAGTCAGAAGTGGTCATCATGGGGTTGAGTCATATATAGTAAAAAGTAGGTAACATATGTAAGGGTCTCAGTGCAGGGGGTATACCCATGCCCAGAAGTAGACACATGGATTTGCAGCGTAGGATTTTTATAGAGGATCTAGTTATCTAGGAGAGGGGTGATGATATACTTGTGATAGGTAGGGTCACATGGCTCGTGAATGCTTAATAAAACGTGATGAGGAGGGCATAAAGGCAGTGGATATACCTCTATGGTAGAGGTAGCATCATGATTAGGGATCTCTCAGGAATGGCCAGGGCGGCCCCCAGGGATGCGTTGCTGATAGAGGATTAGGTGGAGCTCTAGAAAGAGGAGCTACTGATGGAAGGTGACACTATGATATACTTCCACTATAATGAACACCACCACCACCAGGTGGCCCTTTCCAGGCTCATAGGGATGGTGGTCGAGGGCATGGGTAATTTTAGGTTATGGAGGGATATGAATGGGCTGCTCATGAGATGATTCCAGGTATGAAATTTATCTTTTCTAATTTTTTTGAATACTTATAGACATATGATAGAGTCATTTATTTATATATATATATATCCCTCATTTGGGAGATAAAGCATCTAGGTGAGGATTTATCCCAATAAGTATGGCTAGAAGTTCCTACACTATGTGATTATTCCATATCACACATATACCAGTTGTATGATTTGTCATTCGGTGTAGAGAGTTTATTTTGGGACCTCTTGGCCATCATGATAAAATATCATGATGTTTTCTTAGGAACATATTGGTTTTCTATGGTGTATTACTAGATAGACTATCATTATAAGAGTGTTAGATTCCCTTGGACATATGGTATGATATTATCCTTTTTATGTGACAGAGATCTCTTAGAAGAGAGAGTGGGGACTGTGATCAAGGAACATAAAACCATCACCCATTAGTTGGAAATATTATCCCTTGGTGTTGTGGTATCTTCAAACATATGTCTTCTAGTGATAGTGGAGGATTATTTGTACATCTTTCCTAAGGATATTCCTAGAATACCTCTAAGGTGGTAGATAGACTTATGCTTCAACTTGTACCCTAATAATTCACTGATGTCATATGTGGAAAATCATATGGCCCATAGTAAGCTTAGAGAGTTGAGGGTATAGTTTGAGTACCTTTAAGAGAAAAGTTTTATCAGACCCAATATGTCCCCTATCCAGCTTTAGTTTTGTTCGTGAAAAAAGAAGACATGATTTTGAGGATTTGTGTTGACTATTGTCACCTAGATTAGGTAACAATAAAGAACATGGACCCTTGTTTAAGGATTAATGACCTCTTAGACCAGTTGAGAGGCACATGTTCATTCTCCAAGTTCGATCTTAGGTTCGACTATCATCAGTTGAGGGTTCATGGAGATTATATTCCAAAGACGGCATCTCGATGTCACTATGGTCACTATGAGTTCTTAGTGAGGCCTTACGGTGTGAAAAATTCCCACGTTGTGTTCATATATCTTATGAATTGGATATTTCAACTAAACATGGAACGATTCATAGTTGTATTCATTGATTTCATACTCATACTCAACATATGAGGAGGAGAATATAGAGAATTTGAGTATGGTCCTAGATATAATCTTGGAACAAAAGATTTATGGTAATCTATTGAAGTACCAATTTTGGTTACATGAGGTATATTTTATAGGGAATTTCTTTTATGAGCATAGTTTTTCTATGTATTTGATGAATATTGATGTAGTCCTTTCTTAGAAGACACCCAAGATTATTATAGATGTGTGAAGTTTTTTTGGTTTTGCAGGGTACTATAAGAGTTTCATGATAAAATTTTCTAGGATATCAACCCCTTTGAACACCTTTAAATGGAAAGTACAAACTTTTTTTTAACTGAGTAGTTTTAATGAGCCTTTAATGAGTGAAGTATATGGTTGGTTGTGCTCATATTTTGAGACTATCGGACGAGGTAGTTGAGTACGTGGTGTTTTATGATACCTCTGAAGTTGGTCTAGATTGGTTGATGATGCAGAGGAAAGTGATGATTTATTATGGGATGAGGTACTTGATACTTTATTTTTATAATTATAAAACACATGATTTAGAGTTTAAAGTGGTATAATTTTATCTAAAGATGTGGAGGAACAATCTTCTGGGTGGGAATTGTTTTGTCTACTTAGGCCACCAGAGCCTCAGGTACATCTTCACCTAGAGAGACTTCAACATGAGACATAGGTATTGGTTAGAGTTCTTATAGTACTATGAATTCAAGATAGTCTAAAATTATATTAAGGGAAACATAGTGTAATATTCCCCTAGTAGGATGTCTCATTCTCGATTGGTGGAGGAGGTTCCTGAGCAGTTGGCATCATTGTAGCTGACCTTGATAGTGGAGAGGGGTGAAGTTTTTCTTTAGTCGATGGCGGTGACTCTATCACTTATTCAGGATATGAGAGAGGATCATTTAGGATACATTGACTATGAGGTTCAATGTGACTAGATATCCTCAAGAGATACACCTGATGGGTTTTCTGAAGGAGGGGAGCACACCATCCTTTGTTAGGGATGAATGGTGGTTCCAATCATGTTTGATGAGTATGTGATGAGGTAGTTTTCCACTTATTCCTAGTACGTACATCTTAGTGTTATAAATATTTACAAATACCTTCAATGGTATTTTTGGTGTGCTATCATGAGGTGGATTATCACTAAGTTTGTCTCTCAGTGTCTCATTTTTTAGTAGGTAAAGGCTAAGCATCATGTTTCAATAGGTTTGAGTCTACCTCTTGAGATCCCTGGATGAAAGTGGAATGAAATATAAATGGATTTTTTGATAGGTTTTCCATATATAGTGAGAGAACATGATGATATCCGGGTTATTGTTGATTAATTCATAAAGTCGAAACACATTCTTTCCATTATGGAGCATATTTCAATTAAGAGTTTAGGGAAGTTGTATGTGCATGAGATCATCTAGCTTCATGAGGGTACCCATGAAAATCGTCTATGACCATGATGCTCAGATCTCATCATGGTTTTGGAGAGGTCTGTAGGAGGATTTTAGCATCTAATTATGGATGAGTACAACACTTTACCCCAAGATGACTGGGAAGACCAATCAGACTATCTATATGTTGGAGGATATACTGATAACTTGTGTGTTTTACTTTAGTCAGAGCTAGGAAAATCACTTTCCATTGGTATAGTTCTCTTATAATAATATCTATCACTCTACTGTTGGCATGGAACCTTTATAGGAATTTTATATGAGATCCTTCAGGTCACCGTTATACTAGACTAAGATTGGAGACACATCTATTTTTGGGCTAGAGATGGTGTAGGTGATTATTGAGAAGGTTGAATTGATCCATGAGTGTATGAGGATATCCCAAATCTAAAAGAAATATTACATGTATTGAAATTGTTGAAATTTTGATTTCAAGTAGGGATACCATATTTTCCTAAGAATATCCCCATGAAGAGGATTGTGGATATTTGGATGGGGAACCAAGATATCCCCAAGGTTCATCAGGACATTTGAGATCCTATAGAGGGTTAACCGGGTTTCTTTCTACTTGGCCTTAACACCATAGTTGTACTAAGTGCATGAAATCTTCCATGTGTCATAGCTGAAGATATACATGCATGAACCTACACATATTACTGAATGGGGAAAGCAATACATTGAGGATGGAGACACCTTTATAGATTACCCTATGGCGATTGTGGACCAATATGAGAGGATCTTGTGTAGCTAGACCATCACTTTGGTTTGAGTGATTTAGTAGCATAGGATCATGAATGAGAGTTCCTAGAACCATCCAATTCATATGAAATCTCAATAACCCCACCATTTTGGGTAGATTTTTATTTTTAGAGTGAAAATCCTTGAAGTAGGGGAGAATATAATGACTATAGTTTTGCAGATTCATCTCTTTGAATATTTAAATATATGTCTATGGATTTGTTCTCAGAGTCATCATGGTATAGGGGTTTCATGGTACCCAAAAATCAATATATTAAAAATATTAAATTATATTAAATTATACCCTCATATATTATCATAATAAATATTTTTTCTCTTGATCATGACCTTTTATTGGAAATTTGAGACCAAAATTTATTCCATAACATGGGGTTTACCCTATGAACAATATAAAGTTGGTTGACATCATGTTTCCAATCGAGGGAAACCATTTTCGGTGTGTTAAGTTAAATAAAATAAAATAAATAATTTATTTTATTTAATTAACCTAAAAAATCCAATTCTATTTATAAATACACTATTATGGAAAATCATTAGGATTAGACGCATAAGCATGGGAGATTAGAGAGAAGTAGGCACTATTCATTTTTGTCTGTAGATAGAGATCAAGGATTGATAGTGAACACATCAATGAGAATCATGAGATGGATGGGAAATGAAGCGACATCATCATATTCATCACTAGAGGATGCATTCTTAATCAATGACCAATCCATAATTGAGTAATGACACATTATTTTATGGATTTTTAACCTATTTTATTTAATTAATAAAAATAGATATTATCTTCTTATTTACTACAATCGTGTTCCTTAAATAAGCCTATATCTTTTTGTATTATTAAAATAAAATGTTATCCTTGTTGAATATATGTATCACGCCCCTATTATTTCCTCATTTCAAGGTCATTATACAAGATCACATTGTCCAATGGTGATATCAATTTGTTCTTATGATTTTCCCAAATTTTCTTCATGTTCTTCACTGTTGTCCCATGGGGTTACGGTTTGATATTACCAGGTCATATTTGAGCATGATCTAACGCCTAAATTCATGGTATATGCATGCATGATGTACATATCGGTGTGTTTTGGATGGATCGTGATGTGATATGGCCATAAGGTGTTGATGATATGGATTATAGGATATATTTCAATTCTTTGTCAATGTAAGAGGCACAATGTTTTGGGATGTACCCCACAATGACCGGGTGACTGAAATTTGGAAACTGGTGACATATTAGGTGTAGTCACCCCTAGATCCACAATCCCTAGTGAGATTCATGGCAGAAACGATAGTGGTGTGGGAAAGATTCATAAGGTTTTCTTTAGTTTTTGGAAAATCCTAACTAACATGGCATTTATGATTGGAACGCATTCCATGTAGTCCCTTGGCTATGAGGATTTGGATTTCAGGTGGATATAAATCTCATAGAACATGTATGACCCATACATACCATGTGATCATGTACCAATGGATTGTCGTGAACTCTGAGATTACACAAGAAAGGACTTAGCCAGGTACATGGGAATGGACAAAGTAAACAGTCACATCCATTTACACAGGATGGATAGAGTACCCGAACATGGTCTATGTACACAAACATAGACAAAGTACATGGGCATGGGAATAAGTTCATGGGAATGGTTTTGGACACATGGGAATCCCCCATGAAACCAATAAAAACCATGTATAGCATGTTCACTCTATGTAGTTCCACAGATAAAACTAAGTAATGTGTAGTAAAGTACATGACTAGGTTTCCAGGTGAGGTCATAGGACGTGTGACCCTAAGTACACACCATGTACCTCCCAAAAAATCTTACACCTTGTGTATTTATTTCTTTATGACTTGGATTTGGGATTAAAAGTAGCATATCTTGAGGAGTTTTATACATAACATGTGATAGATACCTTCATTTTCACATTAGAGATATGACATGAGGTGTTAAAATCATGATACTTCTATTAGTAATGCTTGACTGAGAGTAGCGATCAGGTGTGATCATCAGAGAGATGTCAGGGTCATTACTCCCCTATCACACTAGGTAAGATCCCCCATACTCATTACATAGGTGTATTAAGTACTCTAACATACTAAAATAGGGCACATGCACTCTATTTACATAGTGGTACCCCCGTCTTCAAGCTCTGATGGCGAGCAGGTCCTCCTTTTGAGTTTGAGCTCCCTCAACTATGGAGCACAGTGGTGGGGTATAAGGCCCCATCCTTAAACCTTACTTAATCTTGAGTAATTACAAGATTACACATTTAGGATCTTTTTAGGTTTAGAGTTTTAGAGAATTAGATCATGAAACTTGCATTACATTCCACATTTAAACAAAGTGGTTACATAAAAGAAAATATTCATTCTTCCCATCAACGGAAACATATTTCAAATAAAACACAAATTCTTTCTTGAAACATCTTTGACACTATCATCACATCATGTACAATTCCCTTGACCTGTGAAAAATATTTCAAAAACTTGGGATGAGCATAAAAAGCTCAGTAAGGGTTATAAAAATATGGAAAGGAAACATGAGTTCATATATACATAAGAATGAAATCATACTTTACCCATAAAACATAATCACTTTAACATACCTCATAAAATCATGAATAAATCATAGAAATCATAAGACATAAAGGTAACTTGAGGCATTCATAACATTCTTACGTAGGGAGTAACCCTCTTGGTTACGTTTGGAATACCCATCAGAGTATATTCCCTAAATCTCTTCAGAGAAATCTTAACGTTTCACTCCTTCGTGTTACCCAATGAATTGGAGAGCTATATCGGGCTCACCCGCCCTTAGTTTATCATGGAACCACCCATCTTCATAATAATGCCCAAGAACCAAAACATAATCGTATCACATAAAACATGCATAAAGGAAACATAACATTTCCACTTTTCAATCACAAGATATTAATACAACACATTGATATAAAAACATTATAAAACCCATTTTCAAAACCAAAATAAAAGAAAAGTAAAACATGGTTTTTATTTTTCTTTTTAAAAGAAGGTATGGCTTGTAGAGGAAGCCGAAACTCAAATAACGGTCATGATGGCGGAGAAGTCGTTGTCGCCGCATACGTATGAAAAAAACATTCCCTTTTGTCATTTAGTAAACGCTTTGTATAAAAAAGATTCCTTTTGAATAAACGTAAAAGTCAAAGGGGTATATACACCGTGTAGAAGAAGGTTGTGTATAAAACAAAATATTCCTCAATGAAAGGAGATTGAGACGAAGTCCCTTACAAAGACGGTATCCATGGATTAAGGATAAATCAGTTACATAACTATGTGTGACAAACGAATACATGAAATATAAGTGGGTATTAAGTGTAAAACAATCAGAGGACATTCACACATAATCATAGAACGACATATTCAAGGTGTACAAGTTTATCCCAAAGAATCGAAATTGGGTTAAGATGTTCCCTTGCAATAATTAGACAGCCTAACGATGTCAATTCAAAATTCAGAAAAAGAGTTGATGAGAGATAAAAAGGGTATCTCATCACTTGGACATAAAATTTACATCAATAAGGATATAGAAGAACATATCCCAAAATAATATTATGTGAATTAAAAGACATAACAAAATAAGTCTTTTAAAAAAGAGGAGGGTGAAAGGTTCCCTTACCGACATGGGTATCTTTCGAAACATACACCCCGTGAAAGAAGGACAATACAACATTGATGTGAATACTCATAAATGAAATAATATTACACAATGAGTAAAATAATGGTCAGTACATACACCACTCAAAGGAAATTGTGGAAAATGTAGCATAAATCTCACGGGAATAAAAGTGAGATAAAAAATCCCTTACGAAAACTCGGCAGCCTAATGGTGCCACTTAAAACTTCCAAAAATGGATTGATGAGATCAAATAGGGTATCTCATAACATTACAATAAAATGTACAAATATAGGAATATAAAAGAAAATCCCCCATCATAACAAAGTGGAGCTTAAAAGAAGTGACATAAAAGAGAGTCCTTAAAGAGAAAGAGAGAGGTTAGATCTCTTACGAAAATTCGGCAGCCTAACGGCACCACTCAAAACATCCAAAATGGATTGATGAGAGAGAATAGGGTCTCTCATCATATGAACATAAAAATTACAGTAAGATTAATATAAAATAACATCCAAATAACAAGAAATATGAGCTTAGATGGAATGACATAAAAGAGTGTACTTAAAAAGAAAGAGAGGAGTAGGATCCCTTACCTCGGGTCCAACTTGACTCGATCATTCTTTAATCTCCTGAATAATAAACTTGAGTTAATTTATACTTCCTTAAGAAACTTTTTCAAGTTCATTATTCCTTTTATATCACTTATTACCATTTCATAAACATTATTTATTCATTTAAGTTAATAATGTTTGTTTTGTCGATATTTGGTTCTTTAGTCGAAAGTGGACTTCTTACAATTACATGTTGTTCGTGTGGTCAAATGTTCATTATATCCAGAATTACATTCATGATTTGGATATCATTTATATCATATATATCCAGAATATACATTTATTTATAATATTACATAATCATTTAGAGGTAAGAAATGAAATGCACCGTTCATGGAGACGGTAAGCCGTACGTACGCATGAACGCTACTTTCATTTCTATTTCATATTTTTATGCATTGTAATAATAATGATATAGAGGTATATTAAAATTCTAGTATAACATCATATATAATAAATTTAAATCCATCCTTTATACGTCCCACATATGGCATTAACGAATCACATCACTTTGAGGGGGCGGTAGTCCGCACTTCCTTAAATGAAGATATCGCGTTTACCCATAATGGAAACCATAAAGGTATACCCAAAATGAAAAATACAGAAGATTAAGGAAAATATAAACATATTATATATCATATATAACTATAGTGTCATCTTAATGGACACCTTTGAAGGTGTTAAAATAATGTTGAACAATCATCGTTTCGGGAGGCCAAAATTCGCCATCCACGGAAACAGTATGTTCTTTAACCATTAGATATAGGTGTGTGAAAGTGTAGATAAAATACTTCTTATAAAAACATCCTGGTATATTGATGATACTGGATTTTTTACAAAAGAAATTAATAAAAAGAGTTTAGGGGGTTGGAGAAGCAAAATAAAACAAAAGGACACAAGTGAAGACATTACCTTAAAATCGGGTAACTTCCTTTGATTTGAGCTCAAATGATTCCTTGGAAAGGATTATGCCCAAAGTTAGGCTTCTATGAGTTAGAGAGGGAAGTGGAGAGACAAAATAGGCAGGGGTTGGCCGAGTCAAAGGCTTTGGCAGTGTGGGTAAGGAGGTAGATGTGGGGGCCTTTTATAAGAGGAGAGGAGGGGCACTCTTGGAAAGTAAAGATAAGTTACTTTATTTTAAAATGATTTTCGGATTCAAAAGGTCCCAAATTGATATAATTCTAGGATACGGTAATAAGTGTTCGTAATCCACTCATCCAATTGGTTTTGGCCATGTGTAGGTCTTAGATTTTACATTATCTTTCCATTTTATTTAAATCGTTAAATAATGAGGCCATCGCTGCATCATCATGATGTCATAAATAATTTAACTTATTTAATGTCTAAAAATTATAAAAAAATACTATGATGTAGGAAATATTTTTATATTTCCAATGAATATTTATAGTCAAAAATCTGATTTGTATAAACCCATGTAAAAATTGTTTTAGTAAAACATTTCATGTTTGTCTCATTTTTACTTGAACTTTAAATAAAAAGATATTAATGCCATTTTCCAACCAAAGTGACTTCATGGGGTCCCTAAGTTTACGCATGGGTTCTATTGGTCGGCCATGACACATCCAATGAGGTTAGGACATGTTTTAAGTTCATTTCCTATTATTAAAACATTATTTTTACCTTAAACTACACTAATTACCTCTAATCGCGATTAAAAACTTAATAAGTTACTATTCACCAAAAAATTATTTTTATCCCATTGAACCACATTTTACTTCTTAATGACAACCATGTATGTCGGATTTTTGAAATTCAAAACACAAAGATGGAAAAATTTCATTTAAACGGAAAAATCAGTTTTTATAAGTACCACTTAGTGGTTTCACTATTCATCAAAAATTGAAGTTTTTCAGAAAAATCCCAAAAATTCACCCTAAGCTATATTTGATATTCCGAATTCAAAAATGAAGTCTATTTTACAAAATTCAAATCATATAAGTCACATTAATTAATTTAATAATTAATTTCTGTTGTCAGAGCAAATAGCGTGTTTTTATGAAACAATATGTATCAAAAGATTGACACTAGTTTAAGTCTGATTTAAAAGTGAAATTAATTCCAAAAACCACTATTGGATTTAATGGTAAAAATATATTATAATTTCACTTTAAAACCAATTCAAAAGAAAATCTAATCATATAAATAAATTAGATTAAAAAGAGGTTTTGAATTAAAATACAACATTTTACACTATTCATTAAAAAATGAACTTTATCAGAAAGATACCAAAAATTTACACAAAGTAAATTTTGTTGTCCCAATTCTTTAGAAGAGTTTTATTTGGTCCAAAAGGATGTATAAGAGTGAACAAAACTATATTTAATGACGGTTCTCCATCAAAAGGCGATAAGTGAACCTTTAGTGAAAACTAGGGCATATATGCCTAAAATTGAATTCTTTCCGTATTTTATGCCTTTATCTTTTATTGGATAAATGTAAAAACATTTAAAAACATATACAATCATATTTTAGTTATTTATATCCATTCTCGCCAATACAACGGCTACATGTTAACTACCATTTAAAATAATATAATTTTATTATTATAGTGTAACGTAAGATTCCCAAGAAACTCGTTGTTGCGTGTTGGGTATGCCATCGAGCATAGCGTCCCCTTTAAAGTCATATTAATATTTTATTCACAAATATGGATAAATATGAAAATTTCATATTTTTTATTTACCTGGGGTGTTACATCCTTCCCCCCTTTTTGGAATTGCGTCCTCACAATTTTAAAATTGGGCTTAGTAACATCCTTGAAAGTCCCACATCGAAACAAGAGTCGGTAAAACAATCACTTTAAAATAAAGAAAGATAAGTACAAAGGTCACCCTAGTTAACCCATACTAGGATTCCATGTAGAAAAATATGGACATAGAGGAGAAAACATAGGGTCATGTTCTGATGGAGAGTAGTAGAAAACATGTTTAGGAGAAAGTTAACCACAAGAAAATCACAAACTTGTGATGGGTTAAACTGTATTCGATTCCCCAGTAGGAAAAGTTAATAGAAAACATTTTTGTTTTAAGTTACTTTTTATTGAGTAATTTATTCATAGGTAAACATAATCACTTATCATGTTGACTTTCAACAAACTCATATTTTCTCCCAAAGATGAGTATTTAGGAAGACTTGTTCACATTAAGAGTACTATAATCAACTTATAGAGAATAACCTAATCCACAAAAGAGAACTATATACTTCCCATGTCTTTAGACCAAAACCAAAACCAAAAAGGCTATTACAAGATCAGATAATCCAGAAAAGGATAATCCCTTATAAAAAGAAAATATATTCCTAATCTCCAAAATTTGTCCAACAAAACCCAAAGTTCAATGAGGACCATTCGATAATCAATTTGTCCATAAAATTCTTCAAAGTAAACCAAACTAATATTGAAACCCAAATATTTGAGGGATTTAGTAACATATTCTTCCAAGTTAAATCGTATCATTTATCTCCAAACAATATCAGTTGCTCTTAATGTCTCGAATTGAAAAGTAATTAACCTAATCACATATCCTCCATGATAGGTTAATAAATATCCATAGATAACCCAAAATCAACTTACTCTTAATTCATAAAATCATCTAACTAAAAAGAATCAGTCAAACTAACCAGGGACTTCACGTAGTCCAGGGGTAGGCGATAAATACCAGTTGCACTTTGGTTGTGGGTTCGATTCTCACAGCTTTGTCCGACGCGATGGGTTGTCACACGGTCTGCGTGTTTTCCTTTTTATAAAACTCCAAAAATAACCCTAACATGTTTTCACCTCAATCGTTTCCTTATACCTTTAATTTTCATCCGAATTCGTTACGATCTCAACATCTTAATTCTTGAAGTCTTATTTCACCACCATAAGATAAAATAAAATGATTCCCAAAATGAATAACATCATACCTTGATCATGGAGTCCACTCGGTTTCATCGTCATCTTGCTCACGTAGGTAGAAGTCCCATGCATTAAAACAATGATTTAGAGATCCTTCAAAATCATTTGCTTCCTCCATCCAAATACACATCGTACAACATGGGTCATATGGGTGTTCACAAAAAAATAGTTTTGGAAAATAATCATGTATGACATATAATTCCAAAACATCTGATAAAACCTGATTTCTATAAAATAGTCGGACCAAAATTGAGTTGAAACTTTCTATTATTGGTCCTTTTAAAATACCATAAGTATGTGATGTGAGACTATATTTTAAAAGAAAATATAAATAGGTTGTGCAAGGGTCTCCCTCCTCAGCACCATTTCTAAAATCATAATATGCTTCAAATTCTTGTGATAAGGTACAATATTTGAAAATACCTTGATAATATTTACCTTTCTTGAAAATATGAGAATATTGTGAAAATAGTATTTGTCTAAAAACAACCCATGATCCACGATGATAACGAGGTATAGTGGAGGTGTTTGATATCTCAAACAACTTCTTGCAAGTGAGTTTTATGCTAGAAAAAGTTTCACAATCATCCGAAGATGACTTTGAAATAATTATTGCAAGCATGTCATCAGGAAGAGATAGGACTGTCGTTTGAGATCCTTCTCCTTCCATTCGTAACCGACTTTACTTGACCTGAAAAAAAACAAGGATTTAACTGAAATAATAGATATAGGGACTAATCATGTGTCTCACAAGAACTCCTAATCCCTAAAGTTGTCTAAACCGACCTCTGATACCAACTATAAGGCCCCATCCTTAAACCTTACTTAATCTTGAGTTGTTACAAGATTACACATTGAGGATATTTTTAGGTTTAGAGTTTTATAGAATTAGATCATGAAACTTGCATTACATTCCACATTTAAACAAAGTAATTACATAAAAGACAATATTCATTCTTCCCATCAACGGAAACATATTTAAAATAAAACACAGATTCTTTCTTGACACATCCTTGACACTATCATCACATCATGTACCTTTCCCTTGACCTTTGAAAAAAATTTCAAAAACTTGGGATGAGCATAAAAAGCTCAGTAAGGGTTATAAAAATATGGAAAGGAAACATGAGTTCATATATACATAAGAATGAAATCATACTTTACCCATAAAACATAATCACTTTAACATACCTCATAAAATCATGAATAAATCATAGAAATCATAAGACATAAAGGTAACTTGAGGCATTCATAACATTCTTACGTAGGGAGTAACCCTCTTGGTTACGTTTGGAATACCCATCACAGTATATTCCCTAAATCTCTTCAGAGAAACCTTAACATTTCACTCCTTCACGTTACCCAATGCATTGGAGAGCTATATCGGGCTCACCCGCCCTTAGTTTATCACGAAACCACCTGTATTCATAATAATGCCCACGAACCACAACATAATCGTATCACATAAAACATGCATAAAGAAAACATAACATTTCAACTTTTCAATCACAAGATATCAATACAACACATTGATATAAAAACATTATAAAACCCATTTTCAATACCAAAATAAAAGAAAAGTAAAACACGGTATTTATTTTTCTTTTAAAAAGAAGGTATGGCTTGTAGAGGAAGCCGAAACTCAAATAACGGTCATGACGGTGGAGAAGTCGTTGTCGCCGCATACGTACGACAAAAACATTCCCTTTTGTCATTTAGTAAACGCTTCGTATAAAAAAGATTCATTTTGAATAAACATAAAAGTCAAAGGGTTTTATACACCGTATAAAATAAGGTTGTGTATAAAACAAAATATGCCTCAATGAAAGGAGATTGAGACGAAGTCCCTTACAAAGACGTTATCCTTGGATTAAGGATAAATCAGTTTCATAACTATGTGTGACAAACGAATACACAAAATATAAGTGGGTATTAAGTGTAAAATAATCATAGTACATTCACACATAATCATAGAATGACATATTCAAGGTGTACAAGTTTATCCCAAAGAATCAAAATTGGGTTAAGATGTTCCCTTGTAATAATTAGACATCCTAACGACGTCACTTCAAAATTCAGAAAAAGAGTTGATGAGAGATAAAAAGGGTATCTCATCACTTGGACATAAAATTTACATCAATAAGGATATAGAATAACATATCCCAAAATAATATTATGTGAATTAAAAGACATAACAAAATAAGTCTTTTAAAAAAGAGGAGGGTGAAAGGTTCCCTTACCGACATGGGTATCTTTCGAAACATACGCCCTGTGAAAGAAGGAAAATAAAACATTGATGTGAATACTCATAAATGAAATAATATTAAATAATGAGTAAAATAATGGTCAGTACATACACCACTCAAAGGAAATTGTGGCAAATGTAGCATAAATCTCACGGGAATAAAAGTGAGATGAAAAATCACTTACGAAAACTCGGCAGCCTAACGGCGCCACTTAAAACTTCTAAAAATGGATTGATGAGATCAAATAAGGTATATCATAACATTACAATAAAATGTACAGAAATAGGAATATAAAAGAACATCCCCCATCATAACAAATAAGAGCTTAAAAGAAGTGGCATAAAGGAGAGTGCTTAAAGAGAAAGAGAGAGGTTAGATCTCTTACGAAAATTCAGCAGCCTAACGGCGCCACTCAAAACTGACAAAATGGATTGATGAGAGAGAATAGGGTCTCTCATCATATGAACATAAAAATTACAGTAAGAGTAATATAAAAGAACATCCAAATAACAAGAAATATGAGCTTAGATGGAATGACATAAAAGAGTGTACTTAAAAATAAAGAGAGGAGTAGGATCCCTTACCTCGGGTCCGACTTGACTCGATCGTTCTTTAATCTCCTGAATAATATACTTGAGTTAATTTCTACTTCCTTAAGAACCTTTTTCAAGTTCATTATTCCTTTTATATCACTTATTACCATGTCATAAACATTATTTAATCATTTAAGTTAATAATGTTTGTTTTGTCGATATTTGGTTCTTTAGTCGAAAGTGGACTTCTTACAATTACATGTTGTTCGTGTGGTCAAATGTTCATTATATCCAGAATTACATTCATGATTTGGATATCATTTATATCATATATATATAGAATATACATGTATTTATAATATTACATAATCATTTAGAGGTAAGAAATGAAATGCACCGTTCATGGAGACGGTAAGTCGTACGTACGCATGAACGCTACTTTCATTTCTATTTCATATTTTTATGCATTGGAATAATAATTATATAGAGTTATATTACAATTCCAGTATAACATCATATATAATAACTTTAAATCCATCCTTTATACGTGCCACATATGGCATTAACGAATCACATCACTTTGAGGGGGCGGTAGTCCGCACTTCCTTAAATGAAGATATCGCGTTTACCCATAATGGAAACCATAAAGGTATACCCAAAATTAAAAATACAGAAGATTAAAGAAAATATAAACATATTATATATCATATATAAATATAGTGTCATCTTAATGGCCACCTTTGAAGGTGTTAAAAGAATGTTTAACAATCATCGTTTCGGGAGGCCGAAATTCACCATCCACGGAAACAGTATGCTCTTTAACCATTAGATGTAGGTGTGTGAAAGTATAGCTCGAATCCTTCTTATAACAACATCCTAGTATATTTATGATACTGGAGTTGTTACAAAAGAAATTAATAAAAAGAGTTTAGGGGGTTGGAGAAGAAAAATAAAACAAAAGGACACAAGTGAAGACATTACCTTAAAATCGGGTAACTTCCTTTGATTTGAGCTCAAATGCTTCCTTGGAAAGGATTCTGCCAAAAGTGAGGCTTCAAGGAGTTATATAGGGAAGTGTAGAGACAAAATGGGTAGGGTTTTTCCAAGCCAAAGGCTTTGGGAGTGTGGGTAATGAGGTAGAGGTGGGGGCCTTCTATAAGAGGAGAGGAGGGGCACTCTTGGAAAGTAAAGATAAGTTACTTTATTTTAAAATGGGTTTCGGATTCAAAAGGTCCCACATTGATATAATTCGAGGATAAGGTGATAAGGGTTTGAAATCCACTCATCCAATTGGTTTTTTCCATGTTTAGGTCTTATATTTTACATTATATTTCCATTTTATTTGAATCGTTAAATAATGAGGTCATCGCTGCATCATCATGATGTCATAAATAATTTAATTTATTTAATGTCTAAAAATTATAAAAAAATACTTTGATGTAGGAAATATTTTTATATTTCCAATTAATATTTATATTCAAAAATATTATTTGTATAACCCCATGTAAAAATTGTTTTATTAAAACATTTCATGTTTGTCTCATTTTTACTTTAACATTAAATAAAAAGATATTAATGTCATTTTCCAACCAAAGTAGCTTCATGGGGTCCCCAATTTGACCCATGGGTTTTATTGGTCGGCCATGACACATCCAATGATGTTAGGACATGTGTCAAGTTCATTTCATATTATTAAAACATTATTTTTACCTTAAACTACACTAATTACCTCTAATCGCGATTAAAAACTTAATAAGTTACTATTCACCAAAAAATTATTTTTATCCCATTGAACCACATTTTACTTCTTAATGACAACCATGTATGTTGGATTTTTGAAATTCAAAACACAAATATGGCAAAATTTCATTTAAACGGAAAAATCAGTTTTTATAAGTACCACTTAGTGGTTTCACTATTCATCAAAAATTGAAGTTTTTCAGAAAAATCCCAAAAATTCACCCTAAGCTATATTTGATATTCCGAATTAAAAATTGAAGTCTATTTTACAAAATTAAAATCATATAAGTCACATTAATTAATTTAATAATTAATTCCTGTTGTCAGAGCAAATAGCGTGTTTTTATGAAACAATATGTATCAAAAGATTGACACTAGTTTAAGTCTGATTTAAAAGTGATATTAATTCCAACGACCACTATTGGATTTAATGGAAAAAATATATTCTAATTTCACTTTAAAACCAATTCAAAAGAAAATCTAATCATATAAATAAATTAGATTAAAAAGAGGTTTTGAATTAAAATACAACATTTTACACTATTCATTAAAAAATGAACTTTATCAGCAAGATACCAAAAATTTACACAAAGTAAATTTTGATGTCCCAATTCTTTAGAAGATTTTTATTTGGTCCAAAAGGATTTATAAGAGTGAACAAAACTATATTTAATGACAGTTCTCCATCAAAAGGCGTTAAATGAACCTTTAGTGAAAACTAGGGCATATACGCCTAAAATTGAATTCTTTCCGTATTTTATGCCTTTATCTTTTATTGGATAAATGTAAAAACATTTAAAAACATATATAATCATATTTTAGTTATTTCTATCCATTCCCTCCAATACAACGGCTACATGTTAACTACCATTTAAAATAATATTATTTTATTATTAGAGTGTAACGTAAGATTCCCAAGAAACTCGTTGTTGCGTGTTGGGTATGCCATCGAGCATAGCGTCCCCTTTAAAGTCATATTAATATTTTATTCACAAATATGGATAAATATGAAAATTTCATATTCTTTATTTACCTGGGGTGTTACATGGGGAGTGGAACCCTCCACTTAAATTTTGGGGATGTTTCACATTGTGATGGGAATCATAGATAGATCTTTGGAGCAGTAGGATGAATCATCATTCTAATCTATATTGTAGAGATAAAGATATCCTTTCTGTCTCACTTGGGTTTCTTTATGAGAATATATATCGGGTTTTCATTTCCCTCTTGCTTATGGATTGATATGATTTTTTTACATTTCTATTTCTACCTTATTGGTTTTTGGGGTGTCCTAATGGTTAAGTGTATAATCACCTCTACATGGGATTTTCCTACACGTGTTGTGTCTTATGAAGATGAAAAATAGATCAGTGGTAACCTTAGTAGACTAGGTTTCAGAGGATCATAACTATACATAGTAGAGTTGATTGTGTTTGGTGGTTGTCCATGGAGATTGTGAGTTAGGCTCTCCTCAATATCCCTTTTTCCAATTATTTTCAAGTTGAGACTTCTTTTATGGTTAGACATGTATTTTTTCTCTTTACACCTTTTTACTACACTATTGTACTTTGATTCTTTCCTTGAGGTTGTTGAATTAATGGTTTAGACTATAGATGTTCAGTTTATCCCTTTATATCTGCAATGTTGCATGGATTTTGTTGTGTTATTTAACATAGTTAATTAGATTATGGCCACTAATTTTAGTTATATTCTTTATTAGTTCTATTTTCCATCCCCAACCATATTAGAGACAAGCTTGGGGTGTCATAGTCGTCTTATCGTTGGATAGAATAGCCCTAGTGGGTTGGGTTATTACAAAACATTCCTTTTGACCATTTATAAAGAAATTTAAAATTTAACCTTTTGAAAAAAAATATAAATATTACCTTTAAACCATTTAAAAATTCAATGACAACATTAAATGTCCTTGGTTAATCATTTGAGTAAATAAAAATGACTTTTGTAAAAGAATTTAATAAAATATGGTAATGGTAGAAAAATTTACCTGATCAAAATAGAAATAAGATTAAATTTTATTTTAAACATTTATTTCCATGATTCATGTTCCAAATATTGGAAAAATTGGAATAAAATATGTAAACTCTGTAAATATCCAATGTATTAGAAAATAGATAGAGTTTATGGAGGATTAATTATTAGATTCCATCAATGAAAATAAGAGAAATCCTAAAAAAATAGATTCTAAAATAAATACTTACCTTTTTGGAAACTTTTAAATTATAACCTAATAAAAGAGTGAACTTTAATTAAAACCTTAATCATCATGAATATATATATTCATTTTAAATACCTCAAAGGGGAAGTATATGCCCCATATAAAAATAAATAGGTGAATAATACCAAATATGTCTCAATAGAGTGGAAATTGAAACAAAATATCTTACAAAGAACATAACATTAAAGTGAGAATTGATAAATGAAGTGATTATGTTTGAAAAATTTAAATCCACATAAAACTTATGTAAATACAAAATAATACAATCATAAGTCATTTCACACATAACCATGGAATAACATAGTCAATGAAATAGAATCATTACCCACTGAATGGTAATTGAGTTAAGAAACTTCTTAACCCACATTTACCTTCATTTGAACATGGTTTAACTCTTGTACAATGGTTTTAAACATGGTAAAAATTTATAATATAACTATATTAATACTTATAATATCAGATATTATCATTTTATAACATCTTATCACCTATTCATTAACAATATTTCATTATTATTATTATTTTAGGTGTTTACTACTTTATTTTCTAATGCATGTTTTGTTTTAGAAGTTACAATACTTTTAATTTATGGTTATATTATCTCTATAATTTTAATCATGATATAAATATATTACCATCCATGGAATGTATAAATGAAAAATGGATCGCATTGCTTTGTGAAGATGGTAGTCCACACGCACGCACAAGTAACATTATCGATTTCCAATGGATTGGAAGGAAATGAGGTAAATATGATATTATAATTATAGAAGAATAACTATGTCATAACTATCATATATATTTATTATGTCCATATTTATAACCATCCAAGTAAAATGGTGATGAAAAATGAATTACCCCACTGTGTGGAGACATTAAGCTGTACGTACACATGAGTGATGTTTTTTTCTTTCTGTAGAATGGAAAAAAGAGAAAATATAATAATAATAACATCTAAAAATATTTATGATACGGAATTAATTATTATATATTGGGTAAAATATATTTATAGAATTTATAAGAATAAGTAAATTTGAAAGAGTTAAAGATGATTACCTCTTATCTAGTAAACCTCATTTAGATATCATGTTAAGGGACATAGGGTTGGAATTTTGGAGGGTCCATCACCTATATAACATAGATAATGATTTTAAAAATAGAAATGGTCAGGTATTTATCAATATTGGTTTCTCAAACTTGTTTAATGAAAATAGACAAGGGGTGTCCTTTTATAATTGAGGGGAGGGGCATTCTTGAAATTTCATAAAGTATTAAATTAATATGAATTATTTCTCATTTCCAAATGTATGTAAATTGATATAATTATAATATAAGATGAGGATGATTCTAAATCCTCCCAACCAAAAAAATTTGGTCATGTTTGGGTCATGTTTTTACCCTTATATTTTAGTTTTAACCCCCATTAACCCTTTTGACAATTAACGTCATATTAAAGGTTTTTATACTTTAAGGGTCAAGAATGTTACCATAAATGGAATAATGTCCTATAAATGGAAAAGGTATGAAATATTAGACCATATATTATCTAACTTATCATAGTGACATATTTTTATTTTTTATATAATTTAATAAAATATTATTTTTGTAAAATATCATTATAGTCATTTTTGAAATTACTCTCTTAATTTGACATTAAAAACACAATGATAAAGATTTAATTTGAATATAATAAGTTAAAAAATTAATAATATTATATATTTATCTATAAAATTATTGGGAAAGAATAATTCAACCAAAATGTTTTACTTTTAATATTTTTAAAATCATTTATTTTATTTTTTAGTTAATGGAATAAATAATCTGTCAGTATTTCGTAAGAATTTAAGATAATTATTCAGTCACTAAAAATTATAAATAATTTAAAGTGACAAAAATAAATAAATTATATTAAAAATAAGATTTTATATTCATTAATAACATATTTTTATCATTATGTTAACATATAAAAGGTGTTAAAATCAAGAGAGTGACATTTTGATATTTTGTTTACTTAAAATAATATAAATTTAATTTCCGTGTTTAAATGAATCCAAAATAAAATATATTCTAATTTTTAAAGTATATTTTTTAATTAATCCCATAAAATAAAATAGTAATTTTTTTAATTAACCCCATAAAATAAAATAAAGAAAAGTTTTGGGTTGATTTTTATTTCCTTATCTCATTGTTTTTAACATTAATTTCCCAATTTATCCTTTACCTCCAAATCTTTGTTTTTGTATTTTCCAAAACCACTTTAAGGATAAGTGGGAACCGTAAAATTTCAAATAACCGATTCAAACACCACCAAACCATTGGACAGAATTCAACAAAGTGAAAATCATGTCGGGATAAACCAAATTCAAAATTCAAACGAAAAGAGGCACGCCAATGCCTCAGGCCGCGTGAGCTGTCGGAATCAACACACCGTCATCTCGGGCCTCAGACCCTGATGCACCCAACCACCCAACATCATCGACTGTGCCATCAAGAACCTCCCGCCGGAGACTGTCCACCTCATCACCATAACCGCTGCATCAATGACCACAAAAATAACATTTTCACAGACACCAAAATCATCTTCAACCATCACAAACCGAATCAAAGAAACTATCGTTGCTTCACCCTTGTCATCACCATCGATGTCGACTCCAACACCAAGAACCCCAAAGAAAAAACTGAAAGAACATAATGAGGAGGGAAACCAGAACCTAGCACAAAACAGAAAAGAAACCATCACCACCACAACACAGATCCAAGCTGGAAGAAGACCGCCACAAAAAGTTCTAGAAATTAATTATAATATTCACTTATATGAAGTAATAATAACCATTTTTTGAAGAAAACATATTTTAGAAAAATAAAATCACTTTAATAAAAATTGAGTACTTATTTACTAAGAATTAATCAATACATTTTAATTGAGCAGGTTCTTTATATTCATATTTTATAATAGGTTTAATCGTATTCATACCCTCTAATTCAACAGCTAGGTTATAACAACCATATTTAAATAATAATATTTCATGGTTCATTTAATATTTGTGTTGCGTGTTGCATACACTATCAAACATAATTTTTTTAAATATTAGGAGTGTTTTAATCTAGAAATTATGGGAGAATAAATATTAAGGAAGGGAAGAGATCTTAATAAGAGAAAGGATTTCAATTACCAAGTGATTTATTAAAGATTATTGAAGAAAACCCAGTAAAAATAGACACTAAGGGGGGTGATTGATTAGTGTATAGGGGACCTTGAGAGTTAAAAAATATTGTAAAATAGGTGAGAATTAAATTAAAATGATCAAGGGAAAAAGTATAAAATTACATAAAATAAAATTTGAATAGACGCTCACTCCGACGTGACCCTGCTGGTCATGGTGTGGAATCCCTCCCCATACACTCCTACAACACAAGATCTTAGTCTGCACTATGGAAAACGTACATGAAGTATAAATTGGGTCCTAGTTTCGAAGACTGTGATACTCAATGATACTTGTCCATGGTGCAACATTCATAAGCATAATGCAACTACCTCTTCCTGAATAGAGAAGAGAAAATAGCTCCACTGTAAAAAAATGACCCATCATGCCATGGTTCCATGGTCCTTGATGTGACCTAATATAGTTTAAATCTATAAAATTATAAATATATAAAAATATTATAAGGATAAAGAGACTAAAAAATTGAAACAAATATTAATAAATAATAAATTCTTTAACTAAAAAATACATACAGGTGTTATAATTCTAGCCACTATTCCACTTTCCACCCCCCAAAAGTTAACCCAAATCTTCATATGAGAATAACTAAGGCCATTAATCCCTTATGAAGGATTCCCAATCCCATAGATCATTTAATACACTCCTATTATTCCACAATACTTGAAAAAGTCAAATAGATTTTCAACACAACACCTTTTCATGGGAGTCGACGATCCATTCTAGTTGATTGGTCACTAAAACCTCAGAATCCAAATTAAAATATTCCTAGTTCTACACATGGGAATGATTAGGTTAGTAATTATTCAATTTAGAGACATAGAAACCATCATGAATAACTAACTGAGGTAGAAATTCCAATTATTAAGAAAATATACAAATTCTCTCAGTGATCGAAAAAGGCCCCACATATCTCTGGTAAAGCTTCCCATAATTTCCCGACCTTCAAATTCCTAATCATGGTGACACCTTAAGAAATACTTGGTCACCCATTTAAAAATTGAAGGGATGTAGATGATGACACACATATTATTTATGACGACTCTAAGCCATGACTAATCATTTTTGGATAATCAGAATATTTCTAGTTATCTCATGAACAAGTCTCAGTCCCACATGGGATTTTTCACAAACCTTAATCCCAAAAAGATGGGAGTGGCATGAATGGCCATATAAATCTTCAAATGTGGCTATCCAAAAAGTGGTCTGGTATCTGTTATTATATGAAAACTTAACCACTACAATATGGGTTTCCTATGAACCACCATAATCCAACATGAAAGTAAGAAGTATATCTTTTAGTATATGAATGGATCACCTCATTTTCTTATCTATTTATGGTTCTAGGATAAGTTTTACATAGGATCCCATTTCATCTTTAAGACCTTTGAAAAACCAATGATTTTTTAAAAAATGATGGCAGAAGGCATACCATGCAGTCTTAAAATATCCTTCATGTATTGCTTCCCAAGATCCTTCCTCTCAATACCATCCTATATCAAAATAAAATGGGTAGATTTAGTTAACCAATAAATCATGACCTATATAGTGTAATTTCCCCTTATGGTGGGGGGGGGGAGGTGAATAGAGTTCTTTAAATTTCACACCAAGAAAAAATTCCATTTTAAAACTTCTTGAACATGTTCCTATCTTTTTAATAGTGAAATGAAATGAAAATATGAATAAATATAAATTTTAGGACAAAATAAGTTTTTATAGTGGTTTAGGTCTTCAACTACCTCTATTAGAACACTCCACCAATACTCAATATGAGATTGGTGATTATTTACTCTGATCCCTTTTTAAGGATCACATAGATAAGTGAAAGAAATTGTTACTTATTTCAAGGTACAAAGAGATTTTACTAGTATCAAAATTACAATAATTATACACAATATCTCCCCTATACTCATTATAAGAAGATCACACTTACAAAAAAAATATACAATGCTGAAAAAGAAATTCCAGATTAGTGGATTGTTTCAAAATTTATACAACTGATAGATGATCAAACTGTCTTATGATAAAGATGATACTTTGAATATAGAATTAGTTTTCTATAGAGATATCTTCATATGAAAATAGTATAAAAAATAATTCATCTCCTTATATACAAAAAGTATATTGATCTCGTCGATGAATCACATTATGAAACTATTTTTAAATTTATTCACTTTATTTTCTTTTATTGTATCTGTATTTGTTTCTAAATTCTCTAGTAGTTTTTCATATGATTGGGAAGAAAAAAATATATAAAACTGAGAAAATTAAAAATAGTGTAGAAAATATTCAATATTCTTTTTGGAAAGGATATCGAGGTATCTGTTGAACATCTTAAGTAATTCTCATAATCAATAACTAACTTGGAATTAGAAAATTTAAATAACCCATTCACTCTTTATCTATAACATCTTATAATTCAATAAAATTTAAAGAAAGATTAATATTATCCCATAAATTATAAATGGTATAAAATCTTCTAAATTTACCAAATGAATTAGATTTAATTTTTTGGAAACAAGGCTATAAAGAAGGAGAGTCAATGAATACAGTTTAAGTTAAGTGGGATACTGTCATATTGATTGGTAAAAGAAGTTGAGTGTTGATGGTTAGATTAAATATACCATCTCTCTTAAATATGTGAAAATTTAAGAAATTTTATTTAGGTTTATGATAATTATTTATGAAGATTAAATTTATGCTATAGTTTGGAATATGTTTTGGGAGAATTTTTAGTAGACATATAAAGGGGATATTAAAGAGATATCTCATTATATGAGCAGGTAGTATTAGACAACTTGTATAGTTTGTATAGTATTTAAGAAGAGGAACAAAGGTTGATATATGTATTTCAAAAGCATCCAAAATTTATTGAGGCTCAAGTCTACTAAAATTAGTGATAAAATTATTTTAATTATGATTTGAGTGGATGATAAGGCCTCCAAATGAGTTAAATAAGTTCAATAAGAACTTGATTAAGCCAAGTAGGTTGATCACATGATTTCATTAGATATAGAAATTCCACAATATACTTTGTTCTTATAACAAGGGTCAATCTTTGAAGTTAAAAAATCTATTTAATAAATCATGTCTTTGTACAATAGGTTGTTTTTTATGATATAATATTTTATATGATAGATTGTTCACGCTATATAGCCAGTAACACATGAGAGATGTTTCACATATGATATGAAGATCTCACATGATAGGAAAACATTTATAATTTATAGAACATATAAGATAATATCCTTGAATTATATTAATTACATTTGATAACAAACTTTATATGATAAGAATTTCATAATATATGAAAACCATAAGATTCAAACTCTTTTACGACAACAAATTAGATGATTCTTGTTCCAAGATTAAAGTATTCAAACATCACATTCCATTTCAGAGGATTTTGATCCAACCTACTAAGATTTTATATCCATTCAAATATATTTTTATGGGATGAGATGATTTTTATAATACAAGAAACACTACCACATCACAGTTCCACACACATGTGTAGAATTTAAATAAAATTAAATGTGGTGAATTTACTGGAAGATTTAGAAGAGGGAAAATAGAGTCCTTTAATGATTTAAAAAGGAATAATTAAAAAGGATTTCAAATGATTTTAAAAGATATTTAAAATTAGGATATCATTGTACAATTTTGAACAATTAATTTAATACTACTGAGACTTTTTTAATTTCTATAATTTTTATAAAAAAAATATTTGAATATTCTGGAAATATTATATGAATATAAAACAATGTAGTAAATGAAGGAAAATGCGGGATAAAAGAAACTATTTGAGAATACTATTCGATAATTGAGTTGTTGAGAGAAACATAATACACTACTGTATCATGGAAAGATGGAGGAGAATGAATCCAAAATCCAATATAGAAGGAGGAGACCTACTGTACTCAGGTATTTGAGTAACCAAGGAAGACTTAGATTATTAAGTTTCTAGAGAAGTTGAGTAAGACTATTAGATCTGATCATATTAATTAGATATTGAAGTTCTTGAAGAAAGAGTATGTGCTAACTTTTTGATTGATAAGTCTTGAGGAGGAACATCATTTTCATGTGTTATTGATGAAACAGGAGAAAAGAAAAGATCCTTATGAACATATTTTATATTGGGAAGTGGGAAGCTACATTCTAAAGTGGTACTCTAGAGTAGGAACATTGTGGGAATCTATTTTAATAGGACCAGTAATGTACTTAGTGTTACCACATATATCTATAATGAAGAATCTATGATTTGGGGGAATAACCAATCATTAAAAAAAGTTGGATTTTATGTCCAAGCCTTATAAATCCTTGTGTGCTATGCTATCTCTACTTCTATCATTCATGACACTACTAGAATTCTAAGTATTTGTGACAGGTAATTTGCGACAGGATCCCATCGCAAATAAGCTTTAGCGACGGGGTCCCATCGCAAATAGCCCGTTGCAGAAAACAGTGTCGCAAAAAATATTATTTGCGACGGGCCTATCGCAAATAATACTTTTTGCGATGAGCAGCTTCACCGTTGCAAATAAGTCTCCGATTATACTCTTTATATGTATAAAAATTTTTGTGATGGGCCCATCGCAAATAATTTTTTTCAAAGGGACCGTAATCTCATCGCAAATATTTTTTTGAAAGTATTTATTTAGACTATTTTCGACGGGCCCATCGCAAATAATTTTTGCGACGAGCCCCTAATCCCGTCGCAAATACTTTTAAAAAAAACCATTTAGGCTATTTGTGAAAGGAAGCTGTCGCAACAGATCCCGTCGAAAATAATAAATAAAATTTTAAAAAAAATAAATTTAATAAAATTATGATTATTGAAAAATTATTTTTAATATTATTAAAATAATAAAAAAATAAAAAATATTAAAATTCTCAATATTCTAAAAAATATATAAAAAAAAACATTAAATATTATTATTATTATTAGTAAAATAAACAAACATTAAAAAATATATTTAATAAAACTATGATTAATGAAACAATAGTATTATTATTATTAAAATAATAAAAAAATTATTAAAATTATCAATATTCAAAAAAAAAATATATAAAAATCATTAAATATTTTTATTATTATTATTATTAGTAAAATAAACAAACATTAAAAAATATAATAATGAAAAAATATATTTAATAAAATTATGATTAATGAAATAATAATAATAATATTATTAAAATAATAAAAAATAAAAAAATTATTAAAATTCTCAATATTCACAAAAAAATCATAAAATATTAAAAATTAAATTTTGTAATATTCACACTGATATAAAAGACAGAAACTGTAAATAGTTTATATTATAAAAAATGTTAAATTCAAATGTTTTTAACATAAAAAAATCACTTGGGGGTCGTCTTCTGGAGGAAGTGGAGGAGGTGAAGGAGATGATGGAGGAAACTTCATCCCTAAAATACGAGTCAGATGGCGAATGTACTCCATCTGCATGTGATACTGCTGCTGCCATCGATGCATCTTCTCCTCATGCTGCTGCTTCTGCTGCTGACGCATCTCTTCTTGCTGATTCTGAAAACTCTCTATAAGGTCATTCTGAGCTCAGAACTGCTCCTAATACTGTGAGGCAGAAGCTGATGCCTCTCCACGAGCTCCTCTCGAGCTGGACACCGATATCGCAGTAGTACCATAATAGGTATTAGGAGTCACATGAGAGCCGATACCAACTACTCAACCCTTCTCAAAGCCATACCGAGTCACCTGCATCCTTGCTGCCTCGTCGAAATGGTGGGCACTGGTCTGATCAATCGCGTCGTCCTGAACCTCAGCCTATGTCTGAGAGTTCGTAGCCTCATATGACTCCTTAAATTCCAATTTGAAATTAAAATTGTTAAAATATTATATGATGTTAATTGTCAAACTGAAAAAATAAGACTAACCACAATCTGACGCTGACAATCACCTCTAATCTCTCTGGTGGCTGGATCACTGTACATCCTCCGATAAACATCGAACTCTATAATATTGAAATGCTCTACTGCCTATATGAATATAAAATAAACTATTTATATTTGAAGTTATATAAAATATTTTAAAAAAATACTTACCAGATGTTGTCTATGCATACTGAATGTACGACTACCAGCTCGATGTGTCACCTCCTGTCTCCCCCGGTTTTTCCCACCCAATGAAGACCTCCTCTAAAATCCACCACCCGACCAATGTACACATAATCCATCCCAAAACTGAGATGAAATGTACTCTGGTCGGTGGGATCTACACGTCTCATCAAATACTGTCGCTCCTGCTTTCTTTATGGCCATCTTTCTCAAATTGTGCTAAAACTGACGCAAACGCTCATGCATAGCCACCTACCATACTGCATGGATATCGTCACGCATGCTATCATCAATGGAATACCATAAAACATACAAATAATTTATAATATCAATTTATTAATAAAATAAATTTCAAAATAAATTTCAAAATAAATATAATTTATTTACATACCATCCAATGATTGTACATGATGAGCCACACATCAACGAGAATATGTTCCCATATGATCCATGGCTAAGAAAAATAATTGCGCAAGATAACGCTCCACTGTCCAAAAGCTACATGCGCAAAACTGTGAAAAAAGAATAAATAATCAAACAATTAGTATATATATAAATAAATTAATGAAATATAACTAACATATATAGGTTACCATACCTCCGTGTGCATGTATCGAAGCCAAGACGTGGACGTTGCTCCAGGATAAGGTCAGGAATCATCAGTCGCGCAAGACCACTCCCCCTTCGCGTACCTCCTGAACCACTAGTAGGCTGAGGGTCAGATGATCCCACATCCCCCTCATCCAAAGGTAGCTCAGCCTCCTCTAGCTCACGTAATAGATCAGAGTCCATCTAAAACACAAAATGATTATTGTTAGTAGATAGTTGAAAATAACTATTATATATAGATATATATTATTGATGATCATAACCAACATTTAACTATATCAATGTTCACCTTCATCATCATCTTCATATCTGACGATGTCAATGTCTTAATATTCCTCCTCGGCATCATCAATATCCATATGAGTTTCACTTTCACCATCCCCTGTCATTTCAAATTCATTTGTAACATCATTAACATATTCATCATCATTGACCCTTAAATGTGGGGTGTCATCATCGATATTCACGTTTCTTTGTGAAAAAGATGGATTTAGAGTAGACTCTTGAAAAATTTCAATTCCTTCCACTTCAGCGGAACCATATTCAGTTTGAGTAAATTGAATTTCCTGATATTTCATTTTTATTATGCTCCACCAATCACTCAGGTCTCTTGAAAGCACAGTACTTTTCATAATAAATTTGATGTGCCTTTTGAGCCAGTAAAAATGTTCCATTTACAACAAGAAGACTTTTATATTTAATATCGACGATTCCACGAGTTGGATGAACACACAATCCTATCTCAGTATCTAACCACCGACATTTAAACATCATTATGTAATTCTATCCAAGATAACATAGCTCAATAATTTCATCCAGAATGCCATAAAAGTCAACTTTAGTTTCTCTATGATGTGATCCTCTCAAACAAACTCCACTGTTCATTGTTTTTTTTTGATTCCCCATATGCACATGTATGAAATAGAAAACCATTCAACACATATGGATTATAAGATTTAACCATTTTGGATGGTGGGTTACTCAATATACACAATCGATTATCAATTTTATCAGCATGTTGAGACACCTAATAATTTGTAAAAAAATATCAATATAATAAATAGTAAACTGAATTGATATTAAACCATCAATAATTTATGTTACCAGTTTTTGAAACCATTGAGAAATTTCGTTTTGTCTACTTTCTTCAAGAGCAGCTGCTGTAATTTGTGGAATTTGTTTCTTTATATGATTACCATATAACCTACAAATAAAATAAGTTTACATAATGTAACAAAAATTATAAAATAATTGATAGAAGCACTCACAATACAAATGATGTCATTTCTTCACAATTGAGCAGAACATATGTATGAGCTCTGTGATGTTCATCATCTGAAATCCATCATTCTTGAACTACACCGAAGCCAAGATTTGGCTGATTAAAAACTAATAATTTATTGTCAATTTCATTATTAACATTTCCCTTGTTCCATCCCATGACGTTTTTTTGAGGCATATTCAGATTCAAAATAGTGAGAGCAGAAAAAAGCAATTTCCTCTAGCAAATAAGCTTCAGCAATTGAGCCTTAAACTGATTCTTTGTTACATACTTTTTTCTCCAATTTCTACATGCATCTCTCGAATGGGTACGTCCATATAAACTATACTGGACCTCCACATTTAGCTTCATGTGGAAAATGTAATATCAGATTTTCCATTGAGTCAAAGAAATCAGGCAGAATGATTTTTTCCAGTTTACATATAATTACAACAACATCTTCTTCCAGATTGCTTAGCGCATCTTATTCTATTGTCGCTAGACAAATGTCTCGAAAAAAATATGATATGTCTATTATGGAATACCAAATCATAGAATTCAACAAACCTCTGAATCCAATCGACATAAGTCTTTCCATTATAACATGACAACCATGACTTTTTTAATCCGATAATATGACCATTTATAACACATCTTCCCAAATTGGAAGCATAGCCATCTGGAAGTCTCAAATATGCAATACACTGAAAAAATAATAAGCGACTCTCTTTGGATAGTGTATATGCTGATTTTGGATTCATTAACCTCTATGATCTGACATTTTCAAATAGTTCATGTTCCGGTCGCTTGCAAATTTTGGCAAGATCTAATTCTACTTTTTTTATCTTTGGTCTTACCTGGTGTATCCAAAACTGTATGAAATAAATTATCAAAATAGTTCTTCTCAATATTCATGACATCTAACATGTGGCGGACCAACAAATCAGACCAATATGGGAGATCCCAAAAAATTCTTCGTTTTATCCAATTATGTACTTTCCCAAAGCCATGAATTTTCTATTGGTTTACTGTTGGCCCAAATGTGATGGGAGGTAATAAAAATACAACTGATTTTAACTCTGTACCTGAGATTGTTTTTAGAGGTTCATCCCTTTCAATTATGCCTTTTCTGAAATGATATGTGTTCCTTCAAAAAGGATGATCGGTTGGAATAAATATGTAATGAAAGTCAAAATAGAAAGGTTTTTTTTCATTAACGAGCATAAAATCTTTGTTGTCTTTCATACAGTAAGGACATGATTTCAGACCATGTGTACTTCAGCCAGATAATATGCCATAGACCAAAAAGTCACTAATCATCCACATCAATGCATCTTTTAATGTGAAATTTTGTTTCACAGTAACATCATATGTACTAACACCATTACTCCATAATGAATTTAACTCATCAATCAATGGTTTCAAATAAAAATAAATATTGTTTTCTGGATGTCCTGGGATTAATAAGGTCAAAAAGATATAGGGATCTTTCATCAACATCCAAGGAGGTAGATTGTATGGAGTTATGAAGACTGGCTAACATGAATACGGACTACCATAAGAACCAAACAGACATAAACCATCAGTAGAAAGACCCAATCACGCGTTTCAGGCTTCTAAAGAAAAATAAGGATGCAGATGATCAAAATGTTTCCATAAATCACCATCAGATGGATGATTCAACCTTTTATCGATTGAAATATTGGTTTTTTTCCATAACATCCTTGATGTTGTGTTATGAGACATAAATAAATGTTGCAGCCTGGGTGTAAGGGGGAAATATCTCAACTGTTTTATAGGAATCGATCCAGACTTCCCTGGTTGAGCTTCTTTATACCTCGATTGTCCACATGTGGGACAAATATCCAATGACTCATTTTCACAAGAATATAAGATACAATCATTTTCACATGAATGAATCTTTTGATAACTAAGGCCTAGATTACGAACCAACCTCTTTCTCTTATAGTAATTTTCAAGAAACACATTTCCTTCAGGTAACAGTGTTTTAACCAAAGAAAATATCCAATCAAAACAGTTGTTTAACATTGCATTATCTGATTTAAGAGCCATAAATTTTGCAACCACATATAATTTTCTTATATTGCAACCAGGATATAATGCATCCTCATCAGACCTCAAAAACTCATAAAATTCAGATGGTTCCAACTCAGGAGTTGAATCAATATCATCGTGAGTTTCAGTTTGTTGAACAGATGGACCTACAACATCACATACTAAATTTTGTAACCGTGATGGATCCAGAATCAAGTTATTAGTATCTTCTTTGGAACTGTGTTCATCGTGTTAATACCAAAAAACATAATCTGGTTGAAAACCAAACCATAAGAGATGTCCCCCAACCTTGTCAAATGTGTCAAACGTTCTCAGAGAACATTTTTTACAAGGACAATTAATTGTGCCTTCAGAAACATATTCTAGTTTTGATGATGCAAATGATAAGAAAGATTCAACACCCTCAATATATACAGGATTTAAACCATAACCATTTGTATTTCTGCACTGATTTATCCAAGGACGATCCTCTAATAATGATTGATGCGGACTTCCTTATTCCATATTTTTCTATAAAATATAAAATCATCACTGTTTTTGAACAATTTGAAATTATAAAAACACCATATGAAAAAATAAAATAAATAATTACTAATACTTCTTATTAATTACCATTAATTAATGGCGACACAATTTCTAGTGGATTGACAGATACTCTTGTATTGGATGACTCATTTACTTGCATCTTTCTAGCACTGAAATCACAATGAAGAATTTGGTCAGAGGTATGCATATTCATTCTCCTATGCATGAGAATGAATATGCATATCTCTGACCAGATTCTTCATTGTGATTTCAGTGTGAGAAAGATGCAAGTAAATGAGCCGTCGGACAAAAGAGCCACCTTTTTGTCGATGAATCGTCTTCTTCCAACTATCACCGCCTGAAAACATAATAAAAAATATGATCCTACGAATGCATATCCAATCTCATGCATACGATAATGAATATGCCTATGTAGCAACACATTTTTCATAATGTTTTGAGTCGGTGAGAGTTGAAAGGAGAAAAGTCATTGAGCAAAAGGAGTGCCATCAATCCACTGGAAATTGTGCCAAGTTCTTAAAATTTATTAAAATTTATTAAAATTTATTTCGAATGTTCCTAATTGTTCCTAACCATTTCTAATTGTTCCTAACTAATTATTACTATTTATTACTAATTATTACTAATTATTTCTAATAATTTCTATTTATTACTAATTATTCATATTTATTACTAATTATTCCTATTTATTACCAATTACTCCTATTTATTACTAATTATTCCTATTTATTACTAATTAATCATATTTATTACTAACTATTCATATTTATTACTAACTATTCAAATTTATTACTAACTATTCATATTTATTCCTAACTATTACTATTTATTGCTAACTATTCCTAATTATTGCTAAATATTCCTATTTATTACTAAGTATTAATATTTATTACTAATTATTACTAATTATTACTAATTATTACGAATTATTACTAATTATTACTAATTATTACTAATTATTACTAATTATTCCTATTTATTACCAATTATTCCTATTTATTACTATTTAATGCTATTTATTATTATTTATTGCTATTTATTACTAATTATTTCTATTTATTACTAATTATTGCTATTTATTGCTAATTATTTTTATTTATTGCTAATTATTCTTATTTATTGCTAACTATTCCTAATTATTGCTAATTATTCCTAATTATTGCTAATTATTCTTAATTATTGCTAATGATTCCTAATTATTGCTAATTATTGCTAATTATTCCTAATTATTGCTAATTATTGCAAATTATTACTAATTATTGCTAATTATTCTTAATTATTGCTAATTATTACTAATTATTACAATTAATTACTAATTATTACTAATTATTACTAATTATTACTAATTATTACAATTTATTACTAATTATTACTAATTATTACTAATTATTAATAATTATTACTAATTATTACTAATTATTACTAATTATTCCTAATTATTACTAATTATTCCTAATTATTACTATTTATTAATAATTATTCCTATTTATAAATAATTATTCCTATTTATTACTATTTATTGTATTTATTACTATTTATTTCTATTTATTACTATTTTATTAATAATTATTATAATTTATTACTTATTATTACTAATTATTGCTAATTATTACTAATTATTACTAATTATTAATAATTATTATAGTTTATTACTAATTATTAAAGTTTATTACTAATTATTACAGTTTATTACTAATTATTAAAGTTTATTACAAATTATTACAGTTTATTACTAATTATTATAGTTTATTACTAATTATAACAGTTTATTACTAATTATTACAGTTTATTACTAATTATTACACTTTATTACTAATTATTACAATTTATTACTAATTATTAGTAATTATTACAGTTTATTAGTAATTATTACAATTTATTACTAAATATTACAATTTATTACAATTTATTACAATTTATTAGTAATAATTACAATTTATTTGTAATTATTACAATTTATTACTAATTATTACAATTTATTACTAATTATTACAATTTATTACTAATTATTACAATTTATTAAAATTTATTACAATTGATTACTAATTATTACAATTTAATACTAATTATTACAATTTATTACTAATTATTACGATTTATTACTAATTATTACAATTTATTATTAATTATTTGTAATTATTACAATTTATTAGTAATATTACAATTTATTACAAAATATTACAATTTATTAGTAATTATTACAATTTATTTGTAATTATTACAATTTATTACTAATTTTTACAATCTTTTACTAATTATTACAATTTATTACTAATTATTACAATTTGTTACTAATTATTACAATTTATTACTAATTATTAAAATTTATTACTAATTATTACAATTTATTATTAAATATTATTAATTATTACAATTTATTAGTAATTATTACAATTTATTACTAAATATTACAATTTATTACAATTTATTACAATTTATTAGTAATTATAACAAATTATTACTAATTACTACAATTTATTACAAATTATTAAAATTTATTACTAATTATTACAATTTATTACTAATTATTACAATTTATTAATAATTATTACAATTTATTACTAATTATTACAATTTATTACTAATTATTACAATTTATTACTAATTATTACAATTTATTACTAATTATTACAATTTATTACTAATTATTACAATTTATTACTAATTATTACAATTTATTACTATTTATGACAATTTATTACTCATTATTACAATTTATTACTCATTATTACTATTTATTACTCATTATTACTATTTATTACTCATTATTACTATTTACTACTATTTATTAATAATAATTATTATTTATTACTAATTATTAGTATTTAGTATTATTTATTACCAATTATTACTAAGGACTACAAATTAATTTTATACATTACTAATTATCGTTAATAATTATTAATTACTACTAATTATTAAAATTTAGTAATAAAAATTTCAATTTATTAGTACAAATAAATACTCATGACAAAAAAATTTAAATTTAATTTAATTACAACTAATCAACAATAAAAATAATTAACATAAAAAAATGAAATAAATAAATAAATTAAATAAAACATAAATACCTTTAAGCTTGATTTTCTATCGATGTAGACGGCTTCACAACTTCCTCGTGAACAAAAAAATTAACTGAAAAAGATTTTCCCTCTAAAATCAGAGTTCAGATGGAAACAAGATCTAAGAATTGAGAGTAATGAGAGGAAAAACGGATGAGGGTATATATAAGTTAGATTATTTGCGGTGAGACTATTTGCGACGGGTATCCCATCGCAAATAGTATCTTTTGCGACGGGACCCGTCACAAATACTTATGCCTGCATTAATTACTGTAGGCGGTTAAAAATTTATTTGTGACGGGTCCCATCGCAAATAGTCCCTACTGACACACCTTTTGCGAAAGGACGACATCCTGTCACAAAAAGCTATGAACCACCACTGGGTATTTGTGACGGGGCCAGTCGCAAATACTTCACTATTTGCGACGATGGGATCCCACCGTCGCAAATAACCCTCGCACGGCTTCATGCGGTTTGGCACGTTTTTCACGCCAAACCTTTTGCGATGGGAGACGAAATCCCGCCGCAAATAATTGGTTATTTGCGACGAGATTTATTCCCGTCGCAAAAAAGTCTGTCCCCAAAAGTCCTTTTTCCCGTAGTGTGAGGTGAGATTAAGTTAATTTAAGATTGAGAGGATAAAGACTTTAACCAATTCAAAAGGTTGAATTAGGAAGAATTTATAAATATAGCGTACCACTGTTTAACCTACGTCAGTGGCACCTAACTAGACCTGGGTTGTATAAGTGGTATCAAAGCTAATCTAGATTTCCTCTAATGATCTAAGAAGTCAATGAGTATGAAGAATATAAAATCTAGGAATATTCATGATGTGTTTAATTTTGACATCAAGAACTACCAGAATTAGAGGAATAAGATGTTTCCCTTCCTTTTATCACTTTACATGAAGGTAACAGATGCTGAAACCATTGGTTTTCTACCCATTTTTTATGGGTACCCTATGTATTTTTCTAAATAGAGAAATATGGATTTGATGGAAAAGTCAAAAATTCTATTTTGTTGTCTGTCTTAGAAGAAGGATACACAATGGTCATGAGACTTCTAACTTCCAAATAGATTTAGGATAATTTAAATTGCAGTTATGAAGGAAATATAAAAGTCGAGGAGGATAAATTATAAGTTTATAGAAGTAGTTTTGAGGATATAAAGAAATATCATGATAAAATCACAAATAACTAATTCATTATAGTTAATAATAAAGTTAGTAATATTATATTATTGGGTGAGAAAATTGTTTATTTTATTATTTTCAAGAATATATAGAGAAACATTCAAGGTAGGTTTGATCTAAAAATTTCATCAGTGGAAGATAGAGAAAATATTTCTCTGGAAAAACTACATAATCTTCTCAATACCTATGAAATGAGAAATGATCCATCTTTCAATAATAAAGAAAAAATGAGATGGATTTCAAGGCAATGAGAAATATAAATTCCAAAGATGAAGAAGATGTAGAATCAAGTGATTCTGAAAATAAGGGAGGTGATAATGATATAAATAATATTTCTTCTATTTTAATAAATATTTTTAAAAAGGAAAAAAGTAAATTAAAGGGAAATAAACCAAAAAGGTATTATAAATATAATGGAGTTGGACCTTTTATAAATAATTTTCTAAAGAAGAAGGTTGTGGAATCTGAATTAGAAGTGGAAAATGAAAAACCTCAAAAAGAAAAATGGGGTAAAAGAAAGAATAAATATTCAAGTAAAAAGAGAATGAGTTTAATGATTAAGAAAGAACTAGATGACTCAAGAAGTCAATCAGATGAAAAAGTTAACTTTTTAGTTCATGTTGAGAGATATTTTGATACCATAAGTAGTGACGATGGAGAAAAAGAACAAAACCATAAGACATGTTGAAAGATGGGTTAGAAAGTTGTATTGAGAAAAAATAGCTCAAGAAAGAGAATTGAAAGACAATGAAAGATGAGAGTAAGATTTAAAAATAAAATGAATGGTTATTTAGAAAGGAGGCAACTTATTTTTATGAGATCAATAATTACAGGCTAAAATCTATCGAGAAATAAAAAATAAAGAGATATCTTGAGGAAAATCTATTTGTGAAGAAAGAGGAAATGGTTGAGACATAATCTATTTTTTTGGTAGCTCTAAATGAGTTGAATAGGATCCTAAAAAACCTAAAGAAGGTTATTGAGGTTACTTCTTAATCTTCTCATGTAGGAGAAAAGAAGGGTTCTAACAGATAATTAAATCCAATCCTAATATATCCCAAAATTAACATGTTATATCTAACAATGCATGTTTTAAAAATAGATAATAATGTGTTTGTATCAAGAATAAAAAATATAGGCTCTAGTATACATTAAGTAACTAGATAAATATACGGAAAAGATGATTCTACCAAGGAAAATAAATGTTTTCTTCGTGGTAGGACAATAATATGAATATTTTGGATAGATTTATTATCAAGGTGGAAGTTTATAGTTTAGAGGTTTTTATTGGTGATGTGGATAGTATAAATAAAAAACCTACTCTTTCTAGAATAATATGAAATTTATTGGGAAGATAGATGAACCAATGGGGAACTATCATGAGTATATTTGGGCTAATCTATATATATACTAATGTTGGCATGTTTCTTGCATATGTGTCCCCTTCCTACGCTTCCACGTCACTCAAAACATAAAATTGTCCCTTCAAACTATAAAAAAACTCACCGTATCCCGCACTTGATCAAGATGTACCTTAGGTTTTCTACTATTATGCTCTCCTCCCTAACTCCCCAATCCCACTTCCATTCCCATTCCCAAATCTCATCTCCATCCACCTGCTCCACCACCACATGCTCCTCCACTGCGTGCTCTGCCACCGTGTGCTCTACCACCGCGTGCTCCACCACTACGTGCTCTACCTCCATGTACTCCGCCTCCATGTACTCTGCCTTTGGCTCCTCTACCATTGGATCTTTTTCCTTCATCTCCTCCACCTTCAGCTCCTCCGTCTTCAGCTCCTCTGCATTCGGTTCATCCACAACTGGAAACTACACCTTTGTCTCTTCCACGTCCAAGTCCTCCGATCCACCTCGGGTTCACGTGCCCTCAAGTGCATAGAAAGTAACCCATTACATGGACTTTAGATCCTTTTCAGACATTGTTTTCAAGAGAAATCATCATTGGTATACTCATATAGAGTCCATATCTTTGTGCATCGAGCTGAGGAACTACCGACAGTGAGGCATCGCAGTAATTTCTTTCTCGAGTTAAGATGTTCATTATCTTCTCTATGATCTCTGCTCTGTGCTTCTTGGTATATTTATCAAGCATATACCCTATATTTATTTTCTGCAATAAACTTTAAAATCCATTGGATTTTAAAATTTTAATTAGGTACATTTGAGTTCTTCACATGTGATCTTTCGTTTCACAGATGAAATTGAATTCTATGGGAAACTCTAGTTTTTTTTTCACTATATCATTTTCTCAGAGATGATATTTGTTTATATTTTGTTTTGATCTTTATTTTAAGTGATCTGATGTGACTCGTGGTAGATCTAGTTGAGTTGTATTTATAGAATAATGATGTTGGCATAATTTTAATTTTGAATCTATTACTCCTTGAAGGTTTCTTTATCAGTCAGCTTTACACATCTTGACATTGGTTTCTCCTTGAGCCTATTTTTGGTCTTTGTCTTCTAATTTTTACTACGATTTATGGTTTTATGGATGTTTGGTTATGTATTATGGAGCTTTCTCATTTTTTGTCGAAGCTTTTATTAGAGATTCTGGTTGATATGGAACAACACAATTTCTTTTAAGGGTTTTGCAACTACTTCATGATTTGTGATCAATGACCCTAGACTAACTAAAACAAACCACTCTTGAGTAGAATGTAATCAGGTTGGTGTACTTCTCCATTTCCTTTAGAAACATATAACTCTATTATACTAAGAATTATTTTAATAGGTATTGTGGAAATTATATCTATCAACCATTTTTATACCTTTAAATCTCGTTATGGTTTGACTAGATTTTCCCATGTTGATGCCCATAAAAAAGATAAAATAAAAAAATGAGGTGGAGGATATTTTGATCATGATTATTTCCACCTGAAGTAGCTAGAGAAGTGTCTTGACAGCATATTGAGCGATGTGATTGAGAATAATCAGGACACTTCATTCACTACATATCCATTTCCATTTCCTTATTCATTTTATTTTTCCATCTTGTTCTGAATTTTTTTTATAATTGTTTATTCAATTATTTTCATGAATCATATACTAGTGTATTATATAAGGTACCCTAACTCTAACACCATCCTTCTACCTTCATCATCGTGTCCCATATTACAAGTATATTGTAAAATTTAAACAACTCAATCAGTTTAATGATTTTTATGGATTATCAATTTGTTATGTTTATAAAATTTTTCTAAAAAAGAGTTTAATTTGTAAATTTCATGTTCAATTACTCAAAAAATCATTTAGTTGGTAATATTCTTTATAGGTCAGTCTAGTAGCTTAATTCCCTCTGTCATAAGGTTAAAATTTATGTAGTTGGTTTGTTAAAAAAACTATATAGATCCTTAAAAAATCTGATTTTACATTTGTTAAATGACCTAAATCATGATGTTAGGGAAGAATCCATCTTATGCATTGAGGTTTTTTTATTTTTATCAATGACATGGCCTAATGTTTAGGCATGAAATATGTCATTGTTATATTTTAATTTTAGATTTAAATATTCATTAATATTTATTAATATTTGTAAATGTTATTGTATCTATAGAATGTAGCTACTTGAAGATTTTTAAGCTGAAGAATTATTTCAAGAATAACCCATTCCAGTACAACACTTGTCTCAGTATCATCGTATGTATAACTCATTCAAGTACACAATGTATTCAGTTTGTGTTCAATATTATTTCTTGTCCATACCACTTTATTTATTTATGTTTCCATTGAGTTTTCAAAGAAATATGATCTTATTCTCTTTATTAAGGTGTTATGAAATCACTTCAACCTTTTTTCTATTAACCCACTGTAGGTATAATCCTAAGGTCAAGGTTATCAGATAAGGGCATGTTATCAAGGTAATGTAGCAAGTCTGAACTCAATTGATGGTTTACTTATTAGGTTTCCATGAAGAATCTTGATTTATTCTTAATTTTTAATTTAACAATCATTGAACTATAGGAATTATAATCTACTTTATTTGATGTGATATGTTTGAGTGATAACATTCTAATTCTTTATCATATTATCTAAGAGTAATAACAAGTTGGTTGTTCCAAAACAAAAGAGGTTAGAGGTAAATTTTATAAAAGATACAATTTTAACTCTCTCTAATGTGCATTCATATTTACACCGAAACATTGAAACCAAAATAAATCACATATATAAATATTTTTATAACATGTCCTTCATGTTGAAACCAATTCCTGCACTCACATGACCATCTATTTGATTACTATGATTTTGAGATGACTATGTGCTGTTTTTTATAGGATAGGTTTGGGTTTTGATTTATTTTATTTTCTATTCCTCTAGATATCAATTCATAAAAGGGGGTTTATATTGGGAATAATGGGAGAAATAACTTTAAACTCCACTGGGTAATATTATATCTCTCTCCCACCCTCCATCCCTTACAATCCAAAACTATCACAGTCTATGTCTAAACATATTTCAGTTCAATTTCACTTTTCCTATGATATACTCCTTTAAAGGATGATGCTTTTCATGGTAGATAATTTGATTTCGATGATGATGCAATGATGGATGGATTTTACTATTCTATTATTATGTATAACTTATTTCATTGTTTTTTATCACCTATATTTTCTATTGAAATTTTTGACAACACCGTGAACCCATCATCCATGATATGGCCTCCACTGTAGCAACTATTAACACATCTACTGGAGGGATTTTACTAACATGGACACATCATGACATTATCTCTCCTTAGAATACACCATACTACATAATATTTAAATGGAAATCTTCAAAAGCCCTCAATCTCTATATGGTAGGCGATGAGTTTCAATTTTTTATTTCTTATGAATAAATATTTATAGATTTCTTATGCAAGTGTTTCAAGATTTCTTATGATCACTATAGTAGGTTTATATAGATAGTTTACTATTCTTAATTAGTATGTACTGAATAAATACCTATAGGATTTGAGTTTTTACTACTTAATATAGACAATGAAATATTAATTAGTAAGTATTATTATTTTTAAACAATATTGTATCTGTAGTTAAACATGTTGGATGAATGTGTAGGTTCTCATCTCTTGCCTTATTACCTTCTATTACACCACAATAACTCCTTTTAACATCTAAAGATCTAGGTATGACAACAAATTTATTATCTTAAAATGTTTTCATATCGGTCATCAATAATTTAAAATAAAAATTTCATTAGGTACTTTTACTTCTACTAAATCTGACTTGACATGTTTTAGATAAGTAGATCATTTGTACGTGTATTTTATTTCAGTACTAGATCATTGTTTAGAGCAGTGGAAGAAGTTTTTTAAATGAGTAGTTGTCATGCAATTTTTTTGGGTAGTGGAACATGTGATTTGTTTGAGAAGTGGATCATGTGTTTTATTTTATCAATGGATCATTTTTTAGAGTAGCGGATCATGTATTTTAGAGTAGAAGATCATACATTTTAGAGCACCTAATAGTTATATTAGTTAAATAAAATTTGAAATAACATTTTTTGGATCGGTGGATCATTTTATTCTATTTTATTTTAGTTATTAATTTCTTTTGGAGTAGTGGATCATGTTTTTGTTTATTTTTTACCTCTACCAATCTGATTTAATTTTTCTTCATACTTAATTATTTATACTATATTGATGATGTATCATTATTTTTGACCAGTGGGTTTTAATTGTTGCTTGTTTTTGGTGACTTTTTATAAAGTGGTTTTTCTCAATAAGTTTCATTAGTGTAATCCATGATCCTATTGATTGAGAGATCTGAGATGGTATCCCTTTGAGATTGCACATGCTTATCTTATCAGAAACCCTACTAACAGAACATCAGGGGCCTGACAGCTTCTAGGTTCCCTTTAGTTGCGCCCCATATGGATTTCTCCTTGTTGTTCAAGCTTGATGATTGGTTCCCTATATTCCCTTTGATGATGTTGTACACTTATACATTTAAAACAATTAAATTTTATAAAAAATGGATAGAATAATTTTTTGTGATGTTAATGCTTTTTGATATTATTTTAATTTTTAATTAGATTGTAACATTTGAAATTAATTAATTTATGTTTTGATATAACATTTTCAATTAATTGAATAATTACTGAGATTAATCAATAAATTTATATTTTAATATATAAATTATTTTAAAATATTTATAATATCCTTTTATATGTTTTCTGTTTTTAATTTCAACCACTATTATAGTTCTAAACTAGGTGGGTTTGATTTGTTTAGTTTATAAATCAAATCAAATTTGAATTTTGAAAACCATTATTCGACCGAGTTGGAGTTGTGTATTGAGCTCAAGCTCAAGATTGAGTATTATACAATATTGAATCTACTCAACAAAAATACACCCGTACTTAGTATGAGTTGTTTTGGTTGTTTTTCCATGTGCATAAATGTTCAATTTAAAAAATATTTTTTCAACATGCAAGGTTTCCATTTGTTAAAATTATGTTAAAAAATGATACGTTAACAAAAATTATATTATCATCTCTTGGTTTTGAACTATATCTTTTATGTTAGTATTCAATTTTTTTTCATATTTAAATATTCATTAATATTTTTTCTTATTCTTAAACATTATTAGGGATGCAAGAAAACGTGGTGGAATATTTTGATGTCCCAGATTCAGTACAAGGTGACATCATCATTTGTTCATTTAAAAACTTAAACCGACATTTGAGGAATGATAAAAATAGAAGTATCAATATTTTAACTTGAATTATTGACTGATTGTTTTATCATTTTATATTAAAATTTATCATTTTATCTTTTCATGTAATGATTATTAAAACCAATGTCTTCTATTTTAGTTGTCATCACTTTTTATTTCATTGTAAAAATCAATGTTATTTTGAATGTAATTTCTCTATCCTAAAAATTACCTTCCATTCCCTTAGATTTATCCTAAATTTTTTTACTACCATATTGATGACATATTAATAGTTTCTCCACTTATGTTCCAATAATATCTACCATTTATTTGTGACATAAATATATTCAACATTAATGTTCATTATTGTCATTGTAATATAATATTTTCTTATTGAAATAATCATTTATTTTATAACACCGTGAAAACGCACAGGAAAGTACCACTTCTTATAAAAAGAAATTTATGACAAAAAACATAAAATCATCCAAGTGAGAACAAATTTAAATTTCTTAAGGAAATATGTGGTAAATGTATATATAAAGGTCATAAAACTAAAAAAATAAAACACTAATAAACGAGAAGAAGTTCCCTATAATGTGAAATAGAATACAATTTTGAATTTAAAAGAGTGAAATTCATATTTTGTTATGGATTTTAGGAAATCATGTGAAAGACCCTAGGAAATTGATCACGTAAGGAAATAATTCCTAATAGTTTGTTCAGATGAGTTGTAAATAACTAAAAAAGAAGAATAAACAAATATGTTCTAGTTACAATTGAAATAAAATGACTTCACATGAAGAGGTTCATGTTCATGAGAATTTTTTTATCAGTGGTGGATTGAAAATTTAAGAGAAACTATAAGGAAGGTTTTAATAGGATATACGTAGTATGAAATATTTTATGACTATCTTACTAGCCTAAGAATAACTAATGGCGATGCTGGTGAAATAATCAAAGAATAAATTTTCCATGATGAATGAGGTAAAGAAAAAAAATCTACACATGGAATAAATTCAAAGGAAATAAATGAGAATTAAATCCATTAAGGGTTATAACATGAGGTAAACATGGATAATTCTTACGATGTTGATATTGAACAGAATGAAAAGTATTAGTTGATAGGAAACTCTTACCCTTTCTATTTTAACTGATCAATTAAGAGGTCCTTCCTTATTCTTGTATTTTCTGTTATTTTGTGCTAACATATATGGAATTAAATGAGGTGAAAAAGGATATCACTTATTAGTTATATTTTAGATGCTTTCCTTTAAGACATTTGGGTCATGTAATGCCCCAATGCCTACGGTCCATGCAAGGGTTCCCCTTCAACCCTTAAAGGGGGGATCATCAAAAATAAATAAAAAGAAGGCCTTTGGACCATTCAGGTGAGTAGGGAGGTATGAAAAGCATACATAAATACCTTGGTTTATATTTTATCAAGCATATTTTAAAATGGGGTGTTGGTTTACAAAAAGATATAGAAAATAACGAGTTTGTTACATTACACTTGAACTATTTTTTTGTGTTTATTAATATGTGTCTAGGATTAAATATCTATTGATAAATCTATTTTAAACATCCCTAAAAATGAGAATTTATTTAGTATCACATTCATGTGAATTTATGGAAAACATTGATCACCTTTGTTAAATCACTCTTCCATTCTATACTGAGTTATTCCATATAGACTTAGAGTTGACTAAATAAAGGCTCATTTCTAAGAAAAATATATGATACCTCCCTTATCTAAAAATTATTTCAAGATATGATTCTAAATGAAATAGAGATAAAATGGGTTTTAATAGTAATTTTAAATAATATGGGATGATAATAACCCTACAATTCCCCTATAGGAAATTAAATTGGAATTTATATATAACTCACAGACCTATTTTTCAAATAAAAATGTGGTATTTTTCTTATAAAAAGTATCTATCATTAAAACTCAACAATTTCTTCAGTATCAAGATCATTATATTTGGACAGGATATGCTGATAGATTTACCTGGTAGAACTTGTAAAGAACTATAAATTCCATGTATTTTGGTTAAATTATATGGGAATTTTCTGAGTCTGTGAAAATTGATGGCTCCTGATTTCGAGTCCCGAAGTGCCCAGAATAAATTTCTGAACATTTTTTACGTATGTTTAGTAAACGTGCAAGTGGGTTTTTATAAATTTTGAATAGGTGATCGGAATTGAAATCCGAGGACACCATTGAGCTTGCAGCGCCGATATTCACTTAAAGAGACCTTCACCTCGACCGCAGTAGGTCGAGGGTGGAAGATAGTTTTTCAATTTTTCATAGAAGAAGAAAAATAAAATAATTAACATTGTATTTTTCTTTTGAAACCTATCATTTGAACTTATGGAGGTGGGGACCACCCGAGCTAGAAAAACCTCCCAATTTGAATTCATGGTGGTGGGGACCACCTGAACCCCTCTTAATGGTGGAATACCTTTCAACTCTCCATTTAGTTAATTGTGTCATTTATTTGTGCCAACTTTAATTATGCCAACGTAAATTAATTTGATAAAACTATTTTAATTTGGTGGCTCCTCATTTCCGTGGGGAAATCATTGGAAAATGGAAGAACTTTGGAGAAACTCTCTCTCCAACAAAGAACGCCCTCTCCAACGAAGAACAAGTAACTCACCCCAAGATCGGATCTGAAGTGCATTGAGAAAGCAACAAACACTGACGTTCTTTAATGACTTCATCTTCTACCTCTTGACTCCTCCAATGAACGACAAGGTAGGGGTGTGATTTGATTGATCTTTGTTAATTTCTTTTACATTGAATCTCTCCTCATGATCCGCTTGCTACCGCTCTAATGCAGAGAGTGTGGGCCAAACGAACATGGCCCGTCCAATCCGAAACCTTTGTAGCTTTGGATGCATTCTTCACGATGAATGAGGGAGGTGGCTGGTATCGGAGACTAGCATCAGTAGGACTTCGGAGCGGCGGCCGGCACACCGGCCAGTTGCGAAGACGGCGGTGGTGCAACCGTGCCGCCAGTGGAGGGCTATGGCCTTTCAGCCACGACGGTAGCCGGCGCACAGCCGGCCGTGCGAAGGGGAGGTGGCGGCTTGCATCTGTGCTGCCTACATGTAGAAGCCGTGACATGAGGCCACGAAAGTGAAGGAAGGCGGTCGGCTCACTGCCGACTGCTGGTGGTGGCGCAGCGCGCGACCACGATGCCCATCACAGGCCGCACCGTGGGCCGCACCAGACCCAACAGGCCAGGTCAGACCCATCGAGCTGGGTCGGACCCAGTGCCAAACCCGGGTCAGGCCGGGTCGACCCAAACTGGGTCGGACCGGACCCAGACCAGCTTCGACCCTTTTCGCTCATTCATCCAAAACGTGAGCTATGTGCATTCGTTTGACGAACTGTCTGCAAAAACGAAAACCTTGGATCAAGAAGGTCCTTTTGGTATACCCCACTTGCGTTTTGGAAAAAATTGGTGTACGAATGGGTTGGATCAAACACGAATTCAACCGGGCCCTCGGGACTAAATGGCCAATAACTTACAGACCGAGCGTTCGATTGATGCTCCGTCTGTAGCATTGAAAACCCTATCACATTGAAGTAATTTAGGATACTTCTTAATGGGACATTGTGGAACTTGGAGTATCGACCTATGGCTAGAGGAGAGGAACCTCCTGGAATAAATCGAGCTTAGTGCTGGAACCCTGTTGCTGGCTGTAACTTGATAAAGGGATCCTATGTGGGTTTGTGCTTTGGGATCCTACGCGGGTCTATGTTTGAGAGTCCCACTTGGACCGCTCTAGGAAATCCATGTGGGACTACTCTAGGATCCTACATTGTTCTACTGTACTAGGATCCTACGTGGGTCTAATGATATAGGATCCTATGTGGGTCTGCCTCTTAACAGATTAAGATGATTCAGTAGTTACATCTAATCATCTTTACTACAATACCTATGTTATACCTGGTGTGAGATAAGTATTTAACTTTTTGGTAATCTTCTGTGTGGCGTACCTTTTTGGTACTTACCTTCGTGGTGGTTACCTTCAAGGTATTCTTTCCTTCATGGGACAACTGGACTTTGGATAAGGATTGGGTACTTGTGTTTCCTCCTGAATGAGATGAGTATACTTGATAACTTAGGTATATGTATGGTCATATAACTAAGTAGGTTTGTCAGTTGTTTTCATTCTTTGTGGTTTAAACATTGTGGATTTTGTGAGACCTTTGAGTGTCTCAGGGTCCCTACTTAGTATCGTTATACTCACCCCCAAACGGGATACCCCCACACCATGTTGTGTTTTGGTAAAGATAATGGACAATGATGAATGAGGACGAGGGTAGCAGGTCTAAAGGTAGCTCCAAGGTTGGCATTAGATGAGGTGTACCGCAGAGACAACCGTTTGAGAGTTGTACCCACCCTTCAGGTAGGATCCTTGGCGGGTGCACATGAGCTATTTCAGTTTACTTGTACTTTTCATTTTTCTTGTACTTTATAATTGGTCTTGTATTCTGGACCCTTTTTCTTACTGTACACACCCTATTTACTATACAATTTACTTGTGTTCATATCTTGCTGTGTTCTTGGTTGTGTGTGTTTATAGGTTATAATGGAAATGCATTCCTGGTTTTAGAGAATATGCCTTCCGGTGCTAGTCGTCAGCCCATAGCCTATGGAAGGCGGGCTTGGGGTAGTCACGGAACGGGCCCCGGGGGACGGGTCGTGACAAATTGGTATTAGAGGAGTCATTTTTACCATAAAACATTAGAATCTAAAATTTTTAACAGAAATAGTGTTAAGTGTAGTGAGTGCGGTTATTAGTTTAGGGAATCCAATATTGGTTCGGCGGCTGACGTATCCATACACCAGGACCCTAACTTCTGGTTTCTAACTCGGTGCATGAAAACACTGATTGAGTTTGTGTTTTAAAAAGTTTTCTTTCTGATCTATTTGAGTCAGATTAGCAGGTATAAATTATTGACCATGGTGCACCTGTTTCATTTCAGGATGCCTCCATGCAGATATCCAGCAATGGTTCTGGGTATAGTACGCGATGATAGCCCACCGAGCAACGAGGCCTCTGTGCAGGGCCCTTTATCAGTAGGGGAACCAGTGGAGGTGCCACCATTACTATTACCCGTTGGTCCACTGATTCCACTAGCCCCAACAGTATAGGGTGCACACCTCTTGAGCGTGTTGCACGAGTTCCAAATCCAAAGGCCACCCAGGTTCTGGGGTGAAATGGATCCATAGGCGGCTGAGGATTGGCTGGAGGCCGTGGTGAGAGTCTTCCGATTGGTAGGGACACCAACTAATCTCATGGTGATCCTTTTATCCATTCTTCTATAGTCATAAGCAGGCATATGGTGGAGCTTGATGCTCCAAGTTCACGATGAGGTGACACTTCGCTGGGTAGACTTTGAGAGCCTATTTTGGGCAGAGTTTTTCCCAACAACCCTTCGCGTAGTATGCATACATGAGCTTCTTCATCTGCAGCAGGGAAAAATGACTATGGCTCATTACTCACCGTGGTTCACCGACCTCTCACGCTACTCCACTGATATGGTACAAGACCCATTCTTTAGGGCTCAAACCTTCGGGGAGGGACTCAGGAAGGAAATCAGGGCTTTGATGATTTCACTCAACATCCCGACGCAGGCGGGGGTGTTAGAGCGATCCCTCTTAGTGGAGAGTTTTCTTTTTGAGCAGTCACCAGTAGAGAGACCCACCACTAGGAGTCACGTGGCGGATTCTTCTACAGCTGGAAGCAGATATATGTCACAGAGGTCCAAGAGGACCAGACCTACAGGTGGAAGACCGCAAGATTCAGGGTTAGTTATACGGCGCACCGGAGATAGAGACAGTCATGCGGGGAGCAGGCAGTGTTACGCATGCGGTGGACAAGGTCACATGGATCAAGACTACCCGACCTTCTGTACAGATGATCAGAAGACAGTCGAAGGACCACCCAGGCAGAGACAGAGGTTCGACCGAGGAGGTCCACAGAGAGAAGGAGAACATGGCAATGGATATGGTCGTGCAGTTGGCAGTGGGTGACGACTCGATATGTTACCGACAACACCACCAGGTGGTCCACCCCGACTACAAGGAGCAGGTAGACATGGGCGAGCTTATCTCCAGGAAGTTGAGGCCTATGATCAGAGCGCTCTGAATATGATACGAGGTACGATATATGTATACTCCACCTTAGCTGTAATACTTATAGACACAGGTTCCAGTCATTCTTTTATTTCCACTACCTTCGTTCTGAGATCAGAGATTCTGACAGAGCCATTAGCTCATTCATTACGGCTAAAGACTCCTACATGAGAGGATTCAACAATTACACACTGGTTACGGAAGTGTGAGCTTTCTCTAGGAGGTGAGAGCTTCAGCTGAGATCTCCTAGTAGCGGCTTCAAGGCCTTACGATGTCATATTGGGTATGGACTGGTTATCTATAGTCCATGCTCAAATTAATTATATTATGTGAAAAGTGTGGTGTATCCATGAGGATGGGACTAGGTTTACCTTTACTAGTAAGAAGGGAGCCTTTGCAGCACATGATGGACATACCCGGAGGAGAGTAAAGACGATCACTCATCAGTTGACTAGACTTACCCTCAGAGTAGTTGAGGTGGAGAGTCTGAGTTATCCTATAGCAGTGGACTAGTATGTGGATGTCTTACTTGATGATGTTTCGGGTGTACCTCCAGGTAGAGAGGTGGACTTTTACATTGACTTGTACCCCAGGATGACACTAATATATACCCCAGCATATCAGATGGGTCCTGCGGAGCTTCGTGAGCTGTGGGTACAGCTAGAGGACTTTCAGGGGCAAAGATTCATCCAGACCAGTGTTTCTCCTTGGGAAGCCCCAATTTTGTTCGCCAAGAAGGTGGATGGGAGATTGAGACTTTGTGTCGACTATCAGTTCCTAAACCAGGTGGTCGTGAAGAACAAGTACCCACTCTCGAGGATTGATGACCTCTTGGATCAGCTGAAGGGAGAACGATGGTTTTCGAAGATAGACCTCATATCAGGCTATCACTAGCTCAGAGTACGAGGTGAGGATGTGTAGAAGACGAATTTCAGATGTCGGTATGGCCACTACGAGTTTTTGGTCATGCCGTTCAGTGTGACCATTGCTCCAGCAGTTTTCATGAGACTCATGAACAAGATCTTCCATCCATACCTTGACCGCTTTGTAGTAGTCTTCATCGATGACATTCTGATCTACTCGGATACCGAGGAGGATCATGGTTATCATTTACAGATAGTTCTGGACACACTCGGAGAGCACCAGCTTTATGGTAAGCTCTCGAAGTGTCAGTTCGGGATTCGAGAGGTTCACTTCCTGGGAAATGTCATCTCAGAGGCTGGAGTTGTAGTGGATCCATGAAAGATTGATACGGTACTTGCTTAGGAACCACCCAAGAGTATAACGGAGGTACGAAGTTTCTTGGGTTTGGATGGATGCTACCGGAGGTTTGTGTCAGTTTTCTCTAGAGTTGCAGCACCTTTATTAGTGTTGATGAAGAAGGGGCAACCCTTCATGTGGTTAGAGGGATGTCAGCAGAGTTTTCATGAGATAAGGCAGAGGCTGACTAGTGACCCCATCTTGAGGCTTCTAGAGGAGGGCGTTGGGTACATAGTCTACTGTGACGCATCAGGGAATGGGCTCAGATGTGTCCTGATGCAGGAGAGAGATGTTATCACATATGGTTCTTGACAGCTGAGACAACATGAGTAGAACTATTCTACTCATGACCTGGAATTATCAGCAGTGGTCTTCACCTTGAAGATACAGAAACATTACTTGAAGGGAGAACATTTTACAGTATACTCAGACCATAAGAGTCTTAGGTATATATTTTCTCAGAAGGACCTGAACCTTAGACAATGACATTGGCTCGAGTTCCTCCAGGACTATGACTTCAAGATAGTCTATACTTCTGGGAAGGGGAATGTTGTATCAGTTGCACTCTGCAGAAGATCTGGTATACATCTTCTTGGTGAGGCGACGGAGTAGCTGGCTACTTTATAGATATCCTTTCTGGAACGAGATGGAGCAGCTTTTCTTCAGTCTCTTACAATAACTCCCCCTATTATTTAGCGAGTCAGGGAGGTGAAGCATGGGGACATTGATTGTGATGCTCGACATGTTCAGATATCCTCAGGGCAGACACCTGATGGATTTTCTGAATGTGGGGAGAACTTCATCCTTTTCAGAGGACATACCATGATACCATTGTCGCTTCAGGAGGAATTATTGCAAGAGTTCCATACATACCCTCTAGCAGTAAATCTAGGAGTGGAAAATATGTACCATGATCTCCGAAGATAACACTGGTGGATGAGAATTAAGAAAGCAGTAGCAGGGTTTGTCTCTTGGTTCCTCACATGTCGGCAAGTGAAGGTGGAACATCAGGTACCAGTAGGCTTAGTTCAGCCTTTAGAGGTCCTAGAGTGTAAGTGGGATGGTATATCCATGTACTTCATGATATAACTTACACGTTCAACCAGGGGTCATGATTCTTTTTGGGTGATCATCGACCGACTCACCTAGTTGGCCCACTTCCTACCAATTAGAGAGCAGGGTTCAGTAGCTTGGGACGCATCTATGTGTAAGAGATTGTGCGGCTACATGAAGTACCCTCGACGACTGTCTCCGATCGTGATGCACATTTCAATTCCCATCTATGGAAGGGTTTGCAGGAGGCTTTTGGGACACATCTTCATTTGAGAACCGCCTTCCATCCTTAGATGGATGGCCAGACTAAGAGGGCCATTCAGACCCTTGAGGACATGTTTTGTGCTTGTGTCCTCGACTTCGGTCATATTTGGGGGGATCACTTTCCCTTGGTGGAGTTTTCATTCAACAATAGCTATCACTCCACCATTAGGATGACACCTTTCAAGGCTCTGTATGGCTGAACTTGAAGATCACCTTTGTGATAAACTGACCTAGGGGAGCCAGCACTTATGGGATGAGAGATGGAACAAGATACCAAGGAGAAGGTGCATATCATCTAGGAGCAGATGAAAACTGCACAAATAAGCCATAAGTCTTATGCTGACAGGGGATGGAGACCTCTGGAGTTTGAGGATGGTGACCACATATTTCTATGGTTCTCACCTTGATGAGGTTTGTGGAGATTTTTCCGGGGCGACAAGTAATCTCAGAGGTTCATCTAACCTTTTTTAGGTTCTCAGTAGAGTAGGAGAGGTGTCTTACCACTTAGCTCTTCCACCTAAGCTGCACCAGGTGCACGACATCTTCCACATATCCCAACTGAAGAGATACGGGCATGACCCTTCACACATCATTGACTGGGGTGAGCTGAACATTGACGATGGGGTGACGTTTATGGAGGTTCCAGTGGAGATTGAGGATCGACATGAGAGAGTCCTTTGTGGGAGATCGATACCTTTGGTGTATGTATGTTGGAAACATGGGAATATATAGGAGAGCACATGAGAGTGGGAGGCTCATATTCGTGCTCACTACCCCCACTTATTTTCCTATTTTTCACAATGTGGATTTCGAGGATGCAAAACCCTAAGGTGAGGAGAATATAAAGACCCGAAAATTCCACGTAATTTTTTTAAAATTATATGGGAATTTTACGAGTCCACAAAAATTGACGGTGCATGATTTCATGGCCCGGAGTGCCCATAATAAATTTATGAACTTTTTTTAAGTACGTTCAATAAACGTGCAATCGGGTTTTTATAGTTTTTGAACTGGTGCTCGGAATTGAAATCTGAGGACACCATTGAAATCACAACGCTGATATTTGCTTAAAAATACCTTTACCTCTACCGCAATAGGTCGAGGGTGGAAGATAGTTTTTCAATTTTTCGTTGATGAAGAAAAATAAAATAATTAACATTTTATTTTTCTTTTGAAACCTTTCTTTTGAGATTTTGTAGGTGGGGACCACCTGAGCTAGAAAAACCTCCCAGTTCGAATTCATGGTGGTGGGAACCACCCGAACCCCTCTTAATGGGGTAAAACCTCTCATCTCTCTAATTAATTAATTATTCCATTTATTTTTGCCAATGTAAATTAAATTGATAAACCTATTTTAATGTGTTGGATCCTCATTTTCTTGGGAAAATCATTGGAAAAGGGGAGAAATTTAGAGAGATTCTTCCTCTAACAAAGAATGCCCTCTCCAACGAAGAACAAGGAACCGACCCCGAGCCCGGATTGGAAGTGCTGTGCGGAAGCAACAAATGCCGACATTCTTAAATGAATTCATCTTCTTCTTATTGACTCCTCCAAAGAATGATAAGGTAGGGGTGTGATTTGATTGATATTCATTAATGTATTTTATGTTGAATATCTCCCCATGAGCCGCTTACTACCAGTCTAACACAGATGGTGCGGGCCAAACAAACATATCCCGTCCACTCCACAAACATTGTGGTTTTTGATGTGTTCTTCACGATGGAGGAGGAGGACGATTGGTACCGACAACTGGCTCTTGTAGGACTTAGGAGCGGTGACCGACACACCGGCCGGCCGGAAAGACGGTGGTGGCGCAACTGCGCCACCAGTGGAGGGTCGTGGTCCATCGGCTGCGGTGGAGCAGAGGTGGCGACTGACACATGATCGGCCACACGAAGGGGAGGTGGAAGCATGCGTTTGCGCCACCATCATGTGGGAGCCGCGACATGAGGCCGCGACGGCGAAGGAGGGTGGATGGCTCGCTACCAGCCGCCGATGGTGGCGTGGCATGAAACTGTGCCGCGGAGGAGGGATGGGCACCCAGTGGGCCACACTGGCAGGCTAGGCCAGACCCAGCAGGCCTGGTCCATCTGACCGGGTTGGACTGGACCCGGACCAGCTTCAACCCTTTTTACTCTTTCGACCTTAACTTGAGCTACGAGCATCCATTTGAAGAACCCTCTATGGAACCAAAAACCTTGGATCAAGATAGTTCTTTTGGTATACCCCACATGAGTTTTGGATAAAGTTCGGTTACAGTAGGTTTGGATCGAACACAAATCCAACCGGGCCCTCGGGACTAAAAGGCCAATAACATACAGACCGAGCTTCCGATTGATGCACCATTTGTTGCATTGAGACACCTATAATGTGGCGGTCCATTGAGATACTTATTTTTGGGACTTTTTGGTAGTTAGAGTATCGACCTGTGGCTTGAGGAGCGTACCCTCCCGGAATCAAGCAAGCTTAGTGCGGGAGCCCTGTGACTAGCTGTAACATGGTAAAGGGATCTTATATGAGTATGTTCTTTGGGATCCTACGCGAGTCTATGTTCAAGAGTTCCACTTGGTCCACTCTTGGAAATCAATGTGGGACTACTATAGGATCCTACATGGGTCTACTATATTAGGATCCTATATGGGTATGATGATTTAGGATCCTACGCGGGTCTTCCGCTTAACATAGTATGATGATTCAGTAGTTACATCTAATCATCTTTATTATTGTACCAATGTTATATCTGGTGTGAGATAAGTCTTTACTTTTGTGATAATATTTTGTGTGGTGTACCTTTTTGGTACTTACCTTCATGGTGATATCTTTGTGATATTCTTCTGTGTGGCGTACCTTTGTGGTACTTACCTTCATGGTGGTTACCTTCGTGCTATTTTTTCCTTCATGGGACAGTTGTACTTTGGCTAAGGATTGGGTCCTTGTGTTTCCTCATGAATGAGATGGGTATAGTTGATAACTTAGATATATGTATGGGAATATACCTAAGTAGGGTTTTCAGTTGTTTTCATGCTTTTTGGTTTAACCTTTGTTGATTTTGTGAGACATTTGAGGGTCTCGGGGTCCCTACTGAGAATCGTTATACTCACCCCTACATGGGTTATGCCCGCACGTTGTTGTGTTTGGTGTAGCTGATGGACAACACTGACTGAGGATGAGGGTACTAGGTCTGGAGGTATCTCATAGGTGTAACTTAGATGAGTTGTACCATAGATACGACCATTCGAGAGCTGTACCCACCCTTCAGGTAGGATCCTTGGTGGGTGTTTATAGGAGTTGTTTCTGTTTACTTGTAATTTTCTATTTTCTTGTACTTTCCAGTTGGGCTTGTATTCTTCCCCTTTTTCATACTGTAGACACCCTGTTTACTATACATTTTACTTGTGTTCATATCTTGCTATGTGCTTGATTGTGTGTGTTTACAGGTTATAAAGGTAATGCCTTCCCATGTTTCGGGAATACGCCTTTCGGTGCTAGTCACCGGCCCCTAGCCTATGGAAGACATGCTTGGGGTAATCACGACATGGGCCCTGGGGTAAGAGTTGTGATAGAACTCAACGCTTAGTATTTGAAGATTTAGTTTTTTTAAAATTTTCTACAGCACCTTCCTTATACCCCTTTCCATTCCCCATGATAGAAAAAGTGGAAGTTTTGAGGGGTTTAGTGTTTAAGAATTCAGATACTTTGAGATAATGACTTATGAAGGTTTTTCAATTAAGTTGGTTTTGATACAAAAGTTAAAAAAATATAATAATGAAAGGAAAATCAAAAAACACCAAAAATCACAGTGATTATGAAATAAAATAAATATTTAAGAAAATACTTAAACTATTGTATATAAAATATATTACTCATATGTGAATAGAATAATGATCTGAGAGGTAATGTTAAAATAGAATAAAAAATATATATAATTAAACATAAAGTAAAATAGAAATAAAGAACATTTAAATTCAAATAATCCAAAAATCACTCTTAATAAAGTCCAATAACTCATTAGGGAAGGTATTAATGAATATATCTACTAACTATTTTCCAGTTTTGATAAATTCGAGAAAGATATTATGAGAACCCATATCTTTTATAAACCTTATTTTATGATTTTTTACATAAATATTCATATAATACAATCCCAGAAGAATGATAGGTCTACTGTATTTGTGAAATTTTATACTTAACAAAAAAATTAAAACATGGATACAATGGCATTATTTAAAATTTCTTAACATGCTTTTAAAATTCCATTGCTCATCTAAAACTACACAGGATAAACTGGGGATGTACATAAGAAAGGGGTGAGCTATAAATACTAATAAAGGAATAATCAAAGAATAACATGATGAAAATAATACATATGAGTCAAGAGGCATATCAAGGGCACATAAAAAGGGTAATAATCATAAACATGAACATTCAATCATGATATAAGATAATAATATATAAGAAACATTTTAATGTGGAAACAATATAAAACTTGACATCATAATAATAGGTCAAACCTAACAAAAAAAACATCATAACATTGTGTGATTAATATAACCTCAAATGAACCATAAATGGTATATAATGAGATAAAAAAACATTCCCTAATGAATTGGTGGGCTATATAATTCCAAGCCCACCCATCACATTCATATCATGTACATGCATTTGTGTTCCACATAGATCATACAATATAAGAACAAATTTCATAACTCTTAATCCAATGACTAAGAAGTATGGGTTATATAAATGGAATTCCCTAATCAATGAACGATATTTACATCTATGTTAATACCCTTGAGTGGAAATGGGATGGGTATACAAAACACAAATGTTTAGCATGGAAAGTCATGAGATAATTTCAGAAGCATAATGGGTGTACATAAAAGTTCATATAACTATTTAATGAGAGTTAAATATGATCTATAATTAATTAATAATCATAAGTAAAGTAAAAATATGTGTAAAAACATATTAAAATATAAAAAATTGTAAATAAAAAGGTATGATACAAAGAAAGTACTTGAATAAAGAGGAGGATGAAAAGAATCCCTAAGCTTGAGAGGGTGCTTCTAAAAGCTTGGGAAGAGCTTATTAGTACCTTAGGAACACCTTGGAGGACTTTAGAGATATATAGGAAGAGGAAATTAATTCTAAATGGGTTTTTAGTGAATATGAGTGTGAGTTTGGGTGGGTATTTATAGAAAAAGAGAGGGGAATTATTTATTAATTTTTAAACTTAGGTTTTAGACTCTATATGATAAAATAATTAAAACCACAATCCATAAAATGGGGTTTGACCATAGTTTATACCAATTAAGTGTGTTTAAAATTTATTATAAAAATATGTATATTTAAATAATACCATTAGTGATGTGGAAGTGAGTCTTGTACATGAAGAATAGATTTTAAAATATTTAAATTTAATATTAGTTTTAGAGGATTCATTAAAGTATTATAAAATTAATAAAATAGTTTAAAAAATTATTTTAAAGGCGAAATATATATTTGATCATTTATTAATTTTATTGTATTTATCACATCACTTTTGAGATTTTATGAGGTCATAATACATACTGTATATTTATATCGTGTTTAATAATTTCCTAAAAATTCGAACACCTCAGAAAATTATGAAACATTTATCATTGGATAATTATTATGAACTTATTTAAAAAATATTACTTATTTTACCAAAATAATTTTATAAATATTAGGTTTTTCAAATTTATACAAAAATATATATTTACTGGAAAATACTAGTTTTTATGATACTAACCACTTTTTGACCCATATAAAAACTACACTAAACTTTATTGAATTATATTTTCATTTATATTTAAATAAATATTATTCAATAATATTATATTATAAAAATAAAATTTAATTCAATAATTCTTGAATTTATCAAATGAGTGTCTTTATTGAAACTATATACTTCTTTAAAATATAATTTTTGATTTATTTTACCAAAATCTAATATTTTTAAAAATCATTATATAATCATTTATAAATTAATAATAAAAAGGAAAAAATATAATCATTATTTTATTAAAAATATAATATGTTAATTCATATTACTAGGGCCTAGATACATAACCCCTTATTACACCGGTGTACTCCCTAAGCGTATGGAATGTGATGGTGGTGGTTTATTTGGTTGGTTTGATGAACATGGCATGGGTTGTGATCTTAATAATCTTGAAATTATCCTATAAATGGTTTTTTTCATGTTTTTGTTGTGTAATATCAACTTGGAATTGGTTAATGGAAAATCCTAGTGATTCCATCTCCCTCAGAAACTCTGATAACTAGGCTTCATAAGGTACAATTCTACTGGCCAACTCCATCACTTATTCTCTATATGTTAATTAAACTTTATCAAAACCCTTAATTTATAATAATTCTAATATCCACTATAAAATGGAAATATTTTCATTGGTTATGATGCTTAATTATATTTTAAACATTATAAGTTTTATTTTATAATAGTAAAAAAATCACTATAGCAGTGCATGCATTTTCTATAACTATATTACTTAACAATGAATTTATTTATTCAAAAGGAAATTTAATTTATAAATGTTTATAAATTTTACCCTTTAAATTTCATTTCACGCACTAAATTAGATGATGTAACTTTTGTTTCTTCACCTCTTCTAGTTATCATGTTGCTTCTTCAAACTTGTGGTTCTACCATAGTACTTTGACTAGGTGAGTTTTCATGTTTGATAGAATTTTGTCTCTATGATCTATGATCTTCATCGACTGATCCTCGTATGAAATATAATTCTCTAAAGGTACCACCTATAGATTCAGTACATCTGAGTGGTATATTTTTTAAGATGGATACATGAAACACATAATGTACTTGATATAAGTCAGGTGGGAGTACTAATCAATAGGCCACAACTTCGATGTGATCCATGATCCCAAAGGGGCCAATGTATATAGGTATATGATTTCCCTTCTTCCCAAACATAATGAATTTATTATTTAATAATATATGAAGGAACAACTTATATATGGCCTTAAACATCAGGTCACCTCGATGATTTTATGCATAAATATTCTTTCGAATTTTAATATATTTCATATGATGTTGAATGGTTTAAAACTTCTTTATAATCTCTTGCATAAGATTAGGTATCATAATTTTTCAATCTCTAACTTCATCCCAACAGGCTAAAGTATGACACCTCTTCCCATACAGATCCTCATAAAGAGATATTTGAATAATAGAATGAAAACTATTTTTATATGATAACTTTACTAGGTGTAAGTGTTGATCCCAAAATCCTAGTAAATAACTTGAACATGGTCATAGTATATACTCTAGAGTTTTAATGGTTATCCAAGACTAGAAATTTATTTGAGGTTGATAAAAAGTATTATAACTGATTTATATATCCAATGCTTGTTGAAGACTTCTCCATAATATCTAGGAGAACCTCATATCTTGATCAGATACAATGAAGAGTGGCACACCATACAGTTTTATAACTTCTATTTGTATATCTTGGAAATTTGGTCAAGAGATAAACCTTCTTTGATAATAATGAAATACATATAATTTTTAAGGTGATCGACCACCACATAGATGGTGTTATTTCTTTTATATGTACTAGGGAGTCCTATGATGGAATCCATGGTTATGTTTTCCCATATTCATACTAGTATGAGAAATGGTATCGGGATTCCCTTAGACTTATGTCATTTATCCATGACTTGTTGGTATACTAAGCATCGAGATACAAATTATTCAATATCGCTTTTCATGTTATCCCATCATAATTTTTTCATCATATCTCTATACATATTAACACTCCATGGATGAGAAAAGAAGGATAAACTACATAAATTATCCAGAAGTTACCTCTTAATCTCTGGTTTTGATGGGAACTATATTCAGGTTACAAAAATTAAAACAATATCTATATAAAAGTTGAACTCTATAATATTTTCTACATTTTTTTGTAAGTCCTCATCATTGTTTTGAGTCTCCTTGATACTCTAAATATTGTATAGCTGGGATGTTTTTTTAATAAATATAGGATTATGTTTCCTTTATGATTCCTATTTCCATATTTTTCATGTATAATAATATTGGATCCCATTTAATCCTCATCATGGATCGAGATGTGTGATATTTTCTACTCATAGAATCCACCACTTTGTTCACCCTCTCAGGATGGTAATTGATTGAACAATCATAATTCTTGATTAGCTCTAATCACATTTTTTGGAACATATTTATATTTTTTTGGGTGAATATATACTTTAGGCTCTTATGATCCATATATATGTTATACTTCCCCCCATAGAGATAATGTCACCAAATATTCAATGTAAATATCATCATAACCAATTATAGATCATGGGTTAGGAAAATTTTCCCCGAGATATTTGATTGGTGAGAGGAATAGACTATCACTTTTTCATCTTGCATGAGTACACAACCCAAGACCTTTTTGGATGCATCAACATGGATCACAAAATCCTTCTCTACTGGTGGGTAATGTGAGCACTTGTGTAACGACTAGGATCTTCTAAAACTATTTAAATATTTCCTCACATTAGTCTGTCTAAAAAAACGTCAATTTCTTACGAGTTATTCTAGTTATTAGGAATGAAAATTATTAGTAATTGTTTTACAAATCGAAGATAGTACCTAGATAATCCAAGGAAACTATGGATCTATATCAAATATGTTGGTCTAAACCATCCTTTAATTTCCTCTTTTTTTAATTATGAATAGATATCCCTTTTTTGGTGATAATATGCCCAAGTAATGTTATATTTTTCATCTAAAACTCTCATTTATTTTACTTCACATAAAAATTTTCTTTTCAAAAGGTATTTAGTACAACATTAAAATGTTCCTCATGTTTCTCCTTACTTTTGGAGTAGATAATAATATCTTCTATAAAGACTTCCAAAAATTATTCAAGGTAATTCCTATAGCATTTATTCATTATGTCCATGAATATTGTTTTATAATTAGTGAATCTAATTTGAATCACTATGAAGTAATAATTCCCATACCTGGTATGAAAAGTAGTCTTGATGATATCCCATTTCATCACCATTAATTGATAACATCTCAACTGAAGATCCATCTTGGATAAGTAATGGGATCATCAAATGTGATCAAAATAGTCAACAATCCATGAAAGAGGATACTTATTTTTTATTGTGATCTTTTTGAGATCAAGATGATCAACGTAGAGTCACATTGACACATCCTTCTTCTTGAAAAAAAAGAAACATTTCACCCCCACGATAAATCCCTTAGGCATATAAACCCTTTATCTAGATTCTTATATAATTTCTTCTTTAGATATTAAAATTTATCAGTGGGAATCATATATAGATTTTGGGATATTGGAAAAGCTCTGGGTGTATGTTTTATTGAGAACTCAACCTCTCATTTAGGAGTAAAACAAAAAAAATCTTTAGGAAACACATCTGCATATTCCCTCATAATGTACATGTCTTCCGGGATGATATTCAATATAGTATTAATCATTTCAGTAAGATACATTGGATCATAGGGTAATAATATCCATGCTTGATATGATGATTACAAAGGATATTTATCCTCCTCCTCATTCTTTTATAAAATCGGAGGGAAATTCACAATACTGAGGGTGATTTAGTTCTATATAAAATTTAGGGTTAATTTATACAAGGAAATCAAATCCATACTGTAATTTCATTAAATTATGATAATGATAGTATCACAAGGTTATCTAGGAAATTAATCCCAAAAAATGGATAGGGGAGAAGTTTTATACATGGGATGCAATAATTTCCCCATTTTCCATTTTCAATGATAGATCAACATCCATGCTTTGAGGTCATGTTTGAATAGTTATACTAAACTTATATGATATGAAAGAATGAATAGAAATAGAATAAAATAGTATGTTCACTATCCTTGAATGAATAACTATCATACCTATCACCATATCATTGTATATATCCACCTTAATTGTTGTGATTTCATAAGCTCACCCTTTATCTCTATTGCTCAATTATTTTTCCATCATTTATCATTGAAAACCATTGACTCTGTGGATTTATTCTCATAATGCCATTGTTCCTTATAATTGAAACATTAGACAATATGTTGAGGGTTAAATAAAGAATTACTTTTATTTCATCACATTGGTGGGTTTATCCCTTTTACATTCGCTGTCCAGGTGCCTTTACTTTGCTCACTTAAATAATTTACTTAACCACTTCATGAAATTTTTGGGATGCCTCTTCCCGAACTTTTGAAAAGTGGGATGTTTATATTTATCACTCCTTGAGATTTCTCCATCACTTTTCCAAAATTGAAATCCATCCTCCAATTTCTATATCCTGACCCACGAGACCCTTGAGATTCACTGATCTCCATTTTTACCTTTAGGACACATTAAACAATTTTATTACTGCTTTTATAGTGTTTAATCACCAAATATATTCATAGATTTTACTTTAGCTCACTAAATAAGTGAAAAAACATAATTTTGGGTTCTATAAAAAACAAGAGGTATATCATGGAAATCCTATAAAGTTTTCCTATACTCCCCAATAGATTAATTTTTCTTTTTCTTGAGGATAAGGAACACCATCTCTATTTTTATTCGAAGTGTGTAAGGAAATTATTTATCAATTTTCCCCTAAATTATTTCCACTCCATCGCTACGATATCCTCCTTAAGATTCATATTTTTAATAAATGACCACCATTGATCAGATTCCCCCTCTATATGATAGACAACCATCACAACCTTATATTATTTAGAGAATTGAAGGATGGAGAAGATATTTTCAGTAGTGTTGATCCATTATTATGTGATTAATAGATCAGAATATCCACTAAAAGTTTGAGGCCTTTTCACATAGAGGTCTCAATTTCAACTTATTACTTCTTAGGGGGATGTTGTTTTCCCCCATGATTCTTGTTTCTATTAAAAACATGATTTAATTTAGTAAGTATTTTCATGTAGTTATGGAATCTTGATCACATCATGTTGGGAATATCATTTTAACATTCATCAAACCTCCTATCACATTTTTTTTGACTCAGTTCATCTAATATCCATCCATTGATTAAAAAAATAAATGGAAAAGTAGGGATTATAAATTTTAAAATATTAATAACATAAAGGAGAAACTATAAAAATTGATGGGATAACTTAAAAATGATATATATTCCTTAACATATGAATTTCTAGGATTTAATTTATGTTATCTATAGCCTATTTCCTAGAAAAAAATTTCATAGGATTTTATAATCCCTTTATAATAGTTTGTAAATATCTTTAAATATACCTAAGAATATCCCATGGGAGTTTCAAACTAGGTATGCAGTAAGACTTTTATATTGTGCACCAGAAAATGATTTAGTTAATACTCAATGTGCTCATTTTTAGGTTATTACCCCTAAGTACAACTGTGCCAGATCCACATCCACTTTTTATAATGATCTTGAATTATCATACATTGATATTAAATCTTTTTAGATAGATATTCAATAAATTACACAAAAAAATACTTAGGACTATAATAGTTTAGTTTATTTGGATACTAGGTACCCAATCTTCTAATTTGGTGAAATATATTTAATATATCTCATACAGTCTTACCACGTAGTTCTCTACTAATAAATAACATGTTTAAAACAATTATTCATAACCAATGGAAAGGAAACATATGAATGGGTGAGCTCAAATTCTCAGTATGGGTAAACAAGGGAGATATGTAAGCATAACATGAGAATAAGGGTATGAGAACACGATCATAAAATTTGAAAACCATATCCTACATATCAATGATTATAATAATTTGTCATGGATTAAATATTAGCAGTTTATAAGACTTGAATCATAAGATAATGAAATAAAATGATCCATGAGAGCATAACATTTTCATAACACATAGATTTTTTGTATATACATAATAACATAAAATTTTATGTCAAGGATTCCCAACAATATATTCATAACATGTTAGGCTTGGGATAACCACCCTTGTACATGCTCTAGGCTTGGGATAAACTCCCATTTACCCCCTTTTGGGCTTGGGACAACCACCTATATACCCTATATCAGGCTTGGGATAACCTCTCATGTATCCTATTTTGGGATTGGGATAACCTCTTATGTACCCTTTGAGCTCATATAACCCTAATCATTACCCAATGTATTAGTGGAAGATATAAGTCCCAACATTCACATAATGAAAATCATACACATGTGTACCATGTGATTATAAAACATTCATCATATTATAACACATGAAAAAATGTGTTTCATAAACAATTCATCATATAATTATCTATGGAAAAGAAAAAATTTCATAATCATTTAATAATTTCATCATAGCATAACCCATAGAAAAAGAAGCGGGTTTCATAAGAATTATATCATAGAATAACCCATGGAAAAATAAGCGAGCTTCATAAAAATTATATCATGGTATAAACCATGGAAAAGTAAGTGGGTTTCATAAGAATCAAGTCATGGTTTAACCCATAGAAGGGAAAAAAGATTCATAAACATCATATCATAAAAAACACGAACCATTCAGAGAAAGAATAAAAATGATTTCCTTGGATAATATCCCATGTAAAGCATAAGTAACCTCAAAGGTTGTCATCTTATATAGAGAATGATTATGACAAAAAATAGTTAGAATGTATATTTAGGAAATAACCTTTCTTTGAAAAAAAATGTTTAAAACTAAACTTTATAAAATATTATTGAAATCATTTTTTTGAAAATAAAATATAAAAAACTTATAAAGGTATATTTAAAAATAATTTAACACATTTGTTGAGGAAAATTTACTCTCCACATTGAAAAAGCTTTTAAAATTATAAAATATTTTGAAAATCCCTTTCATTGAAAATAACCTCGAAAACTTATAAAGGAAGTTTTAATAATAATTTAAAACTTTTATTGAGGAAATTATCCTTTTCACTTTGAAAATAACTTTTAAAAACATTGAATTCATAAAATATTTTGAAAATATTTTTCATTGAAAATAACCTTGGAAAATTTTAAAGGAATATTCAAATAAAATAATAGTCATGATGGCATGAAATTACATTAATTCCGTACATGTTAAAACAATAATTCCTTTTAGATTTTTAGTAAAATTAAACCGGAAATTACTTGCAAAATGACATAAATATTCCTTTCAAAACATTAAATAAAAAGTATAACATGGTTAAAAATGACTTTAATAAATAATTTTAAGATTAATATATTTTTTCTGAATTTTTAAAAAACATGGTTTTGGAAGAAAAATGGTTTTCTACTGAATAGATAAATAAAGATAATTTTTCATAAAAACATTATTTTGAACTCTTGAGTACATAAAGAGAGGAAAATGAAGAGAAAGCATGTATTGTCTATAAATAACTATAAGAGAAGAAAATGTATGGGTTTCTTGAGAGATATATTATAATATTTTAGAATTAAAATCACAATCATAAAAAATACTAATAAATGATGAGATTGTAACATAAAACTCTTATCAATTTGGTAACTTTGAATCATAATACCAATGAAAGAATAACATTAAATGAAACATAAAATACCATGATAGTAAAAAAATTCATGATATCACATGTTAAAGGGGATTTATATACAACTTTTAAAAGAATATAGGTTCATAAAATAACATATGTCTCAAATAAGAAAAATTAAGACAAAAAATCCCTTATTGCTTTGGTAACTTTTGAACTATAAACACCAGGAAAGAGAGATCATTAAATGAATAAGAAAATTACAAGAAATTTAAGGATAAGAATCATAAAATATATTCATGGGAACTATATACACCACATAAAATAAAAATGTTGTGAATATAAAATGTGTCTCACAGAAAAATAAAAGTGAGATGGAAATCCCTTATCGTAAGTCCCAACTTCCTTCATATACATTGAAACCTCTTATTCTTCAAGTAACCTATTAGTTTTTCATGAAAATATTTTCATGTTTGGATTTATGACCAACATAAGGATTGTAAGATGATAAGAGGGAATTAAGGAAGTGATTTTTGTAGGGATTGGCTGGACTAATGATTTTTTTGAACTGTGAAGAGGAGAGGGTAGGGGTGTGCTTTTTATAAGTGAGTTGAGTGACACACTTGAAATTTTTTAAAAGAAAAAGGTTTTTTACAATTTTTAAACACAACAAGGCTAAAAATGGTCCATTATTGAACCTATAATATATAATATTGAAATATTTTTATCCAATGGGTGTTGTACAAGCTTTAGCTAATTTTTAACCCATATATTTTTAGTTTATCCCCCTAGTAAACTTATTTTCACCTTAACCACCTTAAACAATTTTTAATGTTTTTACAATTTATTATGCTCAACAATTAAGTTACCCTTATTAGATGATATAAATTATTTTGATACAAAATATGGAATCCATTTTTCCAATTTACATTCATATAAGTTCTAAAATTTAATTTAAAATTAACCTCACAAATGCAATGAGAAAGCGAGTTTACCAAAAGAATTTTTTTGTTTAAAAAGTTTTTATATCAAGTTTCAAAATGAAATTGGTTCTGATGACATAAATTCAATTAATAGATATATAATTAAACTATTTTTCTTTAAAAACCATCTTAAAACAATTTTATTCCTCTAAAATCTTTAAAAGAAATGAAAATTCTTAATAAAAACCATTATTTTTCACAATTCATAAGAAATATATTTTCTCATAAAATTCTCAAAATTTTAGCATAAGATAATTTTGATAAAATGATTTTAAAAATGAAAATTATTTTATAAAATAATGTTTCCAAAATTGTCCAAATTGTTTTTTAAAATAAGTACGCAATGAGTGAAAAAACTTTTTTTTGAAAAATATGGTTTTAAGTGTAACTTTAGATTTATTCATGTATATTGTGTAGAAAACACATAAGATGAATGTAAAAAAATTTATTTAATATATATTATGTATATATTTTTTAAAATAATTAAATAAAAGTAATTTTTTTAAGTTATTATGGTAAAACACATTTGTGTACATAAAACAGTTTTTTTAAAATACATTTATTTTAAAATGGTTTTTATTTTCATTTTTAATTAATTTTTCACCAAGTAATTCATGAGATATACATCTGTAAACAATATATTTTCATAATTTAGTTAATTTTATTCATACCTACCATTCCAATGTGTAGGTGATAACTATCATATTAAATAATAATATTTTAATAGTATGTCAAGTTTCATTTACACTTGGTGTTGTGTGTAATGTAAGATAAACTTGTGTAATGCAAGATAAACTTAGTTTCACATGTGACACAAAATATAGAAATGATTAAATTTATTAGAAAAAAATATTTCAAAAAAATATCCGGGAGTTACATTATACTCATCTTAAAATGAATTTGACCCTCAAAATTTATCACTTTAGTACCAAAAACTGAGGATAATTATGCCTCATTACATCCTCTGGTTCTCACATAGATTCCTCAAGGTGGTGGTTTTGTCACAAAACATTAAAAATGTGATTGGTATTATTTTTAAGCACTTTCTATGTATGATCAATAATATCCACTGATTATTCCTTATAAGAAATATCATTCCCCAACAATAAGACCTTTGAGTTCAATACATGTGAATGATTAGGTATGTACTCTCTTAGGATATGTACATGGAACACATAATGATCCGGGAAGAGGTTTAGTGGAAGAAAAATATGATAATATACTATCCAAATATGATCAAGTATTTCAATGGGACCAAAATATATAAGTCTTTGTTTTTCCTTATTTGTTCCAAAGATAAATTTATAGAAATATCTTCCCACCAACATCTAATTATAAATCACATCGATGATTATCTGCATAATATTTTTTCAACTCTATTCTATCCTTACATGTTGTTGAATGTATCTAACCTTCCTTTCCATCTCATAAAATTTATTAGGTCCCAATAGTTTTGTTTACAAAAATTTATTCTAGTATATTGGAGTTACATGGTTCTTTCAATAAAGAGATTCATAAGGAACCATCTGACCATATATCTGATGATGATACGCTGTGCTGAAACTGAACTGCATATTTGGATATTGCTAATGTAATTTACAAAACATCATGGTAAACTTAAGATACTGATCAGATATTATTGAATGTGGCACCCCATGTAATCTTTCCACATTATTAATGTATATTCTATATATAAGATCCAAATATAAATATTCAATAATGACAATGATGTGTGCTGAATTCGCAAGGTGATTGACTACAACCTATAATTAACTAAACATAAAAGATAAGATAAAACCAAAAGGTTACATGTAACTTTAATCATATATCCACAAAGTGTGAAGGCATTTATCTTGAAATATTTTTTTTCATAAAAACATATGAAAACCAAAGGGTTGTATTTCTATAAATGCCTCCCAAAATATCCTTAATCACGATAAAATCTCATCACATAAAACCTCAATAGGGGTATCTAAGACATTAAACTTATGATCATACTGAAAAATTATAAACCCATGATGTAATCCATAACTCTTTAGTAAATATTACTAAAAGATATATATGCTTTAAAAATATAATTCACCCTTTATTCCTTAAATAATATTTTATCTTATATAAAAAAATTTATATTAGAAACTTGTGTGCAACCTTGTACCGATATAATATCAAATGTGATTTCATTATTTCATAATATATATATAGGTAGATAATAAATTCTCAAAATCACATGAAATATTACTAAAGGGTGAAAAATTAGGTTTTCATAGGGCTTATTCAGACAAAATCAAACATGAAATTCCATAATATGGACTAGAAGAAAGGTACGACCTAATTTTCTTGATTAACTTTAACCATAATGATTGTATAATATTACCATTTTTAATTTATCATAAAATGTTTTTTTTATATTATCATCCTCATTAATCCTTGGATTGGGGTATTAATTTGCATAATGCACGTACTCCTTGTATTCGAAACACTGGAGTGTGAGTGGTGAATTCTATGCCTATTTATCTCTATTTTCCTAATTAACTAAATTCATCCCATAACTTAGACAATAAATTATCCAATGACTTTACCTTCCAAAATGAAAATTATTACTAGTTCCCTTAATACAATTTCTTTCATGTTTCTTCCCAAAATTTGATCAGAAAGGAAATATCATCTTATTCTCTCTATGGTTTTTTAATTTTCCATTTGAATTTTATTTTTCTATTCTTATCAAAACCATGAGATTGAAACATAACTCCAAACTCTATTTTCACCTTGAAATCACATTGAACAATAAATTAATTTCCACTAAAGTATCTTGTGGATAACACCATTTAAAGACTTGATTTTAAGCCACTGAAGGTTTGATCAACCTTACTTTTAGGTTTGAGGATAATATTCTAAGCTCACCTCATAAGTCTTTTAAATTTTCCTAATAAATACCAACATATTTATCATCCTATTGTTTTAGATTAAGGAACTTCTTCTAAATATTCGTTTAAAGAATATAAGAAAATTAATTACTGTAAAATAAGTTCTTGAACATGTCCCAATCTATAGAGTCAATTTCATATTATTTCCTTATATTATTGATAAGAGTCCACCATTGATATGATTCATCTTCCAAATGGTAGACCGCCAAAATTAATTTCTTATGAACTAAACATTATAGGATGTAAAATATCTTTTTAGCGATGTTGAACAATTTCTCAGAAATTAGTAGATTAGATTATCCACTAAAATAAGTTGGGAATTTCCTCATGATGGACTCAATAGAATATTGTTCCCTCCTTTTCTCCTTTAGAAATACAACTTGATTTATAGATTGAGGAACTTTTATGAGAATAAAAATGATATTTTTTATTCCATATCACTTAACATTAATTTTTTTAGGAGGAAAATCATTTAATTTTCCATTGCATTTAGCATTAAAATGATTTATTTAGGTTCCATCCATTTATTATAACCAAAATCATTGTGTGATCAACACTAATCATAGTGGAGAACCACATAATTATGAAAAATCAATTATTAGATGTTTAAATTAGGACATCATATTATTAATTTATGACACCGTAGGTTTATACTAGATCATTCATAGTCATCACCTATTTAAATCCTTCATGACAGTTTATAAAGAGTTTTTAAATTTCTAAAGCATATCCCCCGAGAGTGTCAAACTAGTTGTGAATGAAGGACTATTTTCATGATCTAGGTGACAACAGAGTCTACATTAATGAACTACTTTAGAGGTTATTACCCCTAGAAACCTCTAAGACATAGCTAAATCCACTTTTATTATCAAGGCACAGTTTTAATTTATTTGAAACTACTCACACTATCCTTTACCCAAATTCAAGGATATTTTCCTATACTTTGCCTCAACTATAGACTTATCCTTATGCATGTCCTTTAGGTTCTCACTAAAGTTTTATCATCCTATTTTCCAAAGGTTAACTAAAACATTCATATGATACAAACTATAATGACACAAACTTATTATACATAGATATTACATCTTTTTAAACAGATATCCAGTACATTGCACAAGAACACGCCCGAAGACCATAATAGTTTAGTGTATTTTTAGAATAGGTATAAAATATTATAATTTGGTTAAATATCTTAGAAATATACCATAAATATCTTTCCACATAGTACTCTTCTTAGACATACCATACTTAAAACATTACTTCATAACATGGGTAAAGGAAACATAACAAAGGGTGAGATAATATGCTTAGTAAGGGTAGACAAGGGAGATACGTAAGCATAACATTAGCTTAAGGGTATAATAATTTTAAAATAACATTTGAAAACCATAATTTTCATATAAAATATCATAATCTTTCATCATGGAATAAATATTTGATGTTCATAAAACATGAATCATAAGAAAATTAAATAACATGATCCATACGAGAATAACATTTTTATAAGACATAGATTTGTGGCATATAAATAATAATAGAAAATATCATGACAAGGCTAGCCACTAAGAAATTAATAATATGATAAGCTTGTTCTAATCACCTTTGTACTAACTTCAGGATTGGGATAACCTCTTATGTACCCTCTTTTAGTATTGGGATAACCTCCTATGTACCCTCTTTATGGATTGAGATAACCTCCTATACACCCTATTTTGGGTTTTGGATAACCTCTCATGTACCCTTTGAGATCATATAAAAATTATAATTACCCAATGCACTATAAGTAGATATAATTACCACTCTTCACATAAATAAAATTATACACGTGTACACCACAAGATCACAATAAAATCATCATATCATAACCCATGAAAATAAATGGGTTTCATAATTGTTTTTCATAGAATAACCAGTGGAAAAAATATATTCATAATCATATCATTATTTCATCATAGCATAAACCATGGAAAAAGAAGTGTGTTTCATAAAATTTATATCATGGTATAACCCATGGAAAAAATTGGGTTTCATAAGAACTCTATCTTGGTATAACTCATAAAAAAATCCGATTTCATAAGAATCCTATCATGGTATAACCAGTGGAAGGGAAATGAGATTCATAATCATCCTGTTATCAGAAACATAAACCATTTATATAATGAATAAGAATGATATCCTTGGACCATATCCCTAGTAAAGCAAAAGTAAACTCAAATGAAGTCATATTAGATAGATAATGATTTTGAAAAAAAATCAATAGGAATGTTTCTTGAGGAAAATAACCCTGAAAATCACTTTTTAAAACTAAACTATATAAAATATTTTGAAATTATTTTACTTTTAAAATAAAATTTTAAAACTTATAAAGGAATATTTAAAAATAATTTAAAATAATTCTTGTGGAAAATAACCTTTCTACTTTTAAAAAAACTTTTTAAAACCTCAAATACCTTTAAAATATTTTTCTTTTAAAAAAACATTGAAAACTTATAAAGTAATCTTTTAAAAAATTTAAAATATTTATTTAGGAAAATATCATTTTCACCTTGAAAATTAGTTTTAAAAACTAAAAAAATCATAAAATATTTTATGAAAAAAATTATTTGAAAATATACGTGGATACTTGTAAAGGAATATTAATAGAAAATAATTTTCATGAATATAGGAAATTCCATTAATTCCGTACATGTAAAAAAAATATTCCTTTCAGATTTTCAGTAAAATCCAAACGTGAATTATTTGGAAAACAATATGAATATTTCTTTATTTTATAAGAAGTCAAGAAAGGTTAAAAATACCTTTAATAAATCCTTTGGATAATGATAAATAAATTTTAGAAAACATTTTTAGAAAACATAGTTTTTAAAGAAATTTTTTTTGACTAAAGAGAGAAATAAATGCGATTTTTCATAAAAAACATTATTTTGAGCTCTTGAGTACATAAGGATAGAAAAATGATATTGAAATCATATATTCTAAAAAAATAAAAATATTATAATAAAATACCTGAGTTTATTAAGATATATATAATAATATTTCATCATTGAGAGAATAATCATAAACAATATTGATAAATTATGTGGTTGAAACATAAAACTCTTACCACATTGGTAACAATGAAATATAATCCTTATGAAATAATAATAGTAAATGAAACTTATAATATCATGATAATAAAAGAATTCATGATATTATATATAAAATGGTATTTAAATTCATGTAATAAAATAATATAGGTGTGTAATATAACTTATGTATCAAAAAAGGAAAGTTGAGACAAAAAAACATTACCACTTTGATAACTTTTGAAACATAAACCCCATGAAAGAGCGATATTAAAATTGATAAATCACCCTAAATTTAAGGATAATAATCATAAAATAAATTTATGGGAATTATATATTCTACATAATACAAAAACATGGTTAATATAAAACATGTCTCATTGAAAAATAAAATTGAGATGGAAATCTCTTATAGTAAGTCATGAATTCCTTTGTACACATTCAAACCTCATCTTCTTCAAGTAACCTCCTTAGATTTTCACCAAAAGATGTAATAGGTTGAATTTATAACCAAAACAAGGACTCTAGGATTAATTTATGGAATTAAGGAATTGATTTGGGTAGGTATTGTCTGAACGAATAGGATTTGAAAGTGTGAGGAGAAGAGGAGAGGGGGTGACCTTTTATAAGCGACTTGAGAGGCACACTTGTATGTTTTGAAAAGAAAAGGCATGCCCATGTTTTTCACATAAAAAATTCTCAACTATGGGATATTATTAAACCAATATAGTATAAGGTCATAATATAGACATCCAATGGGTTTTGGACAAGTTTTGGTCCATTTTTAATCCTTATATTTTTAGTTTAACACCCTAGTAAACACATGTTTACCTAAATGATGATAAATATTTTTTACAGTTTTACTAATCATTATGGTAAAAAATAAATTTAAAATAAATATATAATATAAATTATTATGATTCTAAATATTAAATCCATTTTTCTAAATTCTATTCCCAGAATTGGAGAAATTTAATTTAAAATTAATCTCGCAAATGCAGTGAAAAGTGGGTTTTCAAAGAGGAAATTCTAAGAAGTTAAAAAGGTTTTATATACAAATTCAATATTAAATTTATTATAATGGACTAAATTAGATTAATATATATTTAATTGAACTAATTTTTATTTTAAAATCATTTTAAAACAATTTTTAGGTTTATAAAAGATTTAAAATAAATGGCAATTCTTAATAAAAACCAGTATTTTTCACTATTCATAAAATAATTTATCTTCACATAAAATTGTCAAACTTTTACCATAATACAATATTAAAATTATGATTTAAAAAATGGATATTTTTTTGTCAAAAAAATTCCTAATATTTTAAAAAAATAGTTTTAAAATAAGTATACAAAAGGAAACAAAATTTATTTTTAGAAAAATATAGTTTTTATTCATGAAATTAGATTTATTCTTATCTCATGTCTAGAAAATAAATAATATGAATGTTACAATTTTTATTGAATATATAATATATAAATTTCATTAAAATCATTCCCTAAAGAGATTTGTTTAATTTATCAAGGTAAAACACTTTTATGTTCATAAATATATTTTTTTAAAAGATATTCCCTTTATTTTAAAATGATTTTTTTCCTTTCTAATTAATTGGTTACAAAGGAAGTAATTATATATACATATATATACCATATATTTTCATAATTTATTTAATCTTATTTATACCCACCATCTCAACAACTATGTGATATATATCATATTAAATAATAGTATTTTAATAGTATGTCATGTTTTATTTAAACTCAGTGATGTATGTAACACAATATAAACTAAATGTCATGTGTAACACAAGATAAACTTAGAAGTATGTGAAATTCAAGATAAACTTAATGCCCCATGCAATGTAAAATAACTAAGAGATTATATTTATTAAAAAAATATTTCACAAAAAACATCATAGTGTTACACTTGTAGTATCCAAACATTGATTTTGTTGTTTGGAAACAACTCACTCTATACATTACCAAAATTTAAGGATTTTTTCCAATATTTAGTCTTACTTGTATGTATTTCACTAATGTTTTATGATCCCAATTTCAAAAAATAACTAGACTTTCTTCTAATACCATCTATGACAACCCATAACTTTTATAAAGCTTATTTCATGATTTGTTATATAAAGATGCACATAATACAATCCCAAAAGATTGAGAGATCTAGCGTAATTGGGAAATTAGATACATAAAACAATAACTTAAAACATGGATATAATTAAATTATTTAAAACTTCTTAATATTATCTTAAAATTTCATCTCTCTTCTAAAATGGAATCAGATAACATGGGGACGTACATAATAAAGGGGCGAGCTATAAAGCCCATTAAGAGAATAATAAAAGAATAACATGATGAAAGTAAAAAATTTGAGTCAATAGGATATCAAGGTGACCAAAAAGGGGTGAGAATCATAAACATGAACCTAAAATCTTGATATAAGATGATAATATCAAGGTAACATAAACATGTGACAACAATATAAAACATGGAATTATAAGCATAGGTCGGGGATAACCACCATGAAATCATAACATTACGTGCTTAGAATTAACTCATTTGAACCTTAAATGGTATATATTGAGGTAAGAAAACATCATCCAATGAATTATTGGGCTATATAATTCCAGACCCACCCATCACATGCATACCATGTACATGCATTTGTGTGCCGCATATATCATATAATATAAGAATTATTTTCATCCCATTTAATCCATTAATCAATGAGAGTGAGTTATATACATGAAATTACACAATAAATTAAGGATAGTAACATATATATTAACACCCTTGAGTGAAAAATGGGGATGGGTATATACAACATAAATATTTGTCATGGAAAATCATTGGATAATTTTAGCATGAAAACCAGTGTACACAAAGATTCATGGAAGAGTTTAATGAGAGTGAAAGGTGATATATAATTACTTTGAAATCATAAGTATATTAAAATTATGTGTAAAAACATATTAAAACCTGAAAAATTGAAAATAAAGAGGCATAATACAAATAAATTACTTGAATAAAAAGGAGGAAAGAAATCCCTTACATTGAGAGGGAGCTTCTAAATGCTTGGGAGGAGATTCTTAAAAGATTTACACTACCTAGGGATTTCATTTGAGGGGAATGGGGAGAGTAACTTCCTGATAAATAATTTTTTAGTGAACATGAGTGTGAGGTTGGGTTGGTATTTATAACAAAAGAGAGGATAATTCTTTATTAATTTCTAAACTTGGGTGTTGGACTCTATATGATAAAATAATAAACAAATACGAATCTGAACATGGTTTTTCCAATGGTTTGTGCCAAATATTATTAGTTTTATATATTTTATAAGTCCATGAACAAATCATATTAAAATAACACCTTTGGATATGCGGAAAATGAGTCATGTTAATAAAGAATTGATTTTAAAACCTTAAAATTTAATATAGATTATGAAGGATATGTTAAAGGATTATAAAATAAATCAAATTACATAAAAAAATATTTCAAATGGAAAAATTTATTTTTCATGGATTCCTTTTATAGTATTTATTACATCATTTTGGGCTTTTATGATGTCATTATAAATACCATATATTTGTACTATATTTAATTTTTACCAAAAAGTTGGAGTACCTCAGAAAATCACAAAAAATTAACCAGTGGATAATTTCAAGATGAATATTTCAAAAAACAATATTTATTTTATCAAAATAATTTACTAAATATGATAATTTTTACTTTCAAATAAAAATATTTAATTACTGGAAGATTATAGGTTTTTTGACACTAACCAATTTCTGACCCTTATCAAATTTTCATTGGACTTAATTAAATTACACTTTCAATAATATTTAAATAAATATTATTTAATAATATTATTATATTAAAATAGAATTTATTTTATAAATTATTTAATTAAACAAAATTGTGTCTCAATTGAAATTATATACTTCCCAAAAATACAATTTCGATTTCTTCGTATCAAAATATATTTTTTATCAATCTCATTATATAATATTTTATAAATTAATAATAAAAATGTTTAAATATAATCATTATTTTATTAAAAATAAAATATAAAAAATTATATTAATAGGGTCTAGATACATAACCCCTTATTACACCAAGCATGCCCTAATATTAAGGTGTGAGATGGTGGTTCTTTTTGGGGTGGTTCGATGAATATGGTTTGGGACATGATCTCCATAATATTAAAATTCTTCTATAAACAAGTTTTATCACATTTTAGTTATTGAATATCACAGTTTTATTGGTAAAGGGTGAATCCTAGATATATTTTATCCCTCTTAAGCTCTAATAATTGGCCTTTATAGTATATGATCCTGTCGGTTGAGGACATCTCTTCTTCAATATTTTTCAACTAAACTTTATCATAACCCAAAATATATACAAATTATAATGGTCATTATACAATGGATAAATTATTAATGTTTATGATGCATTGTGGAATTTTAAATCCAATAGGTTTTATTTTAAAATAGTCTAAAAATAACCAAAGTAGTGCATGCATTTTCTATAACTATATTACTCCATGAAGAATTTGTTCATTTAAAAGGGAATTTAATTTATAAAAATTTGTGTTATTATATATATATATCAACGTTTTAGTTATATATATATATAATTAGTTCTGTAATAGATTATAATATTTTTATAAATATTGATAGCACTTATGTTATGACATTTGATAGGTACATTATCAAAATTTAAACAAAAATACAATAAAGTGTTTTTCACCCATAACCCTTGTGTTAAAAAACTAATGGCTATACTGTATTCAACTTCAACAGTTGATAATGAAATAGAGTATTTATTCCTAATAGACCAAGAATCCAATGATTTTCCCTCAAAGTGCCACTTTTAGGATGTACTATTCTTTTATAGTCTACCACATCCAAATCCAGCATCATAATATGATATTAAATCAAATTTAGAGGTTTTAAGAAAAGTTAAATGAAGACAAATTAAACCATTAAAATACCCTGAAAATTATTTGGGTAACATTTAAATGAGATTATTTTGGGTTTTTGTGAAATATGTCACATAAAAATATGACAAACATAATGTTTATTCAACTAGAAGTATGATACAAAAAATCCAAATTATTCCACTATATAACTTTCTATCTACCAGTTTCTAGCATTATATAAGTGAATTTTATTATTATAACTCATAGAAGCAGCATATACATTTCTTTTTTGCAAGACCAAACCTATTATGTAAGTCATGTATGTATTTAATTTGACTCAGAACATTCCCAAAGTCTTTTAAAACATTATAAAACCAAGAAATAAGTTTAACTCATCTGTCATGATCTTTTAAACCTTTTTTCGTATGTTTTGAAAATTAATTTTATATTTTTTGGTTAATTATATCAAAATTTACATTATCTATACAAAATTTTAAAACTAAAGTATTAGAAGATAATGTTTTCTTAATTTTAGTAGGGTCTTCCAAACCTATAAAAAAACCATTTAATAAAATAAATAAACTTAACCATTCATACCAAGATTTAGGTTCTTTATTAAGACCATATAAATATTGGGTATGTTTGAAAACAAAATTCGGAGAAAGTATAATTTCAAAACTAAAAGGTTGTTCAAAATAAAATACCTCCACAAGAAATCCATTTATAAAAGAAGATATGAAATCTATCTATAAAGGTTTTAAAATTATATAGGATACATAAGCTAATATGATCCTGATGGATTTTAAACTAGATCCTATTTTCATAATCTATCCCTTCCTCTTGATTGTATCCTTTAGTTGTCAATTTGGTCTTATTTATAATAATAACACCATGATCCGATTACTTATTTATAAATAACCATTTAGTATTCATAAAAATATAATTAGAGAGTCTATCAATTAGTTCCCAAAATTTTTAATCTATAACTAATTTAATTCTTCTTACATAGTTAATACCCAAATTTCATCACTTAAGAATTATTATATGGTTTATACTTCAAGATGGGATAAAAATGTATAAAATTAAGTAAGGTTTTAAATAATTCTCCTAGTACTAATTCTACCATCAAGGTTTCCTATAAAAAATTCTAAAGGGAGGTTATTTAAGGTTTTAGGATATCTAGGTCACACACTTTTAGGTTCATCGGATTCAAAACTTTTAAGAATAGATTCTTCATGATCATGTTCCAAATAATCATCTATTTCAATGTTAAAAAGATGATGAAGTCTCAAGTTATCTAAATAATCACTGCACTCTTAAATTTGAGCCTTCTTGTGATCAATGAGATCACTTGTATCAAATTCACATGAGTTTATTATTTAACTATCCGTTGAATTTTTTTAGAAACTCTATAAAATTTAGAAGTTATAGAGTAACCAAGAAAATATTCCTTTATTAGTATTTGAGTCAAACATATAAATATTATTCTTGGTTTTAAATATATGAACCTTACATCCAAAAAAAATAAATTTATACAACTTTTGGTTTTCTATTATTCTATAACTCATAGGGTGTTCTTAATAGTATAGAGCTTATTAGATATTTATTTATATTATACGGTGTTTTGTTAAAAGATTCATCAAAAAAATGATTAGTAATTATATATTCACATAATATTATTCTAGAAATTTCTTGAGAATTAAAATTATAATTTTCAACATCACTATTCTATTGAAGTGTTTTGGGGGCATAGAAAGTGTGTTTAATACCCTGTTTTTAACAAAAATAAATTAAATTCCTTATTTTTAAACTCTTATCCATGTCCACTTCTCAAAGAAATAATTTTTGAATCTTTTTCATTATAAACCATTTTTTGGAACTTTATAAAAATATCACAAGATTAGCTCTTAATAGTTCAAAATTAAATTCATGTAAATCTAGATAAATCATCTACAAACACAAAAACAAAATATTTTTCTCCATGATTTTCTATTATTGATGGTCTAAACAAAAACATGTGGATAAGTTCGAAGAGTCAAGATATAGAAAACCCATTTTATTATTATAAAATAATATTTGTGTTTCTTTCCCATTTAACAGACATTACATAACTTTTTTGATCAATCTTAAGTTATAAAAAATAAAAAATCAAACTCTTCTTAGATAAATTTCTCAAAGAATAAATATTAAAATTTCTAAGTATTTTATTAAAAATTCTTGATTCATTTATTCCATCAATTAAATAGTTTTCATTTTTCCTACAAAAAAACTGAGGACTAAAGCATATACATTTTCAGTTTTTAGCACATTAAATTTAACCAATTTACCTTTCAAAACTAAATAATTAATAGCCAAAAATACACTAAATAACCTTTATTAAAAATTTTAGAGATACTTATTAGATTATTATTCATGATTTTAATATCAAAAAATTTATTTTTTAGTACTTTTCTAGGATTTATAATAGTTTTAACTCTAATAATATTTCCTTTTGTAGTATCGTCACATGTGACATATCCTACTTGAATCTTTGATAAATAATGAAAGTTTAAAAAATAACCACTTATATTCCTTGAAAAAACACAATATATATACCAATTTTAATTATTGTTCTTGTGTATTATTCCATATTAAAATAAATTAAACAATAATATTATTTGGTACCCATATGCTCCTGGGTCTAGCTGTGTTAGTAATTACTATTCTAGGTATCCAAATCTTTATATAATGAATTGAACTTTCATCCCTTTATTCGATAAATTTCTAGAAATATAATATTTATTAATTCCAAAAAATATTGTATTGTTTAATAAACACTCATTATCAAAGTGTTTAGAAATTCAAAAATGAAAAAAAAACATTATTAGCTATCATTTTACTACTAGTTGTTGGTAAAAAATAAATTTTATATATCTTTTTCCTTTTATAATTTTTTATATTCTATGTTGTCCATTATTTTCATTTTCCTGTATAAGGATTTTATTTAGATAATAATCTTCCTGAATTAATATAACTATAAACCTTTTTTGGGATTTGAACTCACCTAACCATTCTTTAATCCCATTACCATTTACAACACAAGTTATAATTTGTTTTATAATGATTATCCTTCAACTCCAAAAATTTATGTCAATATGTCATACTTATCACCAAGAGAAATATCATGAGATATCCTTAAATATTTATGTTTCTTTTTAAGAGATTTATATTTATATTATATAAGAGATAAGTATTCACTCAATTCATCAACGGTTTATTTCTCATAATTAAATTTAAATATTGGATAGAAAAAAGATTAAAAATCCTCTATCTAAGACATATAGCACATGTTGGATTTTTTGATTTGATAGCTCAACTTTAGAATCATAATTTTGATCATCGCTAGAGTATTCAGAAGAAATTTAGGCAATATTTATCGTAATTTTTTTCATTTCCCATTATAATATGTTTTTTTCAAATATCTACTCAGTATTTTCTTATATTTAAGTTGAGGAAAATTAGGTTTTATATGTATCAAATTTTTTACATTTATAACAGACAACCTCCTTGATATTTCCTTTATTTTTATTGATTTTTAAAGTATTTATTAATTAATATTATTTTTCTATGAAACTTATTGAATCTTATTGCTATCTGAGAAAAGTAATCACTTAAATTATACTATATAGACTCTCAGTTATCATATGAATTAGATACAAATTCTTTAGATTTCTTATCATCATTTTAAATAGAAACTTTGAGCGAAACATTTTATTTCTTAATTAGATTGGGATCATCAACCTCTACTTTCATTCTAGATTTATTCATTATTAGTATTCCAATCAAGTCCTTAATTTTTATTTCCTTAGAATGTATATATCTTCTAATAGTCTCAAATATCAGACTCTATCTAGAATGTAAAACTCTAATAACTTTTAATGATTGATCTAGATATGGAATAACATCTCCCAAGGAAACAACATCATTCACAATTTTTGTAATAATTACTTTCATTTAGGTACTACTATCACCTTCAAACATTCTTAATGTGTTAAATTTAATATTTATAGTATTTTACCTTAATTTTTAGAAATTTTTATCATCTTTATCTGCAACTTCAATGGTTTTTCACATTTCATAATTTATATGACAATGTGAAACACTACTAAACTCATTAGGTCCTATTAAATAGATAATAATATCCATTTATTTATAATTAAATTAATATTCATATTCTTTAGTATAATTTAACAATTATGTTTTGATTGTAAGAATCTTGTAAGGATTTATATCTTTCAAATAGACTTTTAAACCATGTTTCATCAAAAAAATGATCAACCTTGCCTTCTAGTAACCATAATTTTCACTATTAATATAAGGATTTATAACCATAGACATTAATTCCCTAGAGTCATCTATTTTAATATGAATAAAAAGATATTCAAAATTTAGGTAACAAATGTAGGGAGTACAAAAGTCCTTTATCACAATCCAAGTGTTTTCTCGACACCGTTTCACAATAACTCAAGTGGGTGGTGAATTGAGTTCTTTAAATTTAAAACTAAATAAAAACTTTACCCTTTTATGTATTCACAATTTTCCCACTATTTTTAAACAATTAATGTAGTGGAAAAAAAATTAAATAAAGCGAGGATAATAAAAAAAATAGACTCATTTGAGGCTTTAAGAACCTCTCCCAGTCCACTCCACCAACACTTCATGCGAGTTTGGTGTTTTTTTTACTTTGTTCCTTTCTCTAAGATTTTTTGATTTATTTCAATAGGATGTTAGTTACTACATGGTATATAGATATTTTCATTGTTTATCTATTACAATACTTATATGAAGTATTTCTCCCAAACTTAGTACATGGAGGGTACACTTACAAAAAAATAAATGTTTTAGAAAAATAAATTCCAGGAAAGCATATAGTTTTCTATTTTTTGTAACTGATAGATGATCAAAATATATTTAGGGAAATAGTAGACTTTGAATGTGACTCTAAGGATAATTATTTTTCTACATATATTTCATCATTTTAAAAATATAATGGAAAAACCTATTCTTTTTATAGTCAAAGAGTATACTGAGCTTGAAGAAGAATCCAAGTATGCAGTTATTTTTAAAATTTAGAACGTCATTTTTTATTATGTTAGTGTTTATTTAATCATTCTACAGTATTTATTCAAACAGTTCGGATAAAAAATACATAAAACCTAGAAAATTTAACTTTATCTTGGTAGTATATGATTTTCTCCTCATAAATAAAAACCAGGTATTCGTTGAGAATCTTTAGTATTCCTCATGATTATAAACTACATTGGAATTGGAAACTTCAAAATATTTTGTCATTCCTTCATAAAAACATCTCATAATTTTATAAAATTTAATGAAGTGTCATAATATCTCATAAATCAAAAAGGATATAAAATTCCTTGAAAATAATTAATTTTTAATTGTGTAAGAGTCATCTTTCAATCATTATAATAATCATTTATATACCTTTATAAAATCATTTTTAATGCTATAAAGATACTTAGTGAAAATTTCAAGTCTACATACCTTCATAAGACTCATCCTAAATTCCATACGGAATATTCTGATCTTCATAATGATGAATAGTTATAAAAATATCAAATTCTTAAATTCCATAATGATCAATATGAACTTCACAAACATAAACTAAAGACTACATAAGAATCAATCTAGACTCTATAAGGATTGTTGGCTTGTTTAAGAATCATTTTTGTCTCTATAAAGATAATTATAGATATTTATAATCATCATTCTAAGATATAATAATATTAATATGAGCTATATAAAAATCAATCTGAATAAGGTACCGATCTTGGACTTGCATAATCATGAATTTTAACTATTTATGGATAAAACCTTTATAATATAAGGGTCAATAATTAGGAAAATTATTAAAACTAGATCTTAAACATATTGAAATAATAATTCCAAATACAAAAATAATTTAATGAAACATTGATAATAACCCAAAATCACTCCAAGTGAACTCATTAGTAAAAAAAATAAGGATTTTGTGAGAATAAAAAACATGGATATAATTGGATATATTAGACCAAAATTAGAATATCCAACAATAAATTTTGGTGGAACAAGGATGAATGGAACATTGATATTGATGATAATCCTCCATCACCTACTTCTTTTAATATGAGGGGACCACATATTGATTCCTAATGCAAAGAATCCCCTCCGGGGATAGAGACCACTCATTGGTGGTCTACCAATAACACACTAGGTTTTTAGTAACCTTTTTTTGAGTAAATTGAATTTATTTTATATCTTGAATTGAACTATAAAAAAAAATTTAACCTTTCATTATACATTTCATCAATTTAATATTTTTTTACATGCAACACCACCTTATCTCGAGTTACACGCAACTCCGAGTTTCTATGAAACAACATTTTATTATTATAGTTATTTAAACAAGATAGTTATTACCTAGGAATTAAACTTAGTATTATGAATAATAATATATAATTTTTAAATATTATATATAATGTTTATATATATAAAACATTTTTTTAATAAAATACATAATATTTAGTAAAGACTTTAAAGGTTTTGAAAATATAATTTTCCAAAAAAGTTTCTTTTTATATCCTTTTGTGAACAATAATAAAATCAATTATTCAAAATTTTAGAAATTTTATTTGATAAAAAAAATTTAATTTTTAATTCATAATTTAAAAATTATATTAGGTTATTTTTGGGTATTTTTTTACATGTTTTATTTTTGTATGAATAGTTAAAAATACTGAATTTTAATTAAAAACTACCTTTTCATCTAATTTATTTCTATAGTTAAATTAAATTTTAATTTGGATTTAAAATATATTTATTTCAATCATACATAAATTAGTTCAAATTTTTTCATTCTACACAATTTAACATTAAAACTGGATATAAAAACATTTCAAAATTTTGAACATTTTCACTTAAAAACCAGTTGTTTTGTCCCGTCTATAATTTTAAAATTAATTGCTTCCAATTATGTTATTATAATTTGTAAAAATAGATTCCATATTTTTAATTAGAATAATTTATATTGTCTAATAAGGTCCAATTAATTTTCAAAAAAATTAATTAGTACAATAAATTATAATTAATTACAATGATTAAGGTAAATACAAGATTATTTAGAGGTTAAACTTAAAAAAAATGTGTAGAAATGAACCTAAAATTGTCCAAAACCGATTTTATGGATATATTTCAAACATAACCCCTATTTTATATAATTTTTTTCATTATTGGAGGCCAATTATATAAGGGACACCTTCTAATAATGTTTACATTTTGGTATTTACAGGAATTTCACTCCTCCACTATAAAGGGAGCTCACCCCCTCACTCATTCACACCTATAAAGAAATTTAGATCAGATAATAATTGTAAAAATATATTTAAAAATTCCCCCTTATAAATCAATTATAATCAATATTTTTCATAAATCTAACCAAGGATGTCTTTGGTGCAAACCTAAAGGAGTTACCTGAAGAATAGGTAAAACTCATCAATGTGCATTTTTGTTTTGTTTCTTTATCTACCCCCATAAATTATTATTTTATCATTATTATATAGTAACAGAAGTATCTTAAATATACTTAAATTTTATTATGTTAGTTTTAATACCTAAACATTTACACACTTCTATAAAATTGGATACACAATCATCGTTCGTGTGTATGACATACTACCACCCCACTAACTGATGTCACTCGTTCTTCCATTGACACCTTTAAAGGATGTGAATAATGATGGATTTATTGTTTATATATGATATTTATTATATTTATTATTTTATTTTTATTCGGTATTTTTTATATCTAATATAACTTCATGCTTTAAATTTTGTCATAATATGATAATGTCGTTCATGTGTACGATGAACTACTGCCTCATGAAGTACTGTTATTCACTCAAGCATTATATAGATTGTCTTAAGGATGTTTTTAATAATAATATTTGGTATATATTACATAAAAATTATTATTTAATGATAATATATCATATAAATTTCTTTCTTTTAATCTGATAAGAAAATGAAAACATCATCCATCCATACGTATGACCTCCCATATCCGTGAATAGTGAATTTCCTTTCCTAGTATTATCTTTTATATATTATTATAAATAATTATATAGTGAATATATATATATATATGATATTTTTACCATGTTTATGATTCTTTAGACAATTAATTCATGATCTATGTAAGAGTACCAAGAATAACAAGTCAAAACTTGTACGAAAAACAATGCCATTAGTACCCGAAACGTAACTTTAACATGGAATTGTTAATAAAAATGTAATAAAAGTTCATAATAAAATAACATATGGAATTATATAAATGAATATGGTTCTTATATATACATATAATAATCTTATATTTATTGTACATGAGTTTTGAATGGGTACAATGAGATTCAAGACTTATGGTACGGGGATTTCTAATCTCAATTTTATTTTTGCTAGATTTATGCCGTATTCACCAATCGTTTATTTTTCATGATCTATATTATAACATATGAAATTTTATATCATTATTTTTATTTATTTTATTATATTTAATGTTTTAATTAATTTTTTTCTTTCACGGATCTCATAATTCTAAAGTAACTCATGTAGTAAGAGATTTTGGACTCACTTTTATTTTCTGTGAGACAGAAGCCTTGTTCACCACCTATTTATTGTATGTGTGTGTATAATACCCATGGATTTATTTTATCATTATTATATTAATAATTATTGGGACTTAATTATCTATTTTAGGATATCTCTTTCATGGGGGTACAGTTCCCAAGTTACTACATATTGTGTTATGCTCTTATATTACTTTAAAAGCTGTATATACTTCCCATTTGTAATGTTATATCATGAATCTCCTCATTTTAAAGATATTTAATATTAATTTAATTTTATTATCTCATCAGTATTACTATTCAAAGTTACCAAGTGGTAAGCCTTTATCACTAAAATCTCATCGTTTAGTACGATTATTTATGGGCATGATTCCATTGATGATATCTTATAATCTGTATCTCAAGAACCCTTATTAATTTTATTCTAATATATTTATTCATGATATATTCATATAATAGTACCAATTTACTACTATTATGAAATTAATATAATTAATAATTTTTTAAATAAAATATTACCTTATTTCTCTCTTTGATCGGAAATATGTTTTATTAAAAAACCATGTGTTTTTAAAATGTTTCAAAACAAATAAAATGATATTTTAATCTCATTTTCAAGGAATAGTATTTTAGACATGTTTTATGTTTTAAAAAGTGTTTAAAATTGTTTTCAAGGATTCCTTTATTATTTTAATGTTATTTTCCAAGAAACATTCTTTCAAAATGGTTTATTATTTAAAAAATGTTTTTAAAAATTGAAAGGATATATTCCTCAAGAAAATGTATTTAAAAGATCTTATAAAATTATTTTCCATCTATGATGGGATTATTTGGTGTAACTTATTCTTTAACGGGGATATGATCCAATAATACCATTTATATTATTATTTTAATGCTTTATGTTTTGATAGAATGATGTTAATGAAACCTATTTATCTTATATGGGTTATATTCTTATGAAATTTTCTTCTTTTCATGAGTTATGCTATGATTATGAAACCTATATATTCTCTATAAGTTATGATATGATTATATTTTTTGTGATACTCATTTCATTTCCTGGGTTATTATAGGATGAATTTTTATGATCTTGTGGCACATGTATGTATGATTTCATTATATGACGGGTGAGACCAATATCTCCCTCCAATGCATTGGGTAAAGATTTATATCTTCTTAGATAGACATCGATGAAATGGGGAGTGAACCCGGTTTAATAAATTAATTTTCCCACTAAGATGGTATTGAGAGTGAACCTGGACTACTAATATGGTTTAGGGAGTGAACCCACACAACAATGATATCCTTGGTAGCGATCCCTGACTACTATAGAAATAATTTTATATGTTTATGTGTCTTCCACAACTACATGTCTTATTCCTATGTTATGATTTCATGTATTATTATATTGATCCCTTTGTGATTCATATTGTATTAACTACCAATATTTATTCAACAACACTTGATTATGATATTTGATATACAGGGTATGATCTTATAATATTATGATCATGTTCCCATTACCTTATGCCCATGATTATGCTTACATATCTCCCCTATTTACCCTTACCAAGCATATGAGATCACCCTTTATTCTGATTCATTTCCCTAGGTTATGTAGATATGTATTATGTATTATGTTTATAAGAAGGGTGGTTGTCATGGAGAATCTAGTGGGAGATATTTTAGATCACTTATAGACTAATGATTATGTTTCTAAAGGCACTAAATTAGTAAAGTTTTTATGTGTGTGTTTGTGTAATGTGTTAAATTTTCTATAAAAATGATTTAATGTATATGTATGAGAATTGAGGGTCACTATAGTTGGTATCATATAAAAATTTTAGTTAACCTTTGGAAACCAGGATGACAAAACCTTAGTGAGATCCCTAAAGACATGTCAAAGGATAAGTCTAAATATGATTCAAAGTATACGAAAATATCTAGGGATTTTGGTAAAGGATAGAGAGAGTAGTTTACTAGAAATAAATCCCTATCTAGATAATATAGGTGGATGTGTCTTTGGAATAGATGTACCTAGGGTAAATAACCCTAAAAACACCGTATTGAGATAAACTCAATTGGGAACTGGTGCACGACAATGGGCCTTGTTGCACACCTAGTTTGAAACTCATGGGGGATATGCTTTGGGAATTCTCAAACTCTTTATGAACCATCATGAAGAATTTAATTAGAAGTTAGATATTAATAACCTAGGATAAACATAAGGTGTCATAGTTTAAATAAGATTTCATAGCATAGACATCTTATAAGTGGTTTTACATGATAATGTAGTTTCACTCTATGATTATTGTTTCTTACTCTAGGATTTTTGGTTTTATTCAATGGAATGAACCTGAAGAAACCATGTCAACCCTGAGTGTGATGGGAAATTTATTGATTTTCCACTTGAGAATCCAAATGTCATGGGAGTTGGAAAAACATCATTGATATGCTCACATAGATTTCTCATGCTATTAATCATATTGAACTTCCAAATGAGAAAAAGTGGTAACAATATTCTATTGTGTCCTTCATGAGGAAATATCCATATTATTTCAATGGGTCTTATGATCCAATTATTATTTAATAATGGATTAGTAGCATTGAAAAGATATTTTACATTCTTCAATTTTCGTAACATGAAAGAGTCATTTTGGTTGTTTATCATTTACAAGGAAAATCAGACTAGCGGTAGACTCTAATCAAGAATACGGGGATGAAGGTTGAAATTGAATCCATGGAATCAGATGATTTAAAGAAATTATTCTTTAATAAGTACTTTCCTTGTGTTATTCATATAATGATAGAGAATCTGTGTTAGTCTAAGTGAGTATCTCAAGAAGGGGTGAATTGAGTACCCAATTAAAATTTATGATAAAAATGGATTATTTGAAATCTCCCAAATATTCAAAAACAACCCATCTTTAAAAATAACTATTATGATATATATTAGCCATTCTAAAGATTTTTCCTAAGATTTATTAGGTCTTGGATGAATAATATATATAATATTATATAATCATTTGAAATTAATATACTTGATTAAAATACTATATGAACAAAAATTAAGATAAACTAACAAAGTATAAATTTTTATAGTTATTTTTTTCAATTTTATAGTAAAAAAATTAAAAGAAAATTAAAAACACATACCAGAAAAATTAATATAAGATTTATAGTCTTATGTCGGGATTTAGGCTTCTCTACTTGGTGATCACCCACCACCAAGTAGTTTATTAAATATAAACAGATAATCTCCATCCTAGATCAGGTTTTACAATAGATAACATTTTCTAGGTCACACATGACCACTTCCATAGTTATTAATGGGATTAAAGATAAAAAGGCCACACAAAGACCACTACCACTCTTATCCATGGGAAAAAATGAAAAGAAATTTTGAGATCATATCATGTATATTCCAGTTTATCATAGGAGACCGTTTGCGTATATAAAATAGAATATAGCACACACTACTAAAATGATATAAAATATAAAAAATAATTACAAATATAGGAATAGAGATTTTAGAGATGCTCAGTCTATTGCAATTCAACTTTTTTACTATTTATTTGGATTAATAATGAATCTTGAGTTGAGTCTTCATGAAATTTTTAGAAAAATAGAGTGTCACAAACTCTTGTTTTCTGACAGGAAGAAGGAACTGAATGATATGATATAGTTTGAATTTCTCATTGAGATTTTTCATCCATTTAGATCTTTTTATTTATAATAGTTTTATCTCAATAAGTTTTGGTAGTTCAGGATTCTTTACTTTATGTTTCATGTGTTCTGTCTCTTTTTTTCACCATAGAGTGTGATTAACTTTTATCAGCTATATAAGCAAGGAGAATATCTAGAGATTCTTCCTCATACTTCTAGTTCTGACATAAAATATATCAAACAGTTAAGGCACAATCATTAAAATAGTAAATAGAATTAACCTCAATAAATATAGTCATTATAATGACATAATTCAAAAAATAAATACATAAAGTAATATAAATAATGATGATGTCTTAAAATATGGTAGTGTATTAAACTCTGGAAGTGTCTTAATCTTTGTTAGTTTCTTATACTCTGGAGGCATCTTGTGTTCTGGTGGTTTCACACTAGAGGTATAACACTGATGTTATGTTGCTCTGGCGGTATGTTTTTCTATTGGTGTCTTAGACTTAGCCAAATTTTCAGAAAGTTGGTGGTTTCTCTAATAGCGGTGTATGGTCTGGTGATGTCTTAGACTTAAGAATAATTTCAATGTTAGTGGTATGAGTCTGAAGGTCTGACATAAATTATTTCTCATCCGGTAGTATCTCATACTTAGCTTAAATTATTCTCTGTTGTCCTAACATCCTGATGTTGTATAGATCAACAATGTCTCATACTCAGTCAATTCTTTAGTCCAACGGTATGACAATCTGATGACGTGATATCCTTGCAGTAACTCATAATTAGAGAATATTTGTACTAGCGGTGATTCATGACCAAATATGACTCATAATTAGACATATTTATCACATATTATCAGAATAGATATTGCTTTTATGAAAACATTAAATTTATTATAATTATTAAAACCATGATTTTGGGATTATTAAAACCAGAAGGTCAACAAGGTGTTCATTGAGTTAAAGTAAAGGGATCGTGAATCCATTGGTACCTATGAGGATATTTTAAAAGAATTTTGAGGCACACTTCTGGTATTATTGTTCTACCTAAAATTAAGGTTGACTGGTTCTTTATTAGCTTTAATACAAGTCTCCAAAATGAGTTATCCATTAGAGACATAAGTAGATATGAAGATATTTTTTTGTGCTATCAAGGTGGAAATTTAGCTTGGAGTTATGTGTCAATATAATGGTTTTGATTATAAAGGTAAGATGGAGTTTAAAGGAAAATATAATAACTATGGACTAAAGAAGATGAGAATTTCTTTATGCTCGTAGGGTGGGAATAATCATAGAGGATATTATATTAAAGAGTCTAATACGTGTTTTAAGTGTGAAATGAAATTCCCTAAGGCAATTTATTTCCAAATTGATGTGAAGAAGTTGGATAAAAATGAGAATAGAGAAAAATCTTCACAGAGTGTACCTCACCCACCTCAATGCTTCAGGTTAATGGAGAATGGTAATTGTGCTCACTAGTGACGAAAACATAGGGTTAATGATGATGATTGACATCAGTAACCTCTTAAGACATGGGATAAGGGGAAATATCATGGGGTAAATTTTTCTAATGAGGGGGTACAATAACGAAATTTTGAAAGGTTCACTTAACATTCACTCTAGAATTACAACTATATTATTTGACTATAGATATACCCACTCTTTCATATCAAAAGAATGTACTAAGGTTATTAATATTCCACCCAAATGATTAGATGTTGAATTAGTAGTGAAAAAACCTAATGTTAGGATGATTTCATCTAATGTGTATGATGTAGCGACCTAGCCCCAAATATCCTAGAGACAGTGTCTGCTAACAATTACATTGGCATGATTATAAAGAATCAAGGCTTGAAGTACTTATTAGTCTAGTAGTCTTGGTATTCTAGATATATAAATGAGTATTTCATTAAAAATGGATACACTAATTACAATATATATTTTTTTCTTCTAAATAAATAAACAGATTGAGGATACCTCTAATACATCTAGTATATTCATGAATTTCTTTCATAGTATGCTTCTTGAATTCATGGGGAATGAGACATAATAAGGGTGAGCTCAAATGCTCAGTAAGGAAAAAATATAGCAGAAGAAATAATGAATCAATGAGAATAGTCCTTATGAAAAGGTAAATAACTGAACACACATGCCATCTAACCAATAAATTGAATAAAATTACATAAAAATATCACAAGGTAATTACTAGAAATACATTCCATCTAGATAAATGAAAAAAAATGTTGCTATATATATGTTGATGCAAAATATCATGGATAAATAATAATAGAAACTAATATGAGTGTAATTATTGATCAATGGATGTCATTCCTAAGGAACCTAAAGACATATTACTATCAATATATATCCTTTGGATAGTTTAAAACTATAGATATATCCTCTGTTTAATTTGTACAACTATTTTTTCTCATGAGAACTAATCGATTCATCAAGGATCTATATAAAGTCGAGGCTCCACCAGTCACTGCTTGTCCAAATAATTCTTCATATTGAATTATCAAAATAAATAATATGCCTTATAAAATATCCTTATTGAATAAAGAATACATATTTACCAATATTTCCCCAAATACTCAAACAACTGTCAAATTAGACCTCGTATATAAGTAGGTGTACAATTTAGGAAATAGTAATTTACATGATAAATAAAATGGATAATTTAGGGTAAATTCAATGTTCAATTATCATGAGATATTGAATATTTCAAGAAGAATAAAATAAATAAATCAAGGAAGTTAATGTGAAAACTATCCTTATACAAATCAATAATAAACCATTCATAAGAAAAATAAGGACGATAATAATACAACAAATCCCAAGTAGAGTAAAATAGAGGGTTATTGTCATTGATGAAATAAAAGATTAAGTTTTAAAACTATTCTTAAGGAAAATTTCCATTGCTTTTAGAAATATTTTTTAATAGAAAATACTTTTTTAAAAACATTGAGAAGGTTTCTTTAAAGAAATGACGATGGATAAATTTGTACCTGTCATACAAGGTAAAATGAATATTCCTTTTGTACAAAAAAAGGTTAGAAAATGCCTCATTTGGAAAGCAACAAGAATATTCCTTCTAAGAGATTATTAACAGAAAAAATTGGTAAAAGTTTCTTTACCAAATAATTTTAAAATTATTTTTGAAAACATTTAAATAAAAAATGGTTTTAATAAGAAAATGTGTTCTCTGAGTAAAGAGATAAATAATGTCGGGTTTTCTAAAAAACATTTTCTAAAACATTTTGTGTACCAAAGAGTGGGAAAAGAGTACTAATACTTGAAAATGGTCATGAATAACAAGATAAGAATGAAAGGTATCATTTAAAAATGGTTGTATAATTTCTACAAATTGAGATTCCATTGAAAGGTTATTAGTATTAGTCTCGAAAAAAATAATCTTGAAATATTCCATAGTGTCTAATACCACTTTAAAATATTTTAAAACATAATACTGATGAATGAATAACATTATATTATTTTTTAAAATATAATGAGATTAAATAGATTCATGATATATCATCTTATAGTCAATACATACACCATGTAAAAGAAACTAGGTGCATAACAATAATTAAGCCTCAATGGAAGGTAATTTGAGAGTAAAATCCATTACCTTGTGTTTCCTTTTGGGTGAAAATCATTTAAATTCATTTATAATAAACTTATTTTAATTATATTCTTTATTTATAACATTTTTCATGTTTATAATCAATTTTATTTCACTTATTACCACATTTTTTACAAATAATTAAACAATTAAGTTTATGTCCGGTGTTTTTGACCAGATTTAGTTTATGTGTCCAAACAACTATTGGTGGTCAAATATATAAAATGGGTCATTATATAACATATATATAATAATAACCATGAGATTATAATCATATTTGTACATAAATTAAACTTTTAAAATCAATCATTAAATATGGTTAGGAAAATGAGAATATGCTACAAGCTTGGAGACGGTAGGTCGTACGTACGCATGAATAACATTTCCATTTTTAAATGATCATTGTGGAAAGAAGGTAAGTAACTAAAATCTTTCCAGAATAATAATTATATAACAAATATAATATTATTTTATTATATATAGTTATATATAGAATTATGTGATTTAAATGGAATCACATCATGTCGAGGAGACGGTAGTCCACACGTCCACGAACAACGTTATATCTTTTAAAGTGTTTGAAGGGGTAATTAAGAAATATATATATATATATATATAATTTACAAAAAGATAAATATGTAATGAATATATTATTTATGTTTTATATTTAAATAATGTTTATTTATTCCCATTCATTTATACATTCCATGTATTGTGTGAACGAGTCACATTGTTTTGAGGGGGCAGTAGTCCAGACTTCCTCAAACGAGATTATCATATTTACACAACGTGGAAAGCATAAATTTATGTTATAAATGAAAATTAAAGAAGTTTAAAACATTATAAATAACATATATATCATATATAAATAGTTTTTAAATAATAATGGCCACCATGAGAGGCAGTAATGGAATAATGAACAATCATCTTTCCGTGAGGTAGTAGATCACCTTCCACAAAAACATTATATTCGTTACACATTAGATGGTAGTGTGTTTAAATATAGGTTAAAATATCAGCATAAAAACATCCAATTATATTTATGATACTGTTTTTGTTATGAAATAATAGAACAAGGATATTTTAGGGGTTATATAATGGAAATGAAACTAGATAGATTGAGAAAACAGATTACATTTTAATCAGATAACTTCTTTTGGTTTGAACCAAAAGGAATTATTAAAAGGGTTTCTTTGAAAAGGTATTATTATTGTTAGATTATGGGAATTATTTTAGGCTCTTTTATTAGGACTTTTATTAACTTAATAGGTTTGAGAGGTGTGAGGAATGGGTAGAGGTGGTGGCCTTTATAGGGATGGAAAATGACTTACTTGGTGTTTTTGAAAAGAAGTAAGGTATGCACTTATTATTACATAATAAAAGTCATATAAAACCACCCAAAATAATTAATTTAAGGTTAATGTCTGATATTTACAATAATGTAGTGTTGGAAAAGTGGATAGGTCATTTGGGCCCATAAACTTAGTGTTTTAGTCCATTTTAAGCCTAATTACACCTTAATCTATGTAATTAATTTTAATCACTTTCACTAATCATTTTTGTCAAAAATTAAGTTGATATTATTTGAACACAAATATTATCTTTATTAAAATGATGTATGTAGTATTTTCAAAATTCAAATCATAGAAGCGGAAAAATTAAGATTAATGCTAATCTCACAGACAGACGAATTAACTGGTTTTAGTAGAAAAATGTTCAAAAGATTATTATGTTTTTATATTTAATTTAAAAGTAATATTGATTATAATTAACTAAATTATATTTATATATTTATAATTTATCCAATTTTACTTTCAAGAAAATTATAATATAATTTAACATTAATAATTATTTAAACGAAAATGCAGTTTTTAACTAAAACAAGATATTTTTCACTATTCACTAAAAAATGTAGTTTCTTGGAAAAATACCATTAATTAATACTAAGATAATTTTGACATTTAAATTCAAAAATAAATTTTATTTTATAAAATTAAATTGATAAGTGAATCAAAATTAATATTTAAAATGGGTTCACCATTAAAAGGTCATAAAATTGCCTTTATAAAAATATTAGTTTTTAGGAAACACATTGGGTTTGTTCTTATATTATGTTTATCAAATATAATAGATGAATAGAAAAAATATTTTATTTAATATATAACATATATATTCCATTAAAATTATTAACTAATTATAATTACTTTTTTATTATGGTAAAACAACATTGTGAGCATAAAATAGTTTTATCTAAAAATATCCTTTTAATATTCAATTGGTTATAATATTCATTTATAATTTATTTGTAACAAATTATTTAGTTATATAAACCATATATTTTCATCATTTAGTTAATAACATTCATAACTAATAGTTAATATCTTATTATATTAAATAATAATGTTTTAATTATAGATTGTTTCTTGGTAAGACTTGGTATTGCGTATAGCACAAGCCATCGAAGAAGGTTGATTTTTCATGTAACACAAGTTATAAAGGAAGGTTATTGTTGCGTATGATGTACAATAACATTGTTTAGCATGAATTTCAATCTAAATCGTTGTTTGATGCATTGAAATATATAGAATATTTTTTAAATAGTAAATATATTATAAAGTATACGGATATTATATTACATTACGTGCTTGTTGTCCCGTGTCATACACTCTATCGAATACAAGGTTATTACTTTAGTTTTTTAGGAAATAACATATGATTCCTCACCAGTTGATTTTTGTGGGAACGTGCTTCCTGAAAATCTTTTTATTCTTCCTTTGGTTGAATTTGATGTCATCTTAGGAATGGATTGCTTTCTCTGCATAAATTCCACAGAAATTATCAAGTAAGGGAAGTTATGTTTGATATTTTAAACCAACCTATGATCATATATCAATGTTATGATAATTATGAACTTCTTATGGAGATTATATTCAATGTATGGTTCTTAATTCCCATTCCAATGGTGTGTTTATCATAAATGGTTGGGGAGAGACTCGACAATGATGATATGCTAATTGTTCGGAAATTTATGGACGTATTTATGGAAGAGTCACCTATCCTTCCACTAAAACGTGAATTTGAGTTATCAATATAACTTATACCTATTACCAGACCAATTTAAAATACTTCTTATAGAATTTCCTCGATTGAGTTACAAGAATTGAAGAAACAACTCCAAGAATACATTGACTGGAGATTCATTCATCCAAGTGTATTTCCTTGGGATGAAATTGTTTTTTTGTGGAAAAGAAAGATGGATCAATGTGTCTTTACATTTATTATCAAGAGTCAAACAAGATCATGATAAAAAAAAGTATCATATTATTTGTATTGATGACTTGTTTGATCAACTGTGTGAAGCTCAATACTTTTACAAGATTGACCATCATTTTGGATGTCATCAATTGAGGGTTAAGAAATTGGATATACCCAAGATGGAATTTCGTACAACATATATAAATTATGAATATATATGGATTATTTTCACTCATACTAATTCCACTACTATCATCATGTATTTATGTAATAGAGTCTTGAGATATTACCTTGATCAGGTTGTGGTAGTCTTTATAGAGAACATTATTATATACTCAAAGGGAAATGAAGAGCAAGCATACCACTTGAGAATTGTACATAAGACCCTAAGGAATGAGAAATGTTTTGAAAAATTTACAAAGTTTGAATTATGGATACAAAAGGTTTCATTTTTGGGCTATATAATCTCAGGAGAGGGTATAGTAGTAGATGCATCAAAGATAAAGGCTATTAAATATTTACCTCGACCAACCACGATGACTAAGATTTATAGTTTTCTTAGTTTAGCTTGATATTATTGATAGTCATGGATAATTTATCATGGATACTTAATACTCTAACCAAGTTAATTCTAAAGGGATCCAACTTCCTCTGGAAAAATTAATGTGAGGAAATGTTCATGGAACTAAAGAGAAGTTTAGTCAGTGCACCTATACTTACATTACCCTATTGCGGAGAAATGATTGTAATCTATATTGACTCATCCAAGAAGGGATTGATATGTTTTATTATGCAGAATAACATGGTTATAGGTTATTCCTCACAAAAATTGAAGAATCATGAGAAAAGTTACACAACTCATTATTTGTAGTTAGTTTTGGTAATTTTTGAAATAAAGATATAGTGGAATTATCTTCATAGAGAAAATTGTGATATATATACCAATCATAAAAGTTTGAATTATATATTCAAACAGAATGAGCTGAACATTTTCCAGAGAATATGGTTAGAGATGATAAAGTATTATAATTTCTCAATACATTACCACCCTGGGAAAGTGAACAAGGTATCTGATAATTTGATTCGATAGGATCATGATAGCTTATCTATGATAAGGATCACAAAAGATCCAATATTTATATATTTTTAAAGAATGTATTTGAAAATACTGAAGGAAGAGGAAAAATATTATCTTTCTCAAATTAATGTCCAACACTCTATCCAATTGAAGATTAGGAACATAAGGAAGATATAGAGTTGAAAAATAAGGTTAAAAATGTTCTTGAGTTTAACCTTGATCATGATGGAATGATAAGTTTCTAGAACTTTGTACGTATTTTATCTAAACCGGATTTGAAAAAGGATCTATTAGAGAAATCTTATAGGTATCCATTCTCTATTAATCCTATAATTTTTAAGATGTATAGATATTCTAAACAATACTTCAGTGGGATGTAATGAATAGGGATATCATACAGTTTGTATATCACTACTTGGTATGTTAATAAGTTAAGGTAGAAAGACAAATGTATAAGGGGACGTTACATCCATTACCTATAATAGAATGAAATGATAGAACATCACTATGGATTTAGTTGTTGGAATCACTAAATCCTATAAAGGGGATAATTATATATTGGTGGTAGTTGATCGCCTTACTAATTCAGAATACTTCCTAACTATCATAGAAGACTTCTCATTAGACCATCTTACCAGAATAATCATTAAGGAAGCAGTAAGGTTGCTCAGGGTACCACATCCTATTGTTTCTTATCCGGATTTGAAGTTTACCACAATGTTTTGGAAAACTATTTAGAAATACCTTGATACAAAATTGAGTTTCATCACTGCTTATCACCCTCATATGGATGATTAGTTTCAAAGGATAATTCAAACCCTAGAGGATATATTGAGATCTTGTTATCTGAATTTCAAAGGTAGTTGGGATCAACACCTTCATCTAGTTGAGTTTCCATACAACAATATATTTCACTCAAGAATTAATATGGCTCCTTATGAAGCCCTTTATATAAAGGAATTTATATCTCCAACATGCTAGAATGAAGTTGGAGAATGAAATCTATTGGAAACTAAGATATCTAAAGAAATGGCCATGAAGGTTACAACAATTAAAAAGTATATCATAGAAGCTCAAAGTTGGTAGAATATTTACGCTAATAAACATTGGTGTAATCTCTAATTTGAAGTCAGTGAGAAGGTTTTTTTATGAATCTCTCCTTGGTAAAAGGTTATGAGATTCAGAAAGATAGGGAAGCTGACCCCTAGGTATATTGGCCTTTTCATGATCCTTGATTGAGTAGGGAATATTGATTATCGATTGGAACTTACAAAAAATATCTCTCAAGTCCATGATGTGTTCTATGAATCTCTCCTCAGGAAGTACATACCTAAATCTCACATGTACTAAACTCAGAGGTCATACCACTGGAGGGGGATCTTTCTTATGAGGAACAACTAATTGAAATTCTGGATCATACAGATAAATTTCTACAAAACAATACTACTCACTAGAGTAGAGTTTTATATAGAAACCAATAGTTAGAGGAATATATGTGGGAACTGTATGAGTTGATGAGGTAGAAGTATCCTCATTTATTCATATAAGAGTGATGAATTTTGAGGGATAAATTCATTTTAAGGGGGGTAGAATGTGACGAGCTTAGTTTTTATGAATTTTTTTTTGAATAAATTAAATTTCTTTGATATATTGTGTTGGATTATATACCAAGTTAAGATCTATTTATACACTAAAACAATTAAGCTTGCACTACACACAACACCATCTTAGCTTTCATTACATGCAACATCGAGTTTCTATGATTTTTTATTATAACTGTTTTAAAAAGATAATTATAACCTAGATATTAAAAATATTAATATGAATAGTAATAACTAATTTTTAAACATTATTTATCATGGTTTTATATAAATAAAATATATTGATAATAAAATATGTAATTTTTGGTAAAGTATGTATGTTTTAAAAATTCTATTTTCTCAAAAAACGTACATTTTATGTATTTTTGTGAATAATGATAAATTAATTTTTGAAAATTTTAGAAATTAAATTTCTTAAAATAAAATTCATTTTTTAATGAATAATTTTAAAATTATCTTAGGATAATTTTTTTTCTGAGAAGTTCCATTTTTGAATGAATAGTAAAAAGTACCCAATTTTAATTAAAATTTTTCTTTTCATATAATTTATTTATATAGTTAAATAATATTTTATTTTTGTTTTAATGAATAAAAATATAAATTATACATAAATTAATCCAATTTAGTTCATTTTAACCTATCTCACATTGAAATTGGATATAAAAACACTACAAACTTTAGAACATTTTTACTTTAAAAACTGGTTGTTTCAACCCGTCCACAGGATTAATTGTAAATTAATTTCTATCACTTTTATGATTAAAATTTTGAAAAAGGGATTAAATATTTTTAATCTATATAATTAATAATTTATAATAAGTTCAACTTAAATTTTTACCAAATTAATTAGTGAAATCAATTAAAATCAATTACAATGATTAAGGTAAAAACAAGATTATTTAGTGGTTAAACTTAAAACATAAGGTGTAAAAATGACCATAAACTTGTAAAAAACCAATTTCATATACATATTTAGAATATAAACCTATTTTTTATAATTATTATCATAATTTGAGGCATGTGAAGTAAGGGATACCTCCGAATAGTGTTTACCTTTTTGTATTTACAAGAATTCCACTCATCCAAAACTATAGAAGGGAACTCACCCCCTCACTTATTCACAACTCTGAAGCCCTTTGTCTCAGAAAATAGCTATAAAAATATTCTCTCAAATTCCCTCCTATCAACCTATAAGTCTCAATTTTTATGTAAATCCATCCCAGGATGTCATTTGGTGAAAACCAAAAGGAGTTCCCTAAAGAAGAGGTAATGTTCATCAATGTGATTTTTTATTTTAATTCCATCTCAAACCCCTTCAATTATACATATATCATGATTATATAATAACATTTGTATATTAAATAAAATAATAGGATATTATATTATGGTTATGACTTATACTTTCACACACATCCATCAAATGTAATACATAATCATCAATTGTGTGTACGGTGAACTACTGCCTCACGAACCGATGTTCGTTCTTCCATTACCACCTTTCAGGGATGAGAGTAATGATGAATTTATAGTTTATATATGATTTCATTATTTTTATGATTTATTATTATTATGTAATTTTTATATCACAAATAACTTCATGCTTTTTATTTTTTTGGGAATACGATAATGTTGTTCGTGTCTACGGTGGATTACCGCCTCACGAAGTGATGTGATTCATTCCCACTTTACATGGAATGTGTTAAGAATGGTAATAATAAAAATATTTGAAATATATGACCGAAAAGATACTCTGTAATTATAATATACCATAATTTTTTTTTCTTTTAATATGAAAATAATTTTAAAACAACGTTTATGTGTACGTTCGGCCTACCGTCTCCATGAATGGTGTATTTCATTTCCGAATTATATATTTTATATATTATTATAAATAATTATAATACATATATATATATATGATATTTTTATCATGATTATAATTATTGAGATGATTAAATCATGATCTATGTAAAATTACCAAGAATAACAAGTCAAAACATGTTCAAAAAACAATATTACCAAGAATAACAAGTTAAAACATGTTCGAAAAACAATGCAATTATTACCTGAAACATAACATTAACATGGAATTATTAAAAAATGACAATAAAATGTCATAAGAAAATAAAATATGGTATTATATAGATGAATATTTATCTTTTATATATGAATAATAAACTTATATTTATTATACATGAGGTTTGAATGAGTACTATGAGAGTCAAGACTTAAGGTAAGATAATTTATTGTCTCCCTTTTATTTCTGTGAAACTTATTCCATATTGAAAAAACATTTCATTTGAATGGTGAATATACTGAAATATGACACGTTATATCCTAAATTTCATTTATTTCATGATATTAAAAGTTTCAATTGATGTTATTATTTAGTGGATCTCATGATTCTAAAGTTACTCTAGTAGCAAGGTATTTCTGTCTCACTTTTATTTTCTGTGAGACACAAGCCGTGTTCCCCACCTATTTCTTGTATGTGGTGTGTATACTGCTCATGGATGTATTTTATGATTATTCTAATGAAAATTATTGGGAATTAATTATCCATTTAGGATCTCCTTTTCATGGAGTTATATATTCAAAGTTACCAATGTGGTAAAGGAATTTTGGTCTCAATTTTCCTTCTTTGAGACACATGTTGTGTTATGCACATATATTTACTTACGAGATGTATATACTACCCCTCTGACAGTTTATATCATTAATCTAATGATTTTAAATTTATTTTAATATTAATTTAATTTTATTCTCTCATGGGGATTATGATTCAAAGTTACCAAAGAGGTAATATTTTATTGCTACATTCTCATTGTTTATCGAGATTGTTTACAATTATTCTTCCATTGATGAAATCTTATAATCCATATCTCAAGAACTCTCATGAATTTTATTCTACTATATATATTCCTGATATATTAATATAAGTGTTCCATTTTTCTTCTCTTTGGTACTTATGATAATTAATAAAATGTTTTTAATAAAATTTTACTTTCTTTCTCTTTTCGGTCAGAAATCCGTTTTATTCCAAAACCGTGTTCTCTAAAAAAATTTAAAAAATGATTTTAAATTATATTTTAATATACTTTTAAATTAAAAGGATTCTAGAAATGTTTTATGTTTTAAAAAGTGTTTAAAATGGATTTCAAAGTGTCCTTTATAAGTTTTCAAGGTTATTTTCAAAGAAAATGGTTTTCAAAATTTTTTATTATTTAAAAAAAAATTTCAAAGTGGAAATGATATTTTCCTTAGAAAATGATTTTAACATATCTTTATAAATTATTATCCATATATGATTAAATCTGGTGGTGTTTTCTATTAGATAATGGGGATATGATCCAAGAATACCATTCATATTCTTACTTTGAATGGATTATGTTTTGATGACATGATATTTGTGAAACCCGTTTCTCTTACATGGGTTATATGCTTATGAAACATGCTTCTTTTCATAGGTTATGCTATGATTATGTAACATGAAAATTTTCCAAAGGTTATGATATGATTAAATGTTTGTGATACCCATTTCATTGCATGGGTTATGATCGGATGAATGTTTATGATCTTATGGAACACGTATGTATGATTTTATTATACAATGGATGTGACATATATCTCCCTCGAATGAATGGGGTAAATATTTATTTCTCATGAGATATACTTGGATATAATGGAGAGTGAAACCGGTTTAGTAAATTACTTTTTCTAATAAGATGGTCTTGGGAGTGAACCTTGACTACTAATATGGTTTGGGGAGTGGACTCATACTAATAAGATAGTATTGAAAACGATCCTTGAATAATATGGAAATCATTTTATATGTTTATATTTTTTCCCCAATTCCATGTATTGTTCATATTTCATGATTTCATGTATTATGCTCTTGATTCCATTATGATTAATTTATTACGAATTTCCAATCTTTATGACATGACTCTTGACTATGATCTTTGATATGCGGGGTATGATCTTTTAATGTTATGATCATGTTCTTATACCATTATGATCATTATTATGCTTACATATTTTCCTAGTCTACCCTTGATGAGCATATAATCTCACCATATCTTTTGTTTTCTTTCCCCGAGTTATTAAGATATGTATTATGTATGAAGTGTCTAAGAAGGGTTCTAGTCATAGAGAACCCAGTAGGAGATAATATAGCTCACTTATGGACAAATGTTTATGTTTCCCTGTTTCCAAAGGCACTAAAGTAATAGGGTATTTGGGCGTGTGTTTTTTTAATGTATTAAATGATATACAAAAATTATGAAATGTCTATTTATGAAAATAAAGGGTCTCTATACTGTCCAATATTAAATTTCATCTGATACACTAACATTATTCATCATTTGACTTCCCATGGGAAATGTTTTCAAGGAGAGAAGGTGTAAATTTCACATTAGTAGGGAACACACTTTCCTTATACTCCTTTAATTCTAGATGAAACTCTATACAAATTCACATGAGATTCCATTTTTTAATAGAATCCTTCAATGTCTTGGATGGAAATCTCTTGCTGAGAGAATCAACAATAAGATTTCCCTTACCTGGAATACAAGTAAGATCAAAATAAAAAATAAAAGATCTAATGGTACTTCACCCTTCCCATTTTCATGAAGTTTAAATCCTCTTGAGAGAAGATGTAGCTCGGGATATTGTGATCGGTGTATACCATAAACCTCTAGTCGAGTAGATAATATTGATAACACTTGAGTGCATGGATAATAACCACTGGATCAAGTTCATGAGTGGGATAATCTCTCTCATGTGGTTATAGATTTTGTGAGTCATAAGCCACCACATGACCATTTTCTATAAGTAACCAAACTAGACCCATACATGTGACGCATTGAGATGAAATATATATTATTTGCTGGACTTTAGTAAAATAGAGATAAGGGATGATATCAATAGTCACTTTGGCTCTTCAAAAGATGCTTGACATTCTGGATTCCATAAAAATTTTACTCATTTTTGAGTGAGTGAAATAAAAAATGATGCAAAATTAGATCAATTCATGATGAATCACTTACAATAACTTTCTAATACTAATAATATCTATATCTAAAAGAAATTATTTGAATCCTCCAAAGAAATAATGACCTTTAACTTTACAGGATCTATTGAAATGACCCACTCGATCACCATATACCCCAAGAACTTAACTCCTCAAATTTAGAAACTAAATTTTAACAAAACTTTATAGAGATTATGCTCATAAAGATTTCCTAGAATGATCATGAAACACTCATACTCCTCTTCAATCTTAGAATATAAAAAAATCATCTATGAACACTACAAAAAGGAATCGATGTCTTGATGGATTTTTCAGTTCATCAAATCCATAAACACTATAAGATAATTAGTCAAACCAATCATTACAGAAAAATGTTCATTTAACAACACTAACATTTATCAGCACTAGAAAAATGCACTGATAAAGGGAACCCTTTATTAAATCTTTTTTTAGCATTGATAAAAGGTTACCTTTTTCACTGCATTATTTTAGCGTTAATAATGGTTACCCTTTATCAATGCTTTATTTTTAGTGCTGATAAAAAGTGACCATTATCAGTGCTATAAATAAAGTGATGATAAATGGTAACCTTTATCAGCACTTTATTATCCATAATAAAGGTCCGCAATAAAATAAAATAACTAAACAAATAAAATTAATTTTTTAACAATTTCATTAACTAAATAATTATTGTTAAAAATGAATAAATTGAATATACATATATATAAATTTAAAAAATTAATAAATAGTATATATTAAATATATAGATATGGAAATTTAATAAAATGAAATAATTAAAAAATAATAAAAATTTCAAATGAGTAAATTAAGAAAAATATTAAAAAAATTATTAATTAAATAGTTATTGATAAAAATGAATAAATTTAATGTACATATATATAGATTATAAATATTGATAAAAATTATATATTAAATATAGATATATAAATGAATATATAATTTAACAAAAAATTAAAAAGAATAAATTACAAAATTATTTAAAAATTAATTAATTAAACAATTATTAATAAAAATGAATAAGTATATATATACAATAGTTATAAATAGTTATAAATATTATATATTAAATAAATATATATATATATATAATTAATAAAATTATAATTAGAAACATATTAATGTCTTATTTATTTTTAATGTTGTTTGATTATTCAATTTAATATATATCAAATGTCATGTGTTACATTGATTTCACACACACACACACACGCACACACATATATATAATTAATACGACTTTATATACAAATGCACACACAAATAAATTTATTGAATATATGGAAACACAAACACCTAATATTTATGTAATTTATTCAAATTTCAGTATATTTTAGAATTTCATTATAACTTGATACATTTAATACATTATATTTTTAACTGGTCAAATTGTTTATTTATTTTTAATACTATTATATATAAAACATTGATTTTTAATATTTTTTATTTTTTATTTTATTTTTGAATTTGATAATTTTATATTATGTATTTATATATATTTATTTACTATGTTTTATTATTTTAAATATTTATTCATCTTTACTTAAATATATATATATATATATCCAATTTTTTTTAATAATTTACATTTAATTAATAAAACTTATCTATTTTCTAAATATTTTTAAAGTGTACTCATTTTGAATTGTTAAATTTCACTCATTTTTAAAATTCAGGTATTTAGAATTATATATCCACTAAAAATGTTAAAAATATATTCGTAAATAAATATTTATAAATAAATATATTTATAAATGTAAATTTACTATATTTATAAATTTATTTATTTATAATTATTATAAATAAGGAATAATTATTTTTTAAATAAGTATTTATGTAATTATAAATAAATAAATATATATATATATTTAATAATTATAGAATTATAATAAATTTATTTAAATAAATCCTTTATCACGACTAAAATTTTAGGGTTGATAGATCAATCTTTAGCAGAACTAAAAAAGCACTATTAAAAAGAATCTTTTTCAGTGCTAAAACATTTGCACCAATAAATATCCCTTTTATTAGCACTTATCAAATTTAACACTGATAAAAGAGATATTTATCAATTCTTTTCTGAAAACACTGTTAAATGTGTTCCTGGTCTATTTAAAATAATGCTAATCGGTACTCATTTAGTCGCAATTCTCAAGCTCTTGCAGAACTCCTCTACTGCTTGTGTGAATCTTTTACGTTCCCTTAGAAGAATCAAGGCTAGAATCCAATGTATGTTATTTTATAATTTTCCTCTATCATTGTTTGATCTTTTTAGTTCCACATTTTTCATTTTTCTATTGTTCTTAACCATGATTAACCCTACATCTTATCTCCTTGCCATTGCTAGCACGACTCCTCTAGGTTCATGTAAGGATCGCAATGATGTGCCATGATATTAATCACTAATTTTTTTGGCCTATAAGGATGAAATTAATCCTAGTATTCCTTGAATTTTTTTTACCTCTAAATTACACTCAATACTTTCTTTTCTTATTAGGAAATGGGATGGAATCATGATTGATTTCTTGAACTATTTTTCAATATCACCAAAATAGAGAGATGTAATGTGGGTTATAGTTCATCACCTAACTAAGATGAAAAACTTATTATATATTTAATATGCTTCATTAGTTGATGAACTTGATTAATTTTATGTCAAAGAGATAATAATTCTTCCAAGTGTCCCATCTAGTGATGTATAGGATAGGGATATGAAGTATTTTATCTTGGTTATAGCAAAGAAATTAATTTTCAATGAGGTTACGAGTGAAATTTTATACTTTCATTATTCCACAGACTAACAACCATTAGAATAAAACTATCTTGATATTGTATGATATTATTTTAACCTTAATTTTTGACTTCAATGGATCCTGGAAGTATTAAATTTCCTTGGTGGAACTCTCTTATAAAAAAAATTATCAATCATTTATCTAGATAGACCAGTATACTGAATTTTATTAAATAAATTTTCACTATCCTACATTTTTACTCTCCTTTATGTTGAATAAAGATAGAAGAATCACCTATGAATATCCCTATTCTTGTCCAAGAAATAATAGAACGAGTGATGTTAATTCAAAAACATTTTGAAACTACTCAAAGTCAACCAATGTCCTATAATAAACATTAGAGGTGACCCTTGTAATTTATTGTTAATGATCATGTGTTTATTTATTTTTCCTTGATATAGGTTCAATAATGTATTATAAAATAGAGTAAATTTAACTCAAAATACATCAAACCATGTAAAATTCTAAGAAAGGTCTATGAAATTTCTTAATAGCCAGACATACACATATGAAAACCCAATGTTTTAATCTATTGCCTCAAGAATCTGGTTTAATCTTATTGAGTATGAAATGATTGAGGTTATGGAGGTTTTAAATTACCCATCCAATATAACCATGAAATACCCTTTAATTTTAGTATATTAGTCTCATTTTGGGGGTATTTTGTGTTGAATGGTATTTAAAAGAGGTGCTAAAGTATTTGATAGGAGAGAGTGGTGAAGAGATAGAGGCACCCTTGTATAGTAGGAACTGAGTACCTGATGGAATGGAACTAGGTACCTATTTATAGGCTAGTATAAGTAGGTCCACTATAAAATAACCAAGAAACCAGTGGCCAAGTATTATGTATATAATAATGCTTTGGTGATTTGATTAGTGCTAGGGGTTGTTGATATTTTTAATCATAGTAAACTCGTATACTTAGTAAACTATTTCCCACTACCATGTCACCGAGTTAATCATGAATACTAGTTCCTAATTTTTGTGGTTTAGTGTGAATTATGTCTTGTTTTGGTCTTGGTTTATTTGAGTAAGTTATTAAAATGAAAATGATTTTGGAAAAAAAATTATTTCATTCAAATGGTCAAAGATTGGAAAAAATGGGGTTTGAAGGAAAATGTTTTAGATTGAAAATTTGGTAAATTATTGGTTTTGGTGATAAGGTAGTAAGTGTGACCCCTGTTATTCATTATGAGTGTTTTCATATGTGTGGGTATGTGGGGAATTGATTTTGAACCGGATTTTATGATTTTTTTTGTTATTCAAAATATGTTTTCTAAAATGGTCCCCCAAGTTTCTATTGAGTCTCACCCTGTTTCTAGTTCCCCTTAGTTGGTGCAAATATTTTGGGGGAATCGAGGTTCATTAGAGGCAGTGAACTGGATTGAGGAAGTTGACCATGTCTTCAGAGTGTTGGGAACTCCAAAATCCATTTGATTTCATGATGTTCTGGGTCTACTTTGGGGTCCAGCTTAGGAAGAATGGGAGTTTTTTTCCCCATCAACGATGCATGTTGGGATGACGAGGGAAGTTTTTAAGTCCATATTTTTCAAATGATCTATACATGAGGAGATAAAGATAAATAAAAGGGAATAACTCCTAAGTGTCCAGCAAGGTCAGTGGATGGTGAAGGGTTATGTTTAACACTTTAAAGAGTTGGTTTCCTTTTCTCTGGAGGTGGTGTCACAAGATCTACTGAAAGATAATATTTTTATTAGGGGTCTTCATCTAGGTATCAAGGAGTGTGTTCTATTCTCTAAGGATCTTCATTTTGAGACGTTGGTGGAGGAATCATTTTTTGTTGAGTTTTTGTGAAATAAGCATACAATAAATTGGCTTAGTTGTTGTCTCCCATGTTGGGGTGAAGACATTCAGAGTTTCCCCATTTTTTTTCTAGATGTTGTAAATTAATCTTTCATTATAAAAATATGATTAAATCATCCTTTCATAGTTCAAATGGTTTTGTTATTATGAATGTGAACCTTTAAATGGTTATACTTTCATGAATTAGTTTCCCTCTTTCTATCATGCCTATTTGGAGATGTCTATTTTTTTTGGAAATCACTGTTTGTGCCTTGTGTTCAGGTTCGTAGTTCAGTTCGAGATATCATGTGGGTTTTTCCCCTTTTCGTAAGCAACACAAATTTATTTTCATAAGAATGGACCATGTGTTTCACATGGATTTTTTTGGTTCTTTAGGTCAACTATTCATAAGTCATTTGTGACATGTATGAATCATCCGCACTTAAATCCGACACACAATGTGATCGGTATGACTCCATGTTCATCTATTTATTCAAAACTGACATACTCAAAATTGAGAAAACGCATTCAAATTGTTTTGGTACTTTAAAAAAATGTTCCATAAGTCATTTTTGACATATAATAATCAGTCACACCTTAATTTGACTCAAGGTGTGACCAATAGGTCTCGAAGTGCGCATTTTTATTAAAAATTCACATTAATTTTAATAAAAAACCACTGACATAATCTATAATAGTATTATTTGTTTTATTTTTATTAAAAATTTTATTTCATTTATATTCAGTATTTTTGTAATTTCTGTTGCTATTTATAGTGATGTAGTGTGTTGTTATAGTACATTGCACTTGTTTCTAGTGTTATAGTGTGACGTAGCATCACATTGTATTGTAGACCTTTATTAGAACTACAAAATACATTGTCAAAGATAGACTTTATCAATTCTAGTAAATTCACTAATAAATAGATCCTTTAAAAATGTTTTTATTTGCGGTGATAAATGCACCCTTTATCAGAGTTTTTTAGCACTGATAAAAGCTATAACATTTTAACCGCGCTAAAGTAGTTAGTGATTTTCTTGTACTAATAAAGGCCTATTCTAGCACTGTTAAAGGCATGTTTTGTAGTAGTGAAAATCCAAAAAAAGCATTCATAGTGGACATATCTTCTCCAGAAATAAATCCTTATACATACAAAAGAAATTCTATTTTATTAAGAGAAAACGGCCATAAGATCCTACAAAGGGGAATTTGGGGGGGGGGTCTAAAATAATCCATAAATATGGGGACATAGATAATTTTTATTAACAGTAACCCATTTTATCTTTCTATAATCAATACATAACTAAAGAGTTATATTTTCCTTTCTAGAAAAAAAGAATCAGGGAAACCAATAGGGATACACTATAGAAAATAAATTCATTATACTCTAAGTTATCTAACTAGATTTTCAAATCATTAAATTCATCTAGTGAAATATGATATAATGGAAATGTAATTGGTTGGATCCCAATAATAAAACCTATGAAGATCTCAATTTCTCGCTCAAGTGGTAACTTCAAAAATCATCTAGGAATACCACTATAAATTTATTATCAACTAGAGGTTAGTCACTTCCAAAAATCCCTCTATTTGCCTATGAAAAAAGAGTTGATATATTACACATATGCCCACCAACTTTGGGAAGTAGTGGTATAACATAACTAAATCATGGATCCCATTCCCCATGAAATATATGATAACTCCCATAAGGGGTAGTGATATACACTCATTGATGATAATAGTCGATACAAGTCTTCAAATCCATCATCAAGTCTATCATGAATATTATATAAAAATTAAATTTTAAGGATAATAAAATCACAAGATAACTCCACCTTAGGCATAAAGATGATCTAAGATGGTCACCGAAGAACACATTACTTCTTTTTGAGAGGAGTTGATATATATAAAACATAATGTATAAGCTCTAATAGAAGTTATAATAAATCTATAATACATGAATACATAAATGAGAGAGAATAACCACTATTAAATAAAGAAAAAACCTTAGGTGATATAATTTTAATAATGCCTCTCACTATCTTTGGTCCCACCGCATATTACCTATGATCTTGTTCTATATATTTTAGCTACTTGGATCCAATCTAATTCTAGTGACCACCACTAGTTTGGGGTCTAGTCCTTAGCTGAATCTTCCCATATGAAGAACTGCTTCTACCTCTATGCCCATGAGGATGGGTCCCGATTACTTTTGATGTATCATATTGTGATTGAGATCCCTTGGGAACTAAGGAACCCACACCACTTCTCTCTGGGAACATAATTATTAAAAATATCTAGAGATATCTCATACACTCTCAAGAATTAAATGTAAAAGGAGTATCTATAAAATTGGTCTTTATATGCACAACCATTTCAAAATGATAAAAACATGAGTTCTACTCCCTGTTGGGATAAAGGAATCTAGATATAAAATTGGTTTTGAACCATTACTATCTCCTCTTCTAGATTAATCTTATTTCCTCTTACTCTAAGTAAGATACCCCACTACCACCTAATATGGTATAGATTTCAAGCATCCCTAATATCTGGTATCGATCAATTTATACCACCAAACCTATATTTATCATTTTTTCAAAGGTCTTGGTCATCAATAGTAATACTTAAGATCATATGCTTGTTCAAAGGTGCATTTAAAATCACTAAGCCTTAAATTCATCATTTGATATTATATATGGAGTAAAATAACAATCTCTATAAACTAGTTATCATATTCTATGATGGTTCAATCGCACTGTGTGAGGAATATGGACTTTTAGGTCTTCCAAAGCATTAGAGTGTCTAAATACAATAGCTATGTGAACACCACTTTAAAGTCCTTCCATTCAAGATTCTCATGAAACTTATCATAGAGTAATTATTCCAACAACTTTCGGCTAGGAACCTCTAATATAAATGTAGTTAATTTCACATTAAATTGTTCATGACTCTCATAGAAGTTAAAGATCCTTCATATCCTCTGAAACTCGTCTTTTGCTTTTGGAAGATCATTGCTACCTAAAAACTTCATTAGCTAGTGATGAAGAAACTCCATGGCTCAGTCCTTTTCCTAAATTGGAATTAGACTTAACTCTCAAGAATGATCTCTTCAATTTCTCACTCATTTGTCCATAAGCCAGACCATCCATATCACCTTCTCAATAATATTTTGATCAATAGGATAATTATTGAATGAAAAATTATCTGAAACTCATTCTGAAGGGTTAACTCGGGGTCTGAGAGGGGGAATGACACCACATGAAATCTAAAAAGAGTGGGGAAAACAATGAGAATCGATAATCAATATCAATAATAACTATAAAAACTCATTAAAAATAATAAAATTCATGAAAAAAAGAACACAAATGAAGTGATCCTTAAGGGTTTATAAACACTTAATATAGCCAGTGGAAGCAATTGAACCCCATCCCAAGATCACCAATGTATAAAATATATAAAACAAACATATACTAGAAATGAATAATTTCTATAAACCATATACCATACACCAACATAACTCATACTTCATCATTAAATAATTTTTAAATGGGTTTGATGATGATCACTGAAGTGGCAGATGAAGGCCTCCCACCTTCTGAGGCATCCATGAGTAGGATGGATTGCACATTACATATGTGAGACTCTCATTCATCCATAAATTTATGGAAACATAGTCTTCCATGGAAGAAGAATACGATGACATAGTGTTAATGATTTTTTTTCTGATAATTATGTGAGCATACCCACTACTATCACATGGCAATGGGTTCTGAAAGAACCCCGAGGATTATACGTATATTTTCAAGTATGTATCAAAATTGATGAATTAATGACTTAGACTACATGTATCATATACATGAATAAATTTAATCCTTATGTATTACAACTCTTGTAACACGCCTTTAATGATAACTATTGTGGGATATCCCAAATTCTCAAAACCATCAAATCTATTTCCATAAAGGTACCATAAAAAGTATCACAATGGATTATCCCAATCGAACCTTATGATTTCCTAGGTTTAATAAGGGAATGGAATGAAATATCATTTCATTCCCACCTTAGGACACCCCAAGTCATATTTTATACCATAGAAGGAAATCAGTATGAATTTTTTTATTCCCCTTACAATATATTCTATATCATAAATAATGATATTCCACTAATAAATGTTAAAACCATAATTCATGCATGTCATACTATATGAAAATATATATCATAGGCTATGATAAATCCTATGTAATATATGCCTAAGGTTTTATGGTATATATCTCCATTAATATCCCACTTTAAATAAAGACTATAATACTTTTCTCCATTTCACATTATTTAATATCATATTCAATAAATCATTGAATAATTTCCAAAACTACTTTGGATATCTTCCATTTTTCTTGGAAAAATATCCTTAACTTCACCTCGTATCAAATCATATGCAATAACATATGAATATACATCCAAAACATTTTTGGATTAACTCTAAAATATTTTTAGAGAAGCTCATCATGTCAAACTCAATCCCCATTCTATTAAACACAAAGTGTGACCCCATAAGAATTTATAAAATTGAAAAAATATGAATCATTGGATCCATAAATTTAAGTGTAAGAAATGGAAAGAATGTAGAAAATAATCAATGCTACTCAAGATAGTCTGGTTGAATTCCCTAAGACCTTCATGTCATGTAATCTCCTAAGCCCACAGGCCTTGTAATATCTGAGCCTACGGGCCTTGTAAGGGTTCCCCCTCATCCATTGAAATGGGGGTTATAAAAAATCAATAAAAATGAAGGCCTTCGGGCCATTTGGGCTATCAATGCTACTCAAATTATAAATGGATCTAACCTGATATCCTTCAAACACATGTATCTCTATACTTGTGTCTACCAACCATATTACATGCTAGCTTTCATTCTCATGTATTCCCTTTTTCTAAGATATTGAGTGACCATGGGACTCAGTGTATGTCAAACCAATATAGCCAACTCATATATTATTGATTCTCCGAGTTTAGACTAATATGGTTAGTGAATACATCAGATGTCATTTATCATTATAAGTGAGCACATCACATTGAACTCATATAAATATTTAATGACATCATATGTACTATCTAGGATTGGCTACACACTAAATATTCTATCTTAACAGATATCTTAGATGATATAATCATCATATAAGATGGAAAATGACATCTTGATTGAGCTCCAACCGATGATATTAGCTAAGTCACAATGATTCGTTCAAGAAAGGCATTGAAGTATAAAGATTATCATGCTAGGTATCTTTCCAACATCAGGTAGTGGGTACCCAATATGATCCATACACCCCTATTATACCAAATACATAGTTCATGAAACTCTATGTGGTATAATTAGTTGGTCGTATAATAAATAGAAACACTTTTTTGTACCTCATGATAATATTCCACATATTATATAATAATATTAATCATGATAACCATTATAATATGTCATTACCTGTAACACTCCATCAAAAATAGTGGTTAGGGATAACTCAAAGTCATACATCAAGAGGTCAATTATCATTACCTTTCAAGAAATGTGTATATATATATACACACTTATGTAACCAATGTGAAAGAATGATACCCCATAGATTTTCTTTTATATGATACATTTTAATATCCTTAAAACTACATTAAGAATTATTAACATAACCCAAGATAAGAATAGGTCAATCGCATCATATATGATAAACTTCCAAATCAACCTCATGTTTGCTACAATTTTTGGTGTCCTTTTAACTCATTACATCTATATATAATTCCCTCCACATCCCCATGTGTCCATCTTGTAAAACTAAAACTAAATTATTTACTGTGTAATATATATGAATACATAATTTTTGAATAATGGTGATATTTTTGAACCATATTCCTAATGTTAATCTCCTTATGAATATTCAAACAAATTAACTCCACAGCATCAAATGTTACAATGTTAACTTCTATTGTCTACTTAGAATGCTTTCTAGGTTTAAAATCATCATACATGTAACCCATTCCATAAAAAATTTTCCATTAAAAAAATGTAACCATTTAAATTACTACTACCAACACATCCTAATTCTTTAGTATAAGGTTAAATTAACTCTATGTTTAGAATGGAATAATCCACTAGGAAATAGTGATATTAACCATCTCAGTCTAACTAACTGCAACCCTTTAAAATTTTCCTTACTGTAACATATCCTAAAATATTTAGGATATAAAATTAAACACACGGTTTAATTTAGACTAGTATAAACTTTTATCTATTTAATTTAAACTTATTAAGTTCAAACTTACTCCCAATTGTCTCATAGACACCTTATTCCCTTCAGAATATCACACTAAGTTATACCAAAACTTTTATGCTTAGTAAATTACTCTTGTTTCATTTTATCATGATTAGTTAACTAATAAAATTTATTTCTATATCATTAATGGTATTATATATGACTAGATCATTTTTGTAACATCTCATTACTAGATTTAAGGTAATTTTTAATCCTTGTCTTTGATCTCCTTTTGGTTGGGTTCTGTTATGGGTCATTTCAAGAGTTTTTTAGAATTTTTTATGGTTTTATATAAAGAGTTGTTCCATAGAGATAGGGGGTATGACAAGAAGAGGGTGGTTGTGGCATGGACTATCCAAATGTGGCATAGAGAATTTTAAATCATCTTTTAATTTTGGAATAGTTTCAGCATAGGGGGTTGGCTTCAGTGTGGTTCCCCAAAATGGATGATTTAGTTTCCACTCCCATTTTGGGCATAATTGTGAAGTATAGGAGAGCTATGGTGAAGATGAATTTTGGGCATCTTATAGAGAATCTATTTTTTCTATGTAAGACTTTTGAATATTCCTAGAAATATTTTCGGAGATGAACATTGAGATGACGTGCGATTTCGATATCCGGTGAGCCTGAAATTAATTTTACAAAAATATTAAATATATTTTTATTGTGAACACAAATTTTTCATAAAAGAGTGAAATATCTACTAAACAGAGCATTGGATCATAAATGTGAGAGAATAGTTGAATCCAAAATGTGATTTTTACCCTAGGTGCAACCTAAAGTTGGTCGGCATGGGATGTTCTAATGAGGCAGTCGTTGGTGGGTGCATTGGATAAACAAATAAATTTAATTAATTTATTTTATAACCCTAACCTAAATAGATCATTGATAGTCACTTAAATCAGAAATTGGAGACCACTGTTGAGTTTATAATGCAGTGTTTACCCTAGTCACAACATAATGTTGGTCGGTGTAAGAAGTTTGGTAAATGAAGCTGTTGGTGAGTGTGTCTAATTAAAATAAATAATTTATTTAGTTATTTTGAATTAAATGACCTAAAATTATTTCTTGTATAAATAAGATGTTATGAAAAATCTCCAGGGTTATCCACATAACCCTGCGATCATTGAGGGGAGCTTCCACCCCTTCTCCATTGGCGGATCAGATCTGATAATGAAAAAACTCTAGATTAGAGAAGATCAGGATACAGTGAATGCAATGACTCCTCTTAATCGTCAGTGGGAATGTTCTTCGATGAAGATTGATCCACAATCAAGGTATGACTCGTCATTTTGTGTTTTTATTCCATTTTATTAAATATTTGATTAAATCAATTGTTGTTCTTAGATCTATGCCCCGTTTTGAAGCCCTTTCATGTGCTAGAGTACTTTAATTCATTTAATTTCAATTATTATCTAACTGTGGGATCTATGTTCTTGGTTGTTTTCCATGAACTCTTGGACAATAATTCTTACCACGTATTTTATTGGTTATTTTCACCCATAGTTCTCTTCATTCTTCATCGTTATACCACAAGGTCATGATTTCAAATTTCTGAGGTGATTTTGAGTGTAGCTGAACCCCTAGATTCATCATGGTAGCACGAACAATATGCAGATCGACAGTTTGGAGACAAATGGATAAATGAGTGGGATGATGTTTTGTTAATGGATCATATCGTTACCACAATTGCATGGTTGTGATAGGAGGTGGTTTGGGATTAGGTTGATAATCCCAATTTTTCCGATTGACGCGCAACAATAACGTACGGTGCGACGAGATGGGTTCAGAGTGGAGACCATGCAAGATTTCTCATTGTGGAGGCTGCTTGGTGAGGATGTGACAGTGGGAAGACTTAGATCTTTGATTAGGTGGTCAGATGTGGTCAATTCGGTGGGTGTTAATAATAATTATTTTTTAATAAAAATATTGGTGATAGATTGGATAATAAAGTTTAAATGAGATTTAATGTTGAAAGATTGGATAATAAAATTTAAATGAGATTTAAATTTTGAAATTTAAATTAAATGGAGAAGATAAAATTTAATGGAGGAGGTGCATTGGATGGTCGTTAGTTGAGTAGGGATCTTGTTTAAGGCATTTGAGGATTGATACAATTTTAATTTAAATTGGCGTCCGGTGTGAATCTTGTTTGAGGCATTTGAGGATGGATATTTTTTTTGTTTAATTTCACAATAATTGATGATAATTTATTTTCAAAAAATAAATTGAAAAATTGATGGTGGGTTGCCTTGGTGTAAAACCAAAGGGAATTAGGGAGATCCTTATGCGTGGCATGATTCTCCCTTTGAGTAAAGTTGAGTTAAATGGTAATAAGAAAATAATAATATTTTTTATTGATAAAACCTGTTTTTAGTCGTAAATTTTTCATACGACGTTAGATTGATGAACAATTAGTGGAGATATGAATCTGAAATTGGGACGGTCTTTTTAAGATCATGCTTGGATACCTTTCTCATACGTGTGCCTCGGGCCAATAAAACGCCATATATTATTATTATTATTATTATGAAATATTGTATCCGACATATCTTCTTAATATGATGTTGTAATGATGAACCATCTGTGATATTTCGACCCTAATATTGTGGAAATTGTTTTGAGACAAATATTGAATATTTAATTCAAACTTGTGACATGGACCCATGAAGCGTCGTTCGATCATAATGCGTTTTAATGATACTTTTCTCCGAGTATCCGATTGAGGTAACTGAATAGTCTATCCCAAGAATTTTCCATGAGGATTTTAATGATGTGATCTATTTGTCCATCTGGGACCGTTTAGAGAGGCATATTAGTGGAATGGAATTTTTACCCTTTAGACTGATGATTAGCCTCATGCGTTCATCATGATTTTGGATTAGACATGTCTTGTAGTACCCCTATACACCATATAGAACTACATATCCTATATTCCATGTAATAGATAGGACACAATCAGATAGCAGAGCAAGACCAAACATTGTGTGTGTCCCCGACATGTCATGTGCCTCTTTTTTAGGAAACTTTAAGGTTTCGTATATCCTCTGTTCAAACTCGAATTTCACCCATGAGTAGCCCATATTGAGTGTTTTTACACATATAATAGGATGGTTGCATATTTTGTGGATTTTGGGATATGATATGATTTTTTTGGGAACAATTATTATTGAGGCGAAGCTCGACGACGACAGTGATCATGCAGGATCACCAGATACTGGGTAGTGTATTCCTCAACAATTTTCCAGTAGACCATCCAAAAAAGTCTGGGAAGTACATTACTTGGAAATTTATGAGTATAACCTCTTGAAGAGACTGGTTAGTTTCATTCTTGATGGATACTGAGTAGACCCTACAATAGAGACCAGGTAGTGGATCCCTCAACAAATACTGAGTTGACTCTCTTGCATAGCAGGGAAGTGACGTCCTCGACAGATGTCATGTTGAAACTCTATTAGAGCTTCTAATTGGAATCCTTGAAGGATTACAGAGTGAAACCCCCCTCACTCACTAGGGAGAGGGTCCCCTACTTTGAGTTTTTATCCCCTAGACTGTGGAGAACAATTACGAGGCATGGTTATAATTGTGCGGTTACTTCTGGGAAGTTGAGTCCTCTGTGCTTTCTGAGTAGGCCCTCTAGTATAGACTAGGAAGTGAAGTCCTTGAAACATTATGAGTAGACCCTCCAATAGATACTAGGAAGTGGAGTCCTTGATGCTTTCCAATTAGACCTTCCATTAGAGACTAGATTTTGGCGTCCTCAATGGATACTTAGTTGACCCTCCAGTATAGGTGAGCATTGGTGTCCTCAATGAATTCCATGTTAACCAACTAGTAGATCTATGAAATGGTGTCCTCATAATCTTACAGAGTATAACCCCCTGATTTACTAGGGATAAGGTCTTTTACTTCAAGTTTGTGTCCCCTTGACTTTGCGATATAGTTACGGTTACTTATGGGTAGATGCTTGGGATTCTAGGCATCATTGATGGACTTTTGGAACTGTTGGATATTCTTCTTCTTAGGCTAAGAGATGTGATGTAGATCCCATTACTCTCTTTTTTAGGATTCTTTGACTGAGAATATATATATTTATCCGTCTTTTTTATCAATACCTTGGATATGGACACTCTCCTTCACGAAGAGGAAAAGACGTGAGGGGTATGCCACATTATTTCCATTTTTAGATTCTCATGGTTAGATGAGTCTACTCTACTACTATTGGTGGTGAATACTTGATGAGTAGTTTATTTAGTCACCGTGTCAAGCCCCTTGTGTTTGGACGAGGTTACCTTCACTATCATTTTGGGATGATCTATACTCTTTCACCATAAATTATGCAATCTATTTTATTTCACTTCTATTGTATCTCATACTACTTCCCATTTAGATTTTTGGGAGACCTATTGGTTATGTTTATACTCACCCTAGTATCGGATTTTCCCACACGTATCATGTCTTATGTAGAGGATGGACAGGTTGACCGTGACTACAGAGAAGCTAAGGTATAATAGGGGATTGGACTGCATATAATGGTTATAGTTTTAGATTTAGGGGATGGAATCTCATGGAGATGTTTAATTTTCTAGTTTTCTTTTAGGTTGGGACACATTTTTGGTTGGGTGTGTATTTTTCTCCTTTACTTTTCAGTTCACACTACCATACTTTTAGACTATCTAGATGTTTCTTACATGCTTGGTTTACTTTATATCATTTTTTGCATCTTTTATTCTTTCCATCTACTCTTTTATTTCATGATGGCTATGTGTGTGTACAAGTTCATAGGAAATGGCCTCACCAAATTAGTTATTCCTTTGATGCTTGTTTCCACCCCTAACTTATAGAGGCAGGCTTGGGGTAGTTTCATCTTGATCCCTAGCTCTGTTCGGGTCATGATAGATTGGTATCAGAGAAATTTCATTCCATGGGACATTATTCAGACTATCCTCCTTAAGGGGATTTGGTTGGATTTAGGGAAATAGTGTCAACGTGTCTTGAGTGAAGCTCTCAGACCAGGGTGTCTAGTGATGGTATATTCAACCAACATATCCATTCATCAGAACCCTAACTACCTGCTTGATGACTCAGCATGCGAAGAAATTTGTTGGATGGATCAATGGTACATGTATTATATAGGATTGAGTATTTTACTATCATTTTGAGTCATCTCTCCATTGTTTTTATATGTATATATTGTCATTTGACCATGGTATATCTCGATCACTTTTTGAGATGCCTCCACGAAGAAGATAACATGCCCAGTTATCGACTTCTAGATCCCGATGATGATCTGATGAGAGATGAGGCCATAGTTTAGGGTATACCCTTTAAGATATTTTCCTCTAGGTGGGTAGGTAACAACCCCCCACTAATCAAGCAATAGTTAGTACCATCAGAGTAGGATAAGGATGTGCATAGTCTTAGCGCACCTCATGAGTTCCTATGATAGTGGTCATGGAGGATCCCCAATTATCCAAATCACCAGGTAGCAGAGGATTGGATTGAGTTGGTGATATGAGTTCTCAGACATGTGTAGATCTCAACAAATCATATGGTTGGACTCACATTTTGCGATCTTTATAGTGTAGTAGTTGACTTCAATGGTACTAATGAAAGACACACCTATGTTGAGTGTGTGTTATGAGTTCTAGAAATAGAGACTTCCCATGAATTATATTGCACCAGAATCCCTTTTTAGGTGGTTGAGGTCTAGTCCTGATCCTGTGTTTTCGATATCCCACTCATATGGGACCATTTCAGGGTTTTTCCTCATAGTGATACTTTTACAGGGTGACATGAGGCATCGGTAGAACCCTATGTTGGAAATTTTTGATATGGGCTTGTATTTTAAAGAAAGAGGGACAATTACCCCCCACCAAGATGCATTCTTGCGACGCGATCCAAAACTTTGAGGGTGAGTCGGTACCACCCAAATAAGATAGTATAGAGGAGTGGTTGATGAGTCCCTCTGACTTGTGTGTTCGGGGGCAGGTGATGTGTAGGTGTTTGCAAACATAGGGCCCGATAAGACCCAATAGAGAATTTGGGAAGCCCTTTAATGTTCGTAGTACCCTCATTCACTTGGTTTCAGTTTATATGGAAGACTCTTGAGGATGAATTTTCATAGTTTGACATAGATTTGGACTCATGAGGAAGAGGTACCCCTTCCCCACCAAGAAATGTTTTTGTGACACGACCACAATCGTTCTGGTGAGTCAGTTCCATACAAAGCGTATAGTATTAAGGTGTGGAAAAAGAGTTCCTTATACTTGTGCGTTTAGGGAAAGGTTATGCGATAGAGTGTCAGAGAAGGTCAGGGTATTTCTAGTAGATTTTTTCTTCTTGAACCTTTTTTCTAAGGATGTCATAGGTGGATGTGGTAGAGTTTCTAGTTTGGGATTAATCTCCACTTAATAGAGGAAAAGATGCTTGGGGTATTCCATAGGCTTTCCATGTATATCTTCTCATTTTTGGAAGATTTTACTAACCTACCTTGTTTCTTGGTACCCTTTCATGCTCAGCATCAACCATGATGCAATAGCAGACAATTGAGACACCATGAGCAGAACTACGCGACTCACTATCAAGGGCTAGTAGTAGTTGTTTTCTCCTTGATTATGTAGAGGCACTACCTTCTGGGGGATATTGACTATGAGGTCTTACGTAACTAAATATCCTTAGAAGTTTCACCTGATATATTTTCTGAATAAGGGAATCACATCATCTTTTTTTAGGGATGAATAGTGATTTCAGTTATGTTATTAGAAGAGGTGATGAGGGAGTTTCACACTTCTCCTTTGGTTGTACATCCCAATGTAGGGAAGATGTATGGAAGAGTGATTTGATGGCTTGGTGTCCCCCAATTTTTCCACAGTTTGTGCTTTTTAGGGATAAAAATATTTGAAGAAGATAATAATGTAGAGACTCTAGTTTTTTCATGTAACACTTTGGAATATTTCTAGAAAACATTTCAGAGCCAAGAACTGAGATGAAACACTATTTTGAGACCTTGTGAGCCTGGAATTAGTTTTATAAATAGTTTTTTCTGAAAAAGTGTAATATATCAAAAATGGGGTCTCAGATTATAAATATGAGACCATAGTTTAATCCGAAATGTGGTTTTTCCCTTATGCACAACCAAAAAATAGTCAGCATGGGACATTCGAATAACGAATCCATTGGTGGGTGCATTGGATAAATAAATAAATTTAATAAATTTATTTAATAACCCTAACCCAAATAACTCATAGATGGATACTTCTTTCCAAATCTGAGACCACCGTTGAGTTTGTAATGCATTTTTTAAACTAGGTGCGACCTAAAGTTGGTCATCATAGGACATCTGGTAAATGTATCTATACGCGACTGTGTCTAAATAAAATAAATAAATAATTTATTTATTTTGAATTAAATGACCTAAAATGATTTCATATATAAATAATCTTATCTATAAAATCTCCAGGGTTAACCACAAAACCTTAGGACCATTGAGAAGAGATTATACCCCTTCTCCATTGGTAGATCATGTTATACGAGGACGAAACTCTAGAATAGAACAGATCAGGACGTAGTGAACATAACGATTTCTCTCAATCATTAGTGGGTGGGTTATTCGATGATGATAAATCCATAATCAAGGTAGGACTCATCATTTGGTGTTTCTGTACACTTTTACTAAATAGAAAAGTTGATCAATTGTTGTTAATTAATCTGAACCCATTTTTACAACATTTTCATGTGCCTGAGTATTGAAATTAAATTAATTTCAATTATTATCTAACCTCAGTATACCTTTTATTTATCATTGTCCATGAAATCTTTTCCAAAGATACTTATAAAATTTGTTTTTGGTTCTTTTACCCCATATTTCTTTGTTTTCTTTGTTTTTAGATCATTGGCTCACGATTATACATTGCTGGGGTGGGTTTTAGTGCAATTGAACCATCAGATTCATTGCGGTAGAAAAAACGACATGCAAATAAAAAATTTGGGGATAAATTGATAAATGATAAGGATGATTTTTTTGAATGGATTAGATTAGTTTTGTGAGTGCGTGGTTTTTATCAGAGGTGGTTTGGGATTGGGTTGATAAACCCCATTTTCCAAGTTGATGCTCGACAATGACATGCAGTGCGATGAGATAAGTTCTAAGCAGAGACTGTGTGTGGGGTCTCATGGTGTAGGATTCTTGGCAAGGACATGATGGTGAGTAGACATGGATCTGGGATGAGGTGGTCGGATGTGGTCAACATGGTGGGAATTAATAATAATTATTTTTTTAATTTTTTTGAGAAATTTGAGGATTGATAAATTTTTAATTTAAATTGTCATCTAGTATGAATCATGTTTGAGGCATTTGAGGAAGGATAATTTTTTTGTTTAATTTCATAACAATTAATTATGATTTATTTTAAATAAATAAATTTAATTATTGATGGAGAGGCACCTTGGTGTACATGAAAAGGGAATTGAGGAGAGCCATGTGCGTGGCATGATTCTCGATTTGAGTGAAGTTGAATTAAATAATAATAATAATAAATTATTATTATTATTATTGTTGTTGTTGATAGAAAACTTTTTCAATCATAAATTTTTTATACGATGTCATATTGAAGAACTATCAGTGGTAATCTGAATCTTGAATTGAGACAGTATTTTTAAAACCAATTTTGGGTACCTTTTTTTGGACTTGTGGCTTGGGTAAATAAAACACCCAATAATAATAATAATAATAATAATATGAAATATTGTATCCAAAATATCTTCTTGATACAATGTCAGATTGATGAACCATCTATGAAGTTGCAACCCAGATATTAAGGCAGCCATTTTAAGACCAATATCGAATATTTAAATTGGACTCATGGTGTGGATCCACAAAGCACCATTCCAGAAGAATGTAGTGAAATGGGACTTTTTCAATGGGTGTCTGATTGAGCTAAGTGAATAGACTATCCCAAGTATTTTTACCTAAGGATATAAATAGTGTGATCTGTTTGTCTGTTCATGGATTTTTATAGAGGCATATTAGTGAAATAACCTTTTTACCCTTTGGGTTGATGATGAGCCTCATGTATTCGTTGGGCATTTGACTGAGACATGTCATGTAGTACCCATACACGCCATGTTTTACAACATAACTAGTAATCCATGTACTCGTGTAGACATGAACATGAAGAAGAGTGGGACCACATGCTGTGTGGGTCCTCAACATGTCGTGTACCTCTTTTTTAGGAAAATTAATGTTATGTATCTCTTTCATTTGAACATGGATTTTGGACTACGAGTAGCACATCCTAAGTGTTTATATACATAGAAAATGATGGTCCCTCCATTGTGGATTTAGATATATGATGTACATTTTTTAGAGATGGTGTTTATTGAGGCAATGCTCGGCGATGATAGTGATCATGCATGATAACCAGAGACTGGGAAGTGGAGTCCTCAATGCTTTTCCAAGTTGACCATCTAGTAGAGACTGGGCAGTGGAGTCCTCAATGCTTTTCGAGTAGACCCTCCAATAGAGACTGGGTAGTGGAATCTATGATGTATAGTGAGTATAACCTCTAGTAGAGACAAGGTAGTGGCATCCTCAATGAATACCAAGTTAAACCTCCAACATAGCTGGGTAGTGGCATCCTTGACAGATACCGAGTTTACTCTCCATTAGAGTTGGGAAGTCTCTTCCTTGATGGATTATAGAGTGCAACCCCCTAACATACTAGGGAGGGGGTCCTATAATTTGAGTTTCTGGCCCCTTGACTGTGTGAAACAGTGATGTGGCATGGTTAATCTTATATGGTTACTTTTGGGTAGTGGACTCCTAGATGCTTTCCGAGTATACCCTCCAGTAGAGGTTGTGTAGTAGAGTCCTCAATTATTTCTAAGTAGTCCCTCTAGTAGGGACTTGGTAGTGGAGTCCATGAATATTTATGAGTAGAACCTCTAGTAGTGACTAGGAAGTGGATTCCTCGATGCTTTCTAGTAGAGAATGGGCAGTGGATTCCTTGATGATTTTTGAGTAAAACCGTAAGGAGAGACTAGGCAGTGGAGTCCTTGACACTTTTTGAGTAGACCCTCCAGTAGAGACTGAGTAGTGGATTCCTCAACACTTTCCAAGTATAACCTCCAATAGAGATTGGGAAAACTCATCCTTGATGAATACCAAGTTGACCCTCTAGCATAACGAGGTAGTGAAATCCATGACATATTCTAAGTTTAGCCTCTAGTAGATCAAGGTAGTGGCATTATCAATGAATTATAGTGTGTAACCCCCATGACATACTAGGGATAAAGTCCTATAATTCTAGTTTGTGCCCCCTTGACTGTGTGACACAGTGATGAGGCATGGTTATACTTGTATGGTTACTTATGGGCAGACACATGGGATGTTGGGAAACATTGATAGTTTTTTGGAAGTGTTGGATACTCTTCTTATTGGGTTGAGTTGTGACATGGAGATCCCCATAGTCTATTTTTTGGTCTTATTTAATTGAGAATATATATCTATCCTTTTTCTATATCCACACCTTGGATATGGAAACTCCCCTTCCATGGGAGGCAAAGATGCGTAGGTAATGCTACGTAGTTTTTTTTTATCTTCTCGTGGTTGGATGAGTCTAATATACTACTATAGGTAGTTAAGGCACAATGAGTAGTTCATTTACTCAGTGTGTCCTACCCCTTGTGTTTGGATGAGGTTACCTTCACTCTCTTTTTTGATTGATATGTAATTTTTCAATATAAATTGTTCTATCTACTATCTTTCTATCATATTGTATCTATTAATTCCCCCTTCATCTTTCATAACTTCCAACTAGGTATGTTTATACTCACCCGTACATGGGATTTTCTTATACGTATCATTTCTTATGCAGACAATGAGCATGTCGAGCATGACAATAGAGGAGCTTAGAAATACTTAGAGATTGGACCATGTATGGTGGTTGTAGATTAGTATTCATGAGCTGGGATCTCTTTTAGCTGTTTAATTTTCCATTTTTCTACCATGTTGGGACACATTTCTTTTAGGATGTGTATTTTACCAATTTACTTTTTAGTTTACACTACTGTACTTTTTTACTATCAAGAGCTTCATCCATGCTTGATTTATTTTTTTGTAGTGTTGAAACTTTTATTCTTTCCCTCTAATATTTTTCATCTATATGGTTGTGTGTGTATAGGTACTTAGGAAAATAACTCCCCAAGTTAGTTATGGATTCAACGCTTATTGCCACCCACTGGACTATGAAGGTGGGCTTGGGGTAATTATTTCTTGAGCCACAACTTGGGTCAGGTCGTGACATGCCTCTACAATTTTGAGGGTAGCTATGGAATGGTGTGTGGATTTAATTGCAGCCTTACCCTAGGTAAATAGGATCTGGCTGAGTTTTGTGCTTTGGATCCAGAAGGTTAGTTTACCTAGAGAGACTGCAGTGTGGTCTCTTTCATTGCACTGTGGTCTGCCCCTTTTTTAGAAATTTTGTTTCATAGTCATGGGTTATTGTGATGTGGTCTTGTATTATTATGGACTAAAAAAATACCAAGACCTTATTTTATTATTCCAACATCATAATTTTCTACCCATTATACATTTGTGGCTTTTAAAGGTTATGAATAGAGGATTTTGGATTTTCCAACCCCTTTCCTCTTGGATCGAAGTGCTGGTGGATGTGTTTGATCGACCTCTAGTAGGTTTAATTATCATTTTTTCATAATCATTATCTTTTATCTCTTCTCCTTTTCTTAGAGTGATGAATATTTATTTAATTAATGTAATTAGTTCCATTTTTATGGAACATGATTTCAATGGGTACTCATTGATCACCCTCACCTTTAAATATCTGTTGGAAATTCCTGATGCAAGTGTTTGATTGATCCTATGATTAAAGGTAGGTGGTTTTGTAAGACTTTTATGAATAACTAAAACGTTTATTTATTGATTGAATTGAAAATTATTTATAATTGTTTTTCCCTAAATTTAATTTACTAGATGTTTTCTCTCTAAAAAGTATTGATTTTTGAAAGAAAAACCTTTTTTGAAAGGTTTTGATAAATTTTGTGGATTTTGAGAAAATATGGAATAAAATGAAAAATTATTTAGTGTTTACAATTGGAAAAAATTATTTAAATTAAATATTACTTTTAAATAAATTAAATTATTGAAAACCACTATTTTAGTTTTGAAATTGAAATGGCATGTCGAAAGTTAAAATTTTTCATTGAAACCTTGAATGAATACATGAATTAAAATGATTTCACTTTATTGAATGACTAAAGGAACACATAATTCTGAGTAGTTAGTTGGTGATTAGGATAAAAAACTAGTAATATCCCACCTTAAAATGGATTGAGAATGAAAACTCTAACTAAACCATGCCTGGAATGATTTTTCCTAGATGAGTTATTGATTGATTATCCCAATGACCCGAACCTTCAGGATGTGTGCACACAAAATTTAATCCCAGATGATTGATTGAGTAGTGAAAGGATCTTGTAACTAGAAACTAATTAAGCATAATGATTATAACTATGTTTCTTGGTTTTTATTTGATCATTAAATTCTAGTTATTATAGAACAATTTTATTCATGTTGTTTCAGTTTTATGAAATATGTTTATTTAAGAATATTTTGATATACTTCCATATCCATTCATTAAAATATTATTTTGAATGAAAACGTGAATGTTTTTTTTTCATTCCTTGTTTATTTAAAATTTAAATATAACATGGTTTATTTGTATTGGAAATGCTTATGGAACATTTAGATAAATCATACTGGTCTCCTTTTCTCACACTCTAAATTTTCCTCTGGGCGTTTGAATATATTGTTATTCTAGGTCCAAGAAAAGGGAAAGAACCATTTGAAGTTGGTGGGTGTGCTTAATTAATGGTACCTAGAGTGATGATGGTTATCAATGGATCAATTATTCACTCATTACATGGGGATTGTGTTGATTTATCTTGACAAATATTGTGTCATATTTTGGATGGTGTATCACTTTGGAAATTGTGTCATATTTCTTGTGGTACTTTTATCCTTGATGAGTGTTTGGAATATCAACTATGAATTGATTTATTTACATTGATTTATCTGAGTTCTTGGTGCTTGTGGTAAAAATATGTTCTGTTGAGTTCTTGAAGATTCTTGGTGCTAGTATTTAGTTCATGAAGATCATAAAATCCCTTTGCGTCATGTCAGGACTGGATCAGGTATCAGTGTACCGATGTATTTATGTTGGTTCATAAATAATGGTATCTGATATCCGGTTGTGCATCCTTCCTTGAAGTAAGAATGTAGTCTTAGGATGTACTGGTAGATAAGAGGTAGGATTTTCTAGACATAAGTGGTAGTTGTGAGTGATTTCATGGATAGCTCTCATCACAACGATCATTAATCCACCATTGGTGTTTAAGAAATGTATCCTTAAGGAATAAATTGATATGATTCTATTATTTTTTCAAAATTGAACTATGTATTTTATAATCCCAAAAAATCCAATCCTATTAATGGAATTTTTATTCCTATAACTCCTAATTGATTTGATTATCTAAGCATCCTTGTTGATGTTCTTATGTTACTTGTTGATGTTGTACGGTAATATTCCCCTAAGAAGAAGTTTGAATAGAACTTTGTAGGGAGACATCGATTAACCATGGTAAGTTAACCCTATATCTAATTAAAACCTCATTGAGATAGTGGTGTGCGTTATCTACGATCATGGATATGGAGTTTCACCTATACCTGTTTAGGCTCCAATTGTGGAATCTCAAAGGAATGAATATTGACATCATTCTTGGGAGTTTCTTCACTAGAAACCACTAGATTTATAATTCTTGAATGATCCTCAAGAGTAAAGGGATTGGTTTTAAAAAATTAAGCTTCGTTTTGAGTTCTTGAAGGCACCTAACTCAATAAAGGTAAAATGTGTTACCTTCAATATTAAAGGGCCCATGAGAAGGTGGTGGGATTTAATGATTATAGTGAAGAAACATGAATTACCAGTGTGTAATAACATTATAAATCTTTTCACTATGAATTTATATTTAGAATTAATGGATTTTAGAAAATTCTAGAGAGTTTATCAGCCTATAACAGGGTGATAAAACTGTGACTCATTATGCAAATAGATTTCCTGAACATGTTTAGTCTTCTCCTGAGCTAGTGATGAATGAGAATTTTAAGGCTCAAAGGTTAGATATGGTTCATTGATATGATATTTTATCCCAAGTTTTTATGCTAAATCTCATTTTATATGCTAATGTGCTGGATAGGGAATTGATGAATGATCTTTATTTGGCCGGTAAGTCAGGGTTTATGGGAGTTTTTCTTACTCCTAATGGAAATTATTTTAGTGATTTTAAATTAAAGTGAAAGCATGATGATTATCATGGTTTATCAAAATTTTTAGAATCATACTAACCTTTTTTGGTGTACTACAGAGTCATGTTGACATTATTTTAGTGTGGAAAGGTTGGGTATTAAAATAAGGTTTGTATTGAGACACCAACAATTTGTATTTCATGTAGTCTCTTTTGAAACATATATAAGTTATGTCATATATTTTTACCCCATAGAGTGGAACATGGTCAGAAATACCTAAAATTACTACATTATAATTAGATTAATTAGGAACTAAGGGGTTCCAACTATTGGTATCTAGAATGAAGCTTCTTCATGTAGTGAAATATTCTATAGAGGAAGCTGATGTGCGTATAATGATAGTTATATGTATTGTTACTTTACATTCATCTTTAGTGATTACTTTATTTGATACTAGTGCATATTATTCATTCTTATTGACTAGTTTTTTGGATTTTCTAAACCTTCCTATAGAGATTATATCTTATGTGATGGATATTAATTCAGCCCTAAGAACAAAGAGATAGTAGGGTATCTGATTCCCTTATTATACTATCTCTTTATTAGTGACTATGATCACATGGTATTTTTTGGTTCTTGATAAAAAAACCTCTTGAATTCATTCTCAAGATGGATTGGATGATTTTCTACAAATACTAGATTTACTGCTATATTTTTTGGGTCTCCTTTACCACCCCAATAGAATGTTCCATGTTTTCTAGGGATAATTGTGCTCTAGATATAATAGAGTGGGACCTACTCTTTTGGAGTTGGGTAGAGTGATATCAATGTTTTCTTTTGATATAAAGAATGAATATTTGAGTGATTATTTTCCTCTACTTTTCTTTGAGTTTCCAAATGTGTCGCCATCATATTTTTTTGACTTTCCATCGGTAAGGGAAGTATTATTATTTAATAACCTTGCACCAGGTACCCAACCCATATCTATTCCTTTTTACTATAAAAAACCATCTAAATTAAAATAGTTGAAAAAACCTATATTATTTATTAGAAGAGACTTTATAAGCTTCAGTGATTTACCTTTGGTGGCATTGGTATTTTTGAAAGGAAAGATGATGAGGGAATTTCTCCCATGTGTTGATTATCAAAAACTAAATTGATTAGTGGTAAAGAACAAATATCTATTTTCTTATATAGATGAATAGTTTGAATAGTTGAATGGGATGAAGTGGATATTAAAAATTGATCTTCAGTACGACTATTGCCAATTGATAATAAAAGAATCTAACATCTTGAAAACTACCTTCAAGGGTAGATATATCCATTACAATACCATGCTATGACTTTTGGTCTAAACGATTCCCATGTAACTTTATGGAACTGATGAATAGGATATTCCAGTAGTATCTCGATTCATTCATGGTGGTATTTTTGGATGACATCTAGGTTTAGTCTAAGACCAAGGAGGAAAATTTGCATCATTTTAGAGTAGTTCTAGATATTTTGAGAGATCACTAACTTTATAACCAACTATCAAAATGTATTTTTTAGATTCAAGAAGTGTATTTGTTGGGAAACATGGTCTCAAAACATGGTATTTTATCTGATCCTATGATGGTGAAGATAGTTATGAAATGGGAACAACCATTAAATGTTTTCTAGATTCGGAGCCTCTTAGGCTTAGTGGGGTATTACCTCTAGTTTGTCAAAGATTTCAAAAATTTGGATTCTCTAATGACAACTCTTAATTAGAAAGTAATAAATTTATTATTTGATTCCAAATTTTAGAGTTCTTTTTAGGAGTTAAAAAAATCTTCTAACCTCTACATCAATATTTACTCTTCTAGAGGCTAGGAAGGGCTATGTGGTATTTTGTGACACATCTGGTCTAGATTTGGAATGAATTCTCATGGAGGGTGCAATGTCATTATTGACGCCTTGAGTACGGATTCTTTGACCCAAGATATGAAATAATAAACATAAGAGTGGAATTTTATGGATCTCTTTGGTTACATAAACTTGGGAGTTTAGGATGATGAGACCGAGGTTGTGTTGACAAGTGTCTAGTATACCTCCTCTATTATTGAGATGATTCTTCAGGAGTAGAAACTTGATAATGAATTTTATATCTTTAGGGAATATCATTATAATGGGGAGACCATCAATGAGTGGTTGTTCTTTTATAGGGGTATCCTATGCTTTTGGATCTAATGAGTTGTACCTTTTCCCATGAGAAAAGTAGTGATTGAGGATTTACCTAACTCCTAGTGGCCAATACTCCATGGAACTATGATGCTGTTTTATAATATATAATAATGATTATGGTGTCTAGGTATGAGGAATAAAATGACTGACTTTGTTTCTTATTGTTATATCTAGAAATAGGTCAAATCGAAGCACTATAAATTTTTGGGTTTACTTAAACCCCTTCAAGTGATGACTTGGAAGTCAGATGAGATTTATATGGATTTCATGGTTTGGTTTCCTTATACCCATTGAGGTAATAATGTGATATGGGTAGTGATTGATCGAATAACCAACTCATCTCACTATTTTCATATACATGGTGCAAAAAAAGTTAATGACATGGGGAGTTCTTTTGTGCAAGAGATTATCATATTGCATAGAGTTCTATTTATTATTGTTTTTGATAGGGAACCATAGATAACTTTTTGTTTTTGGTGAGGCATCCTAGAGGCGATGGGATCCCAAGTTAGTTTGAGCATTGTGTATCATCTACAGATGGATGTAAAAATAGAATGAACTATATAGATCTTGGAATACATGATTTTTTCTTTCATTCTTGACTCTAGTAGAGCCTATGATAGACACTTGGGTTTAGTTTATTTTCCTATAACAATAGGTACCATTCAACTATCTGTATGAACACCTTTGAGGCCTTGTATGGATGGCTATATAAACCTACATTATATTGGTCGGAGATTGGTAGAACTACCTTCATTAGACCTACTTTTATCCAAGATATGATGAAAAATATTTAATTTATTCTTCATATAATGGTGATGGTACAGAGATGATATTAATCCTATGTTGATCATCATAGATTCCCTTTGGTTGTTTCAGTTGGTGACTTGCTATTTCTGAGAGATTCATATTGGTTGGATAATTGAAGGATTGGAAAATAGAAAAAAAAATTAAATTAATATATGTGGTAACATTTTAGGTTGTTGAGGAGATTGGAATGGGGGCTTACCACTTGGATTTTACACCTCAATTAACATCAATTGACAAATTATTTAAAGTATTGTAATTTTGAAAGTATCTCTCTAATCTATCTCATGTTTTTGAGTAAGTGGGACCTTAAAATTGAACATGATTTACTTTTTATTGATCACCTAGTTTAGATTATTTATTTTGAGACAAAGTTTCTTTATGGGAATTCTATATGTTATTTTCAAGTGCTATGGTATAACAACTCTAATTTTTATGAGACTTGGGAATTTAAGGTACTAATAATAGGGAAGTGGCCTCATATATTTGGTATGGAGTACTCTTAAAAGGTTTTTTGGGGTAAGAAATTCTTTATTTTGGGGATATTGTAAAATCCAATTCCCATATTTAGTTAATTTTTTATCCTAGTATTCGATCACATTTTGGTTGGGTGTTGTTATGGGTATTTTCTAGAGTTTATTGATTATTTTGTGGTTTCCTATAGGGAACTACACTATACTGAGGTGGTGGGGGGGGGGGGTAATGACATATAGAGGGTGGAAGTGACATGGAACATTTAGTTGTGGATTAAAGAATTTTTATGTCTCTGATAATTATTGAATGGATTAGGTAGAGGGGTTAGGCTGTGGCATGGAGCCACGAAATGGAGTATTTTGATTCCACTACCATTTTGGGAACATTTATGGTGTGGAGGAGAGCTATGGTGCATGAGACATTTTGGGAACCTTTTCCATTTTTAGGGTATATGTAGTGTAGTTTGTGGGATATGAAATATACTAACCCTTGTTAAATTTGATATGGAAGAGTTATGTGATATTTATTTAAGAGATCAATTGATCTAGGGTGACTGAAACATGGTATGCTCATTTTTTATCATTTTGGAACCATGGTCATGGTGGGATGTGGCATGGTCTTGTATTTTTCTAGACTGAAAAATCATATTTCCATGTTTTATTATTCCAACTTCCTCCCTTTAGACCCATTTAACCATTTTATCATTTAGAGGCTCTCAAGAGATTATTTTTCATCCTCAAACACCTTTCCCCTTAGATTGAAGTTTCAATAGATGCGATTGACCTTCCTATATTAAGTTTATACCACCTTGATTTGTAATACTTATCTTTTATCTTATATCCTTTTTTGATAGTGATGAATCCTCAATTCATTGGTGGAATTATATCATTTTTTTGATGGACTATGATTTTTGTAATTTTTACTTGATCTCCTTGTACTTTGAATTTTCATTGGTGGTTCTCGATACAGGTGTTTGATTGACCCTATGATTAAAGTAAGTTAGTTTCTTAAGGATTTTACCTGCAATTGAAACATTGATTTGTTTATTTAATTGAAATTTATTTTCAAAATTTTTTCACCAAATTTAATTGGTTTGACGTTTGATTATTAAATGACATGAATTTGTGAAAGAAAACATTTTTTCAATTGTTTTGATAAATTGGGTGGATTTTGAGAAAATATAGCACGAAATGAGAAATTATTAGAAGAAATTATTTAATGTTGATAATTAGGAAATTTATTTAACTAAAATATGATTTTAAAGGCATGAACTTGATGGAAATCACTATTTTGGTTTCAAAATTGAAATTGAATACTGAAACTTAAAACTAGGTATTCAAACTATAAATGATGATTTGAATAACAATGTTTTCCCATTATTTATTCATTTATTGAAATAATTTTTGTTTCCAAGTAGTTAGTGGGTGATTAGGAAAAGAATTCTTGGACTTTAACTTCCTAAAAATGGATTGATGATCAAAACTATAACAAAACCAAGTTAGACATTATTTTTCCTGGATGTGATATTAATTTATTATCCCAATTTTTTGACCCTTATGGATGTTCACACACACAATTTGAGGCATGATGATTGAATGATTAGTGAGAGGATCCTATAGCGAAGAGCTAATGAAACTTAGGTCTTATGACCATGTTACATATATTTTTTGATTATTACATTCTAGTGATTATAGAACAGTTTTATTCATTTCCTTTCCATTTTATGAAAAATGTTCATTTAAGACTATTTTTATATACTCTCATCTTATTTCTTTGAAGGATTATTTTGAAGGAAAATGGGAATTTTTTCTTGCAATCCTTTTTTATTTAAAATTAAAGCATAATATGGTTTATTTTTATTGTAACTTCTTATGGAAAATTTGATAAAATCCTTCTAGGAAAATTTTCTCACATCTTACCTTTTACTTCAAGAGTTTTTATATCTTATTATGCTAGGTTCAAGAAAATGAATTGTTCCACTCATAGGTGGAAGTTTTTCTTGATTCCTGGGACCTAGACTAAAGATGGTAAATAGGGGAGCTATGGTCCGCTCATTACATGGGGATTGTGATACATTATCTTGATGGATATCATGTAGTCTATTGTATGATGTACTGATTTTGGATTTATATATTCTTTCTTGTGGTAATTTTCTCTATAAAGAGAGTTTTGCATATCAACTATGTATTGATTTATCTTTTTCTATTCTATCTTTGTTATTTTTTTACTTTTTCAAATAATCCTTACCATTGACTTCTTATTGATTCTAGGTGTTAATCCCTAGATTGTGGGGATCCAGAAAACTCTTTAGCCCTTGTTAGGACCAAATCGAGTATCAATGTACCAGGGTATTTAGTCTAGTTCCTAAAAAAAATAGCATTATAGATTAGGTTGTGTATATTTATTTGATGATTTTATGTAGTTTTGGGATTCCCTAGTAGATATGAGGTTGGATTATCAAGAATTGGGGGTAGTTTTAAGTGAGTTCTTGGTGGGTTCTCATCATAGTGAGCCTTAAGTCACCATGGGTGTTTGGGAATGATTTCCTTGAGTAATAAATTGATTTGATTCAAGATTTTTTACAATATTTATCTAAGTGTTTTAGAACCCCTAAAAATTTAATCCTATTGATTGAATAAATATTCATGTATCTCTTGATTTATTAGATGATCTAAGTATCCTTACTGATGTTTTTGTGTCTCTTGATGATTTTGTGTAGTACCATGCCCCCTAGAAGTCATTTTAATAGACTTTAAGAGGGAGATGTTGATAAACCATGATAATATAACCTTTCAATTGATCAAAACATCATTGAGAAAATGGCGTATTCTATCCAAGCTCTATGATAGGTATCTTTACAGATTCTTGTTTAGGCTCTAGCTATGGAACCTCTAAGGGATGAATCTTGAGAAAAAAATTAGGAATTTCTTCACTAAAACCCACCAGTTTTCTGAGGCTTGAATGATACTCAATTGGTAAAGGATTTATTAAAAAAATATTGAGTTTACTTTTGAGTTTTTGGAATCACTTAACTCAATAATGGTAAAATGTGCTGCCTCCAATCTTGAAGGGCCTAGAGGGAGGTGTTGGGATTTAATGACTATAAAAATGAAACATGAATTATTTGAGTAGAATTTCATTTGAGCCTTTTTAATAGAATAGTTTTATCCAAAATTTAAGATTTTAAAAACGTATTTAGATTTTCTCAGCCTCCAAAAAGGAAATATAATTGTGACTTAGTATAAAACTCAATTTTCTAAACTTGTTTAGTTTTCTTTTGAGGTAGGTATGAATGAGAAGCCAAAGGGTTAAAGGTTTGAGATGGTTATTACAACTAATATATGATCCTAGGTTTTCATATTGAAGTTCCCTTCATATAATGACATTCTAGATAAGGAATTATTGGATGAGTTAGACCTGGTTGGTAAGTCTGGGTTGATAGGAGTTTATATTACTCCCAATGTTAGTTTTATTAGTTATTTTAAAGGAAAGAGAAAGTGTTCTGACTCACATTATGTATATCAATAGTAATAATTATCTAGAAATTATATGGTGTCTGGTAGAGTCCCGTTGACTTAATTTTAGCATGTTATGGTCATACCTTCATTATGGTTTTACCTTGAGATGCCAAAGATTTATAGTTTCTGTGGTCTCTTTGGCTACATGAAGAGGTTCTATCATATATTTTATGCTCTATGTAGTGGAATGGGCTCATTGTAACCTAAAATTACCATGTTTTAATCTGATTCATCAAGAATTAAAGGGTTCCAACCATAAGAATTCATAATAAAGTTTCTTCACACAAAGGAAGAGTCTCTTGAAGAAACTAATGTGGGTCCATCGATAGTTAGAGGCACTATCACTATAGCTTAATCCTTAGTGACTACTTTACTTGAAAATGTTTTATCTCATTCGTTCATATCAATTTTTTTATTTTCTAAAACTTCATATTGATATTATATCACATGTGATGGATATTACTATGAACATCAGAACAAAGGGATTGTCGGGTCTTTGATGAACATCTTGTACTTTATCATTATTAGAGATCAAAATCACATGGTATTTTTTGGTTATTGAAATTAAACCACTTGATATAATTATTAATATGGATTGGTTGATTTCCTATAATGTGTGGATTAATTACCACCCTCTTCGGGTGTCTTTTACTTCCTATGATGGGATGTGATGTGTTTTCCAAGGAAAACGATACTCAAGATCAAGTAGATTTGGACCTACTCTTCCATAGTTGGGTAGAGTGATATCAATGTTTTCTTTTTTATGAGTAGAAATAATTTTTGAGTGGTGATCCTCCTCTAGTGGTTTTCAAGTTTCCTGATGTTTTTCAATCTAAATGTTCTGGTTTTCCACCAATATGGGAAGTATAATTCTCTATTGAGTTGGTATTGGGATCCCAAACCATCTCCATTACTTTTTACTAAATAGAACCGGTTGAGGTAAAAGAATTTAAAACCTAGTTGGATGATTTTATGATAAATATTTTATACACCTTTGTGTGTAACATTGGACAATGCTGGTTATTTTTGTAAATAAATATGATTGGATGGTTTACCTTTATGTCAATTACCAAAAGAAACTGAGTTATGGTAAAACAGGTATTTGTTGTCTCAAATAGATGATTTGTTTAAAAATTTTAAGGGGGTGAAGTGTTTATTTAATTTCAATCTTAGGTCTACTTATCACTAGTTAAAATTCAAAGAATCTGATGTCCCAAAAACCACCTTTAGGAGTAGGCATGACCATTATAAGTACCCTATTATGCATTTGTTTTAACCAATTATCCTATAATTTTTATCATACTGATGAAAATGATATTCCATGAGAATCTTGATTCATTAATATTTGTATTTTTGGGTGAAATATTTGTTTTATCTATAATCAAGGAAGACCATATGTGCTATTTAAGAGTAGTTCTGGAAATTTTGAGAGATCATCGACACTATTCCAATATATATAAATGTAATTTTGGGATTTAGAAAGGAAATTTATTGGGAGTTGTGGTCTTATAACATGGTATTTAATTCAACATTGAGAAACTGAATAATATTATGTCATGGGATCAATCATCAAATGTTTTTGAGATTCAAAGCTTCTAAAGATTAGTGGGGTATTAATACTAGTTTTTCAAATATTTATTAAAGTTGGTTTCTCTAATGGCTGCTCCCACTTAAAAAGATATAATTTTATTATGATATTCTAAATTTTATAGTTAGTTTGATAAGTAAAAATTCTTCTAACTTATACACTAGTATTAAATATTCTAGAGGTTGGGTAGGGATATGTGTCCTATTGTGGCACATCGAGTTTAGGTTTGGGATTAATTCTCAAGAAGGGTGATCACATGGTAGCCTAGGATTCTCATAATCCTATGCCACATGAGAATAACTATTCTAATCTTGATCCTAAACTCATAGCTATATTTAATTCTCCTAAGATATGGTATCATTACCTTTTCAGAGAAAGGTTTATTGTTCATTATGGTCACAATTGTTTGATTTATATCTTCTTGAACAAATATTTGAATCTGTGATAGGGGTGTTGGGTAGAGTACCTATAGTTTGTTGATTTTGAAATTTCCATCACCCTTGGAAAGTGTAATTTCATTTCTAAGTCCTTGATAAAAAAGTTTCTAACTCAAACTATGAATGAATTATTAGAATAGTGTAATTTGATGGATCTCTTTGCTTGTCTACACATGGGAGTTCAGGAGGATGATATCGAGGCTATGTTGACAAGTTTCTAGTTGACCACCTCTCTTATTGAGATGATTTTTCTAGATAATTAGCTTGATGATGAATTTTGTGGCTTCAGGGAATCTTTTTTTAGTAGGGATACCATCATCGAGTGATCATTCTATTCTAGGAGTATCCCATGATTTAGATAAGATATGTTGTACCCTTTCCCGTGAGAAGATATGTGATGTGGGATTTCCATAATTTCTAGTGGGTAGTGGACCCTAGAACCATGAAGATGTTTTATGATATGTGGTGATTATTATGGTGGCTAAGTATAAGACAACACATCACTAACAATGCTTATCATTGTTATACATGTAAACAGTTCAAGTATGATCACCAAAACCTTCGGGTTTTCTTTGTCTCCTTCTAGTGCTGACTTGGAAGTGGGATATTATATTTATGGATTTCATGGTTGAGTTTCCCCATACCCATCAAGGAAATAATGTGATGTGGGTAGTGATCAATCATCTGTTCTAAACTGAATCACTTCTTCTCATTCTTGATACAACTGAATTTGAGGACTTGGGAAGTCTGTATGTGAAATATATTTTTAGATTTCATAGATTTATATCTATTATAGTTTATGATAGGGACTACTACTTCACTTATCATTTTTAGATAGGCCACCAGGAGGTGATGATATCACACGTTATTTTAATAATGGTGTATCAACCACGAATGAATGGTTAGATAGAATGAACAATACAAATGTTTGAAGAAATTCTATGTTATTTCATTCTCAAATTTTTTAGAGCCTAGGATAGCCACTTGGGACTGGTTTATTTTTCCTATAATAACCATTTCCAGTCATCCATTTGTATGTCACACTTTGATGTATTTTATAGACACCTATGTAAATCTACATTGTGTTGGCTAGAGATTGGTTAAACTTCATTTATTGTACCTAATTTGTTTCAAGAGATGATGAAAAATATCCAGTTGATTCATCAGAGAATGGTAATGGAAGGAAGATGGTATAAATCCCATTCTGATTATCACAGACTCCCTTTGGAGTTCTCAGTTGGTGACTAGAAATTTATGAGAGTTTCACCTTGATTGGGTCACTGAAGGATTAAAAATGTGGAAAATTAGAACTAAGATATATGGGAATATTTGAGGGTTTCGAGAATATTTTCAAGGTGTATTACCACTTGGATTTTCCACCTCAGCTGAAATCAACCCACTCATATATCAAAAATTTAAAAGTATATCTTTGAACCATCTCATGTTTTGAGCTAGGACGTCCTTGATGTTGAACCTAATTTATCCATGACTAAGAACCTCAGTTAGATTGTTTATTTTGAGATAACGGTTCTATATGGGAAGTCTATAACTTTGATTCGAGTAATATTGAAGGATGGTTCTAATTATCAGGAGACTTGGTAGCATTAAGAACAAATGAGAGAGCTGTGGCTTCATCTATTTAACATAGATTCTTCTTTATGAGTTTTTGAGGGGAAGAATGCATTTATGGTGGGGAGATTATAACATCCCATTACCATCTTATAGGTAATTTTTTTTATCCTTTTTCTTTGATAAACTTTTGGTTGGGAGTTGTTCTAGGTCTTTTCTAGAGTCTTTGAATTTTTTTCTAGTTTCTTATAGATATTTGTTCCATAGTGAGAGAGGATACAACATGGAGAGGGTGGATACAATGAGGATGATATGGATGTAGTTTTGGTCATTTTAAGCCTCTTCCAATTATGAAATAGTCAGATTATAATGTGGGAAATGTGGTGTGGATCCCTAAATAGAGGATTTTAATGCCACAACCATTTCCAGAACAACTATGGTGTGGCTAATAGTTGTGATGTAAGATGAATTTATGGAACCTCTACCATTTTGAAGATATTTTTGGCATGGTGTGTGGGATGCGCCATAGAGTTACTTGATATATATGATCTGGGTGAGGTCCGTGTTGTGGATCTAAGATTTTAGTTGACCAGGGGAGACTGCAATGCAATATCTTACACAATTCCTTAGTTTTTCCCTTTTTATAGTATTTATGTTCCATAGTCATGGCGGTAAATAATTTTGTCTTGTATTTTTTCTAGCTAAAAAATTATTATCCCATGTATTATTATTTCAACTTTTTTATTTTCAACAATTTGAACCGTATGAATTTTATAGGATATCAAGACATTATTTTGTATCCTACAACCCCTTTCCTATCAAATCGAAGTTCTAAGGGATTTATTTGATCTCCTTATAGTAAGTGTATCTCTTCTTGACCTATAATAATTTTATTTTATTTTGTCTACTTTTTTAAGAGTAATGAATCCTTATATCATTGATGTAATTAGATCCTTGTTTTTATGGACTATGATTACAAGTATTTCTCCTTAACATCCTTCAAATTTGACTATCCATTGGTTGTTCCTGATATGAGTGTTGGATTGATCATATGATTAAATATAGGTGGTTCTATAAGGATTCCCCTATAATTTAAACCTTTATTTATTTCATGAATTGAAATGTATTTTCAATTGGTTTTCACCAAATTGAATTGATTTCATGTTTGATTTATAAAATGCATGGATTTTTTAAAATAAAACCATTTTTTAAAAAATTATTTATAAATTGGGTGGATTTTGAGAAAATATGGATTGAAATAATAAATTATTTAATGAAATTATTTGATATTGATAATTGAAAAAATTTCATTAAATGAAAGATGATTTTGAAAGGAATGAACTTGATAAAAACCAATATTTTGGTTTTAAAATTGAAATGGCACATTAAAACTTGAAATTAAGAATTGAAACTATGAATGATGATTTGAATTGAAATGAAATCCATTTATTTATTGATTGATTGATTGAGATCACATGTGATCCTGAGTAGTTAGTAGGTTTTTAGGAGAAGCACTCTAGGACTCTGACTCCCAATAAATGAATTATTGATGGAAAATATAACTTAAATAAATTATGGAATAATTTTCCCTAGATTGGGTGTTGAATTATTCTCCTGATGGACTAATCCTTAGGGATGTGCACAAACAAAATTTGAGATGTGATGATTTATTGAGTAGCGTGAGGATACTATAGCCAGGAACTAATGAACCACAGGGCTTATGATAATGTTTTTAGTTTTTTATTTGATTATTATATGCCATTGAGTATTAAAATATTTTTTTTCATATCCTTTCCATTTTATGAAAAATTTCCAGTTAATCCTTTTTTGATATACTATCATCTTCTTTCTTTGAAAATAAGTTTTGAAAAAAAATATGAAAGTTCTATTTCATACCTTGTTTATTTGACATTAAATAATAATAATGTTTATTTTTATTGGAAATGCTGTTGGAAAATTTGTTGAAATCCTACTAGGATCTTTTTATGAAACCCTAACTTTAGATTTGGGTGTTTTTAGATGTTGTTATTCCAAGATCATGAAAAGGGAAAGTTCTAATTAGAGTTTTCAAGTGTTCTTGTTTCATGGGACTTATAGTGATAGTGGTGAATGGTAGAGCAATGGTCTACTCATTACATGAGGATTGTGAAAATTTGTATTGAAAAATATTATGTCACCTTTCTAATGATGTATGGATTTGGGATTTATGTCTACTTTCTTATATTACTTTTCTTCTTGAGGAGTGTTTGGCATACCAAATGTGTATTTCTTTATATTCTATTTTTCTATCTTGGTTCCTTTTTTCTTGTGGAAAAAATTTCTCCCCTTGACTTATGGTTGATTCTTGGTGCAAGCCACATGCCTATGGCGATCAGGACCTCTGTTTGGTTCATGTAAATATTAGATCAGGTATCATTGTACCCAAGTATTCGGGATGGTTCATGATAATCATCCACTAAAGAAGAGATTATTAATCAAAATATTACAATAATGTATGGTAGGAACATCTTCCTTAATATATTGATAATCATTTATATGAATAATTTATCTTAGCTAAAACATTTTTATCCTTATCAATATTTCAAAATATGTCATATAATCACAAACTATGTGCATAAAATTATACATCTCATTTTATTCATAAAAACTCTTTGCTAACAAAAAAAATCTCTTGTCATATAATTTAAATTAGATGAATATACATATCCTTCTAAGATCCATATGGGCTTGATATATTCCTTTACATTAAAATTCTTGATGTGGAAACCCTTACTACCTCAGTTGAATGTAAACTATAAGCCCTATTTATTCATCCCACAATTCTAAACTCCAATACCTTTAAAATACTTTTAAAACATACATTTTCTATTATATATCATTCAAAACCAAATATTTTATTCATATTACACCTATACCTAACATGGTCACTCCATGGAGATTCAAAAATCACTTTAAATATCCTAAAAATTCCATTATATAGAATTATTAATTATTATTGTCAACACCTTTAGGTTTCAATGTCCTCAACTGGATATCAGTAAAAACTTTTTTTCCTCTCCTACTAACTTTTATTATTTTGGTTTAAATTTTTAACCAATTATATTTTCAATAAAACACTAGAACATAGGAATGATATGCTTGGTTCATTTATTATTAACTATTGAGAATATCAGGTAAATGTTTCTTGAATTAATTCATCTTTTTCGGAACACTTCCACATATAATAATAGGATGAATTCGTTAACTACAACAATTATTAAGTAAATCTCTAGTCTCTCCAAGTTATTATCATATATAATCATATTGAATATATTAATGGAGACTAAAATTACTTAGTTAATTTTACATCTTTTTTCCTTTTCAAACATATGTGAATCATTCCATCCTTCATAAGTATCTAGATTCACCTATTTAATAACATCAACAATTTGTTATTAAAGAATATATAACTCTGATACGTAGAATTTCTTTTACATAAGAACTTTTAATTTACCAGTCTAAGTTTTTACAAACATTACTATTCTCCTTCTTAATGATTAATCTCAAAGTTTTGTTTGATGATGATGATGTGATTATCAGTAAAAAAATATTTTATTAAATGAGTATCCTGTTTTATTTCCATTTAATAAGGAAACCTATTAAATGGTATCCCAATATAATGATGACCCCTTTTAAACTAATTATATCTATTAGTGGGATAAGATAAATATTTCATCATGACATATACAAGGTTGGTCACATAAATAATCCATGACTATATCTAGTAGAAAAATCTTTTTAATCAAATCATATATGACTCTAAAATAGTGAATTTGGAAACCCTTTTCCTAATACATCATATGGATAAATCCAACTCTATTAATCTAGTATCCAAACTACTAGGGGTTCCCTTATAATTGTAACCACAAGAAAACACAAAAAACAAGATAACACATGATAATATATGGGAACATATCTTTAGAATGACATACCTAATTGATAATTCATTCCAAACATTACTTGATTTCATTATACAAGATAATCTAGGGGTACCCAACTTTAGCATGACCAACCCAATTAGAGGATAAAGGTCATAAATGGTGCCACATTGTATAGCATATTACATTTATTATTTGTAAGGGGAATTAATCTCACCATCTTATCTCATGTTATTACCTTATATATGCATGCTTATAATGATTTAGTTTTGGAATCCTTTTCTATCCAAAAAATCAATACGTTCAATCGATATTGATGGGTAATTCTTAACATAACCCACAATTTTTGTTACTCACCCAAAAATTATATCCAAACATATCTATACATATTTATATTCTTATCATGTTTAATATACATAAACTCTTAATGTAAAAGTTTTAAATTATATGAGATTGAAAATAAACACATGAGTAAGACCAAATCAACCGATAACCAAGCCCCACCTTTCTATAATAATGCATAATTCCCCATGATAGTGGAAAGTACAACCTAAATTCATTATAAAGAAGAATAAATTACTCAAAAGTGAATCTAATTCATCATAAATATGACACCTAACATGTATAAAATATATTTTGAAAATTATATTTAATCTAATAACATAAATTAAAAATAAAGGTCAAGGTAGATGAAAACAAAATCTTAATTTGACTTACCCATCGTGTAATGAAAGGATTTCCAATTTATAATAAGTAGTTTATCTTATAAGTTAAAGCATGCATATATTCATAACTTATAAAAAAAATTTATCTATGAAAAATACATAGAATAAAATTCAAATAAATGAACATTTCAGATATTTAAATATGATATAAATACATATGAACAATTTATAAAACAAATCCTCATTATAATCACTTTATAATTTTAGCTATTTATTATAGAAATCCCGAAATTATTGAATATAAAAATTTTATATTCATGATATGAACTATTAATATTATCATTATATGAAACTTTACATTAATATATGATAATTATATGAAATATAAAAATTTTATACTAACATATTTATTATGAAAAATATTTTTATAATTAACTATCACACATTTAAAATTATTTAAATCATCATAATATCAATCATCAAAACACATTTTTATGTGGGCTAAATAATTTAAAATATTACAATTTTTAATTTAAATACTTCAAATTAATCATTATGATAATTTCATAATTTTCTTAAATATATTTCTTTATTTTTCAATTTCTAAACACGTTTATAAATTAAACATTTTGATTATTAAATAAACACTTTATTTAAAATCCACAAGGCATGCCATATATTTTTATAAAACGTATTTTAAATATTAACTTTTAATATGAATGAATATTTATTAATATTTTTTTATAAAAATGTATTAATTACCTATAAAATATTAATAATAAAACAATTTATAAAAAAATATATATATTAATAAATACCCCCATAATACCCTTTTAAATTATTTAAAAATAATTTATTCATAATTAATTCGATTTATAATTGAATAAAATTAAAAATAAAATCTTTATTTCTAATCATATTATATGATTTTATCCCAATCATGTGAAATTTCTGATAGGGATGTCACTTATATATTGTATTAGTCATACTATATGATTAATAATTATATTAATGAATACTATAAAATGAGGTGTGTTGTTAATCATATTTTATGACTATTATCACTGTCATTTGCTACGATACGCCATATCATTTATTACGGTACATAAGGATGTCATATTTATGACTCGACACTATATTTTTCAAAACCCAACATGTGTATCATATTTTATGATACCAAGTAGTAATATTTTATGATCAGTAGAAAAAAAACATGCTTCTATAATTTCATGAATTACGACATCCCATATCATACACCAATATATAAAGTCCTTAGAAAAAATTCCCTACCTTATTTATGAATTCAAATATGATATTTGTTACAATTATAATTTATTCATATTCTCACATGATTCCATAAATCTAAACACATGGGAAGATATAATACCATTGAAGGGATCCTCAGGGGATATTAATAGTTAATATAGTAAACATAAGTGATTGGATCCCATCCTAAGATCACAATATATAGAATATATGAAATAAACATATACTAGAAATGAAAAATCATTATAGAACACATAAATTACAATGATATAGTCACTAATTCATCTTTATATCATCTTCAAATGGTTTTGATGATGATTAAGAAAGTGGTATATGAAGTTTTCCCTCCTTTGGAGGTATCTGCAGGATAGCTGGATCAGACATCATATATATATATTTCTCTCCTTCATCCATGGTGTTCTATCATCTTAGTGTGATAAGGAAGATGAATACAGGAGAATATGGTTAGGGAGATTTGGAAGAGTATACCCACTACCATCACATGGAAGTGGGTTCTTATAGAACCTCGATGATGCTTATTGAGTTCTTGAGAATTATCTCATGTGTTGTAATGCATGAGTTAAATAATTTTCCTACATGATTCATATTCATGAATAAATGAAATCCTTATGTGATACCACTCTTATAACACACCTTTGATGATAACATTTTTGGGAGTTCCTAACCTCCCAAAACTATCGAAGATATTGGCATGAAAATTACATATTGAGACCCCTAATGACTTAGCCCAATTGCATCTTATGATTTCCTAGTTTGAAGAAGATAGTAGCACAAAATTGAATTTCATGTCTTCCTCATGACTCCCCAAGTCATATGTCACAATATAGAAGGAAATGGTCATGAGAACAATTTTCACATCCCTTTATAATATAATTTATATCATAAATAATATTATAGCACTAAAACATGCAAAACCCATAATTTCTTAATGTCATACTCTAAGATTATCTATATAATAGTCTACGATATAGTCTAATCATTATATGTTTATGAATTTTGTGCATATATCTCATCCAACAAAAATTTACAACTGTTCATGATGGATGGTCGACATGCATGGCATATAGACCATAAACATTTCTCAAATAATATAGATAAATTCAATCCAAAATCAAAATCATGAATTCAAAATATCCGATGAAAACTTAATTTTTAGTACCAAAGTGTTGGCCAGACCATTATTTATACCCATCCTTAGAGATTTGATAGTCCTATATATTTTCTTAGTGGACTACCTAAATGAAATAATAAAAACTAGGCCATGATTTCATTTTTTCACTAACCACCCCTAGGTTAACCCTAACACAGGGACCTGATTCGGTTTTCTGAAAGGCCTAAAGGGCATTCTAGATCCCCATAGGATGAGAACTAGTGAAGGGGAATCAAGAACACTCTTGAGGAATAGTGTTACCCAACAATCCAACAAATATTCCTAAACGAGAACCTGACATGACCTATCCACACATTAATGATTCATGTACTCAAATATAAAAATAATAATAAATATCTAATCCATATTACATAACCTAGAAGAAAAAAATATTAAAACATATTAATAACATTTCACTGTCAAATTGAAATACATAAATACAACCGATGATGCAAAATGGAAGGGGACATGATGGGAATAATAATATGAGATAAAAAATGAGTGTAAAATGATATAATCTAGACCAAAAAGAAACAAGAATATATAGAACAACTACTACCCATCTTCACATGACATGAGGTCTCACCCCACCATTTAATCTCTGGTAACCCAATCAAGTAATCCTGAATGACCCCCACCTCTAAGTAGTGATTTACCTTTAACTTTTTCATCCAAAACAATATTTACACACACCCATTAGGTGTATGTAGGGTGTGATAATAACAATCCCAATAGTACATTATAAATTATTCCATTCACATTCTTTGTTATAAAAATCCTAAAATGTCAGTTTGAAAGTAAACATATGAAAATAACTTTTTATTTTTTTTAAAAAGGTAAGAAAATCATCATAGTTCATTTGTCAGTTATAACAGTCAAATAATAATATGAAATTAAACATATTAAAACAATAATAATGGTATGTAACCGAAGTTAATAAGGTAAAAAGTTCCCTAAGATCCTCACCAACCATATCCATAATCATAACCAATTAACACATACCAACCACTGACCAGAGTGTCATCTGAGCTTATAATATTATTTCACCAATCAGGATGACATATCAAACTACTGGAATATAATCTATAAAGAGTCCTTTAGTAAGTAAAACGCAATTACCCATGGTTTATCATGAATTTTAACAATTTTCATGAAAAATATTATTTATATCCATTTCATCAAACATTTACTTGGAATCAAAAAATTCTTATGTAAAGAATGATTAGAAAACTATATTCATTATCCATAAAAGTAAAGAAATTAAATATATATATATATATATATATCCTAAAAAATTGTAACAAAATAAATCATTTTATATGTGACACCCAAAAAAACTAATGTAAGAACCTTGTATTAAATAGCATTTATGACACACAACAACCAGCGCATACTGTATTATAATATCTGTATACTTTATAATATATTTACTATTTGAAATATATTCTATATATTTAAATGAAAGAAACACCAAGTTATTTTGAAATGAACAAGAAACTGGGTTAGGTTACATCATACACAATAATGAACTTCCTGTATAACTAGTGTTACATGCTAAAGCGACCTTCTTCGATGGCTTATGCTACACACAATACCGAGTCTTACCGAGAAACAATCTATAATTAAAACATTATTATTTAATATAATAAGATGTAAAATATCATTTATGAAAATTATTAAGAAAATAATGAAAATATATGGTTTATACAACTAAATCATTGGTTAAAAATAAATTAAAAAAGAATATAAGAACCAATTGAATATTAAAAGGGATATTTTTATAGAAAAATATTTTTATGCTCACGAAGCAATTTTACCATAATAAATAAAAGTAATTACAATTAGTTAATTATTTTAAAGAAATATATATGTTATATATTAAATAAAATATTTTTTATATTCATCCATTATATTTTATAAACATATGACAAGAACAAATCTAATGTTTTAACTAAAAACATAATAATCTTTTGAAAATTTTTCTACTAAAACCAGTTTATCCTCTTATTTGCGAGATTAACATTAATCTTAATTTTGCCGCATCTGTGATCTGAATTTTGAAAATCAGAAATATTTTTTTTAATAAATATAATATTTTTTTTCTAATAATATCAAATTAATTTTTTTTAAAAATTATTAGTGAAGGTTATTAAAATTAATTACAGTGATGAAGGTGTAATTAGGCTTAAAATTGACTAAAATCCAAGGTTTAAGGGCCCAAATTACCTATACAGTTTCCAAACACCCATTTTAAGGAAATATATCCACCATTAACATTTGATTAATTATTTCGTTTGGTTTGTTATGACTTTTATTAGGTAAGAACATGTGCACAACTAATTTCTTTTAAAAAATACCAAGTGAGTCCTTTTTCCCTTCCCTATAAAAGGCCACCACCTCAACCCATTACTCACACCTCTAAAACCACTTAAGTTAGGCCAATACCTGATCCAATAGTATCCCATAATTCCTATCCTAGATCTAGAATCATCTCTTTGGGAAGAAACCCTTCCAATAATGCCTTTTGGTTCAAACCAAAAGATGTTACCCAATTAAAAGGTAATGTCTTTTCTCAATCTCTCTAGTTTAACTTACATTATCCAACACATAAAATATCCTTATTTTGTTCTTTTAAAATAAATCCAGTACCATAAATATACTATTATGTTGTTATTCTGAGATTTTATCCTACACTTAAACACACTTCAATCTAATGGGTAAGTGTTGCCTCATGAAATGATTATCGTTCATTCTTCCATTACTGCCTCTCATGGTGGCCATTATGATAGAAAATATATTTATATACGATATATATGTAATTTATAATGTTTTAAAATTATTTAATTTTAATTTATAGGATACATTTATTGTTTCCAAGATATGTAAATATGATAATATCATTTTAGGAATTGTGGACTACCGCCCCCTCAAAGGGAAGTGATTTGTTCGCACGATACATGAAATGTATAAATGAAAGTACCTAATTAAACATAAGTGAAATAAAAATAATAATTAATATATGTATGAAATGATCATATTTCTTTAAAATATATATATATATATATATATATCATTTTCTTTATTACCCCTTCACATACTTTAAAAGAGATAACATCGTTCATGGACGTGTGGACTACCACATCCTCGTCATGATGGGATACTTCTTACATCACATAATTATATATATAAGTTTATATAACTAAATAATATTATATTTATTATATAATTATAATTATGTAATGATATTAGTTACTTACCTTCTTTCCACAATGATCATTTGAATATGGGAATGTTACTCATGCGTACGTACGACCTACCGTCTCCATGATTGTATCATATTTCCATTTTCATAACCATATTTAATGATTGATTTTAAAAGTATAATTGATGTAAAAATATGATAATTATGTCATGGTTATTATTCTGGAGATGTTATATAATGAACCCTTTAACCATAGTTGACCAACAATAGTTGTTTTAAAACATAAGCTGGATTTGGTAAAAAACACCCAACATGAACTTAATTTTTTAAATAGTTGTACACAACATGGTAATAAGTGAAATAAAATAAATTATCAACATGAAAAAGGTTATGAAGAAAGTATAAAATTAAAATATTTTTATTATATATGAAGATAAGTATTTTCACCCAAAATGAAACACAAGTTAATGGATTTTCATCTCAATTTACCTTCCATTAAGGATTAATTGTTGTTATGAACCTAGTTTCTTTTACGTGGGGTATGTACTACAATTAACATGATATATCATGAATATATATACTCTCATGATATTTTAAACATTCATATAATGTTATTCATTCATGAGTATTATTTTTTAAAATATTTTGAAGTCGTATGGGACAGTTTGGAATGCTTCAAGATTATTTTCCTCAAGACTCATCCTAATGATTGTTCAATGGAATTTACATTTGAGGAAATTATATAACCATTTTAAAATAAGAAATTTCATTATTATATGGATATAAATGACCATTTTAAAGTAATAGTTCCCTTTTACCACTCTTTGGTACTCAAAATTTCTTAGAAAATGTTTTTTAGAAAAATCGACTTTACCTCTCTCTTTAGGCTGAGAACCTGTTTTCTTCTAAAAACCATGTTTTATTAAAATGTTTTCAAAAATAATTTTAAAATTATTAAGTAAAGACACTTTTACCCTTTTTCATTTTACTAATATCTTAGAAGTAATCTTATTGTATCTTTCCAAATGAGGCATTTTCTAACTTGTTTCCCTACAAGATGAATATTCTTTTTACCTCATACAACATGTATGGATTTATCCACCGTCATTTCTTTGAAGCAACATTATTAATGTTTTTAAAAAGGTATTTTGAATTAAAAAAAATAATTTCAAAATTAAATTATATTTTCCTTAAGTATTTTTTTAAAAGTTAATCTTTTATTTCATCAATTACAATAACCCTCAATTTTACTCCACTTGGGATTTATTGTATTGATACCATATTTATTTCTCCTCTAGATGGTTTATTATTGATTTGTCCACGGATAGTATTCACATTTGCTTCCTTGAATTATTTTTTAGTCTTCTTAAAATATTAAATCTCTCTTGACAATTGAACATTTAATTTACCCTAAATTATCCATTTCATTTATCATGAATATTACTATTTCTTAAACTGTATACATACTTATATATATGATGTCTACTTTGAACATTGTTTGATTGTTTGGTAAAATATAGGTAAATATGTATTCTTTATTCAATATAGATATATGATAAGAAATATTTTTTATTTTTTATTATTCAATATGATGAATGCTTTGGACATGCATGGACGGGTGGAGACCAAAAATTATATAACTCTTTGATACATCAATAGGTTCTCATGATACAAACAAGTTGCACAAATTAAATTGAGGATATATTAATGGTTTTAAACTATCCAGAGGATATATCTTGACAATAATAGGTCCTCACATTCCTTATACACAACATCCACTGGGAAAGAATTACACTCATATTAGTTTATATTATTATTCATCCATGAGATTTTGCATTGACATATCTATGGATACATTTTATTTCCATTTATCTAGATGGAATGTATTTCCAGTTATTACCTTTCTACATTTCTTATTTACTTTCATTCAATTTATTGATTACATGACATGTGTGTTAAGATATATACCTTTCTATAATGATAATTCTCATTGATTCATTATTTCTTCTGCTATATTTTACCCTTATTGAGCATTTGAGCTCACCCTTATTATGTTTCTTTCCATATGAATACAATAAGCGTACTATGAAATAAATACAAGAATATACTAGATGGATTAGATTTATCCTCAATCAATTTATTTGTTTAGAATAAAAAATATGTTGTAATTTGTGTATCCATTTGTAATGAAGTACTCATTTATGTATCTGGATTACCAAGAATACTTAACCAATCCATCCTTCATGGATTGTTTCCTTCTAATCATGCTAATGTAATTGTTTTTAGACACCGACTCAGGGATATCTAGGGCTGAGTCACTATATTTGGTATCACAGGAAGTTTAGTACCAACCTTGGGAACTAGATTTAGGAAAAGGTAGTTTAGAGAACACAAACCTAAGGTAAAATTTGAGAATAAGTATTAATGAAAACACTAGAATTTTTTTAAAGTATAAATTATGTTGGTATTACTAGAAATAAATCCCTATCTGGATACTACAAGTGGATGTGGTTCTGGTATAGATGTATGTAGGATTAACAACTCTGATAAGGTGTTCTAGTCCTGACTTTGGGTAACCTGGTACATGACAATAGGCCTTATTGTGCACCTCATTTGACAATCCTAGGGGATATGCTTAGAATGACCGATATTTTATTTATAAACCATTATGAAAACATTGAAAAGATTTTTACAATGAATAATCAAGTTTAAACCTAGGTTTTTTAAAAAAATAAGGTGTCCTGATTTATATATCTTATAGATAATTACACACTTTTCTCACCATGAATATTGTTGCTCACACTATTATTTATAATTTTAGTCAATGAATGGAACCTGAAGGATTCAAGATAACATCGAACGTAAAGGATAAGATGATGAAAAAGAGAAACCAAATGATGTGTTGACAGGAGTGAAGGATATATTGTTTATGCCAAATCAGTTTTCATGAAATATGATTAAAAATATACACCTTTACCAACTCCTGAGTGCACCAAAGAAGAGATGGATAGAGGATGATAAGAGCTTGAGTGGGGGATACCATATAGAAAATAAGGACCAACTTTCAATATTTGAGAAGTGTCGAAGGAGACATCCGTGAAAGTGTCTCAATGTAACAAGTAAATGTTTTATGTGTGGGAAAGGACATAAAGCAAAGGATTTCCAAGGAAAAAGGAAGAGTATGGTGGAATGAAATGAAGCTCTTCCTTAGAAATACTTTATAGTTATTTGTCATAAATGTGGGGAACCTATACATTACCAAAGTCAAAACCCTCTCCTAGAAGATAATATCTATACCATGGAAGGATATACATGGAAATATATGGATGAAGTATTTATGCATTGAGTTTGTATTGAAAACCTTAGTTAAAATGATATCTGGTGATTAATCTACTTTCAAGGATGTGCATCATATATATTTTGGAAATTATATTAATATGGAATGAAAAAAGGATAACCTATAATCTGGATTATAACTAATCAAATTTGGGAAGGTTGTAGGTCTGGAACCAATGACTAAAAGAAGATAAGTGTTTCACACCATCCACTGACCTATGTAATGTGCTTGTAAATTTTTCATTTTTTTTAGTAAAAAAAGTAACAATTAAATATTAATGATGAACCAATAGTAACACTTTTGAGGATTATAAATTAATATATTAACTATATTTATTTTGGGAGATAATTAAAGAAAAATAGTAAGACTTGTCACTCTTTTATTGGTCTTTTTATTCTTTAAAGTTTCTTTTAGTGCTTCTGGAATAAAAAATTTCATTGTTAGTGATTATTTTTTTTGGGAGTAAAGGGATGAATTATGATTTGATCAAAGCACAACCAAAATTTAGGATTATTCATATGACATTGAAACCTACCATATCAGAATATTTTATTATATTCTTGGTCAGTAAAAGAATTACCCAAAATTAGTAAAATGACTTAGGAATAAAATGTTTTATTAATACCTAAATTTTTGTTAAAACAATTGCCTTTTAAATCATCAAAGATTTATGTATTTGAGGCCCTCAATTTCCATTGATTATTCTCTTTTTTGTGATTGATGAATTCCTTCAATATCTATAAATATTTACATGCAAAATTGACCAAGAGATTTACATTAATATTAATTTTTCCACTTCTGTGATTTGAATTTTTAAAATATAACATAAAAAATTTTAATCAAGATAATATTTGTGGTATAATAATATCAACTTAAATTTTCACAAAAATTATTAATGAAAGTGATTAAAATTAATTACAGTGATTAAGGTGTAATTGGGTTAAAAATGGACTAAAACCCTAAGTTTAAGGGATCAAATGACCTAACCACTTGTACAAAACCAATTTTATGAAAATATATAGGCTTTTAGATTTTAATTAATTACTTTTAGTGTTTTTTTATGAATTTTATTAGGTAATAACATGTGCACACCAAACTTCTTTTCAAAAATCTCAAGTGATTACTTTTCCTTCCATATAAAAGGCCACCACCTCAAACCATTTATCAAACCTATAAAACCTATTATGTCAAGCCAGTAACTGCCCAAATATTCTCCCATAATTCCTCTATTATACCTTGAATCATTCCTTTTGGTAGAAAACCTTCCAACAAATCCTTTTGGTTCAAACCAAAAGAAGTTAACCGATTACAAGGTAATGTCTTTTCTCAATCTCTCTAGTTTCATTTCCATTTTACAACCCCTAAAATTTACTTATTATGTTATTGTATAAAAAAATTACTATAATAAATTTATTATTATTTTGATATGATTATAGTTTGACCTACACTTACACACACCACAATCTAATGGGTAACGAACATAATATTTCTGTGGATGATGAACTACAGCCTCACGAAACGATGAGTGTTCATTGTTCCATTACCGCATCTCATGGTGGCCATTATGATAGAAAATATATTTATATATTTATATATGTTATTTATACCAAAAATTTATTGTTTCCATGTTTTTTAAAAACAATAATTCTCTTTGAGGAAGTGTGGACTACCGCCCCCTCAAAGTGATGTGATTTTTTCGCACAATACATGGAATGTATAAATGAATGGAAGTAATTAAAAATAAGTGAAATAAAAAACATTAATAACATATTCCTGAAATAATTATCTTTTTGGGAATAATATATATATATAATCTTTTTTATTACCCCTTCACACACTTTAAAAGAGATAATGTTGTTTGTGGATGTGTGGACTAACGCCTCCTCGACATGATGTAATTACTTTTACATCACATAATTATTTACAAAATTATATATGATTAAATATTATTATATTTGTTACATAATGATCATTATTTAAATATTTTAGTTTCTTACCTTTATCCATAATGATCATTTAAAAATCGGAATGTTACTCATGCATACGTACAACCTACCATCTCCGCGATTGTAACATATTATCATTTTCATAAACATATTTAATTATTGACTTTAAAATTATAATTGATCTAAAAGTATGATAATTATTTAATTTTTATTACTCTGGAGATTTTATATAATGAACCCTTTAACCATAGTTGACCAACAATAGTTGTGTTGACACATAAACAAAATTTGGTAAAAACACCAAACATAAACTTAATTGTTTAAGTAGTTGCACAAAACCTGGTAATAAGTGAAATAAAATTAATAATAAACATGAAAATGTTTATAATGAAAGTATAAAATTAACATAAGTTTATTATATAGGAAGTTAAATGACATTCACCTGAAAGGAAACACAAGGTAAGGGATTTTCCTCTCAATTTACCTTCAATCGAGGCTTAATTATTATTAAGAACCCAGTTTATTTTACATTGTGTATATAATTACATTTAAATGATATATCATGAATCTGTTTACAATAATGATATTTAAAACATTCATATAATGTTATTAGTTCATGAGTATTATGTTGTAAAATATTTCAATATGGTATGAGATACTTTGGAATGTTTCAAGATTATTTTCCTCAAGACTAATCCTAAAGATATTTCAATAGAATTTCCATTAGAGGAAATTATATAACCATTGTTTAATAAAACATTTCGATATTATATTGTTATTCATGACCATTTTCAATTATTAGTACCCTTTTACCACTCTTTGGTACTCAAAATGTTTTATAAAATGTTTTTTAGAAAACCCGACATTATTTATCTCTTTAGTCAAAGAACATATTTTATTTTAAAAAACCATGTTTTATTAAAATGTTTTCAAAATTGATTTTAAAATTACTTGGTAAAGAAACTTTTTCCCTTTTTTATTTTACCAATCTATTAGAATGAATCTTCTTGTCACTTTACAAATGATTCATTTTCTAACCCTTTTCTATACAAAAGTAATATTCTTTTTACCTCGTGTGACGTGTGCTGATTTATTCTCCACGATTTCTTTGAATACTAATTATAAATGTTTTTTAAAATGGATTTTCAATTAAGAAAATATTTTCAAAATAAAATGATATTTTCTTCAAGAATATTTATAAATGTTATTCTTTTTTTCATCAATGACAGCAACCCTCTATTTTACTCTACTTGAGATTTTTTGTATTGATATAATCCTTATTTTTCCTCTGGATGGTTTAAAATTTATTTGGCTAAGGATAGTATTAAAATTCAGTTCCTTGATTTATTTTCTTAGTTTTTATAAAATATAAAATATGTCATGATAATTGAACATTGAATTTCCCCTAAATTATCCATTTTATTTATCATGAATATTAATATTGCCTAAACTGTATAACTACTTACATACAGTGTATACTTTGATAATTGTTTGATTATTTGTGGAAATATTGGTAAATAATTATTATTTATTCAATATGGATATTTGATAAGTCATATTTTTTATTTTTTATTATTGAATATGATGAATGATTTGGACATGCAATGACGGATGGATCCTGGAATTTATATAGCTCTTCGATGCATCAATAGGTTCTCATGAGACAAACCAGTTTCACAAATTAAACATAGCATAGATCTATAGTTTAAAAATTTTCGAAGGATACATCTTAATAGTAACAGGTACTCATGTTCCTTATACATGACATCTATTGAGAAATTGTTACACTCATATTAGTTTCTGTTATTATTCATCCATGAGTTTTTGCATCGACATATCCATTGATACATTTTATTTTCATTTATCTTGATGGCATGTATTTATGGTTATTACATTTCCATATTTATTATATACTTTCATTCAGTTTATTGATTACATGGTATGAGTGTTCAATTATTTACATTTCCATAATGAATATTATCATTGATTCATTATTTCTTCTGCTATATTTTCCCCTTACTAAGCATTTGAGATCACTCTTACTATGTTTCTTTCCCTAGGAATCCAAGAAGTGTTCTATAAAAGAAATACAAGAATATACTAGATGGATTATATTTATCCCCAAGAAGTTTATTTTTTTATAAGAAAAAAATATTTCATAATTAGTGTATTAATTTGTAATTAAATTCTCATTTATAAATCTGGATTAAAAAGACTACTAAACTGATCAATCCTTCAGGGTTTGGTTCCTGGTAATAATGCCAATGTAATTGTTAGAAGACACCAGCTCTGGGTGATCTGGGTATGGGTCACTAGATTATACTTATGAAACATTTATATAAATAATTCTCAAGGTTCAATCATAATAGGTTAAACCAACAAAGGGTAATCAAAAGACCAACTACCTTAATCAATAAACCTTTAACAATGGAAAGATTCCCCTTGAAATGAGGAGGGGGATCCTTAGAAAAAATATAATACCCCAAATATCAATACCACTTTAAAAAAATTCAATCACCCTAGACCATAGGCCACTATGGACATAGGGAGAATAATAATCAATAAAAATAGTAGATTATTAATAAGAAAGAAAAATAACATCACTTAATGAGTGAATACTTGAATAATATTGAATAAAATATACTAAAAATAGACACCAAGGAAACAGAGGGATAGATCAGTGTGTAGGGGACCTAGAGAGTTTTAAAATTATGGGAAATAGGGGAGAAACAACTTAAAATGAGTAAGGGAATAAGGGTTAAATAAAAAAATATGTATAGTTCCACACTATAGTGTGGATTTATAAGCCCAAATCCTAGTATCCTATATTTGACGGTTAATTTATTACATTGGTGCGAGACACAATTGATCAAATCCTAAATTACCTAATATTTTAGTAGTATATTAAAACTATATACATACTCTAATTTCAAATTACATTTGAAAACATAAAAAATATAGTATTTTCATTGAGAACACCATTATTCCCTTTAGCACATCTCTTTATATCAATGAAAATACACTTCCTGGAATCCTAGGGAAAAGAAACATAATAATGGGATGAGATGTGATTCTTGATAAGGGTATGCATATAGTAGAATCTATCATGAATAAATAAGGAATAATTAATATATAAAGTTAAATATTTTAAAACACATTCTATTTATTTAATAAATTGAACATGAAGAAAAATATGGAAGGAGTAAATTATGATCCAATAATTCTATATATATAATCACAAGAGTAATAAAGTTGTCCATGGATATCATAACTAATAAAATAATCACACAAAAATAAGTAAGTAATCTCATAATGGTGGAATTCATAATAGTGTATATCATAAACATACCATCAAATCCTTGTGCTAAGAAATCATACAAAAATGGGCAAGACCTCGGCCAAATACAGAAGAGAGTTTGTATCATTGGACATTCCGATGCATCGAGGGGCTATAATGAGCCCCACCTATCATATACTAAGTCCAATACATTCCTCATATGAAAGGGGTGAAATATAATCAATGTAAACATTTAAAACGAAAAATCAACAAACGAAATGTTAATAGATTCCCCAATCAATAAACATAATCATAAACCATCCAGAGTAATAAGATGAATGGTATCAAAATAGTAAATCCTCATTCAAATTGATCATTTATAATTAAGATAAATAATAAGGATAACATAATTATAAAATACCCCTAATGATTTATAAGTAAAACGAGGGTTGTTTTCATTGAGGAATATAAATACTGTAAAAAATTATTATATTATTTTTGAGGAAAATACACTTTCACTTTGAAAATATATTTGAAAAATTGAACATTTCCAAAATAATAAGTAATGAAATTTATTTGGAAAAAAAATTATGGAAACATGTAAAGTAATCTGCAAACCATTGAGCAGTTATGAAAACATGGAATTCTATACATGCCGTATAAAAAACATTCATTTGACATTGTTGTAAAAAGTTCAAAGAGTACCCCATTTTGGAAACGATAATAAGATTTCTTTAAAACAATTTTGTAAAAATTAAAACAAGGGCAGGAATGGATTTAATAAATCATTTTGATGACGTTGATAATGTTTTTGAAAATACTTTTAGAAAACATGGATATAGAAGAAAAATGATTTACGACCAAAGAGATAAATAAAGTCATCTTTTCTTGAAAACATTTTATCTATAATTATAAGAATCAAATAGAGGTAAATTGTAATATTAATTTCAAATGAGAATAAAATATAGTGTTTCTAAGATAGAAAAATAAAATAATTCCCCCAAGGGAGACTTAAATATAAACAATCTCAAATAATGATGAGTTTTTTAAATAAACCCTTACCTTAGTTTCAACTGATTTCCCATACATATGAACCTCCTGTGTAAAAAATATATAATTATTATTAATATATTTCAAAACCATAATCATACCATATATTATTTAATTATAATCTTTTTTCACCTATTTATTAATAATTCTTTGTTAAAATCACCATTTTGGGTAATATCTGCTTCGTTTTTTATGTATGTTTTGGTTTGGTAGCTTTAATACATGTACTTGGATCATGGTTACATAATATCTAGAATTATAATAATTATGAAAATAAAATTTATATTAATTATATACATATTTATATTTATACATTAAAATTATAGATAAAAAATTAATTACACTATTCATGGAGACAATAGGTCGTACGTACACATGAACACTATTTTCACTTTTCGATGGATGAAAAAAAATAAAGTTAAATTATAATTAAACTTTATATAATCATTATTATATCATATATATATATATTATATTCATTAAATATAAACATATTACCATCCAATTAAAATAGAAATGAAAAAAATCACATCTCTTTGAGGAGGTGGTAGTCCACACGTATGCACGAGTGACATTATTGTTTTCCAATGAATTAGAAGGTAAGAAGGTAGTATTTATATTATAATTAAAAAATAATAATTATTTCATAAGTATCATATATAAACATTAAACCCCTAATAATAAAATTCAATAGAATATGGTGGTGGAAAATGAATTGTATCTCTACATGATGATGGTATGTCATACATACACACGAGCGATACTTTTACTTCCAATTTGTTGGAAAAAGAGGGTGTATAATAGCAGTTTACTAAAAATAAAAATATATTAGTTTATTTAGTATACTTAATTAATTATTTAATAATAAATATGAAATATTTGGAGGAGGTTTAAGAAGAAATAATTTGAATGATTTCAAGTAAGACTATTACCTTTTATTCAGGAGACCTCATTTAAATCCTTTCTTATAGAACCGAGATTTGGAATATTAAGAATACCATCACCTCTAGGATGTTTATAAGGAATATATAAGGTATTTTTTAGGGAATAGTTGAGTTAAAAGTCTCATAGTGGGGAAAATAAGTAAGGAACGAGGTTCCCTTTTATAATTCAGGTGAGGGACACTTTCAGAATTTATTAAAAGATTAAAATATATTAAAGTTATAATATATCCCTAATTACCCAAAAATTATTGGTATTAAAATATAAGATATTATGGAGTTGAAATACTATCAAAAAATAAAAATTGTATAGGTTTATATGGTGTTTTAAACATGCCAATGTATTTTTCACTCTAAAATGGTTATAATTTTACATATAAGGTGACAATTAACTCATAAATGGTCAAGGGGTGAAATTTTAGACCATATATTATCCACTATACCATATTTCATGATTTTTTTTATTTTTAAATAATTTAATAAAATATTATTCTAATAAAGTATCATTAATGTCAATTTTGACACTATTTAGTTAATTTGAATTAAAAGACATAAATACAATGTCATAATTAAAATATAATTCTTTAAAAGACACTAATATGTAATATTCATCAATAAAATTTGCGGAACACTATAAATCATTAAAAATATATTAATTTTAATATTTTTAAAATCATTTATTATATTTTTTATTAATTTAATAAATACTTCATCAATGTTGCATAAGAATATAAGGGAATTATATAGTTATTAATAATTAAAAATAAATTTTAATCATGAAAATAATTTAATTAAGATCCAAATATAAATTTATATTCATTTATAACTCTATTTTTTCCTATATGAACACACTAGATATATTTAAAACTAAGAGAGTGATATTTTGTATCCTTATTTGAATTTAATATTATATTTGTAGTTTTCAAGGAAAAGTTTCCAGTAAATAAAAATCTTTATATCCCAAGGTGATAAGTGTAGAATTCATTTCATCCAATTATAATTAATAGGTAATATTTTTACCTTATCACTTAGTTTTAACTTATATTAACATGATTTACCCTTTATCAAGGTGATAAATTTTAACACGCTTACTATTCATATTGACTAAAAATAAATAGGGACTATTTACCAAATTTGAACCTTCAGATTCAATATATGGAATAAATTTTATTAAATTCAATTTATATAAGTTCAAAAAAATTATTTTAAAAATAAGTGTGAAAAATGTGACAAAAACAGCCTTTAGAAAAATACCAATTTTACGAATAAAATTGGATATATTCTTATCCCATGCATAAAAAATATTATATAAATGTCAAATAATTTTATTGAATATTTAATGTATAAAATTCGTTAAAATAATTCCCAAATAGTTTATAATTTTATTTATTAAGATAAAAATACATTGTGTGAAGAAAAATAGTTTTTTAGAAAAACATTTCTTTTACATTCAAATGGTTTTTATTTTAATTTACAACTAATTGATAACCAATGAATTTATTTCAAAAATTTGAAAAGTTTATAATTTTCAAAATTTATTTATTCTTATTTAGACCAACCAATTTAATGATTAGGTTATAATGGTATATTATATTATAGTTCATTTATACTAAGTGTTGTATGTTATGTACATTATCGAACATAGTGTTCTATTAAAATTTGGGGTATTAAATTCTCATCCATTCATTAAATTCCATCCTCACAATATGAAAATTTTATTTTTTTGAAATTTGAAGATTTATTTTGGGAATACCCACATCATAAAAAATTTTAAAAAAATTTATCCTAAAAGGGGGAAAGTGAAATATGAATATTATCATAAATAACCCAAAAATATGTTTCAATATTGGAGAACATTAGTGGGAATTTAAAATAAGGAAAAAAAATAGAAAACTAATATCCATGGACTAATAGACACTGATAGAGTACTTGATAATGTTATTTTTTTTTTTTGAAGAAAGTGGTGACATGAATTGGTTTCCCAATTCATGCCCCTGAAGGAATTTATTAAAATCAAAATGGTACGTTACAAAAATCTTTAATAGGTGAAAAGACCATTAATTCATAAAAAATGACACTAATAGGATAACATATTTATTTCAATATATTTTTCCTAGAGTTGTTGAATAACTTTATCATCAAGAATAAAAACATAATAAAATATACATAATTGATATATTTTTATTTCATTATCACAATTTCATCCTTTTTTTATTCTTTGATCAATCTAAACTTCATCTCTTACTCTAAGAAATGATTATCCAATATTATTTTTTTATTCCTAAATCACTAAAAGAAACTTATAGAGATTCACAAAATCTATAAAAGGATAAAATTATATTCCTCTTATCTTTAATTTTTTAATTAAATGGTTACTATAAGTTAAGATAATATCTAAAATGTATGAACCTTAAAATGAAGAAATAATAAATTTTACCTAAAAAATTCCATAATAATGCCAAAGTTTCAACTTAGATTATTATATAAGAAAATAAATCTATATCCCTAATAACCTCAATAACCTAAACATTAAATAACGGTTTAACTGAAATTCTATTATCCTGCCTTTTAAATTATATCACTAAATTTTGAACTGCATTTTTTTTAAATAATCATTCATGTTAAACCATATATTATACTTAAATGTTACATATAACTCAATCCAATTAAACATCCCAAAAATATCATTAATCACAAAGATAAATCACTCTATAGAATTATAATATAGTGAAAATTTCCAAAATATCATGAATCAAATTTAAATACTATCCAAAAATGTAATCCTTATCTTGAATATAAATATTTCTGAAAATATTACATTGTCAATGAATCACTTTTTTAACCATAAAGATTATCTATATTCCACTATCCAATATAATATAATTAACGTAATATAAAATCATATAATATCTAAAAAGGTTATTTAAAACTTAAAAGTGTATTCTTTTTAAAACACGGTGAAAGTTTCAGATCACCTCAAAATCCAAACACTTAAAACCTCAAAAGGGGAATATATGGATTTGAGCTAATGAATACCTTAAAATTATAAATCAATAATGGAATTAATAAATCTCATGTTAAGCATATATATGACTCAAAAAAATAAATAAAATTATTCCTCAAATAAAATCCTATAATATTTTTATAAATACAAAAAAATTTATAAAGGATGACAAAAATCACTTTGTCACCAAATCACTAAATAATTTCAAGGTCACAAAAATTTTCCAATTTACTTCATAAATTTAAATAATGAAATTACCATTTAAATTATTTTCTTTATTATTGATACCTTTAAACATATGTTTTCAAATCCATAAATGAGATCTAATATAGAATATTCCTTATATGTATCATGATTCATATATCACGTATACTACCTAATTCTCATATGATAATTCATAAAAACTTCAATCACTAAACATTAACAATTTAAGTAAGATAGGCTCTATTTTTTATGAGGAGTTAACCCTAGGATTATGTAATTCACTTGGATAATTCCCATATTCTCCACACATAAGACATTAAACTATAATCAATACCTTTGGATGAACTTCAAATCCATCCATAGAACTCTTTATTCATCCTTGAAAATTCATTGTTATATTACCATATTTTACATAAATAAAAAATGATACATACTACAAATTCCTCACGATAATACATCTTACATAAATGGGTCAGTCCTCTAATAAATACCTAGATTAGTTTGTCTGATGAGACATACAGATGAATTGACGGGCTATAAGAACCCACTCATCACTTACTAAGCTCAATAAATTACTCATATGAAAGGGATGAAAGTTAATCAACCTAAAAATTTATATTGAATTACTATAAAATGAAATGTTAATACTTTCCACAATCGATATAAAGAATTACAAACAATCCAAAGTAATATAGATAATGATATCAAAATAGTTCATCCCCAGTCAAAATTATTGAAAAATATCCAATTAAATAATATGGATTTTATAATTAATATATAACCATGATAGAGTATAAGTAAAACTAGGTTTTTTTCATTAATTAATAGAAATACCATAAAAATTTCATTAAAAAAATTATTTTGTAAAATACCCTTTTCACTTTGGAAATTGCTTTTAAAAACTAAAAATTTTCATATTATTTGGAATTTTTTTAAAAAATAATCTTGGAAAATTGTAAATTAATATTCAAACCAATTATCAGTCATGATTATGGGAAATTTCGTACATTCCATATAAGTTAAAAAAATTCATTCACAATTTCTAAAAAGGTCAAAAATTACCGCATTCAAAAAATGACTTGAAAATTCCCTTCAAACCATTGTGTAAGAAGTCAAAAATTGGATAAAATTTCTTTAATAAATCCTTTTGATGATATTTAAAACATTCTTAAAAATATGTTTAGAAAACATGGATATCGAAGAAAAATGATTTTTGAAAAAAAAGAGAAATAAAGCTTGTTTTTCAAAAAGAAATTTTCTCAATCAGTTTAAGTAAAAAAAGATGAAAATGGTACTATTAATTTAAAATGAGAATTAAATAAGTTGTTTTTAAGATAGAAATATCAAACCATTCCCCTAAGGGAAACTTAAACATAAAAAATCCTATATAATGATAAGATTATGAAATATATTGTTACCTTAGGTTCGACTTCCTACATATGCATATTAACCTTCTATATAATAAATATAAATATATTATAAATCTAATATAGAACCATAATAATACATATAATACCATATATGATTTAATTATAATCCTTTATCAACCATTTATTAATAATTCGTTGTTCAAATCATTGTTCTGGGTAATAACTGCTTCATTTTTCATGTATGTTTTAGATAAGTAGTTTTGGTCCTTGTATGTTGATCATGGTTATATAGTATACATAATCTTAACCATTATATAAATACCAAATTTATTCATTATATACATATTTAGATCATTCCATTAATGTTATAGATAAAAAATTAATTACACCATTGAGATGGTAGGCTGTACGTATACACGGACACTATTTTCACTTTTTGACATATGTGTAACATCCCGATATGAACCACTAAGTCTGAGATGGAATGAAATAGGAACTAATTTTTCCTCCTCATATGAAAGAGGCTTAAAGATATTAGACATGTTCTTAGTCCATTAGTGTGGAGACTATACCCTTAATATTATTTCATGTAATATGTAATAATAATTAAAAAAATAAATAATAACCTGAGTAAATGTGGGAACTAAAGATGAAATAAATGGTAAATAAACTAGATTAAAAATGTTGATACCCTCTCTAGAGTTCATAAATAAGAAAAATAAATAAATAAACAGTGGGTTATGTCGGTGTGGATCCTCTTCCACCACTAGCTTCATGTTTCTCTACTCATCCATCCACCATAGGGCCTTTCCCTTCACCAGGTCTCTCAGGAAATATACAAGCACACTGAAATACATGATTAGGGTGTGAGTACAAGACTTAGTAGGAAACCACCAATGTGTCACTAACATGGTGTTCTCAAGTATAATAATTTTATATTAGAATAATAATAAATGCATAATAGTTATAAACATACTCTACAAACCGAGCAATCGTATGCTAACCAGCCACCACAAACCCTCAAGTGTACCTTCTTCAGCTACATGAAATAAATATAATAGAAGTTTTGGTAGTAATAAAACTATACCAACCCCTTTATAGAGCCCTCATGATCTATTGTGTACATGTAACCTGATGTCATCTATCTATCTCATGGATGATGTCACTCAACATCCTCTAAAATCAAGGGTATTATAATATCAATAAGGCCTTCCTCAAGTGAATTCACAACATGGAATAATGGATTCCTCACAGCTGCACCATGTGCATAGGTATTTCACTACTATATATCTAGAAAAATCTCCCATATAAGGATAATCATGTCATGATGGTTCACCAGTCTCATGTACAACTACAAACTCCATGGAATGATAACATATATGTACAAGGTGAACCATTCAAGTAAGAATAAAATATCATCATGAGTATATAGTATCACATATAACATAATGTGATAATTATTAAATATAGAAAAAATATACACAAATACCACTCAGGGAAAGCATATATCATAATAGATATCACAAGATAAACACACACAACCACATGCAATCATAATCATGAACAATGTAAGGAAATATTATGACAAAAATAATAATCATGGAAAAAGTGTAAATGAGATCCCAAGAGGTAAGAGACTTTAAAATAATCACTTATATATACGTCAATGATTTTTGAAAGAGTTTATATCCGGGTGATGTTCTTCAACCAATTTGAACAACAATCATGCACCTAACACAACTAGAAAATCTAAATAATCATACCAAGGATTCTAGAGAAAGGTGATAGAAATTGAGATAATGGTTATCCAAAACCATACCTTGGGATAAGCTGTAAAATGACTCAATGATGAAAACTACAAACTATGGGCACAAGGAATACACCATGGGAAAAATGGTTCACATAATGTGCATAAGGGAGAAACCACGACATAATGGTTAAGCCATGGGAACAATACTTCACAACATGGTTATAAGGGAGACACCACAATCACAAGGTATTCACACCATGGACACAATGCTTCCACTATGGGAATATCTCAGGGGCTGAAGTCGTGGGACAAACTGAAAACCTGAGAACTGTGGAATAGGTTAAGGGGATATAATGTATAGCCACTCTATTTTGCTATAGGGATCTAGGTTTGATGTTGAAAGTGTATGAGAAGAGAGGTTTTTATAGGGATTAAAGGGTATCCCATACACATGAATAACCCCTCTTAATCATTAGAAATAGATCCATGAATTAAAATTCACAATGACCCCTTAAATATCCAAATACTATAGACTGAATGCCTTTCTATGTAACTGATACAAAAATAATGCTACATTGTGTTTTGAGGCACCACGATGCAGTATCCCGAATTAAAATTCCATTAAATACGGTGCAGGCTACCACAGTGCATGGAACACACAACGGGCACAAGGCACACACCATGGGCATAATAAAGGGGATTTAAGTGTGGAAAAGAAGCACCATGGCATGGGAAAAAGTTAGGATATCGAGTGGTACCCAGTAAAATTTCCAAAATAACTCTACAAGACTCCAAAATCCTCACTAATCCACAAGTATAAATGTAAAAAAAATTTTAAACCCAAGAAAAGGATGAAACATGGATTTTTATTAAGACTATGAAAATTTTGGATTTTATAGGTTGAAATGACGGAATGGTAAATAATAATTAACCTATATAAAATAATAATTATATAATATAAATATATATATATATATCACATATTTTAATTAAATAAATCCTTATCACTATAAATGTATAAAATGAAATGAAAAACAAACCACACCACTTTGTTGAGGTGGAAGTCCACATGTACACACAAGTGATATTATTGTTTTCCAATAGATTGATTTATAAGAAGGTAGATTTGATATTATAATTATAGAATTATAATTATTTCATAATTATCATATATATAAAAACTAAACCCATTATAATAAATTTCTATTAAATATGGTGGTGTAAAATGAATTGTATCTATACGTGGAGATGGTAAGTTGTATTTACACATGATCATCACTTTTACTTTACATTTGATGGGAAAGATGGCCTATAATGTTTTTTAAATAGTCATAAAAAATTTATTATATTAAGGATACATAAGATATTATTTTATGATAAATAACACTCATTTAGAGGAGGTATAAAAATAAATAATTTCGAAGAGGTTGGTAAGATGATTACCTCTTCTCTAGAAGACCTCCTTTGGATCCTTTCTTATGGGAACTAAGATTAGTATTTTTTGAAGAAAATCACCTATATAATGTATATATGGAATTTTATAAGGGATTCTGGTTGGGTATTGTTAAGATATAAGGTTATAATCAGTGTAAAGAAGTGAGGGAGGAGGTGTCCTTTTATAATTGAGGTGAGGGGCACTTTTTGAATTTCTTAAAAGATTAAAATATACTAAATTTACATGCCATCCCTAATGCCTCCAAAAGGATATGTATTTGAAGATAATAATATATGGGGTTCAAATATCATAAAAAATATAAAATTTTGAATGGATTATGTGGTGTTTTAAATCTTTTCTTTTTTGTTTAACCACTTAATTAACCAATTTTTACCTTAACCACGGTAACGTCTGTTTTAAACTTAAAGGGTTATAATTTTACATATAATGTTAAACTTGACTCATAAATGGAAAAAAATTATATTTTAGACCATATAATATCCAAATTTTCCTCTTTCAAGATTTTTATTATTTTTAAATAATCTAATAAAATATTATTTTTGTTAAAATTTAATTTATGTCAATTTTGACACTATTCATTTAATCTCACATAAAAGATAAATTTTTTTAATGAGAATATAATCTTATACCACAATAATAATTTATCATATTAATCTATAAAATTATTTTAACACTATAAATTATTCAAATTATATTATTATAAATATTATAAATATTATTTATTATATTTGTTTTATTAATTGATGAAATACTGCATTGACATTGTATAAGAATTTAAGGTAATTATATAATAACTGAAAATTAAAAATAAATTTACATCATTCAATTAATTTCCATGGGATTAAAATATACATTTTTATTCATTCATAACTTTCTTTTTTACCTATATGAACACATAAGAGATATTTAAAACTAAAAAAATAAAATTTTGTAACTATCTAGGATTTAAATAATAGATTTGTCATTTTCATGGAAAAGTGTCAATTAAGAAAATAAATTTATAGAATAAGGTGATAAGGGTAAAATTAATTTCTTCTAATATGAATTAAGATGAAATATTTTGACCTTATCACTTTTTTTACCTAGATTAAACCAATTTATCCTTTATTGAGGTGACAAATTTTACCATGGCTACTATTCATATTGACTAAAAATAAATGGGGTATATTTACCAAATTTGAACTTTATAATTGTAAATATGGAATTTTTTTATCAAATTCAATTTCTAGCAGTGGAAAACGACAATTTTAAAAATATGTGCGCAAAACGTGATGAAAACCACTTTTAGAAAAATATTGTTTTTAAGCATAAAACTTGATTTATTTTTATCCCATGTCTAAAAATATTATATGAATGTTAATTTTTTTTATTGAATATATAATATTTAAATTTAATTAAAATAATTCACCAATAGTGTATAATTTAAAATTTTAAGATAAAAACACAATACATGCACAAAAATAGTTTTTTAGAAAATCATTTCTTTTTTTCACTATCAGATGATTTTTATTTTTATTTATAATTCATTTATAACAAATAAATTTATTTCATAAATTAATAAAACATGTACTTTTAATAATTTAGTAAGTACTATTCATACCTTCCATTTTAATAGGTAGGTTATAATGGTATACCATATTAGGTTTCATTTAGACTCCATGTTGAGTGTTGTGTACACTATTAAAGACGGTGTTATTTTAAAAACTCAAGGTGTAATAATGGAATTGATGGTCTTGGCTTGGTGTCTCTCTCTAGACACCCTCATGGTCTGGCCTCTTGGTCTATACCTTGGAACACCTCCATGAGAAAAAGTTAAGGCCCTTGGGCCCAAGCCCCCATGACATGGTTCTCCTTGTCCACTATGTAACCTCACTCAAGAGACCAACACCATGATTCCATAGGCACCACTATGGAATAACCACATATACCCAAGTAGATAGAGGAAAACAACCCCACTAGAAAAAAAACCATAATTATATGGTTATATGGTCTATGACATAAAATGTTATAGTTTAAATATAAATAATTCTTAAGACACCCAAAAATATATAAATGAAAAAGAAGCTGAAAAAATGATATATAAATCAACAAATAATAAATTTCATACCTGAAAATGACAATGTGCATGTTACAACTCAGCCTATAATTCAAATCTTTTTGGAACTACATATTCTAAATTTCACCTTCCAAAACTATTTCTTGAGATTCCAAATTCATTGTACATTACAATACATATTTATTTTCTAAACCTTCTAGAATTTAGATACTTGTTGAACTTTTCAAAAAAAAATCTCTTCAATTCATATCAAATTGGATATGCTCAATTATTTTTATCTCCAACTCCATCTTCCACCAAGTTCCTATATTTTTAAAAGTTATTTTTATTGAAGAGAAAACAATGACATCTAATGAAACTAAAATTTTCATTATCCCTATAACACATTTGGATTTTAGAATATTTATATTTCTATGAATAAGTGTCAAACATTTGATAATTTCCTTAAATGAAACCTGAGTCTATACGAATCATGATATAATAAACTATTATAACCTCAATATTAAATTGGTTGGTCTTAGTCAGAGTATATTACTCAATAGAGGGTGAATTGAGTATTTACAAAAAATTATGTTAAAATTTGAATCATTGAAAATTTCCCCCAATTAAGAAGATAATAAAATTTAGTTTGTAGTGAATTTATAAAAGTACTGAACGTTCACTTAATTTCTTAAAAGATTAATTAGTTCTCGGATATACCCATATGAAAATTAATATTACTTTAGAAACTAACTTGTAGGTTCAACACAGATATAAACACTTGTTAAACTAACTATTAAATTCTAATTTAGTTTTTTGTAAAATATAATAAAGACAGCATAAAACTAAAATTTAAAAGAACATCGGATAAAAATAAGAGGTTATGTCTCAAGATGAGACTTAGTCATCTCTATAAGGTGATCACCTTCCACCAAGATATTTTATTTAATAAAAAATTTGATCCACGCCTTGGATCAGGGTTCACAACAGAATACAAGGTTGTTAAGGTCACACATGACCTCTACCACAGTTATTCATGGGAAAACAACTAACAGGTCACACTTGACCTCTTACACTATTCTAGGTGGGATACAATAGATAATAATTTGAGTGAGTTTGAGGATATCAAATATCCTATAGTTATGAAGAGCAATTAGTGTGTGTGTTATAGATAGATACACACACTACTCAAAAAGGTATGAAAAATAAACACAATAGAGCTAGAGATGTAGAATACAATTTAGAAAGATCTGTGTCTTAGGTAGTGAAGCTCATGACTCGATTGATGTAGTGGAAATGTTGTTTAAGTCATCTTCTAGAAGTTGGATTAAAAATAGAGTATCGTAGCCTCTATACTCTAGCTTCCAGGTGAGAAAAGTTCAACTCCTTGATGTTAGGATGTTCAGAGTAGTTCAGAAGGTTTTTTCTTATCATGTTGATCTCCCTGTATGTTATTGAATTGACTTAATGGGATTTGGAAGAAAGATTAAAAAGTTTTAGGAGTTTTCAGTTCTTCTATGTCTATCTACTTTTGAGCATATTCCTCATAGTCCAAAAGATCTAGTTTACAATTCTTTTATACATAAAGGTCTAGCAGACATGAAGATCTCCCCATGTGCATTTACCTCGTATTGTCTACTGATAGACCTATAAAAAACATTAAATAATTTCAGAAACATTAATTTGTCTAAATATGACTATTAGACATAAATTTTAAAAAATAAAATAAAATGGTTTTTATGACTATCAGTGAGTCAAAAGTATCAGTAACTTATTGGCATCAGTCTTTAATCATCGGTCTGTCAGCATTGATCTGTCAGCATTAGTGAGTTCATGTATTGTTGGGTCTTTTCTATCGGTGTTAGTGACTTAGTGAATCAGTGAGTTATTTGTGTTATCGTTCTATCCGATCATTAGTGAGTAATCATCAATGACTCATTTTGAACTGTCGGTGTGTCGCTCATGGGTGAATCATTCATCGGTGTGTCATCCATCAGCAACTCATTCATCAGTGTGTCATCCATCGGTGACTCATTCATCTGTGTGTTGTACATCGGTGATTCATTCATCCGTTACTCAACCATATGCGAGTCGTTTGTTCTCTAGGTAAGTCTAGCACCATTGTCTTCTTCGATAGGTGACTTCTTCGATCTGTGAGTCCTCATTAGTGAGTTTTCCAATGGTGACTCCTTTTGAACTATCAGTTCCAGGGACTCTGAAAAAATTATAAAGTGTCTCTCTTACATAGAAAACTACCAAATTAAGTGAAAATAAAAAATACATGTAAATATACACTTTTAAACATATTTAAGAATAAATATTCATAGTTTATTGACTTATTGACATTGTAATATACAATGTGACATAATTGATTCACATAAAAATATTCATTGTCATGATTAACTTAAGATATAACTTGATATATGAATTAATAGGATTTTTATATTTGAAACAATTTGTGATTATGAAAACCACTATTTCATAGAGGGTGCAGAAAGGTTCCAATAATCTCCCCCTTTTCTATAATCACAAATTATGGCATAAACATGATGTTAATGAATAATAATTACTTGACTTAGAATAACAGAGTGAAAGAAAATTTTCATTATGACTAAGACTTTCCTTTTAAGCTCCCCCTTAATTTTGTAATAGAAGAAATATATATATATATATATTTATTTATATAAGGTGACTTGATATCAATGCATGGTCATTTGAATTAGAGTAGTTTGTATGAGAGGTGAGATATACATATATATCTATATACATATTATGTTGAGTACATGCCATGTTTTCTATGCTCCCCCTTAGATTAAGAATTTATTCCTAGAACATTATCACCCTTTTGGGATTAGCAAAAAGGTTAAAAAAAAGATAAATAATAATGATAAATAACACAAATAAAATGAGAAACACAGTCAAGACAAAAGGATTTTCATTAAGGTGGAAAAATTACAATCATCAAAATAAAGGTACAAAGACCTATCAAATAAACAATCCACATCTAGGGATTTGGTTTTTGAGGTGAATTTACTTTATCTGAAGGATCAATAGTTTGATCAGAAGGTGTTGGTTTGGATGTAGGAAGAGGTAGTCTAATAGCAACACCAGGAAAGTAAACACCTATAGGAACATTGGATACAAGGCCTAGTCTTCTTTTGGACAACACATGACTCTGAGGTTTCTCCTGAATCACTGGTCGAATTTGATAAAGGGCCTGAGATACATTCATTTGAGTAGAAGGCTGAGAACTAGTTCCAATGGAAGCGGCTGGTGGAATCATGATGAATTCAGCTTGGACATGCAAGTATGGCTTTAGAAGGTTGATGAAATAATTAATGATTTCACCTCTATATTTCATAAACTTATCTAAATCATATTTTTTTCTCCATGAATTATTCCATGGGAGGAGTAAACTTCTTCAAATGTGCCACTTTCTTTTTTAAGGATTCAGTTAATGGAGGAATTTTGAGATTTTAGGGCAAGTATTTGAAGTTTTTTTATCAAATCATACTTTGTATAAATCTTGGAGAAGTACTTATCCACCTTTTCTCTAGTTTCCTTCTGAGCAGAAGAGGCTTCATTTATGAATTGGCTTACTATATTGAAAACTTTTTCAGAATTCTTATGCACCTTGGAAAGGGTTTCTTTATCTAAATCACTCTGAAGAATCATGAGTTCATCCCTCATAACAGTCCTGAGATACTCCATGTTAGCAGCAACAGCCCTATTACATTTAGAACTAGATGGACCAGAGATAATCTTTCCATGTTCTTCCTTAATTTTCTGCAAATCGATACTCGGTATATGTGTCACTAAGTTTCTAAGAACTACCATCACACCACTAATAGAGGTATTGAAATTAGTGGTCAATGAGTTCAACTCATTACTCACCCTCTTTTCTTATTCTCTCAGCATAACATTATGTCTAATGATTGTCTCAGCTGTAGTAATGAAATTAGGTTGAATCTCCTATATCACCATCCTAGAAATTTTAGCAGCATCAGCATCTGAAATGATCATGTAAGTAGAGGATTTACTTCTGGCTCTAACCGAGGCTCCCATGGACTCACATATATCATCTTTGAATTACTATAAATCAGCCTTAGTGACATAGTCACTAGGCACTAGCTATACAACTGGTTCACCAGCAAGAGGTACTAATGGTGAAGTAGGTGAATTTAATTCTACTTCAAAAGGTGCTTGTGGAATAGGAGGAGGTGCTTCCATCTCCTCATATGAGTTATAATCCATGCCAAAAAAGAATGTAATCTAGATCTCTATTCCACTCACAAGTACATGTCTAGTCTCTGGGATACATTGTATCAATCCTTACTCTTCTTCCCTGAGGCTCAGGTACAATCTCAACTTCATATTATTCATGTATTCTTTCCAAAACAATATTTCTAGGTACAAGAACCAACTAAACTTAAGCTTTTTCATTCACTCTAGCCACTTCAGTTACTCCAGGCACTTTAGTTACTCTATGAACTTCCACAACCAGAGGCATAGGTGAAACTTGATCCTTAGACTCTTCTTCTTGGCCTCCATCCATAATTTCATTTAAATCCTGAATAATTCCTTGATCTTCATCAACAAGATGGGAATGACTATCTTCATCACCTACATATTCAGCAACATGAGAAACAACACCCTATTCAATAGGATCAGCTTCACCCTATCCATCATCTTCATGCACTGATTCCTCACTTGATCTATCTACTAATTGTTGACCCAGTTTTAATGAGTCACTAACATTATCATCATTATTTTCATAATCATCATCATCCTCATCATCATCAACATCATCAAAATTACTTACATAGCCTTCCACACCAGTGACCTGTATATCTTCCTCTTCTTCATCACTCAATAAAGGCTCTCAAGAGAGTAACTCTAAAGGTGGACTGATCGGTCCATAAGATGTGTTCTTTGGGATCTTAGCAATATCAAGGTCACTCCTGTCATCTATATGAGTCCCTTCTTCCCTTGGTAACTCAACCTCAAATTCCTCATCTGAATAAATAGATACTTCACCCGGTTTAAGGCCTAGATCAGCTTGATCATTTTTTCTGGTAGGATGGTAAATAGGATAATAATATTTATATAATATCTCCTCATAAACTACCCAACATTTCTTCCAAGGGTTCTAGAAAATCTTCACCCTCTTGAAAATTTCTTTGTGAAGGCAGAATCCACTACAAACTATGATCACTTTATCTTCATCCTCTACACAATCCATCATCTTCATCATTGAAGAGATCATTCTAGGATAATAAAAGCAAGTTTCCTTCTTAGAGTTTTTTATTGTATGAGAAATATTTACCATCAGTTACCTATACAGGTTCAATTTTATCCCATTATTCAACAGGTAAATTATGAAGACATCATGATATTTCAAAGTTGCAAAATCTCCCATCCCTGGAAAGATTTGATGTCGAATGAACTTAAAGAGTATTCCGGCATCTCCATCCAACTCAGTAGTTGTAGATCTTCTTGGCTCTTCATTTCAAGTCAATTATTTTAAAGCATCCTCATATGAAAACAAATCTAAGGTGGGAAGAATGTTACCCTAGTAGTCGGAATAGATGCCCTCATGAGACATTTCCAAACATTCATCCCATTCCTTCGAAGAAGAAGAAATCTATTTTACCTTCACAACATATTTCATCCTTTCTTCCTCATCTCCTTCCAAAGACCTCTTTAAGTTGAGAAAGAACTTGTGTACCATCTAGGGATAAAATGGCCACTATTTATTTGAAAACCAACAAAGCCAACCTTGAGATTCTAGATCTCTTAGCAAGAGCAAATTTCTTAACAAGATTCATTCAGAAGATACTTCATTCTTAGTTGTAACAACACATCTTCCCAAACCTAGATTTGCAGTACCACTAGATTCACCTATATACTACTTAGCTAATGGAAATTCACTTAGTCATTCCATCACGCACTTTATCCTTTCCATTTCTGAAGGATTTCGTTCTAAGGGAGTTAAAAGGCTGTGGGTAGAGAGGTATAATGTCAAAGGGTAGAAGGTTCAAAAGTTAGCGAGGGAGGTGAAATTCCAAAGTGGATTGAATTTATATTATCATTTAGGGATTATAAACCGTAAAAATAAAAAATTGAACAATGATAAATAGAAAAAAAACTATTTCGTTTCACTTAAAATATAAAGAATTACAAAAGGTCCCTTAAAGGAATCAGTTTTACACAAATAGTATTACACTATCAGCTTCAAGTGACATGTTTCATAGGATCAATTTCACATGAACAGTTTCATGCGAATGGTCTCACTGATCAGTTTGACAGATCAATTTCACTAATTGGTTCGACAGATCGGTTTCACCTGACCGGTTTGACAGATCTATTTCACCTGATTGGTTTGAAAAATCAATTTCACCTGATACACAGAATTTTACAAAATTAAAAAGGTTGGATAGAATTTAGATATTTATTATTCCTAGTTCATGTCTAATGTATTTTATTCTCTCAGAGTTTAATGGTTTGTTGAATATGTCATCAAGTTGATGCTCAATCCTAATAGACTCAAACGTTATATCACATTTTTTATAATGATCTCTCAAAAAGTGATGTCTTATATCAATATGTTTTTTTCTAGAATGATAAATGGGATTTTTAGAGATTTTAATATCACTTGTACAGTCACAGTTTATAGGGATATGTCTGAATTGAAATCCATAGACTAACAAAGTGTGTTTCATCCACAAAATTTGTGTACAACAACTACCATCATCAATGTAATCTTCTTTTGCAGTTGATAATACAACTGAATTTTTCTTTTTACTACACTATGAAATTAGAGACTTTCTTAAAAAGTGACATGTTTTAGAGGTACTCTTTATATCTAAATTACTTCCATCAAAGTCAATATATTAATAACTAACTAAATTAAAAGGTTGTCCTCTGGGGTAAAACAATCCTAAATTAGTTGTATATTTGAGGTATTTGAAAACTCTTTTGACAACATTTAAATGTGAATGTTTTGGTTTTTCTTGAAATCTTTCACACATACACACACTAAACATAATACCTATCTTACCATAAGTTATGTATAGTAAACTCCCAATCAATCCTCTATAAGTAGTTTTATCAACAAATATTCTATTTTCATCAAGATCTAACTTACATGTAGAACTCATAAGCGTTTCACTACTCTTTATGCTATCAAAAACATATCATTTTAAAATATATTTTGTATATTTTCATAGATTTGTAATAATACCTTCTTTGTTTTGAAATATTTGAAATCCAAGAAAGAATTTAATTTCTCCCATCAAACTCATTTCAAATTCACTTTGCATCATTTTTGAAAATTCATCACATAAATAATTTTTAGAAGATCCAAAAATAATATCATCTTCATATATTTGAGTTATTAAAAATTCTTTATAAATTATCTTTATAAGAAAAGTAGGATCTGAAGCCCCTTTTGTAAAACCTTTAGAAATAATAAAGTTACTTAACCTTTCATACCAAGCTCTTGGAGCTTGTTTCAAACCATATAAAGCTGTAGATAATTTGAAAACTTGATTTGGAAAAAGTGGATTTGTAAAATCTGGGTGTTGTTCAACAAAAACATCCTCAATTATATAACCATTTAAGAATGAACTTTTGATATCCATTTGATAATGTTTGAAATCCAAGTGTGATTCATAGGAAAGTAAGATTATAATGGATTCCAACCAAGCTACCAGTGCAAAGGTTTCTTCACAAGCAATTCCTTTGTCTTGATTATAGCCTTGTGTAACCAACATAGATTTATTTCTAATTATATTTCTAGATTAATTCACTTTATTTCTAAATACCCATTTGGTTCCTATGATGAAAGTATCATTTGTTATATCAACAATATTCCAAAATTTATTTCTTTCAAACTAATTAAACACTTATTGCATATAAATTACCCAAAATTCATCATTAATTGCATCATTGATATTTTTAGATTCAAGCTAAGACAAGAATGTTTGATGTTCAACTTGATTTATCAAAGAATATCTAGTTTGTGTTCCTATATCTAAATCTCTAACAAAATCATCTAAGGTATTATTTTTTAGGGTCCTAGTTGGTCTACTAAAGGTGGGACTAGTTATTTCAGGTCCATCAATTTTTTTTAGTTCAATATGTATAGATTCTGAAGAATTTCTAGAACTGAAAGTTTTTACATATTACTTTATAGGATGGTTTGAGGTTTTTACATTAATGTCCAGATAGGACATATCCTCTTTAAGATTTTCTAGTATGGTTTTAGGCTCATGTGGATCTGTTTCATCAAATTTTAGATGTATAGTTTTCCACACATTTGGTTTTCTAATTAAATACTATATAGGATTTGATTGATGTAGACTATCCAAGGAATATTCCTTCATCACTTTTGGTGTAAAATTTATCAAGATTATCATTAGTGTTCAATATATAAAATTTATATCCAAACACTTTAAAATAATTTACCTTGGCTTTCCTATTATTATATAACTCATAATGAGTTTTCTTAAGGATGGGTCTAAATAGGACTCTATTTCTTCTTTAAAAAGTTTTATTAATAACTTCATCCCAAAAATAAATCAGCAGTTCATATTCGTTAAGCATATTTATGGAAATTTCTTATAGGGTTCTATTTCTTCACTCTACTACAACATTTTTATGAGGTGTAGTAATAGTATAGAAGTTGTGCCTATAGCTATTTAGTGATTAAAAATATTCAATGTCTTGGTTTTCAAACTCACAGTCATGGTCACTTTTTAAGGATTTAATTTTAAGTCCATTGAGATTTTATAATGTCCTGGTATACTTGGTAAAATGTGAGTAGGCTTCACTTTTGTGAGCTAAGAAAAAGGTCTTAGTATAGCTAGAAAATTCATCTTTGAGAACATAAACATAGTTTCTCCCATTGAGAATTGAAACTCTAGATGGTCCAAACAAGTCTATGTGAACCAACTTGATAGGTTGATAAGTTGTAACTTCTTTCTTTGGTTTGAAAGAGATTTTATGTTTCTTTCCCTTTTGAAAAGGATTTCACACTTTATTGTCTAGAAACTCTAATTTGGGTAGGTCTTTAACTAAATATTTTTTGGTTAACTTATTAAGGGAGTTATATTTCAATGTCTTATTATTTTGTGCCAGCGCCATGATTAAATGTGAAAGGCACTTAGAAAAGAAACATTCTGCAAGGCTAATGTGTATAACTTTATGGCATATACATTATCATTTCTATGAGTAGTAAATACTAAGTTATTTTTGGCATCAATTCCATGGAATGAATCATTTTTAAAATTTATATTGAATCCGTCATCACACAGTTGAGATATGTTAAGCAAGTTATACTTCAGTCCATCAACAAAAAGTACTTTGGAAATTGAAATAGAGTTTGGGTTACCAATTTTTCCTAGGCCGATGATTTTTCTTTTACCATTGTCACCAAATGTGACATGTACACCATCAATTTTGATGAGAATCTTGAAGATTGAGTGGTACCTTGTCATGTGTATTGAACACCCACAATCCAAGTTCCACTGAATTCTACCAGAACCCTTTAGAGAGTTTACCTACAAAACATTTTATCTAAGAAACTATTTTGGTACCCATACTTATGTGGGTCTAGAAACATTAGTAATAAGAGATTTAAAAACCCACACTTTTCTTATGGGTTTCCTATAGGTAGAATATAGAATATTTAAAAAATAAACTGTATTTGTTTCAGAAGAACAAAATGTAGTAAAATAGTTTTTAGAACTAGAACTTGTAGTAAAATTCTGGTTTTTGAAGAAAGAAGCATATTTTACTACATTGGTCACAAAATGTGATTTTGATAATTTTCTATGTCCTGGTTGATATCCTATTCTAGAAGTGTACTTAGAATCTATCTGGTTACCAAATATTTGAGTAAGTGTGTTTTTAACAGTGGTAAAATTTTCAAGATCCTTCTTTAATTGCTCATTAGAAATTTTTAACTCATTGTTTTCCTTGATCAGTTAAGCATTCTTTTCCTTTTCTGTAGTAAGATTAGATTTAATAGTTATAGTAAGAGCATGATGTTTCTTTAAATATTTATATTTATCTTTGAGATCATTAAATGTTTCTTATAGCATGTTTCAATATTCAAATAATTCATCATTTTTCATATTCTCATATTCACTTTCATTTTCAAAATAATAAAAATTATATGCAGGTGAATCTAAGTTTACCTTAAGAGTGTTCTTCATAAAACACATTTTCCATATCATATTTCTCAACATGAGAAGAAGAAGATTCACTAGATTTTTCCTCAGAGGCACTCCATGTTTCCTTTATGGATTTCTTATATTTTCTATCCTTATTTTCATACTTCTTTTTATATTTGAACTTGGGATAGTCAGCCTTGACATATCATTTCCTTTTACAATCGTATAGCACTATCACTTCGGGTTTTTCATTTATCTACTAATAATTTTTTTAATTACCCATGTTTTCATATTATACTTTGTAATTGGGATTTCTAAAAAAACTTCTTTTTCCTATAAAATTTCTTTAATCTTCTGGCCAGCTATTCCATTTCTTCATCACTATCTGAAGCTGATTCTTCACAACTTATGCTCTCAATAGCAGCTTGAACTTTCACTTTGTCTTTACTTTTAGAGGCGGTAGTTTTGAAAGCTACAGACTTCCTATGAGGTTTATCATCCTCCTATTATTTGAATTTCAACTCTTCTTCACACATCATTAGCTTTACAATGAGCTCATTAATAGGTAATTTCTTGATGTCACATGATTCTATAATTGAGACAAAGGTTCCTCTCCATCTATCAGGTAAACATTGGAGAATACGCATGATTTGTTCGTTGGTGTTGACCTCTCTTCCTAAATAAATCATAGTGTTCACTATTTCATTCAACCTGAGATACATATCAGAGATATATTCAAGCTACATTCTAAAATTATCATATTTAATAGCATAAGTATTTAATCTCCTCTCCTTCACATTAGATGTTCCCTCCTGAGAAACGAACAATGTGTCCCAAATTTCATGGATTGTTTTACAAGCAGAAATATGATTAAAATCTTTATCTTCTAGTTCAAAGTAGAGAGAATTCATAGATTTACAATTATTATTATAGGCATTCTTGGTAGGTTCATCCCAAGTGTTTCTAGAAGTTTCAGAAATTACATATTTACTTTCAATAGCAGTATATATTTCAAATCCCATGCTTTCTAGATATATTTTCATTTTAATCTTCCACTGATCATAATTGGTTCTATTAAAAAAAGGTGGTCTATTAGTAGCATCTTCTTCTAAGTGATTTTCCACGATATAAATTGTAAAAGGATTTTAGAAAGATAAAAATTTAGTAATAAATGGAATTTTAAGACCATTGAAATACAACTACAATCACAGTTGAAAAATATTTGAAAATGATTTGAAAACTAACAAATTTCTAGAACCTTTGGTACCAAATGCTGGTCAAAGTTGATTTCTCAATAGGGGTGAATTGAGTATCTATAAGAAATTTTGTTAAAATTTAGTCCTTTGAAAATTTTCCCCAATGAAAAAAAAATCAATGCTAGTTTGTAGTGAATTTATAAAAGTACTAAATGTTCAATTAATTTCCTAGAAGATTGATTAGTTCTTAGCTATACTAATTTTAAGATTAAAACAACTTTTGAAACTTACCTAATGGTTCAACCTTGATATAAAAACTTTCTAAAATATTTATCAAATTCAAATTTAGTTCTATGTAAAATATAATAAACACAGCTTAAAACTAAAAGGTAAAATCCCAGTGGATAAATACAAGAGGTTCAGTCTCAAGCAGAGACTTAGTCCTCTGCACTTGGTGATCACCTGCAACCAAGATGTTTAATTTAATAAAAAATTTGATCCACACCCTGGACCAGGGTTTACAACGGCACACAAGGCTATCCAGGTCACACCTGACCTCTACCATAGTAATTCATGTGAAAAAACAACTAACAAGTCACACTTGACCTCTTCCACTATTCTTTGTGGGATACAAGAGATAATAATGTGAGTGATTTTGGGGATATCGAGTATCCTATAGTTATACATAGGAGTCTGTGTGTGTGTTATAGATAGATACACACACTACTAAAAAAGGTAAGAAAAATAAAAACAATAGAGCTTGAGATATAGAATAAGGTTTAGAAAGATCTGTGTGTTATGCAGTGAAGATTTGGACTCGGTTGATGTAATGGAAAGGATGTTTGTGTCCTCTTCTAGAAGTTGGCTTCAAAATAGAGTATCATAGCATATCTACTCTAGATTCCAGGTGAGAAAAGTTTAACTCTTTCATGTTAGGATGTTTAGAGTAGTTCAGCAGGTTTTTTCTTGTCTTGTTGATCTCCCTGTTTGTTCTTGCTTTAAGTTCTTGGTATTTGGAACACAGCTTCTAAAGTTGCAGGGGTTTGCAGTACTTTTATGTCTCTATACATTTCATCGTATTTCTCATCATTCAAAAGAGCTAGGTTGTAATTATTTTATGCTTCAAGGTCTAGTAGACAAGGACATCTACCCATGTGCATGTACCTCATACAGTCTACTGATAGTCTTACAGACAACATTAAATAATGTCAAAAACATTAATTTTTCTAAGTATGACTGTCAGATACAAATTTGAATAAATAAAATAAAACCGTTTTTAGGACTATCAGTGAGTCGTAAGTATTGGTGACTCATTGGCATCGATCTGTCATCATCGGTCTATCAGAATCAGTCTGTCAGTATTAGTCTACCAGCATTGGTGACTCCATGTATCAGTGAGAATTTTCTATCTGTATCGGTGACTCAGTGAATCAGTGAGTCGTTTGTGCTATCAGTCTATCCAGGCATCGGTGAGTTGTCATTAGTGACTCATTTTGAACTATTGGTGTGTCACCCATCAGTGAATTTTTAATCGGTGTGTTGTCTATCGGAGACTCATTCCTCAGTGTGTCGTCCATCGGTGAATCGTTCATCAGTGTGTCATCCATCAGTGACTCGTTCATCAATTAATCAAATATCAGTGAGTCGTTTGCTCTATCGGTGAGTCCACATTTGGTTTTTTCTTCAATATGTGACTTCTTCGATCGGTGATTCATCATTGGGGATTAGACCAACGGTGACTCCTTTTGAAATATCGGTGACAGGGACTCTGAAAAAATTATAAAGTGTTTGTCTTACACAGAACACTACCAGATTAAGTGACAATCATAAATACATGTTAATATACAATTGTAAACATATTAAAGCTTAAATATTCATAGTTTATTGACTCATTTACAATTTAATATATAATGTGACATAATTTATTCACTTAAAAATATTCATTGACATTATTAACTTGATATATAACTTGATATACGAATTAATAGGATGTGTATATTTGGCATGGTTTGTTATTATGAAAACCACAATTTCACAGAGGGTTCATAGAGGGTCCAATAGTTGGTATCAATAGTAATAAACACATTATGAAGAATATATATAAAGGTTTTAAAAAGTGGAAATTTATTTATTATTTTATAATAAACAACTACTCAATTTTCAATAATGTCATTTTATGATTCAAAAATATATTTTCTTCAAAAATGGGTTTTATTATATCTTCTTCACATGGAAATTATTATTAATTTCCACAATTTTTAAATTTTTTATTTTTTATATGAATATCATTTTTGAAATCAAATTTTCAACATTATATTCGGGTAAATTTTTAGGATTTTTCTGAAAATATGTATTTTTGAGTGAATAGTGAAAATGCTGATTTTTTTAAAAAAAGATCATTTCTTTTTTAGTAAAATACCCATTATCTATGGAATTTAATATTAATGTAACATAAGTATCAATTAATTAGAAATAATATAATTAATTACCTGAGAATAATTATTATACTAGATTTTGGTATATGTTCATTTTTAGGCTTGAAAATATTTTCTAAAAACCGTTCATATGTGTGCAATGTGTTCATATATTAATAAAATAAATTAATCCCTATTTAATAAGAGTTTTAATAAAATTTATATATTTTATATTATATAATATATTTTAAAAATATTTTTTTTGTATTTATAAGGAAATGAATGTAGGTAAATTCGGTTTTTCTTTTCTTCAAAATGTATTTTTATAAAACACATTTTTATTGAGGTCTAACACTTATTTTAAAATTAAATTATACCACTTATAGGAACTGATTTCAGTAAAAGGAAACCCATATTTATAATCATAATAATTAATAAAATTTATTTGAGTCAACTTTTTTATTTTTCCTAGAAAATAATAAAATCATTAATATTTTGTTACCACAGTTATGGTTAAAACATGTTTACTGGGGAAGGGGGAGGGGTTAAACCAAGAGATAAGTGTAGGATTACAAATCAAAACTATCTAATTATTATTATTTTAATATATTTTTACCGTATATTATCCCAATTTTATATATTTTTTCATTTGGTTTCACTTTCCCATGAAAGTGACCTTTTATCATTGAAATATTTTAAAAAATTCTATGTGTGTCCCTTCCCTCACTTATAAAAGGGAATTTATTACCCTCCATTATTCATAAAATTTTTACCTTATATATTGAAAAATACTCACTAAAAAGTATTCATAGATTCCTTCCCTTCATCCTTGATCTTTTATTATTCTATTAAAAACAATCCTTTAAGGGTTAAGGTGTATGCCAAAGGAGGTCTCTCAAAGAAGTGGTATAAATCTTAACCAAACACTTGCAGTTTTATTTCTTCTTGAACCTTATAAAAAATTGTTTCCTCCATAAAAATTTATTATTATTGTATCATAAATATAAATATGTGTCATTATTATTACATAAAATCCATTTTCACCACTTACCCAAGAAATGAGAAATAAAAGTAATGCTCATGCGTACGTGTGGACGACCGCCTCCATGTAGTGATACGATTTGTTTTCCATCACCGTATTTAATTGGAGTTTATAATGATGAATTTTATGTTTATAAATGATATTTTTTAAAATAATTATTCTTATGATATTATAATATCTTATCTACCTTCTTACCCTCTGACCCATTGTTAAATAATAACCTTGTTCGTTCATACATGTGAGTTACCACCTCCATGAAGCAATGCCATTTGATTATAATTTACACTATAAATGGATAGGAGAAAAGATATATTTAATTAATATATATTATATTTATGATAAAATAATTATTCTTTAAATTTTAATTATCAGTTACCTTTCTTTCATTCCTTCCATCGAAAAGTGGAATCATCACTCATGTGTACGAATGAATTACCTTATCCATGAAGTGATGTAATTCATTTTCATCACACATTAATATGAATGGTTATAAATATGTATATATTTGTTTTATATTTTATTTATATCATGATTTAAATTCTGTATATAGTATAAACATGGTCAAAGTTCTAGGATCATAACAGCTGAAGTTACACCTAAATAAAAAATGAACCAATTAATACCTAAAATGACAGATTTCTTAAGTAATTATTAACAAATGGGTGTTTAAATGATATAAATGGATAATATATTATATTCTATGAATTAATATGATTCTGGTATATAATTATAATATTTATAAATTTATTACATAGTAGTTTAGATCACTTGTGGATCAATTTGGGTAAAAGGTAAGGGTTTCATCTCAATTTCTCTCTATTGAGACATTTTTTATTATTCGTCATATATTTATTATTTATATATTGTATATAATTCATAATAATGTTTTTAAATACTATATTATTTAATTAATGGAATTTATATAACCATATTATTTGAAAATATTCTAAAAGATTTTTATTAAAAAAATTATAAAGTTGTATGGGTTCTTTGTCTAAATTTTCATTCACTGAGACATGTTTGATGTTATGAAACTATTTATTTTTATGGGAGGTATATAATAATTATTTTGAAATATTAATTTATATTTATTAATTCATTATTTTTAAAGTTACAATTCAAAACATTCCAGGCAAGGGTTTTTCATTCAAAAGTTATCAAAGTGGTAAGGGTTTATCACCTAAAAGTTTCTTCTTCAGGACACAAGGTATATATATACACCGATATTTATTTATGATGTGTCTATAATTATGATTTGATATGTTTTATCATTAATATCATTATATTAATTGTTTACAATGTTTCACTTTATTTTATTCTTCTCATGGTAAGTATATATCACCACTTATCAAAATAGTAAAGGTTTTACATTACAATATCATTTTTTACATGGATTATTTGTGATTAATTTTTGTTGTTAAAATTATATGATCTATCTATAAAAAATAAATTATATTTTAGTCTAATATTTTTTATTTCTTAATATTATATTTTTTCCTTTAATTTACCACTCTCTATGTACATGAATGTTTGAAATATTTTACTAAGGAAAATCAAACTTGTTTTTCCTCTTTGATCATGATTCTTTTCTTATATGTCTAAATTTTACTTAACTTTTTTTCAAAAATGATCGTAATATTATGAAAATATTTATTATAGTGTTTTTAACCCATTTAATTAATATTTTTGGCATTATTTTAACAAATTAATTTTTACTTTTTACTGATAATGTGAATGAAATTTTTGTTTTAATTTTCATTGTGTGAATGGATTTCCCAACTATCATGAATACTCATTTATTTGAAGATTATGTTATAAGTTTCTATGTTTAATTTAAAATAATATTATTCCTTAATATTTCATAAATTGTTATATTTGAAGTATGTGATATCAAAATGAAAAGGGTGCTCTTCTCAAGAAATATTCTAGTGATATTTTAAAGAAGTTTTATCTATAATAACATCCTTTGATGTTTTTATTATTTAAGGGATAAGATTTAATGTCACCATCTTTATTATTTCTATGGATGGTTTATTATTATGATCATGAAATGTTTATGAAACTCGTATACTATCCATGAGTAATGATATAATGATGTGATGAAAGTTTTTTGATCTTATGTTTCACATATGTATAGTTTTCCTTATGTGATGGGTAGTTCTATTATAAACCAAGTAGGGGTGGTTATGCTATAAAAAATGTTTTGTGGGTAGGTTATATCACTACAATGCATTGGGTAATAATAATAATATTGGGAAACATATAATAAATGATTAAGTTAATATAATCCTATGATATGGCTAAGTTAACTGGATAGAAGATACTCCTAATAGAAAGTACACTAGTCCCAGATGGTTTCATGGGATCCTTTTATGTGACCTCGGGGGATTTGTTCTAGAGTGAGATGGTGAAATTGGCTCATGATTTATCTCATGGTGGTAGTCTTCCGTATTTGGAACCAAAGCTCAAGGAAATTTCCCCACTTCATCACTACAAGAAGATTATTATGTGTAATTTCTCTTATAAGGTGGTGGAAAGTTTGATCAATAGAATATTATCCTTAAATCTCCCCCACTATATTTTTGAGGAACAATATGGTTTTGTTAAAAGAAGAATTTTCCAAGCTGTAATAGGCCTAGCTCAATAAATTATATGTTACATTAACCAAAAGGATCTTGGATAAAATATTATTATAAAATTAGACATGAAAAAAGCTTATGATGGGATTAAATGAAACTAAATTCTCAAGGTTCTTACTTTCATGGGATTCACTTCTTGTACCCCTGACATCTTGTTCAGGTGTTTCATCTCTCAATGGATTTTTATATCATTGATTATTTGAATTCATATAAATCTTTTTGAAACTTTTAATTAATGTTTAATCATGATTTATTTGATAATACACTAGTTTTTGCATTGTTTTCTCAAGAATTAATAATTTAAGAGTCAAAGGAGGAATTCTGTAAAAATGGAAAAAATCAACATTACACATCATGAATTTGAACAAAATTATGTGTACTCCTTGAGAGGACAAACTTCTATATTTTAGAAAGCAATGAATCTAAAATATAATGTGTGAACCAAGTACATTGTTTTAATATATATTAAACATCTTGAAATACTTGAAATTAAAATATGAAGAGATACACAATGTGAGATCAACACATGAAGTGAAATGTTCATAACCTAATTGACGCTAAGGATTCAAGCCATGAAATATAGAGATCCATGATATTTTAAGATTAATGTGGACTTAAAGTACACAATTTGAAAATCAAGAACATGTCAAGAAAGTATTATTGTACAAGAATCATAAAAGAGTTACACGATGTGGATCTTTTACATGTCATCTAACATTCGAAGTCTATAAATATCCCTTGACCTGACGCGTTTAAGTGATTTTGGATTACCAAAATATTTCCTTCCATTCATCTTTGTTTATTTTCCATTTTATTTCTTGTGTATTTTTATTACATTATTTTATTATTTTAAGAATTTTGTTTTCATTGCTTTCCATTCCAAGACTCATTCTTTACACGTTTCTATCCAACATTTGAATCAAACTATATTTTCCATTCAATGAAAATATGTTGTTTTTAATTTATTTTTTCTTAATTAAAGATATTTTTTAATTTATTTTATATTATTTGAATTGAGTATTTATTTACTTTGAGTCATTTATTTGTTATTCCAAGCATGTTTCCATCTATTGCCCTACTTTCAATGAATACTGTCATGTGTGGCTAATCCACTTAGGGTTAGTGGTAGAATGTAGGGGAGATTTTAAATGTAATGAATCAATAAATAAAAACATAGTAACCATATTGACAGTAATTAGGTTAAAAATAATTTTAAATCTGATTATTTTGAAACAACCCTAACCACCAGTGGGGTTAAATAAAGGATCCTTGACTGAATTAAAGTTGATAAGTCTAGGACCAATATACTGTGATTATTTTTTCCTAGAAGACAAGATTCATGCACTTTGGTTTTCAATTATATCTAGACCAAGCAGTATCATTTTGCTTTGGTTGGTCTAATTGGTTATACTATGATCAATTGGTGACTTTTTCACTACTTTACAGCATAATACCTATGTCTATCCTAATATTGAGTTATGATTATCTATTACTTATACCATTAAATTCACCCTAATACATTTCTTTAATATAATTAAATACCAATATAATTAGTTCTTATATAACCCCAAACCAAAGATTGGTCATGAGGAATCTTTCCAAAAAGGTTATTACCATAGGTTTGCGTGCCTACAAGTTGTCTCTATGGGTTTGAACTTAGACTTGAAATTTACTACACCTTAGTAGTTGAGTATAGTTTGATAAATATAAATTCTAATTTGATTATTTCCCATGTGTAATTAATGATGTCGTGTGTGACAACAAGTTTTTTTCATTGTTTCTATAGAAAGATATGTATAGGAAAATTAACCTTCTATAAAAACCTTGGATTACCTCACCTCCCCATTCTTTTTTTACTTACCCTTTTCTTTTTACTTTTTTTTCTCACAGACTATAACCCGCATACACTTTTATTTCATGTAATTTCATGTGTTAGGGCCGCTTGACTCACTTATAGAGTCATTATGCTCAAGAACCACTTCATTTTGATCCTATAATCAATATATCTATAGCTACACCCCGATGATACTTCATGTCTGAATTCAAAGATATTAAATAGCCACACCCCTAGAACATACAATATGTGACACGTGAACATTTGGGAGAGAGACTAGCATTTTAGGAACACACATTCATGTATTACAGCATGCCATCCATTAATGGTGATACCACATCATTGTGAATCCTCCTATTTATGTTCACTCATTTGAAATAAATCCTAGACTCAATCATATGGTCCAGAACAAGGGGCAGTTTAGTGGACTTCAAAGTGAAGACCCTCATTAACATATTTCTAATTTTCTAGAGGTTTGTTAAACCATTAGTAACTAGGGAATATAATCTGATGCCATCATACTAAGAGTTTCCCCATTCTACTTGCATCACCTTACCAAGTATTGGATTAAAAGTAAATCTATTGATTTTATCACGACACTAGATGATTTAGCAAATAAATTTCTTAATAAATATTTCCCACTGATCTAAAACTGAAATCTTAGAAATGTGATTCAAAATTTTTATCAGGAAGATGGAGAATTGGCTTGGGAAGATTGGGAACATTTAATGTAACTGACCCATAGATTTCCAAATCACATACTCGATGTGTGGCTATAATTTCAAACCTTTGACCAAGGACTCCAACTAGTTGAACACATTTTTGTAGGCGCTGCCACTAAAGGAGGGATCATGCTAAAGACACCTGAATTCAGAATGATGTTGTTAGATGAGATATTCAAAAATTAAAGTATGTTGCAAAGTGAGAGAGGACCATCCCAGCACAGAATCCATCTAGTGGAGAAAAACACCCACCTAATAGCTCAGATTGAAACTCTAAGGAAGAATCATGAATCCTTTCAGCTACCTACTGGATCACCTCCACCTCGTGCTCCACTTATGGAGATACAATATTGTGAGATGTGTGAAGGCCCACTCCAATATAAAAAATTAAAGACAAGAATTTAAGAGCCTCAAAACCAATACAATAATTATGTTAATTAAAATAAAAAATTAGTAGTGCCATCATCCTCAAAAATTTATGAAATAGTACTATCAGTAAATGATGAATCAAAAAATGATAGAAACTAACCATGGATTATATAATCATAGGGGTGAAAAAATATGACCAAGGAATTAGGGACCACATGGGTACCCACCTCAAGGTCTAGCTCCTCAACTACATCAGTATTTTCAACAACCTTTCACCCCTAATGCTTAGAAGTTTACTGTTTCTTAACAAAAACAATTCCTAAAAGCTTTAATAAGACCAGCACAACAATCCCTTCATATTCAATACAATATTGAGAACCTACTAACTTCTGTAATATGGAATGTATATCAGAGGATGACTACCCAGGAGACTAAAATAAAAAACAAATGGTTTGCCCTATGAAACCTTGAGCATCAAGTTGGGAAAATCTGAAAGACCCTATCAGATTTATTAATAATTACATTTCACAGTAATACTAAGATTCATCCAATAGAGGAGTCTATTACTATTTTTCTTAGTAGTGTAAAGATACTATAATTTTATCAGTGATGCTTAGGTGAGAAAAATAAGTTAAAAGAATATAATATATGTGTCTAGGAGAAAACTCTAGAAGTATATTAAACTAAAAAATCTCCCATATAACAACATCCTTAAAAGGACAATTTCCATCTAGGACCTACACCATATAAACCTATTTTACCATTTATAGAGAGGACAAGGAAATCTAAAAGAGAGGGACATTATAATTTTTTAGATATGTTTAAACTATTACACATCAATATTCCCTTTGTCGAATCAATTACACAAATGTATTATTATGAAAGATTATTTAAAGACTTTAACTCATGTAAGAAGAATATGGAAGTCCTTGGAGTTATTTTATTAAATGAATAATTCTCTAAAAAATTTCAATATAAGATCCCACCCAAAATGTGAGACCCCATAAGTTTTTCAATACCTTTCACTATAGGGACATGTAATTTTGAAAGAGCCTTGTGCGATATTGGTGAAAGTATCAATCTCTTACCTATGAGTGCCTTCAAAAATACAGGGCTCAGATAATTAAAACCAACAATATTGGAACTCCAACTTACTATCCTCTTAGTTAAGAACCCTCAAGGACTACTTGAGGACATCTTATTAATGGTTATAAAATTTACCTTTCTCGTTGATTTCATTATTCTAGACATGGAGGAATAAGGTAATGTCCCCATAATTCTGAGGTTTCTATTTCTTGAAACTTGTAAGAAATTGATCTTTGTAAACCAAGGAAGGTTAATATTCATATTTGGTGAAGAACAAGTTGTTTTTTATTTATTTAAAGTCATCAAGAAAAGTGTCAAGTCATTTGATTACCAAGAAAAAAAATTTAATGATAAGAAATATAATCATATTACCAGTATGTAAGATAGAAAGACCATAAATCCTTATGATAATAATTAAAATAATCCAAAGGTAATGAATTACAATGAACCTCTGATGAGAAATGTCAACCCACCCATCTTACCCTCTATTATCAAGAACCATTCTATTATGTGTGTGTCCTTACTTTTAAAATTATATGAATGAAATAATGACTATATATCAAAAATAAATGATTAACTAAATATGAGGAAACCCATAATAGGTCTAATTGGTTATATTAGAGTTTAAGAAAGTTTAATTACTCTATAGAATATTTTGATGTGTATTTCTAAAACAATATACAAAAATTATTGTTGTGTATTCCAATTACACTATGTGAAAATGTCAAGCTTGAAAAAAATAAAAATAGTGATCTTTACACATCATGTACTAAATAAAAAATATGAAATCCTCAATATATAATTAAAAGTTTTGAAACCCAGGTTCATGGAACCTCCCACCTTCCTTATCTCCCGCGTGACCCCTTCTCGACTGCCACTTCCACTTCCTATATCCTCGTTGTCAATACCTCTTACCATATCTTCCTCTAATGTTAGCATCTAGTACCTCTCCCTCATCTTTTATTTTCCTCCATCCTTTCCCAGACCAAAACCATGAAGATTTTGGATGAAGATGACAATGATACTCCTCCACCCAAGGAACTGATAGTTGCACCACTTCCACCACCATTAGATCCAGCTCCCTCACCTTAAATATCTGGATCATCAACTTCATTTGCCTCCAATGAGTTGCGGTCCACTTACATCTCTTCCTAGGGTGTTTCCCATGCCCACACCTACACCCCTTCCTTTATTTTTCCACCCTCACACATCATATTCGGTTGGTCCATCTCTAAGCCAAGTTGATGAGGTACAACAAGACATTGGACCTGAACGTGCTTGATAATATTCACATGCACAAGGAGGAAGTTGATTTGATGGACCAGATTCACTACTCCATTATCACAGAGGACTAAGAAGAGATGTTTTAGGAGCTATTTCTTGAGATTTTTTCCACATTGGTGTTTTATGTGTTGTATTTCAACTTTTGACTTAGTAGCCTTCCCTACGACTTCACTTTTGGAGATTTTAATCTCAGACTCGGTATTTACACTAAGGATTTCATCGCTTCCCCTATTTATACTACAATACAATTGAATTAGAGCAATGAGAATGGGGTGGGTTGTTTTCCATTGGTTTCCTAGATCCGTGGAGAATCCATGATCTGCATATGGTGGAGAGAAACCAAATACGATGTTTCTCCTAATATATTATTCACCAGAAGGTTTTTCATGCTTGGTTATCTAGAGGTGATGCTCATGGAAGCATAAATAATATTGAGGTTATTATCCTAGGCTCATCCATGGAAATCCCTACTTTCAAAATGTCTAGAAAATTCTCCCATTACTATGAGACCCGGGTATGGAAGACTTATGGTACTCTTAGTGGGAGAATATTCATCACACATCTGGAAAAAAATCCTGGAATATTTGATGCCACTCGGACCCTCAATCCCCTTGAGAATATGGAGTGAATAGACCTTCTCATGCTCCAAAAGATGGGTCTCTTTAGGAAATTCAATGGGAGATACTAGTGGGACCCAATGTACAAAGTCGATGCTACAAATTCTCCAGCTCCACCTTACCCAACCCTTGACCCCACTCATGATCCACTTTCTCCTACTTCCACCACCCCCCTACAATCTCCGCTACTCCAGCATCACCTCCTACCACCACCATACCATAACCCACTGTAACATCTATAGCTGAACCACTAGTTACAACCCAAAATGTATTCAAAACTAGATATATATTTTTCATTGTCTCTGCATTCCTTTCACAAATCCATCCCTTTTCACCACCACCAACCCACCACCAACACATTCATCTTCCCACCCACCCCCTATACAGAAAATGCCTCTACATCTATTCCAACCCCATAGAACACCCCCGTCAACCACCGTCTAGATATAACTGAATATTCCATATAGAAGGAGTTTATAGTGAAGAAGGTATGAAGTGTAAAGGTATCTAGAATTCTATCTTCATATGAGGTTCCTCGAATTGATCTAGCTACCAGATGTATGGCCTTATTATGGATCATAACTTCTCCCATCCATCCTTGAATGTGCCATATTCTAGCACTATAGAAACCACCACAGTGGTTGATCCACTAGGTCTGGCATCCATATATGAAATCGATAGGACATATTTGATCTAGACCCCCACTATTCGGGAGGGGACTACTGAGGTGTATAGTGGTGACACTATGTATACTGTTTAGTCTTGTCTATGTACCCCTCCCCTATTATACAATATCTGGGTGTCTAATTATTTTCCTTTCCATTTTATTCCAATTATATATCATATTGAATTATGTACCATTTCTTATATATATGTATGGGATATTGTTATGACTTCAATTCATGCATTGATTATTTTAATTTTTTACTTATGAATTATTTTTTCCATGTCTTTCTCTACTATATCCTATATGGTCATTGGAGATACTGTTAGAGAACCATCTAATCTCCTACATTAGATATATCAAAATCTAACTAACATACTCCACCAGATTAAGAAGATCCAATTCAAGACTTGTCCTCAGTAGGATCCTCCTTCACAATGTACATGGAAGCTACTACTTCCACATGAGCTTTATGTTCGACCTATTTATGAGGTGGTTAACCCCACCAAGAATCCCCATGATCTTGATGAAACCACTACTAGTTCTTGTAGGAGGCATAGGACCACTGATCTAATGAATGAAACTGACTGATTATTTTTTTTGATCCATCAGGCTAATGATATCATTTTTAGTACTTTATGGGAGGCAACCCTTATTTTTTTTATCTTATTTCATTTTTTTATTAGTACATTTGTTTTCCTTTTTTTCAATTTTTATTCATCAGCTATCCCAATATTTTTCATAGTCCATTAATGCATCTATTCAAGTTATTTTATCCAACCATTGACTATGTAGATGCCGAGAAAAGGTCTGTAACTCCTAGAGGAAGTTTCGAAATGATAAAGAGAAGTCATATTTAGAATCAGAGGCCCAATCCGGAGGCCCGGGAAGTGGTGCGCGAAATAAAAGAGGACTTGCATGAAATAATGATGTTCGCGTGAAGTATTCCCGGGATTCGCGTATTCGAACCGATGGCACGCGCAATTTTGCATGCCCCGGTTCCGCGCGGTTATGCTTTGCGCACCGACGGTTCCCGTCGCGGAAACATTCGTGCGCCGCCTGGATTCCGCTCCGGTCGATGCCTATAAATAGAAGGAAACCCCAACTGGTTTGGGGTTGCGAAATTTGGAACGGCTCCCGTGCACGCAATTTGACTCCCCCCGCACACAATATAACTTCCATGTAATTCCCCTTTTCGTGCAACCTTGCCTCGGGGTTCGCCTTTACGTGCAACTCCACTAGCTTAAGTGAATTTTCCCGCTCCTCTGGGTACTTCCCTTGTGCACAATCGTTACCCCTTGCACGCAATCCCCTTCTATGCGTGCAATCACCTATCCGCGCAATTCTCTAGACCTATTGTGCACCATCCCGGTGTTTTGCGTGAAAACCTTCTTTTTGCGCGCAACACCCAGGACCCCTTTACCTTGATGCCCCTTGGCTGCCTTTCCGTGCCGGCACCTGATGTTCCCCTTCTGGGCATGCGCGCCATGTGTTTTTTTCCCGTACGGCCTTCCTGGCTCATACGAAGTAACCTCAAGGTCCCTTGGGCAGTGTTTCCCATTGTGTTTCTTTTCCTTATGCTTCTCCGCATAGGCACGCTAACGGCTATTGCTTCTTCGCATAGCCACGCTAACATGGAGCCCTCAATTGTTCACCCTACGACCCCCCTTCTTGATGGCCTTGCCGATGCCTTCCCTCACACAAGGGGTAGAGGGTATTGGGAATGTAAGCCCTAGGGGTGTGGAGTGAACCCACCTCGTCCAAGCTGTAGGACGTTAAACAGCTAAGAACCTCGTCCTTAACACATGACGTTAAACTGTGGTCCGACCCCGTGCTTCGCATGCAGGGTCCCCCCGTCTTGGACATTCTTTAAGCCCAATCGTCTCCATAGGAATGGAATATTCCTCACATGGAATGAGATCCTCCTTTTTAAGGTGGCATTTGTCCACGGGGGAAGGGCTACCTTAGAGCATAAGCCCCTAGCCTCTCTTATGGAAGGTTTCACCCATGCACCTCCGTACTTCCCCCCTGCCAAGGCCAACAGAGTCCCTTTCCCACTGCACTTTGTCGCACCACGGGCCTCCATCCTGGAGTAAGCCCCAGCACTCAGGTCCACTAACCACGCGTAAGCCCCTGTTTCCTCTTTGGGCTGCTCAACGCATAATCCCATTTTCGCTTCTCACAGACGCACCCTTTGCGACGTGATCGTCTGGTCCCTGCTGCCTCTTATTTCTCACACCAAGCATGACTCATGTGGGATTAGAGTGTGCATCGACCATGGCATCCTATTATGGGCCGCCTCAGTGTGTAAGCCCCATGCCAGCAAACTACGTGGACTTTGATCCGTGCTAACGCATGGTATGTAGGAAGCCTCCACGAGGTTCAAGCCCACCACCTGGTCGTTCCGACCTCTCCACGTAGGTTCCCCGACCACCATGGGCCACCTCAGAGTGTAAGCCCCATATCGACCATGGGCTCTTCAGAGCGTAAGCCCCATATCCACTATGGGCCACCTCAGAGCGTAAGCCCCATAACCACTCTGGGCCACCTCAGAGCATAAGCCCCAGATTCCTCGCCCTGCATGACGTGAAACTGTATGCCCCCATCCCGCATGATGTTAAACTGTATCTCATCCCGCATGATTTTAAATTGTATTCCCCCTCTTGGGCCGTCTCAGAGCATAAGCCCCATGCCTCACACCCACATCTCATCCTGACTTCCCCCCCTCAACCCACGTGCCTTGGGAAGCTCATGCCCAAGCCCGGAGATCTTACTTCCTCCAGGCTCCAATCAATGCGTCCATTCTCACAGGTCGCCTCTTCAGGTGTCCCACCATATCATCGAATTATGCGGACTTTGATTCCCTTCCATGGGGATACGTAGGAAGCCTCCACAAGGTTCAAGCCCTTCACCCCATCATCCATCCTGATCCTTACCCAGGCCACCACATCCCGGTGAGATCATGCCACCCCATCCCACTCCATAGTATTCGGGAAGCCGCCCACGTGCTGGTCCCAACATCGGTGTTCCCCCTAGGGGTCCTTCAATCTGATCCACTCTCAGTGTTTCGATCAGTCGGATCCGTCTCTTCAAGATGTTAAACTCACGGCATACCCCGTGTTAAACATGGGAACCTTTGGAAAACCTCAGATGGTACACATTCCCTGCGTTCGATGTGGGATTCCTTGGGCTTCCGCACCCTCGAGAATCCATGTGATAAGGGACAGCAGAAAAAAGTTCCAATCCCCAGTGTCAAGACATGCCAACGACACCCCAACGTGACCATTCTCCTCACTGAAGGTTGCTTCCCCGACAAGACCCCTTGGAGCGTCTCGACGGAAGCAGTGTAATTAACTGGAGTCCATGCAGATATGGCACTGGGAACGAGCTTCACGAACCCATCTTAAATATATAAGGGAGACTCGGACTAGGTGATGAGCTCCGAGGAGGAATCCACGGAAGGAAGAACCAACATCCCATCATCCCGGTTTCGATCAAGGAGCAGACGTCCATGAATAAGGAACATATGTCGCCCGCCTTTGGAAAGCAGAAATGCAGGGAAATGAGCCGCGCGTCCTCCCATGCGTGACGGACACGTGCGCGTGCCCCAGCGTTAAAGCGCCAGGAACAGAAAATGGTGAACCCGATGTGAAGCTCTTCTCCTCAATACCGAGAAGGGTAGCGTTCAGGGTGTCAGAAGATTATCAAGTCACCAGGTTCAGGTACCTATCACCGAGACGTGAAACCCACTAGGGGTTGAGGCCGTCAGGATGTTGAGCACTCAGTTCTGCGGCATCGTCAGCATGGATCCCTCCCGCTGACCACGGAAGAAGGAATGACGATGGGCTATTGGTTGTCGATTTCTTTTCCTGTTAGTACTAATGGGTTCATCTCCCTTCTTCCAGGAATCAGATCACTGCATCCGGAGCTCGATCGCCACTTGCCCACCGGTGCAGGGGCAGGGGAAGTACCGACGCGGCTACCCCATGCGGTCTAGCCTTTTCCACAGTCACTCCGGCTCCGATTACCATGACTGCCGGGTGCTCTCGCCCCCCCCCCCCTGTCAGATATCATCCAGCGAAGGGTGATCAACGACCCTGTTCATAGGTACGATGAGGAAGGGATCATCCCCACCAGGGGCATGGCCTGTTTGGATCTAGAGGTGGTTGCGCCTCACTATCGTCGCCGCCCCCGAGGGCCGCACAGGGAGCCGCCGCTCCCCACTCCGATATTCAACCACTTTGGGAGCCTATCCCCGGAGCTCCTTGACACATCCGTCCCCTACGCCAATGAGGTGGGGGATGTCCAGGTTTGCCCAATCGGAGACCCTTCCTAGGGGTTAACAGCAAGAACCCCCACCGGGCTGCGTCGACGTCATCGCCCAACTCCCTGGGCCAAGGACCAGGCAATCATTGTGCCCGCACCACTGGCTCCAACCCATCTGACCCGATGCCAGCGTCGGGCACGAGCGGAATAGAATGCCCGTCCGGGGGAACCAACGTCAGCAACCATTGTGGCTCGAGCCACTACTAACTCCTGCTACCAGACCCCCGCACACCTTGAGCAGGGGCAGTCACATGCTCGATTGGGATCGAGGCCCTGACCACCCTACAGGTAGGTTGGGTCGACTGTCCCAGCCGCGGGCACATGCAATGGCCACCGCGGACCAATCCGCGGTAGTGCCACCCACCATGAAGGCTCATTCTGTTCCACTAATCTGGAAAGCCGAAGGCACCTTCAGGATAGTTACACTCTGGGTATGACTATTTCCTATGCCCACTGCACTGGTTATGAGGTCACTCCCCCTACCACTAGCCACGAGTATGGAGTCGTTGCGTATCCAGTCGCTCACTCACATGGAGGTCCTCCCCATGACCCTTTCGACATCTGTCCCGGTGCTTCCCACACCCCGGCCTCTAGTCCCCTCTGCCCCAGCACTATTGCGGCCAGGGGAATCCTTGACTAAAATCATCCTTACCCTGAGGATCCACCCAGGGGTAGGTAGGCGGGGCGTCGTCGTTGTAGGAGGAATTTTAGGGGAGTCCGGACGGAAATTAGACCAGTCCGTTTCTTGGACTCTGAGGCAGAATACGACTCGACAATGGAACCTCTCCCCCAACTCTTTGAGTCAAGGGAAGGGATGGGGATGTGGCACGTCAGTCTCGTACTCCCTGAATGTGAGATCCATATGATTCCCTCCTCCCTCTGAAGGTATATCCAGGAGGATGAGGACTTGGTGTACCCCCAGGGGGCAAACCCGCAGTTATCACTGGCCTCCCCGGAAGCACCTTCCACCTCAGTCAAGGAGGGTGGGGAACTTTTCTGGGGACCGACGGAAGAGTCGCAAGGCGACACACCCTCATCAAGCACTGACGCTGTGACAGGAGGCCCATTCACTGGCCCATCCTTTCGCGACATGGCAACCAGGGTACTGAAACTCTTGGAGGACGACTCAGGGATCGGCGACCAATCGGCCTGTTTGTCGTATTCCCCGCTGGCCAGCCCACCGGCCCGGCGACCTGCCTCAGCGCCATTTCTAGTTCCCTGTCCATTCTCGGTTGAAGAGTAGGGGAAGCAAGGTCCAGACCCCGAACCGGAGTCATGGAGCTTCTGGACCGTCCTCGCAGCGGGCCACTTCCCCGAGAAGTTTTGGCCGGTCGCAGGGTCGGATTTTGATATGCTAGAGTCACTCACCCCGGGAGAGTTTGAATTTTTCCGCCAGACTCTTCGGGTGACTCACTCCCGTCTTCGCCATCAGCGAGTGCCTTATCCTGAGATTCAATCACATCTCGAGGATATCGGTGAGTAGTGTCGTCAGGTCGACTTGGCAGCGCTCCCTGCGGTTCGACACCCCGAGTCACTTGGCCACCACAGGGCCCTCCAGTAACAATGCATCCAGATTTTTCAAGTACTCCGCAAGGTTATTGAGGAAGCCACCCCCCACGCACACGTCCACGGATGGGGGAAGTACGCTGCCCTTCTTGTCTGTGCGATCCGCCGATAGCCCGACTCACTGGGCGGCCTTGAGGGAACGTCGTCGGGGGCAGTGGCAGTCAATATGGCTGACCTTTCAGATAAGGGAAACAGTGTGGAGCTCCTCGATGGGGACTCACCCCCTTAGGACAATCCACTACTGGACCCATCTGGGAGGATTACTTTCCACCATAGGAGCCTCCTAGGTCTCCCCACACCCACTGAGGCATTAACACTGATCCGAAACATCGGCAAGGGTAAAGAGCATGTCGGGGCTATCAAGCTCGCTGACCCATCTGCCTCGGTGCAGAAGGCAGAGGAAGACTCCGAGAAGGCCACGCTATGCCAACAGCTTGCTGAGAAAAAGAGGCTGGTTGATGAGCTCTTGTCTGAACGCATTGCAGAGCGGCAGCCTGACTACGGTAATCCTAGGCCTGGATAGCAGGGGCATAAGTACCTACCCCTTGCCGAGATTCCCCCGGGCAACCGCGACCATGTCACGTTCGCCAACAGGGGAGAGGCCAGAGCCCATGGAAAGAGGGCACGATATGTCTCGCCGAACCCACCCGAGCGGCGGGATCACCTGGGGGACCCTTCTCGGTTTCCTCCCGCTGCCCCAAGAGTCGCTCCGCCAGCTGCCCCGTGAGCTACTGAGCTTGAATACCGGATTGAAGAGCCCGAAAATGCTCTTGTGGTTAGAGATCCCCATCAGGACAGGAATCTACATCCAGACGATCTGATGGAAGTACTCATCGTCCGCTTGGAGGCCCTGGAACCTCGGCAGGTGGCAATCCCACTGGATGGCAAGCCATAACCAGCATGGGTGGATGATATGCCGGCCCCGCCGGGATTTGGGAACCCCACTTTCGCCCCCTTTAATGGGACCGGAGACCCGCCACAACACCTGTCCCACTTCAACTCAAGGTGCGGGCCTATGTTAGGGACTCCGGCGCAGCAGGAGGCAGCCAAGCTCCGTTGCATCGTTCAGACACCGGAACGACCAGCATTCGTCAAGTACAGCCAGCTCCCTATTGGATCTGTGACTAGCTGGGAGGACCTTCACCAGAAATTCCTCTACTAGTTCAGTTCCACAACTCGAAAGATGAACATTGCAGACCTCTTCAGGTGCAAACAAAGGCCCGATGAATGGGTCGCGGACTTCGTCGCCTAGTGGAAGGGGCTCACTCACTCCCTTGACATGCCACTAAATCAGGAGCAATTACAGACAATGTGTGTAGGGAACATCAAGGAAGAGTTGTTTCCTTCTCTGATCACTTAGAATTACCCTGGAGGGTTCCAGGATTTCTCAGACAAGGCTCAGCGCCTTGAAGAATCCCTGCAACAGGCCAGTCAGGCACGCCCGCTGCCTCCTGTAATCCCTGCAAGAAGAGCCTCCAGAGCTGAGCCCGCTGCTGTAGCCCAGATAGAGGCCCCTAGAAAGCTAGAGTTGCTACTAGTAAGGCCAGCTCAACATCCCCATAGGGGTCCACCCCCACGGGCACAGCCTCCGGCCCAGCAGTGACTGCCTCCAAATCGGCAGGCGCCTCCGCATAACGCGCCACCACCACCCAGGTGAGATAATCAGGCTCCGCCTCCTTGGCATACTCCTCTGGCCCCTGATCATGGTCAGCCTTCAGGATCCCCCTTTCTAGATAGAAGGAATCGGACTTACTCGTTTGACGAGGCCCAAGTCCCCAGTTATTTCCGTAGCGCCTTGGAGGAGAGGATCGTGCGGTTTCCTGAGTGCCGGAAGCTAGAAGAGGCACGTCTCACTGATCACCCTAACTACTGCCCTTATCAACGGACCCTGGGACACACCATCCAGCGATGCTATGTGTTCAAGGACTGGATCCATGACCAGATTGACAACAACATAGTCAGGTTGGGCCCGACCCCGGCGCAGGTGGCAGGTGTCTTCGTGAGATCAGATGGCAGCAGTGACAAAGAGGATGAGTGGGAACAGGTTGCCGACTGTGGGTCCCGAAAGTATAACGACTGGATGTCCCACATGATGGTCACCCGTGCCCATGGCATCATCCGTGCCCACCTGAGTCAGCCAGAGCCCTCAGAATCTGCGAGCACCACTTTGGCATCGTCGTCCCAGCCTACCTCTTCCCAGAAGAGCAAGCGGCGGTGCAAGAAGAAAGAACGCACCCTACCAGTGCCGCAATCTTCCCACATGCTTGGAGATTTTATGCCCCCAGAGATGGGGATCCCTCCAAGACTCCATCCAGTAGTGGATGACTCCTCGAGTGAAAGCCCGGGGTACGCTTCGGTTAACACCGTAGAGTTGGTAAATCCATTTTTGACTCCCGACGATGAGGAACGCCAGGTATACCACCCCAATGTCCCCAACCATCGCCAACGTCGGTGGAGCCGTGGCTACGTGAATTTCTGGGGCACGAAAGTCGTCACCTCCAGTCAGGTCGTGCACGCTATTGAGACCAGGCACAAGCCTGATATAGAGATCAGCACACGCGGCCCCCTCACCCAGTGTTGAAAGGTTCGCCTCCACCACCGTTTGTGTTGTTGGATCAGGCGGGACCACCTCGTCCGTGTCGCAACCAGCCCTGCCCTGCCACCGGCCAACTATAGCCTTCTGGTCCTAACACAGAAGCCACCTCCCGGGATTCGACTAGTGAACAGCGAGACGTGCCTAGTACCAGTCAGTCGCCGGTCTCACCGGCAGGGCCCGTCATGCCTCCAATCGCAGAGCGGCCTCCTGTAAGCAGAAGCTCGCATTTGGCTCGAAAGTATGATGTTCTGAAGCACCTGGCCGACATTCTGACAAGGCTTTCTATCCTTGAGGCCCTTAGCCTATCATATGAAATGCATGAGGCGCTTGCTGAGGCTCTAAGGATCCCCCTCCAGTTTGAGACGGAGGTGGCGGCCGCGGAAGCCTTCCACACTGAGGTGATTGAGGATGCCGAATGTCAGGAGTTTATCTTGTTTTTCGGTGAAGATGAAGACCTTCCCATACAGGGGCACATTCTACCATTGTACATCACCGACCAGTTCAATGGCGTCGAAGTTCACTACTGTCTTGTTGACACGGGTTCCGGGATTAACCTAATCCCAACTCGGACATTGAGGAAACTGGGGTTGTCTGAGGATGATTTAACTCCCTCCGACCTCAGGATCCAGGGGTATGACAGGACCGAGCAAACTCCACTCGGCAAGATTCGTCTGAAGACCCAGTTCAGCGGCCTAATTTCCAATACCGAATTCATGGTTGTCTATCAGGACACCGCCTACAATGCGTTGATGGGCAGGTCGTGGCTCCACCTTCATGCAGCAGTCCCCTCATCGCATCACCAGTGCCTCAAATACTCCCTTAAGGGTCGATTGGTCATGCTCCAAGGAGATGCATCTCCTTTTGCCTCTTGTGAAGCACGTTATCTGGACGCTGACTATTACAAGAGAAAGGAAAAGAAGATCATAGAAGGTGAGGTCGAGCCCGCCACTGTCGCAAGTGATCCCTGGGCAGGTTTGGATGATGTATATGTATTCCCAATCCATCGGTTGGAGGCCACGACCCCTGACATGGGGCAGTGCTTTGTTGTTTCGGGTAACAGAAGAAGGAATATTTCTGGGACCAAGCGATGGTGGAAAATCACCTCGTACTCTTACACCAACTAGGCTCAGGTGATCCCCGAGCCCCCTACGCCTATACGATATCGGGACGTTGGGCTCATGGAAATGACAGTATGTCATACGTGTCTGTTTCACCGGGCCGGAATCGATCGGCTCAAGCTATCGCGCCACTACTGCTTTGATGTCATAAAGCGTGGCCCATTGGGCCAAAGGCCATATGGGATTGGATCAACCGCCTTTTTCGCCATGGTCTCCGTAGTGCATGGGTCCCCTGACGTGACGACCTCTGCCGCCCAAGCCGACACCAGCTTCACATCAGGGTCTGGCAGCCCCGAAACGGCTCCCCCCGTGGATGATCCCACCACAAGTGGAGAGGAGGTCCTGGAAGATGATCCTCCTGCCTTTGAGGAGGGTGTCCCCACCACGGTCGACGAGTTAGTGCAGGTGAACCTCGGTAGCGAGGTGGACCCGAGGCCCACATTGGTCAGCGCCGCTATGCCCCCCGAGGAACGGAAACGGTACGCAGACTTCTTCAGACGGAACCATGATGTGTTCACCTGGAGTTATGACGAGATGCCAGGACTAGATCCTCAGGTAGCCATCCACTGCCATGGCCTTCCAAAAAACCATCGCGGGTTCAAGCAGCCTCCCAGAAAGATTCACCCCTCTCACGGTGCCATGGTTGAGGCTGAAGTTGATAAACTCATCAAGGCCAACTTCGTTAAGGAAGTACAGTACCCCAGGTGGCTGGCCAACATTGTGCTAGTCAGGAATAAGAACAGGCAGATCAGGGTCTGTATCGACTTCCCCGATCTCAATCACCACTGTACGAAGGATGATTTTCACCTTACCGTGACAAAGTTGTTCATCGATGCCATGACCAGGTTCCAAACCCTCTCCTTCATGGATGGGTACTCCGGGTATAACCAGATCTGGATGGCCCCCGAGGATGAAGAGTTCACTGCCTTCAGGGCCCCCCAGGGTACTTTCTGCTACCAGGTTATGCCCTTCGGCCTAAAGAATGCAGGTGCCACCTATCAACGGGCCATGCACCACATATTCAAGCCGATTCTCAGGATGCGGGTGGAGTATTACGTGGATGATCTAGTGGTTAAATCTCATCACTGCCAGGACCTTCTCAATGACCTTGAGAAAGTGTTCGGCTACCTCAGTTCTTGCCACTTGAAGATGAACCCGTTGAATTTTTCCTTCGGGGTCACCTCCAGAAAGTTTCTTGGCTTCATTGTTAGGTATCGAGGCATCGAGATCGACCCAGAGAAGATCAAGGCCATTAGTCAGATTCCTCCCCCAAATAATATTCGGGAGCTGAGAGGTCTTCAAGGCCACTTAGCCTATATACACCGATTCATTGCGAATATGGCCGGCAAGTGTAAGCCCTTTTCTCGGCTCATGAAGAAAGTCACCGCCTATGAATGGGATTAAGAGTGTTAGATCGCTTTTGAGGAAATCAAGAAGTACCTGCTTCAACCTACGGTCTTGATGCCACCTGTTTCCGGAAAGCCGCTGGTCCTTTACGCGACCTCCCTGGAGCGATCCCTCGGCGCACTTCTCACCCAGAAGAATAATGAGGGAATATTTAATAGCCTCTACTACCTCTGCCGAATGCTCCTCGACGCTAAAATTAAATATTCTTCCATCGAGAAGAGATACCTGGAACTCGTATTTTCCATGCAGAAATTGTGGCACTACTTGCAGCACCATGAGGTACAACTGGTCTCTCGGGTAGACCCGTTGAAATACATCCTGACCCGACCAATGTTGAACAGCTGATTGGCACGCTGGGCGGTGATCCTCTAGCAGTTCGACATCAGGTTCATACCTTAGAAGGCCGTCAAAGGACAGACATTGGAAGACTTCTTAACTGCCCACCCAACCTCTGTGGACCAGCCATTGGATCTAGGCTTTCCTGATGAGACAATCCTCTTAGTCGATCACGCCATCCCATGATGGCAGTTGCACTTTGACGGTGCCTCCCGGAGCCCCACCGATAGAAGGCTCAATGATCCTAGGCTTAACAGAGTGGGCCTTGGTATCATCTTCATCACCCCGGAGCAAGTCGTTCTGCCGTATTCATTCCTGTTGTTAGAAGGCTCCACCAACAATGAGGCAGAGTATCATGCCCTCATTATTGGCCTCGAGTTGGCTCTCGAGATTGACGTACCCCATCTATAAGTAAAAGAGGACTCCGAGCTAGTCATCAATAAGGTCAATGGTGACTATGCTGTTAGAAAGCCAGAACTTGTGCCATTGCTGGAGTGCACCCCCCGTCTAATAGCTAAGTTCCCCTCCCGGCCAAAGGTCGTTCACATTCCCCGGTCACAGAACAGTCGATCAGATGCTTTGGCCAGCCTGGCCGCATCACTTGCGGAGCCCGAATATGATGACCTAATCATCCATGTGGCGCACCAGAGAGTCATTGCTCATGTTATTCTGGAGGGTGATTGTGGACTGCGAGTGAACCATCTCACCTCTAGTGCCCCTACGCTAGGATCCCCAAGAGCTTCAGGTGCGGTAATCGAGACAGTTCATGACTGGAGGACGCCCTTGGTTGAATATCTCCAGCACGACAATCTTCCGCCGGACCGAGCCGAGCGAGAACGAATCCAATGCCGCGCGCCTCAGTTCACCCTTCAAAGCAGTCCCAGCCTTGAGCATCTCCTTTATAGGTGCAGATTTTATGGTGTTATCCTCTGTTACCTTCAAGGAGTCGAGATCCCACGGGTCATGCAAGAAGTGGATGCTGGTTCCTGTGGCGCCCGCCAGGCCGGGTCGAAGTTGCCTCACCAGATTCGGAGGATGGGATACTTCTGGCCCTCCATGATCCACGACTGAAGAGTGTATGCCACAAGGTTTCATGCATGCCAAGTTCATGCTAACTTTGTGCATCGGCCACCATAGCCTCTCCATACTACCAATTTTTCTTGTCCCTTTGCAGTCTGGGGGTTGGATGTCGTAGGGTCGTACCTGCCGGGGACGGCCCGCCAGTGCCGGTTCATCTTAACCACTACAGATTTCTTCTCGAAGTGGGAAGAGGCAATCCCACTCAGGGAATTCAAGGCCTGTTCTATCACTGACTTCGTGAGCTCCAATATCATATATCATTTGGGAGTACCTCACGCTATCCTCATGGATAACGGAACCAACTTCCGAGCAGCCGAGCTGAAGAAATTGTACGCTAAGTACAACATTCACTCTAACCACACCTCCGGATACCATGCGCATGTGAATGGATAGATTGAGGCATTTAAAAAAACCCTCTATATCATTCTGTAAAAGATGGTTGGTCAGAACAAGAAAAGTTGGCCGGAAAAGCTCCCCAACGCCCTCTGGGCTTATAGGACGACGACTCGTAACTCCACCCAGGTGACTCTGTATTCCCTGGTATACGGAGCTGAGGCCGTCCTGCCCATCGAGATCCAGTTTCCCTCATTATGCACGGCAGTCTACGACCAGCAAGCGATGGATAGAGTTGTCGAAATCCGTCTAGACAAATTGGAAGCATTGGACGAAAGTAGGCTTCATGCTTTACATAACTTGGAAAGGCATCAGAGCAGGATGGCTCGAGCTTTTAATAAGAAGGTTCGCCTCCGCTCCTTCTTGGAAGGTGACCTGGTGCTGGCTCTTAGAGCGCCAATGATTCCTGGCAGGAAACCACCCAAGATGGAGCCCAAATGTGAGGGGCCTTTTATTGTCCATAAGGTCTATCCCAATGGTGTGTATTCCCTGGTGACTATGGATGGTTAGCGCGTAACTCCTCCCACCAACTCCAGGTTCCTGAAGAAGTACTTTTCCTAATCCTCCTGTGGTCCCGCATGACCTTGAACTGTACGGTCCCGCATGACCTTAAACTGAACTTGGTCCCTCATGACCTTAAACTACACTTGGTTCTGCATGACCTTAAACTGTACGGTCCCGCATGACCTTAAACTGCACTTGGTCCCGCATGACCTTAAACTACACCTGGTCCTGCATGACCTTAAATTGTATAGTCCTGCATGAACATAAACTGCACTTAGTACCACATGACCTTAAACTGCACCTGGTCCCGCATGACCTTAAACTGCACCTGGTCCCGCATGACCTTAAACTGCACCTGGTCCCACACGACCTTAAATTGCACCTTGGTCCGAGTTCTAAGACCTAAAACTATGATCCGTATTTCATCCAACATGACGTTAAACTGTGCTTCTAGAAATACGTGTGGCTTGATTCCTATCTTTATGGGATACGTAGGGTCGCCTGAACACTTAGATTTTAGGTCCAGCCCCGTCTCTTATGAGATCCCACGATCTCCCGGTTTCCTCGGTCTTTTGGCCTGCCCTTTCCTCGGGAATCTGCCATCTTTTGGCCGCTCTCAGACTAAGCCCTTTGACCCTCTCCATTGGTCTTCTAATGTGTTTAGAGTACTCTGCTCTAGGACCTGGAGTGTCAGATTCAACCTAGACAAGTTTTTGTCCACTTGTCAAGCTTCGTGTTCCCCTTCATTCAGGCCCCACAATCCTTTACACCAGGAGGGACCCCCAAGAACGGCCTGGATACAATGCCTAAGGGCTCTCCTACCATCACGGGCCAACTCCCCTGAGGATTTTGGGTGACAAATTGATACAAATCTCGTGTTGCAAATGTGGTCAGTAGTTGATGCTCATTTGTTTGCCCCTACTTCTAGGCTAACGCGATAGGATGCTGTGTTGCGAACGTGGTCAGCAGTAATCCTCAGTCGTCACGCCGGCTTCCTCGGGTCTTGAATATTGGTTGCATGATTAACATTGTGTTCTGCTCCACCATGTCAAGGTGGAATCTCGACACTCTTTATACTAACCCTCAGTACACCCCCACACATCAGACAGACTGAGCTGCGTAACGGTGTCTCTCGGGGCTCCCGCGATCTGAGCGCTAGAGTATGTGCTTGGGTTTCTTCTTTACAGGTTGCGTGCAACTTTACCCTCATCCCCATGGGGAACGAGGAGTTTCCCAGACATTGTGTTTCGGGCCCAGCGTAGCTGGGAGCTAGAATCTCCTACCCCCCAGATTGTTGAACCCTCGTAGGCCCCTTTGGCCCGAGGCTCCTCTCTCGGAACCGCGCGCGGTGATGGTATGGGATTACGCCCTCACCCGCATCAGGAATGCTTTATTGCATCGTACATGTTCCTCTTGGTCCAAACCATACGACCTTAAACTGTGCTGTTGGTCCAAGCCATATGACCTTAAAATGTGTTGTTGGTCCAAACCTTACTACCTTAAACTGTTTTGTTGGTCTAAGCCTTACGACCTTAAACTGTGTTGTCAGGTCCAAGCCTTATGACCTTAAATTGTGTTGTTGGTCCAAGCCTTACGACCTTAAACTGTGTTGTTGGTCCAAGCCTTGCGACCTTAAATTGTGTTTCCAGGTCCAAACCTTACGTCCTTAAACTGTGTTGTTGGTCCAAACCATATGACCTTAAACTGTGTTGTTGGTCCAAACCTTACGACCTTAAACTGTGTTGCCAGGTCCAAGCCTTATGATCTTAAACTGTGATGTTGGTCCAAGCCTTACAACCTTAAACTGTGCTATTGGTCCAAACCATATGACCTTAAACTGTGCTATCGGTCCAAACCTTACGACCTTAAACTGTGTTGTTGGTCCAAGCCATAGGACCTTAAACTGTGCTGTTGGTCCAAGCCTTACAACCTTAAACTATGCTGTTGGTCCAAACCATACGACCATAAAGTGTGTTGTTGGTCCAAACCATACGACATTAAACTGTGCTATTGGTCCAACCACGCGACCTTAAACTGTGATGATATCGTTCTGGCCGCACGACGAAAAATGGCACCTCATTGTGATGACCTCCCCATGGGGGACATCACGCCAGGTATTGGTCAATTACCATGCCTCTTGTCAACGCCTGTTATGGCTTGATTATTGTGGAGACACCAGGAATTTCTACCTTAGGCTAGTCGCCCCACAAAAGAAAAACCACTTACCATAAAGAACAAACAAGATATATCAAATTCCGGTTCTTTTGGTGTGAGGGCTAGACCTGCACGACTCCTTCGTCCTTTCCACAGGTGCCATATCGTGCCATGCTGCCTTTCAAGAACTATGTATGGCTTGATTCTCATCCTTATGAGATACGTAGGAGCACCTGGGAACTTCCCCGCAGGCCCAGCCTAACTTTTTGTGTTCGGTCTCTCGGCCTAAATTCGTCCCCAGTAGCACATAGTAAGCATGGATTTTCCCCATTCACGTTGGTTTTTGCAACCGCTTTACCGTGTGTCTCCCATTCCCCTTCTTCTTTGGTCCGAGTTCTAAGACTGTAAACTAAGACCCTTGTCTTTTCACGACTTGGTCTCTCTTGTGGGATTATACGATGTGGGGTGGGATTATGTCCTCCTTCACGTCAGGTTACTCGTTGTGTCGTGCCTATCCCCAGATGAGATGTGTCCCCCATCCCACATGATGTTAAACTATATTTCGTCCAACATGACATTAAACTGTGCTTCTAGAACTACGTTTGGATTTATTCTCATCCTAATGAGATATGTAGGAATTCCCAAACATTTGGTCTTGGGTTTAGCCCTAGTGATTACCAAACCCCGTCCCTCCATATTGTCGGCCCCTCGGCCTGACATCATGGGAAGTGGTGTAATCGTGAAATTTACCCCGAATAAGTTCGGGATGCCCCATAGAAATAATGGGAAGCGACAGTTCTCCCACTAGAGAGGTCCTTCCTGGAAATTGGGACGACCTGTGATCTGGTTGGTACATCCGCCTAATGTGCCTCCTCCACGGTGGCTCAATTTCGGGAGTGTTGGACCCTGTTCGAACAAACCACCACTCCGCCTTCCACGCTTTTCATGCCCCTTTATTTGGATCCTCATTCTCTTTCATGTTTGATGGGACCCCCTAATAGTATGGATGATAGACCTACGGTCCACCTACTGTCCTGGGCCAACGTTTCGGAGGACTGGTCATGTTTAACGGGACCCCCTAACAGTATGGATGATAGACTTTGGTCTCCCTGCTACCACAATATGGATGATAGACCTTTGGTCCACCTATTGTTGAAATATGGATGATAAACCTATAGTTCGCCTGCTGTCCTGGGCGAACGTTCCGGGAAACTGACCGGCGATATTTGAGTTAGGCCCCGTGTTACGAACATGGTCAGTAGTCATCCCTCAATTATTGTCCCCACTCCAGGACAACACGGTATGGATACTGCATTTCCATCATGGTTAATAGTTATCCTCCATCATCGTGCCCCACATTGTTCCGAATTTGGGTAGGGTGAGTCACCTTTCCTTTCCATCTCCCAATGTTCAGATGGATTTCAATGCCCCCGGCATTGCCCCACTTGTGTGTCAGAGCACATTGAGAAGGTGATATATCAATCGGTCTGAGGTCTTCTCCTTAGAAATCCAGGCCCAATTTTGGATGACTGAGGCTTGGTCAATGCCCCACAGTTGGACGAAATGATAGCACGAGTATCCTTTGCCTCTCGCGTTGGGTGCGACCCACAAGAGCTTAGGGGTGATTTGTTACTCATTTCAGAATTATGGTGTAGCATATTAAACCAAGGGTATAGATGAATGTATTTGGCCATGTATTGGATTGAGATGATGAGAAGTACAAGAAAGAGGTTCATGAGATGGCCAAAACAAAGCCCTTAAGGATCAGCGTGCTGAATCAACCTTTCCAGTGCTACTACCCTTTGGCTGGTAGCCTCCAGGACCGCTTCTCGCTCCTTGAAGACTCTCTCCTCATCATCCACCACAGAGCACATCTCGCCAATCCTAGATTGTGCCCACGCCCGCTCGGTTCGAAGTACGGTCATCTGGTGACTCGCCTCCATCAGTTGTTCATGCGCGTCAGCCAGCTGGGCCATCAGTTGCTCCACAAGCTCAGAGCATGTTGCAATGAAGGCCTACTTATCTTCCATCTGCACTTAGAGGTGCCGGACCTCCCACTCCTCCCTCAGCAACTCTCAGGCGCTCGCCGATCTTTCTCGACACTAGGCAACGTCGGTGCGCCAGCTACTCTCACGTATCTTCTTGGCCATGTAATCATGGACCGTCAGATGAAGGTGCTGAGCATCAGCCCCTCCGGCGTACAGGAAGCTTAGCCAGGTCTGGAGTGATCCCATCTGCCTTAGCCAATCCGAATGAGGCTGTCTAAGAAAGAGCTGGATAGACTTCCACCCTTTGTGTCGTGTCATCCAGCTCTCCTCGAATGCCTCTGAGTCCGATTCATCTACCTCCTCAGGGTCAACAGGTCGGTATGTAGGGAAGGTAACCAACAGATCGGCAGCAGGATCTGCCTCAGGGATGTCTTCGTGAGGAATAGGATCCTCGAAGTCTGGGAGACCTTCCTCTCTCGCCCCAGCAGCGACAATGCCTCCGTCATCTTCCAGCCTCGCCTCAAGAACAGTGTCGCTGGTGTTCGCTGCCCCCTGCTCACCAATTTCCAAGGTTGACTCAGTGTAGGGAGCATGTTCTGAATGAGGTGGTATGCCCGCCACTAGTCTTCTCACGGACGGCTCGGGCTCCGCAACCTGATGACCCTCCAATGTTGAGATCACTGCGTAAGGCGTACGTTGATTAGTTGGGATCTTTTGATAAGAAGCGCCATTAGTGAAGCGTGAGACTTACAGGAGTCCAGAGTGTCGGTCTCCAGTGTTTCGACCGCTACAGGAGCTTCCATGATGGGAGACCCCTCTGCGCTTGTTAATTCAATGATGGGTGTAGGATCCCCATCCTATCCCACCAGTTCCTCTCCTCCCTCCTCTAGTGGGGACACCCGTCCAGCACTCACCTGCTCCAGAGTGAGGCATAGAGATGGTTTGGAAATTGAAAAGGAGAATGGATGAAAAAGGGAAATGAATGAGGATATAGACAAACCTCGAGTATCTCGATTATGTCGAGATCAGAGCCGATAATCTCGCCGCTCTCTCAGAGACTCCCTTGGTAGGTCGCCCCCTGTGACCCCTCACCTTCGGGTTCTCCTTATTCTACATCTTCTCCTTAGCCTTCATCTTCTCCGGTCTCCTCCTCCCCCTCCGACTCCTCGTCATTGTCACCTTCTCCCGGCGACATCAGTTCTGGATCATGCTCCTGGATGAGCATCACTTTCACTAGGAAAGGTGGCTCCGTACATCGAGCCCATTGGCACGCGTATGTGTCCATGGCCGTCAGATAAGCATGCCGCTGATGGAAATTTACCCAGTCGGTAACTCGAACAAGCCCGACCTCTGGCAGGTGGATCCCGTTTTGCATTATCTTCTGCCAGATGGCTTCAATGCTCAGCGATTGCCGTAGGGTCATCCAGACCGACCACAGTGCCGGGAGGATTGCATCTTGGGAAGGTTTGAGCAGGTATCTTATCTACATCCTGGGAAGCTCCCTGGCTGCCTCATGTGACCCCCCTATGGGCAACGAGGTCACGGTGGCGTTGTGTGATGTTCCCATTGTTGAAGTCCCGGCCTGCGCATGCCTCGCTGCCTGAAGCACCCCAGGTTACCCCCTTCCAGCAGAACCTTGCCTTCTCCCCCGTCACCCAGTTTCCACGCGAGTAACCTCAAGTTGCCGGACTCACTTGAGTAAAGGCCCCTTAGGGTACGCGATGGTCCAGTGTTTGGCATACTCAGTTTCTAGGCCAACATCAACCCCGGTGGGAGGAAGAGTAATGATGTCGCCAGAGCCGACACTGGTAAACATCAACCACATCTGGCGTAGAACGCAGGGATTCTTCTCCTACCAGAGATCCTTGAATACCTTCTGCAGCATTCATTGGAGGCAACCGAATTGCCTAGCAAATCAGGATGGCACGTAAAGCTCGCAGATCACCTTCCCGTCGATCAGAGCCACGAGCACCCCGCCTCGAATGTTCTAGAAATACTCCTACTATTCCAGAGAGCCTCGCCCATTGTCCACCATCTGGATGACCAGGGTGGGGAACGGGCTGAAGTGGAATTTTCTATGGTTTCCAATGTGAATTCTCATGCCCTCCTCATTGAGCGTCATCGGCGCCACCCCGGAGATGTTCAGCAAGGATGGCCAAAATTCGGAAGGAATTCCGCGCTGCCAGAGCGTTTTTACGCGTAGCCACAGATGCAATTTCACGCACAAGAGCGATAAGCCTATCGCACGGAAAAGCTGGAGTACGGACTTGGGACCCAGCACCCTTTTTTATATGTGAGGCCTGGGTTCTGCACCGCGTGGAAAGGAAATTCCACGCTGATTCGTTGTTTTGTGTGTCGTGGGGGTTGTTTGCGCGCTAAGCGCCCAGGAGTGGCCCTGCTTCGGCGTTTCGACGTTTCCCTCAGAATCCGACCGTTGTGACCTCTCGCCGATCCAATTCCAAAGGGGGGCATTTGTAGACGCCGAAAAAATGGTCCGTAACTCCTAGAGGAAGTTTCAAAATGGAAAAGCGAAGTCATATTCGGAATCAGAGGTCGGATCCGGAGGCCCGGGAAGTGGTGCGTGAAATAAAGGAGGACTTGCGTGAAATAATTATGTGCACGCGATGCATTCCCGGGATTCACGTAATCGAGCCAATGGCGTGCACAATTTTGTGTGCCTCGGTTCTGCGCGGTGAAGCCTTGCACGCCGACGGTTCCCATCGTGTAAACTTTCACGCGCCACCTGGATTCCATGCCGGTCGATGCCTATAAATAGAAGGCGACCCCAACCGGTTTGGGTTTGGGGAATTCGGAACGGCTCCCATGCGCGCAATTCGACTCCCCCCGTGCACAATATGACTTCCAGGTAATTCCCCTTTTCATGTAACCTTGCCCCAGGGTTCGCCTTTGCGTGCAACTCCACTATCTTAAGTGAATTTTCCCGCTCCTCCAGGTACTTCCCTTGCACGCAATCCTTACCCCTTACACACAATACCCTTCTATGTGCGCAATACCTTGTGCGCAATCACCTATCCGTGCAATTCTCTGGCCCTATTGCGCGTCATCCCGGTGTTTTTCGCGCAAACCTTCTTTTTGCGCGCAACACCCAGGACCCCTTTACTTTGACGTCCCTTGGGTGCCTTTCAGCACCGGCACTTGATGTCTCCCTTTCCAAGCATGTGCGCCATGTGTTTTTTCCCCGTACGGCCTTCCAGGCTCGTATGAAGTAACCTCATGGTCCCTTGGGCGGTGTTTCCCGTTACGTTTCTTTGTCTTATGCTTCTCCGCATAGGCACGCTAACAGCTATTTCTTCTTCGCATAGCCACACTAACGTGGACCCCTCAATGGTTCGCCCGGTGGCCCCCTTTCATCACGGCCTTGCCGATGACTTCCCTCCCACAAGGGGTAGAGGGCATTGGGCATGTAATCCCTAGGGGTGTGGAGCGAACCCACCTCGTCCAAGCTGTAGGATGTTAAACAACTAAGCACCTCGTCCTTAACACATGACGTTAAACTGTGGTCCGACCCCGTGCTTCGCACACAGGGTCCCCCCGTCTCGGACATTCTTTATGCCCACTCGTCTCCACAAGAATGGAATATTCCTCACATGGAATTAGATCCTCCTTGTCGGAGTGGTGTTTGTCCACGGGGGAAGTGTTGCCTCATAGGGTAAGCCCCTAGCCTCTCTTACGGAAGGTTGCACTCATGCACCTCTGTACTTCCCCCCTGCCAAGGCCAGTGGAGTCCCTTTCCCACTGCACTTTGTCACACCACGGGCCTCCATCCTGGAGTAAGCCCCGGAACCCAGGGCCTCTAACCACGCGTAAGCCCCTATTTCCTCTTTGGTCCGGTCAATGCGTAAGCCCCTTTCCGCTTCTCATAGACGCACCCTTTGCAACGTGATCCACTGGTCCCTGCTGCCTCTTGTTTATCACACCGAGCATGACTCACGTGGTCTTAGAGCGCGCATCGACCATGGAATCCTCTTATGGGCCACCTCAGAGCATAAGCCCCATGCTAGTGAACTACGTGGACTTTAATCCGTGCTAACACATGGTACGTAGGAAGCCTCCACGAGGTTCAAGCCCACCACCTGGTCATTCCAACCTCTCCATGTCGGTTCCCCGACCACCATGGGCCGCCTCAAAGCGTAATCCCCATATCCACCATGGGCCACCTTAGAGCGTAAGCCCCATATCCACTGTGGGCCTCCTCAGAGCGTATGCCCCAAATCCACTCTGGGTATCCTCAGAGCGTAAGCCCCGAATTCCTCATCCCGCATGACGTTAAACTATATTCCCCTGTCCCGCATGACGTTAAAATGTATCTCATCCCGCATGACATTAAACCGTATTCCCCCTCTTGGGCTGTCTCAGGGCATAAGCCCCATGCCTCACACCCACGTCTCATCCTGACTTACCCCTCAAGCCCACGTGCCTTGGGAATCTCATTCCTTAGCCCAGAGATCTTACTTCCTCCAGGCTCCAATCCATTCATCCATTCTCACATGTCACCTCTTCAGGTGTCCCACCGTATCATCGAACTACGCGGACTTTGATTCCCTACCATGGGGATACGTAGGAAGCCTCCATGAGGTTCAAGCCCGTCACTCCATCATCCATCCTGATCCTTACCTGGGCCACCACATCCCGGTGATATCATGCCACCCCATCCCACTCCATAGTATCCTAAAAGCGACCCACGTGCTGGCCCCAACATCGATGTTCCCCCTAGGGGGTCCTTCAATCTGATCCACTCTCAGTGTTTTGATCAGTCTGATCTATCTTCAAAAGATGTTAAACTCGCGGCAAACCCCGTGTTAAACATGGGAAGCTGAGGAAAACCTCAGATGGTACACATTCCCCGCGTTCTATGTGGGATTCCTCGGGATTCTGCGCCCTCGAGAAGCCCTGTGATAAGGGACAGAAGATAGACATGCCAATCCCCAGTGTCAAGACATGACAACGACACCCAAACATGACCATTCTCCTCACCAAAGGTTGCTGCCCCGACAAGACCCCTTGGAGCGTCTCGATAGAAGCAGCGTAATTAAATGGCGTCCATGCAGATATGGCGCCGGGAATGAGCTTCACGAACCCATCTTAAATCTATAAGGGAGACCCGGACTAGGTGATGAGATCTGAGGAGGAATCCATGGAAGGAAGAACCAGTATCCCATCATCCCAGTTTTGATCAAGAAGCAGACGTCCCTGAATAAGGAACGGATGCTGTCCGCATTTGGAAAGCGGGAATGCAGGGCAACAAGACGCGCATCCTCCCATGCGTGACGGACACGCACGCGCGCCCCGGCATAAAAGTGTCGGAAACAGACTATTTTCACTTTCCATATTTCTTTTTACATATTAGTTACCTCCTGTGGACTAATGTTCTATCTACTACAGATATTTTATTTATAATTTTTTTTAAGGAATCCAAACTTCCAATCACTATCTTACAAGTTTCCCAATGGAATGAATTTCACCATATGGATCTCTAAATTCTATAATTTAAAATTCATAAATTTTCATTCCATTGTTGTCGATGCTATACTTTTTATATCTCCAATGTTGTCTTCTATAACATTGGAGAAACTCTATCATTTTATGTGTGGGGAGTCTTTGTTGAAATTTTTTGTTGGTACACATAAATTGTTTTCTTGTTTTAACTTGTCTAGTAAAAATTTTACATTGAAAGGATTCTTTAACATGAAATTTCATTATGCACATTTAAATATAATATAATGTTTGTTTAGATATTTTTTAAATTAATTTTTTATCCTTGTTTATATTTTTAGCATGATATTTGATTTGCATAATTTAATTCTAATTATTGATTCATGGTATTTTTTTGATTGAATTGTTATTGGATATTATTCCCTAAGTAATTTCTAGTTAGTTTAGACTTTGATTCTTGATAGAATTATTAATCTACATTGTAATATTCTTTTCTGTGTATATTTCTTGAGAGATACCTAAGACATGTAAACCTACCAGATCATGAATTGGACTATTATTGAGGATATTATTGAAAAAAAATATTTTAAAATGATTTAGGAAATCATTGTTGATCCATAAATCATGAGATACACCTATAAATATTTCCTTCTTTTGACTGTAGTAGCCATGAATAAACTTTTTAGGATGGGGTTGTTTCAAGCCTATTATCCCTTACTACACTAATCTTGGTAATATGCATAATTTTCATTTGAAAAAGTGTTGGAGAAATATTATTTATACCTTACATGGGATGTTTGATACTAATCAGAAGTATGGTGTAATGTTCACTGGACTGATATGGAATGGTTCATTATTACATTAGGTATTTTCATTGAATACCATATTCCTTTGAAAAAAATGAAAAATAAAAAAATGGGTTGTGTGTTAGGAAGGTAAAAAATCATCATTCCCAAACTAAGTAATCTTATAATGTATCATATGTGGTTAGTTTATGGATATGAGATATGGCCGGGACATGATGTTCAAAAAATAAATAAAGTTAAAAAGAAAAAATAATATGGAACATTCATTATTCTATTTTGACATATTTGTGGACCCACTTTGAGTTGTTTGAAGCACGAAGACATTTTTGTCTAGGAGTTACCTCATTTCATTATTCATTATTACCATGAATTATTCTAAAGAGATGAAAATCAATTTTAATAATTATTTTTAATATATTCCTACCAACCCCAGCCTCAAATATATTTGGAAATTATTTATGAAACCCTCATGATTAATTTTTATTTTTCTTTACAAAGTATATTTGTTAGAACCAATGCAAGCCTATTTTTAGGAACATTTATTCAAGATATTATTATAACTCCATTTTTATTTTACCTTGAGTGATGAGAGAAAATTTATTTTTAGGTAAATTGAAAAATGGTTATAGCTTCTGAGGAATAGTTTTAAAATTTTTATTAAAAGATCAAATAATCTAAATAAAGAACTGAATTATGAGGTATGAATGATTTTATCTGTAGGATTGATTGATCTAGACTTAATTTTTATAGTTTCACTTAGTTTTATTTTCTTATTTTTAATTCATATTTCCTGTTTGAAAATTGTTTTATTTGGAATCCTAAGTGAGGTGATTTAACCTTGATGAAAAGAAATTATTCAAGTGTGGGGGAATTGGATAATAAAAATTCATATAAATCCCCTAGAAATATTTCATTAATATTTAATAATGATTTATTTTATAATAAACATGGTTCTAATGTGTTCTTTAAATAATTAGGAATTTAAAACTCAAAGGAGGATCGCCAAAAAAATGGAAAAAATCAAAATTACACATAATAAATATGATGTACACAATGTGTACTCTTTGAGGAGACCACATTTCAGCCATTTGAAATTATTGAATAAAAAATATAAAGAATGAAAGAAATAAAACATCCGAATCCTGATTACACATCATGAAATATATAAAATTAAAATATAAAGAGACACACAATGTAGCTTAGTACATGATGTGCAGAGTTTAAAACCTCATTTCCATTGAAGATTCAAACCAAGAAATAAGGAGATCCAAGATATTTGGATATTATTGTTGATATGAAGTACACAGCTTGAAATTATAGTACACTTATTGAATGTCACGATGTATAATAAACTTAAAAGATTTATACTACATGAATCATTAACTTATTGTGTATCATTCAAAGTCTATAAATATCTAACAACCCAAAACATAGAAGAGACTCTGGATGCCCAAACTCTTTTATTCCATTCTTCATTGTTTCATTCCCATTTTCTTTTTTCCTTTTTTTATATTTCTTTATTTTATTTTTTTAAGTATTCATTTGTTGTCACTTTCAATTCCAAGACACATTCTTTGCATGTTTCTTTCTAACGTTTGAATCAAATCTTCTTTTCCATTTAATAAAAATATGTTATCGTGTTCTTCATTTTTTCTTCATTAATTCAGTTTTTAATTTATTTTATATGATTTAAATTTTGAATAAATTTTCATTGAAATGTTTATTCATATTCCAAGAATGTTTCTATCTTCTTCCCTTATTTGATTCAATATCGTCATGTAGGAAAAATCCTCTTAGGTTTAGGGGTCGAATGTAATGGTGGATTTAAATGTAATGAATTTTTGAATAAAAAATTAGTAACCATATGGCTAGTAATTAGGTTGAAAACAATTTTCAATCTCATTTTTTTACAACTAACTAGACCATAAAAGGTGTAACATGAAGGATACTTGACCTAATTGAAGTTGGGAAGGCTAGGAACAATATAATTTGATTCATTCTTCATATAATCCAAGATTCATGAACTTTTTTTGACTATATCAATATTTAGGTGTAGTTTTTCAGCTTAGGTAGATCCAATTGGCTAGACCAGTATTAATTAATGACTTTCACACCATTTTTCATCCTAACCCATAGGTTTATGCCAAGATATATTTAGGATTATATTTTTCATATAATCTAAAATATCCACTAAACCCTTCCTTGAATCCAATTAAATCCCTAGATACTTAGTTCTTAGATAACCCCAAACTGAAGAGTGATTGTGAGAAATCCTTCCAAAAATGTTCTTACATATGGACTAATTTCTTACAATATTTATCCATGGGTTTGATCCCAGACTTCAACTTTACTATGCCTTAGTAGCTGAGTGTAGTTTGGGAAATATAAATTTCAATATGATCAATACTCATGTGTAATAAATGTCGTCATTTGGGTTGGTCAATCATTCATGGGGAAAACTATGACTTTTTCAAATCTATCTAAGGTTTAAGGTATGGAGAACCATTATCACAAAGCCTATTCATCTTTACCTAAGACACTATCATTAGTTTAATCAATAAAATCATAGTGGATATAAACATCTTTCTTAATCATTACATGCGTCAATTTTGTGGTATTTCTCATATAATGTTTGTAGATGAAACTACATATTTTTGTTAATTCTAATAAGAGATCCATTCATGGTATCATAAAATTCCTATAAGAATATGGTAAATGGATAGGCTAACTCATGAATCAAGAGAAGAGTAGAATATATATTTAAAGTTGATCAGATATGTGAGTAAGATACATAGAGAAAAGTACATGTATGCACAAATGAAAATTTCCCATTGAATATCATGGTTCCCCAATATCCTTGAGTTTACTATGAATTTAGAACTTTTACAAGTTGTTCAATAAAATCCCTGACCACATCATGAACTGGGAGAATCCGTTCTTATCATTTGTAAGAAGAATCACCATGATGAATAGTATTATCTTCTTCATTACCATGCATGTTATTTCATATTTAATGGTACCAAAATGCATCATATACAACATTAAAAGAATCAGGAATTCATTCCTTTTTTATGTGAACTGTGATATAAAGAATCACTGGGATTATTAGGCTGGGATGGAAATGGAATATAAGGAAGGATGCATCAATGTTAGGAGAATTTATGACATGATGTAGTTCCTTCATACGAAGATGGCATGGGAGGTTCTTGAGGGATGAATGAAATAGGGTAGGTTTATTATGGAAAGATATGGGATATATTTTATAACATTGATAGGGAATAATTTTTCTTTATGGTGAATGATTCAACCACACATCTAGACTCATGAGAGAAAAAAAATGGATTGTCGGCTAGGGTGACATCAGTTTTTGGAACCAAAATTGGGTTGGTACCAAGATAAGTTTTTATAAATTCCCAACATTGTATAAAACATTCAAGAAGGTAAAAAATTATCCAATTTTTTCTATTCTATCCTAGATAATAACTAGCCTAACATTTTTGAGACTATTGTTCCACACTTAGAGCAAGAAAAATGCGTTTTTATAGGTTCTTTATTGGGATCCTTATTTGTGAAAGACATTCTTAGAGTTACTTGTCTTCTAATATATTTGATGAATGGGTAGAGATGATTTGGTTCTAATAGATACCTAAAAGATTAAAATTCCACATATGGAACATCCAGAACCATGCATTATCCATATATGATAATGTAAAGTGTCTAAGTATCAAACTAGTATCCAGATGTACCTATTATAATAAGAATCAGGAAGAAACCTAGGCTCACATGTTTTTTGAAGGAGAATGATTGAAAATAGTGTGGAAATCATTTGATTGGTTTTCTGGTCTCTCAAACCAAGAGTTATTAGGAATCTATTTCTTAAATATTCAGTTATACGGAGTGAACAACAATGGAATTGAGAATAAGGAGAGTGTTCTAATCCTCCAAGTTGGATGTTGGTGTTTCTGGAAGGTGAGGAATAAAGCACATTATGAAGGGATTCCATGGACAATTTTAGTACTTTATTCTAGAACCAAGAGCTTGTTAATTTACCTAACCAAGATCTTTAATAATTGGGAAGCATATACCTCCCTCAGGAGTCTTTTGGTTATGATAACCACCCATCCCATTTCTCATAGCTTCTCATAGGACTGATAGATCCACTGATATCCTCACATATCAATACATAAGATCAACATTGATGGGTCTTATTGTATGGGTGTAATGTAGTGTGATGACATTGTTAGTTACCCAATAGGGTTAGTCATCCTTTCATTCATAGTGTTTATTTTTAGAAGTGAATCACTTATGGTAGAAGTCAACGCGATGTTAACACGCCTTCAACTTTTTATCCAAAAAATTACTGATATAGCGGTGGTCGAAACAAACTCCACCATAATTCATAATTCTCTATAAGACCTAGGACCCATCCCATGGTCTATCTAAAAAAATTAGGTGGAGGGGACTCATTAACAACCACATTTAAGTCCCTCACACCTAGCATGAGGGGGATAAATTTGCATATTTTCTTGCTTCCATGGAAAGTCATGGAGTGTTGGTTACCTATTTCTCTAGCCTATGTTCCTTCCCCCTAAAGGTGCAAACATTGTTAAAGGGGATACTCACATACACCATTAATTTAGACACCTAATTTTATTTGTTGTTTTCCTTTTCTTACCTATTTTTTATTATGTTTTATTCTCTCCCTATCTTTTCTTGAATAAAATAAAAATTTTATTTCGAAAAAAAAACCTTATACTAGGATTCATATTTCATGATATTTGACTAATTGGGTATGATTATTGTAAGTCATGATCATGTTATAACATACTTATGCTTATCTTATACTCAATTATGATCATTGACTGATATCTCTTATGTTTAACCTTATTTAGAATCTAAGATCATCCTTTCATATGTTTACCATCTCCAAGTTAAGAATAAAGGTTCTAATCATGATATGTTTAAAAGGGTTCTAGTTGCAAATAACTTAATGATAAATTATATAGATATTTTGTGTGGTATTTGTTTATGTATCCATATTTCCAAAGACACTAAATCATTATAGTTTTAGTATATATTTTATTGATATGTATTGAATATTCCACTAATAATATGTGGAATTTATTCATGAAAAATATGGGTTTCTATAGTCCCCAAGATTAAATTAAATGTTTTTTTTTCAACATACCCTTCCAAGAAACATTATCACGACTTTTCTTTATGAGTTTCCCTCTATCTGACCTCAATATAAACATAGGTGAGACTTTTGAAAATATTCAGGCAAGATATATCAATATTTCTTCTATTCAATAACTTTTCCAGAATCTCTTGATGCCTAAGCAAGGAATAAATTCACTTAATGAGTTAAGTGAAAAAATTGATGGATTCATCTCAAATATCCTTTTGTAACCCCACATGTAACCTTATACTCTACTCCTTCTCATTCAATGTCAGTTTTATCTTCTATTCTACACCATTTTGTTATAGTGATATAGGTATAGACTTCTTGAAATTTATTTATTTCCTCTAAAAAACTTATAGAATTCTCTACTACCATACTCACCTCAATTTTATGATCTTAAGAATTTAATTTTTTTTCTAAATTCTTTCTACCCCATGGTTCTCCATTGAATGCACACCTAAAAAACCTCATATTAATTCTTAAATATGTATACCAATTCCTTCTATATTGATTCTAATGGGGTTTTTAGGATTATCTAGTGGTCAATATAGTAAAAGTAACCTATTTAAACACATGTTATATCATTATTGAACAAACATGAAGTGAATAAAACAAATATAAACAAGAATAACTCTGTCTTATAAAACCTCATTGTTAATAACCTTGATGGAGATGTTTTAATGGAGATCACTAAAAAAACTAATAGAATATAACCTCAATATGGATGTACACTAGCCTCTAGAATCCTCATATAATATTATATTATCCTATGAACTTTAATAGGAGTTATAGAACCTCATTTGATAAATAAAATGGAGAACCAAGATGGGAGAGAGCTTCAGATTAAGAAAGATAAAATCACACACAAACAAACCCCAATAGTGGTATCCCATCCTTCTTATACTCTCCATTATTCAATAAATAGAGTTAAGGGTCAGTTTCCAATTATTGGAAGTTGAAATGTATTTCCATAACACATGAGAATTGTTGTATCATAATCCTTTAATATTTAAATAAATTTTAATGAAATAAATAAATCAATCCATTTATTTATAACTGAATATATATATTTTAGAAGATGTTGTAGTTTATATGAACTTGATATTCCATATCGCAAGACAATCAATTCACATTGTTGAGGTATATTATTCTATTAGAAATATTAATCTATTTTTATCTACTATAGGCATATAATGAATATCACAAGATGCAACTCATGGTACATAATACAATACAATATAACCATTTTAGTGAATATCCAACAATATCCAACTTACATTAAAAACCCATAAGGACTTTATACAAGACCTCACAACACTTTATTAACCCATTCAACTAATTTAGATATGGTTTATCAAACTCTCTTCATTTTGGATAAAAATTTATCCAAAAATTAATAGTTATTCTAATGCCTAACTGTGTGACCCTATGAGACTAAGTAGTGTCAAAAAAATATAAAATCCTAATTTAATAGATATAACTAAAGAGACACCTTTAGTAAAATATTAGTGATACTCAATAAACAAAGGGGTTTGGTGTGATCTCGATCAAACATAATCATATCTATATATGAACATGACGACCATAAGATATATCCATAAAACATATATAACTTATGTAATCCATTTTTCCATGAAATTGGGTGACTACTAGACATGGAACATGCTAATCTAGTATAGTTTAACTCGTATATTCATGATTATCTGAAATAGACAAATCGATATAAATGAATATATCACATGTCATTTATCTAAGTAGCTGACCACATCACATGTCACTCAACTAAGCATGAACAAGAATTTAACCAATTTAATTCAATTAAGTATATGTATGTATTTTCTTATTATACGAGTGGATAAATCCCTTATTGTTTTAGATCTAAATGATTTCATGATAATCAATAAACCCAAACACCCCCAGATTTTCCAGATTTAGAGATCTTTGTTTTTCAGTGTGAAACTTAGACAATTTTAGAGCATTATTCCTTAGGACCTTATCAAAGGAAGAATTTTAATTTCCCATATAAAACAATATTATAACTTTTTTTAGTGATTATGCTATTCTAGAATGGTATTTTTTTCCCTTGGTATGTAATTTGGTGAGATTTTGAGCTAGGCATGTTTTTGGGAATATTTAATATTTATCAAATAATTGTTATTTATTCTCACATTAGTGAATTTAAATATCTCATCAATGAATTTTCCCTCGTTCTTAAGTTTTGTTTCCCATGTTTTGGTTTTTTAGGTTGATTTTATCCCCTTTAATTTCATTCTAAGTTATTGGAAGAAGATTAGGACAAATTGACAATTCCCAAATCCACTAATGAAATTTCATACTGGTAGAGAATGGCGACTCAGACGCATTGGTCATGAAGGCATGATATTGATGAAGGGATGTATAACTGTAATGCTGAAATTTTAGACAAATATGAAGAGGGGATGATCTACAATGGATATAGGTTTATTTGAAGGTAGCAAGGGGATAAATTATGGTGGCACGATGTTCATTTAGAGATATTGGTGGGATAATTCCTAGTCATTGCTGTGGCAAGTGGCATAACGATAAGGGAAGATCACATAGTGGCGAGCTAGGGCTTGGTGATACATGACCCATATAGAATGAAAAAAAGATAGGGAACAATTATTTTTTCCGTATCCATCAGATCCCCTTGGGATTAGACAACTCCCCACCCACCACATGGTGTGTGGGGCTAGATCTGGGTCAACCTTCCCAGTGTGAGGTGGCCCACTGGCCTGGGCACATGCATGCTTGGTGGGTACATACCAAGTTGGGTATGCCCAACCTAATCTGGGTGGGGTTTTACATCTAGCACACCCATTTCCTTACTGGTGATTTTTTGGATCATCCTTTATTAGGTATCCATTTCAAGAAAATAAATATCCTAGCATGATTATTTTTTTTCATGGATTGTGATGGTGTAATATTTTTCTCCATACGAGGACATTTACATGATGAGATTGGTGTATTTATAATTTAAATATATTTAGCCAATGTTAGTGATTAGCCAAGACTTTTGTGGAACCATCTATGTGGTAGGGTATCCCAAGGGGTTTTATAAATGGATGTGGGACTCAAGGGGATTTCCTTCTCCATGTGCACTCTATAGTGGGAGTTGGTGAAAAAGGTTTGAACTAGAGGATGGGGATTTAATAATTTACACCTATGTATCTTTTTTCAACATAATAAGACCAATTTACAATATGGTGGGAATCCTATCTATCATGGGGAACCACATAAGTTTTTGTGGGAGGCTGAGTAAGATTATTTTAGATCCTTCCAAGAAACCCCCTTCCTTAGATCACTAGTTCTGATTACTATAAGGAGAGAATGGAATGGAGATAGGATTTGTGAAATACCTTATATCATGGGATGAGGTTTTGGTCATCCCATGTGTTGATGACGATGGTACTTCCCTATTGACGTGGGGTTCAAGTACTCGATGCTAGATTACAGTTTTTCAAAGATTTTTCTTTGAGTATTGGGCTGAATCTTGTGTGGATGGAGAAAGTATTTTCCTTGTTTGATCTTAGATTTTGGAAAGGTGTGAGTTCCTCCATGGGGTCATTAATCCCTTTTCTATGATGTATACTCTAACCAAGCATGGGTTCCACATCACTATGTGGGATCAATGGTATGACAGTTTCAGGTATTCAAGTTACATGGATATTTTGGGTGTTCAAGGACTTCTAGTGAACAAGGTGCACCACGATTCCCTTGGAATTGGAATTAATCTCTTGTAGAGAAGAGATTATTGTGTAGATATACACCTTATAGATTTATGATCTCCATATTTCGGAATAATTAGGTCAAATGATTCCATTTTTTGGGATCCTAGTGTGGATGAGGAGGTTTCTTTCCTCTGGTAGGATGATATAGGGAACTTCCCCATGGGATGGGGGTGTGGTTACCCCTATTTGGTTATACCAAGGATTATAGAATAGGTGATTATCTATATGGGACTTATGAGACTATATGCATTCTTTAGGGAACAAATATCCTCCGGTGAGTTAGGTTGTTCACCTTGTGTTATTGGTGAGTGAAGATACGAGCATATAAGGAATGGATTGTGGATGATGATCCCCCTTATATGTGATATTCATGACTATATTCATAGGGATCAATGTGGTGATTTTGATTATGTTCCCCACATATATACCAATGTGGTTTGTTCTTCCATATTTCAAAGGAGGAGGGAGTTACTTAATCTTATAGCATGTCTTTTACTTATGAACGATGGATAGGGAGGTGTTTTTTCTTTAATCATTGGATTTTTTTTCATGGATTCCTAAATATATTAAATTTAGTGAAATCCAAGTTCATATTGGGGAGTGAAGATTAAACTTCTCCCATGGATGGAATTTTACCCCTTAATGAAGTTTACTAGCTATATGGTTCGACCCGTGGTTCTGAGCCAACTTTCCATCCTATCATATTTTTGTTTATGGGGAACCCTAATGTTTATTTTCATACTCACCCCTATATAGTCCTTATGAACATGATTTTTGTATTTGTGAATGTTTGTCATAGGTCAGTTATGATATCAGTGGGCTTATAGAAAGTGGTTCTAGTGGGGAATGGGTTTAGTATAGCCGGTTGGATTTGAGGAAGACAATGTCTAAGATGAAGCTAGAATGGTGTATATATCCCCTTATTCCCAATCACTCAAGGTTGGTTATTCTAATATTTTTGGGCCATTTATATGCCCTGGGATTTTTAGCATATGTGTTCATGCATATTTTAAATTTCAGATACTTATATACTTTTTGGTTGTGGTTTTTATGGTTAGAACATGATGTATGTTTAAGACATTTTTCATATTATAAGTCCACCCATATGTGACTTATTATTTCTTGTTCTTAGTCATAATCCCTTGAACTATTTAAAGTGGTATTGGGGAGGAAAACTCAACTCAACATTATCCCAATATGGAAACTTGTGGATTGTGTGGTGTCAGATTGGTATCAGGGAAAGGTTGGTTATATGGAAGAAGTTATAGATAGGACCTATAAGATTGGGTTGGGAAATTTAGGTAAATAATTATTTATTTTTATTTGGTTTGATTGATAGGAAAGGTAATAAAACTAGGATACGATGGTTAAGGAATTCCAACTAAATAATTTTGATAATTTGCTGACTAAATTGAGTTCCTTTGTAATTGGATATAGGGTACAGTTGGTAGATCTGTTCATCATGTACCAGTCAATGTGTTATTGTTTTCAATAAATGACATCCTACCTTCATAGATTTTACTATGCAATAGAGATATTGATTTACCTTATGTAAATACTTTCTCTAGAGGTACAAAATGGGAATTCTTTGGGAAATAATGGGAAATGGGATTTTTTAAAGATGTGTGGACTTCGGGGTGATGCACTCTCAATATTCTAAGTGTGTTGGTTCTTAGGGGATTTAGCTCATTAGGTTTGATGAAAAAGTTTCTGGTATTGTGATCATAAAATCCCCATCCAATAAGTATGGGTGGTATCATGTATACATGGTGTGTGAGATCGTGTACTCACTAACTTAGTATTAACCCAAATAAGAGCTCAATTGAGTATGAAATTATCCAATGGGGTCGGTAAACCCTTAACGGAGGTGTATACTATCATGGAATGAGTCCCCCATATTATATCATGGGATTCAATACTCTACCATGGATATAAGGGAATATACTACCATTTATGTGGTTAATTCCATCCATTTGGGTATGGATTTTGGAACTCCCTCAATTCAGATTAGGTGTGGGTTTACCATATTATAATGGGGTTAGTAATCCATAGTTGTACTATGTGTGATAACTTATCCTATGTTGTTATATATTTACTGAGATGGGGTGAATTTCTTCTATCCACTTGAGTTATTACTCCTCCTAGTATGAGAACGCATAATATCACTCATAAGCATTTGGATTTCTCATTAGGGAATGGAATCAATACTTCCTCAGAATCAATTAGATTTGGATCCCCCATACTATATAGGAGTCCATATCACCATGAGATAGGGTGTGGGTTCTCCTTCTGTAGAGGTTCATGTATTTAATGTTTACAATTGGCGATTATGGTTACTCCCTCAACTAGTTTATGGCCACTCAGTGAGGAGAGGGTTCATCAATATAGTTTTGTAGTCATTATATGTTTGTTAAACACATGGATTTTAGTATTTATCAATTGTATGAGAGTGAAAATCTAGGATGATTTGAGAATAGGTGTTGGTGTAGACTATTGTGATATTTTGTGCAACAGGTGATAGGCTTGATGAGATCGATACCTGGCTTATGAACGATGAAAAGATGGGATATTCCTCTTAATGTGTGTAAGGAATTTATTTTATATTTTTTTTCTCGTGGTTAATATTAAAATGGTATATGAGGATCATCAAGATGATTGTCTCCTAGTGATAGATATGGATGGAATTGATCGAGCAATGCTTAATGTGGCTTAAGGGGAAATATGTGGTCTTTTACTTTGTTCTCATGTTTTTTGGAACCAATGTGCTCTATTATTTTCATGGATTTTTAAAATTCCATGATTCATATATATTGGTAAGGTTTTTTAACCAATGTGATGTGGCTGTAGACTCTAACCAGAGGTGAAAAAACTCCCCTTATTTCTCCTATTGGTGTGGAACAACTTAGGTGGAGTGGTTTTTCATGGGATTCCACTATGGTGGAGTTCGGACTATTGGAGATAACATTGGTGACATGTGATCACCCAAAACTTGAGTTTAGGTTGATATTTTCCTTATAGGGTGTTTTGTGATCGATTTTGAGGGTCTTAGGCCACATTAATTTGGAAGTGATACCTAGGAGATGAGAAGGTCCAAACCTCAAGGAACTATTACATGTTCTTTCACTAGTTAAAGAGTTTGTATCCATGCATTATAGTTTCTCTAAAGGATCCTTCCTATAGACATAGAGTAGGATAATGTCCCTTTTCAGAGGAGATATTATAGATGAACTTGGGGAGAAGAGTAGAATGCTTCCTGGAATGAACTATTCTAGGGGATTTTGAGGAGATATTTTTTTGGTGGAGCTATTATCCTATTTTACAGTTTCAGTATGATGGAATTAAAATAATATTATTATTTTAAGTAATTAACAATTTTAATAGATATGATTTAAGGTAGAGATTGGATAGAAAACTTGAGTTCAACTATCACAAGTATCCAACTAATTCATAGTCATTCATCTTAGCTATGTGGCCACCTGGGTGGTGGAGTGAGAGTTTTAGTGGGAGATCCCTTTTGGAATCTTGAGAGGTGAGATACATCATAACTGCCTATAAGATAAGGGTTATAAATAGTTAGGTTTTGGTAGATATCAATCCATGGTTTTGGAGGGATGAACCAAGTCATCTATGGTGGATGAGAACATGGAAGTGATAATTGGTGCATGCAGGTGTTCCTAATTGTTGTTAAAAAAGGGATTAGAGGATCAATGATATCATTTTCCCTAATTTGGAAAATTTTTATGCATTCACTAGTCAAATATTGATTAGAAGTAGCAGTAGGATCTTGTGATGTAGTATGTCATTCTTGTAGAGTCTCCCAATGACGGAGTTTGATATGGTTAGATTTTATCAGTACCATAATCCATGGGTTATCCCTTTTAAAAGGTGGGGAGCTTGATATTCCCATGTAAAATCACTTTTTAGAATGAATTTATGAATTTTCTACTGATGGTTCATGGAATTTCATGTTTCTTATGTTAATGGACATACCATTGTTAGAGGAAAAGGATTTGGATGGAAAGTATTGATGAAGTTTTTGAATAGTGAGTCGGGATAGGTTCCAAGAGCTTCCACTATGATAGGATGAGAATGTTTTACATTATTCCCAAGTGGTGTTGCATTCTAGGTCCTGGTGGATTTATGGAACTTTAATAACTAGAGGATCTTATGAGAGGTTATGTTACCTTCCTTCTATGGAAGAGTTTACAGGATTCTCAAAGATCTGTTTAGGCTGTTTTCTTTTTGAGGATGAAAAGTATTGAAGGAGGGGAGGATGTAGTGATCCTGGTTTCTAATGAAACAATTGTCTTGTTTTGAGTCTTCAGTGAATAAAGTGTGGGATTTTAGTTTCCCCTATAAAAACATATCAGAAAAACTTTTTGATGATTCTGTTCTTTGTAAAATGAGATTTTTACCCTTGGGAATTAATTTGGTGAGATTTTTCATGATCCATGTTTTTAAGAATATTTAATATTTACTAAGTAAATATTATTTATTTACATGTGTGAAAATGTTAATATATAATAAATGAATCACTATATTAAAATTCATGATTTATAGTTGACTCAAGAATGGATGGTTTTACCCAGGCGAGGCATAAACGTTGCTTGTGTTCTGGGTCTTGAGCCAACCCTTTTTTTGGATGTTTTATTCTAATTTAATTAAATTTTAATTCTTATCTCCCCTTATATCCCCTTCTTATGCATGTTAGGTAGGGTTAGGCCTCTTTTTTTTGCTAAAAAATCCATTATTATGGAGACAGTATTTTTCCAGGGAAGAAGAATGGAGTATGACCAAGAAGTAGTGAGGATCGACCATGGAACTGAAGCATTGACGTTTTTCCATAATGTAGGGATTAATTTATGATTTTCACCCCTTTATTGAGTTTATACATGTGGTTTAGATTTTTTGGTAGATTTCATACTACCTAAATTCATTTTGGGTCATTAGTGGAAGATCATGATGAGGTGAAACAACTAGGATCTTCCACTCTCAACCGATAGTGGTGGTGTAGGGTGGTTCAAGCATGTTGGTTGTGTAGGTACGAGCTCAGAGAGGGGAGACTGTGATATCCAACCTTAGAGGAACATGTTTAGTTATATTAGATAAGTGGATAGTCTAATATGTAATTCTTATTGATCAAAGGTAGTGATGGGATGATTATTATTGATGGGGGGTTTAGTCAGAGATGATGAATCTAGTCAGCTGCTGCAGTGATCAGTGGTATCGTAGCAAGGCTCGACCTATTAGTGGCTAGCTGGGGAATAGTAGGGGGATTATTATAGAATCCCCACATATTTATAATACCCTTGGTATCATATGTGTCCCCACATACCTTGTGGTGGGCAGGGTGAATAGGGTTTGACCACTGGTTGGTCAAGCAATGTGTGCACACTAGGCGTGTGCGTGCTACGTCAGGTCCACTCAACCCAACCCTAGTAATACCAACTCATATTTCTAATAAATTTTACTTCAATATTTTTAATATAATGATCCATATAATAAAATACCATATAATAAAGTCTACATATATACGGGAAATATGATAAATAAACAATTAACTTAAAATAAAAACACAACATCATTATTTAAAACTCCATAATTTGTTCTTAGTTTCCATTAAACTCTTAATATTGCATAAGATATCCTGGGGACATAAAAATTGAAGGGGTGTGATATAAATCCTGGTAAGGTAATTATCAAGTAATATCATGATGATAAATAACATATCTAATTCAAGAGCCATATTATGATAAAATAAAGAGGCAAGGATCATACATACTTCCATGGAGGTTTGGCATGAGAAAAAGGCATCATAAAATCATGGTATCATAAGAATGTGGAGACAACATAAAACATGAAATAAAAATAATAAGTTAAGTATAACCACCAAGACATCATAACATAGAATATATAGGCTAAGAACCTATGTACCATATATGGTATCTCACGTGATGTAAACAATACCCAATGCTTTGGAGAACCATAAGGGTGCACCCTTTATGTGTATAAATTTACATGTGCCACCTCTATTATACAATATAAGATCATATTTTAACATTTCAATACTATGATTAAGGAATATGGGTTTCATATATGGAGGTAAAAAATAAATGAACAACAATATTATATATGTGAATACCCTTTAATAAAACTAGGGGTTGGTGTTCAAAACTCAATGGTATAGCCTAGAAAGTCATGGGATGATTTCTGTAGCATAACAGGTATACATAAAAATTTATGTAAGAGATAAATGAGAGAGAAAGGTAGTATAAAATTATTTTTATAGTAAAGTAATTCCAATAAACATAAGACAACATAATCAATTCAGAATTTAAAAGGATAATTGTAACGGCCCAGTCTTTTTGAATGATAATTGTTTCTTGAAAATGTGTGTAATATTATATTATTCACAAAAAAACTAGGTATTTCTTTTTTTTAAGGAAGTTAATATAAATGAAAATGTGACCATATATATATGAATGGTATATGACCATTTTTAAATTATGATTTTTGGTCAATAATACTATTGGGAACTATACTCTTGATAATAATTTTAACGTTATCATTGGATTTTACATGTAAAATTTTGACAAATTAAAATTTAAACAAAAAGAAGAGTCGATGACCTCAATTAGTGGAATCATTCCATTTGAAGCCCATAATTCAGAAATTTTGAGGGAGGTATCATCATTGGGGTTCTCCCTTGACCAATCCCTTGTCGAGCTTCAATAAGTGAAGCTTTAATGAAATTGCATATGAGATAAGTTCAAGTTTGTGGAAATTACCACCTGGTCGATGCTAGCCGAGACACCCTATGAAACTACCACTATTTCAAACATTACTCTTAGGGTCTACATAGGTGTAATGAGGGGTTATTTTTTGAGTCCCTAGTTACTTAATGTTTAATTACATTATATAAATAAAAATTTTATTCCATCATTTCCGTTTTAAGAATAGTTTTTCTTAATAAAATTTAGATGGAATTTGATAAAATGATTTTTCGGATAGAGATTATTTTAAAAAAGAAATAATTATTAAAATAAACCAAGGTATATGAATATTTTTTATTTTAATTAAATATTATTAATATAAAACTCATTTTTAAAAGGAAATGATAAAATAATTTTTTTTTCAAGTGTCGGAAATTTTACAATGCCTTTTCAATATACTATTATTTTTAATAATGATTTTTATATTTAAAATTTAAAATTATCATATTTAGAGAATTATTTTGATAAAATACATATAATTTTATAAATCAAAAAATTGGATTTAGTTTAGGGATAATTTATGATAATTTTCGAAAGTACTTTATTTTTTAATGAATAGTAAAAATACAGTTTGCGTTTTTCAGTTTGTTAATGAGATCATCATAATGTCATAATGATGTAATAACTAATTAACCAAAATACAAGAAATAAAATTAGTTATGTTATTTATTTAATGTATATTAATATATTTTAATGATTTTATAAATATATAATTTACTTTCCAAATTCTAAAATGGAAACTTTAACTTTAAAAATGTTAGTTTGTGAAAATTTTATTTTTCCATGAAAAAATAAGAAATATAAAATTATGATTGAATCTTTTGTATTAAAATAAAATAAAATATTTCCTATTTTTCCAATACCATGTGGTCCCATTGTTTTCATTTACTACTACATAGGTTTCCAAGGCCTATATTTAGAAATTAATAAACAAATCCTCCACTTTGGAAATAAATACCCACCCATTAATCCATTTAATTTAACTAAAAATTAATCCTCTAAAAATATATAATAGTTTTAACTACAATGAAGGCTTACTAAGGGGTTCTCAATACCCCAAGTTTCAAATACTCAAGTATTAGGAGTAACTCTTTAAGGCAAGGGAAATATCATTCTTTTCTCTTCATTTCAAGAACTTCTTATTATATATATATTATGAATGTTATGGTCACTCTCAATTATTTATTTAATTCATTACATTAGTTCCAAATTATGTTTTATAAATGGGATATCCTTATCCCCACTCTTTTACCAATTTCTAAAACCAGGTTTTATACCCGTTATGTTGCCAATTTTACATCTCAAACTTTCTCTCTTGTTTATAAGAAATTCCATTTTATTTTATTTTATAGAATACACAAAGTTTTTTTTATAAGGGTATTACCCAAGATATAAAAATGAATAATTTTATTTTTTTATTAACATACATAGAATTTCACTCCCTTCCCATGGGTTAAAAACAAAATAATAATCTTTTCTTTAATAACTTTTTAAAATAACATCATTTTGATATGAAACCAGTTTCTTTTATTCTACATGGGTTATTTATGAAATGTTTGATTATAATATATATGGATCAAATTAATTATTACATATGAAGGGTGTTCCTTGATATCACTTCAATGTATTGGGTAAATAATTTAATCGCTATAGATGATGTGTTTTACAATACCATGGTGAATAAATGTGGGAATGTTTATGACACGTCGGTGAAAAAAATTGGTGATATGATTATCAATGTTTCATTTAAATTTGGTATCCAAATTTCCATGTTATAATTCATGATCTAATTATTATTATATGCCTCTTTCTCATTCCTTGTCATTATGACTCATCTTTTTATTTATATTCCTCAAGATCTCAAGTAAATCATTTCCCTTATTTTCCCTTACCGAGCCTTATGATCACCCTTTCCTTTTATGTATGTCCCAAGGTTATGAGATGCAGTGAAATTACTTAGTGTGGACTTATTAATAATCCTTTATTTTTTTAGAATAATGTTTTATGTTTTACTGTATTATGTACCTCATTTTTAAGATACTGAACAATAAAATATCCTCTGTTTTTTACAATGAAATGAAATGTTTATGTAATAAAAAATATAGGATTCCAAAGTTGACATTAAAGCATAGTTATTTTTGAAAATTATGGTTTGAAAACTTTAGGAATAAATTTAGGGACAATTTAAAATATACAAAAACATCCTCGTATTTAGGGGAATTATTGTGTATGTTGTTTCTTATAAAAGAAATCCATGTCAAGATACAAACAAGAGGATGTGGATTTGGTATAGATATATTTAGTGGTAAAACCTGAAAACACCACTTTGAGCTAGACTCGAATGAGAACTGGTACATGACAATGGGCCTTGTTTCACTCTTGTTTTGATACTACTAAGGGATATGTTTGGTTAATCACAAGATTTTTATGAACTATTATGAAGGATTTATAGAAAATGTAATTGTTTTTAATGAATAACATATTTAAGAATGATGTTTTAAGCTATAAAATTCCATTATAATGATAATATTATTAAAATAAACACATTTATCACTAAGGTTTTATTCTTTTATAATATATCAAAAAAAATAATGAACAACGTAAATGTTGAGCATAATAGACTATGCACCGATGACTCTATCATTGAATATGGAATAGAAAAAATCATGAGAATGATGAATAAACTTAATCAAGTTATGAGAAATAATATGAATCATTCCAAGAGACTAGATTCACCTCGAAGGGAGAAACATTCAATTGAGTCCTTTATGCATCAATGAAAACCTTATTTCAGTAGATATACCATCACATTGATTCCTAAACAATGGATAAGATCTATAAAAAATATACTTTCTATAATCTATTGTTCGGAGCAAGAGAAAGTCACCCTATCTATTACTACTCAGAGGGAGGAGCTGACCAATGAAGGAAACTGGTTTAAAACATGATACTAAGAAGGAATATTGATTCTATGGAGTGGGAATAGTTTAGGGGAACCCCTTTAAAAAACACCCATTCAATGATAGTGAAAATTGATAATGATTTCCTAGAGATAAAGTAGAAGGAAAATGAATCATGGGGAAATTATTAGATAAACATTACAATACTTTCTCACTACACCTATATTTTTTATGGATCCCAATAGAAAGGTTGATAGATTCTTCAATGGACTAAGACCACATCTATGAAATAATCCATCCAATTGAGAATATGAAAACAATTAGTAGATAGTGAGAAGTGATATAGAGGTTGAAATGGAGTTTAAAGATATGAAGTGGTCCCATATAGTGACTGAAAATAAAATATATTTGGAGACATACATGGGGATGAACTTTGATAATGGAAGAAGTGGAAAGTAAGTAAAACTTACCACACAAAAAAATATTGGAAGAAGAATTCAGGTAACTACATTCTTAGACTCTAGAAATGTTACAAGTGTAGAATAGGTGACAATATTTCATGGAACTATTATAGTGAGGTAAAGCCTCAAGTTCTGAATACTGAGGAAAAAGGGAAGATGGTGCAGGTCTAGCCTAATGTCTAATACATCATGTGTGGAAATATTGAGCACTTTACCAATTACTGTCTAAATCCAAAGATAATGTAGGATAATCACGATTAACTTTAACATAGGCCAAGTTATCATGGTTGGGCATTTTCTATCACAAGGGATGGAGTTGAAGCTCCAAATGATGTGGTTGAAGTACTCTCATTATTCTATAAAACCGAAAAATTACATTATTTGATTTTAGTTCCATGAATTAGTTTATTTCCTCCATGTTCTCAAAGAATATAGAATCAATCCATAAACTTCTAGAAGTAGAGATATCATTGAAGACTCATGGAGGGATTATCCAAGAATCAATAGTGTACAAAAAATCCATTATTTAATTTTTTTAGCATAACCTCATCATAAATCTAGTAGTCATTCCCATATTGGAATTTGAAATTATACTAGTGATATACTAACTCTCAAAGTATAATGATAAGGTCAAATATAAAATCATGGAAATATCTGTAGTATTGAATGGAAAACCAATAGCTATTTTCAAAGGATATATTTCATGACCAGAGATTTTTTCTAGAAGCACGTCCCATAGCCTTCTTTATGGAAATGCCCGGTGAAGATGAAAAATGAAATGAAATTATTCATATAGAAAACATCCCCATTATTGAGGAATACATTGATTTATTTTCTGAGTAGTTATCTGGACCTACACCTAAAATATAGGTAGATTTCTCCATTGAACACATGCATGGATCCTAGCCAATATCGATTACCCCTTATAAAATAGAAAATGTGGAGCTGGAGGAATTAAAGAAGCAACTCCAAGATCTTTTAGAGAAGGGGTTTATCCAAAAATGTGTGTCTCCTTAGGGATCACCCATTCTATTTTTAAATAAGAAGGATGGATCAATGTGGCTATACATTTATTATATATAACTTGAGGGGGTCATAGTTAATATCAAGAACTCTATTCCAAGGATTGATGATTTATTTGACCTGATTTGTGGGGCATAATTATTCTCCCAGATTGATCTTTGATCTCATTATCATACATTGAGGGTGAACAAAGAAGGTATTAAAAATACTTCCTTCCAATCAAGATATGTTTTTTATGAGTTTTTTTTATGCCCTCCATCTTGACTAATTATCCTTCTATATTTATGGATTAGATTAATATAGTATTTATGGACTATATTGATAATGCTGTGGTAGTTTTTATTGGTGATATATTGATATATTCTAAAACTCGTGAGGAGTATGAGGATAATCTAAGGTTTTTATTTCAAACTATGAGGAAGGAAAGGTAGTTTGGAAAGTTCAGAAAATGTGAATTTTGGTTACAATAAGTTTCATTCATGGGGAACATTGTAACCAATGAAGTAATATTAGTTTATCCTATGAAGACAAAGGTTGTGGAGGAGCGACCTCATCATACAATAGTAACTGGGATTCATAGTTTCATTAGTTTATAAGGATATTATAGGAGGTTTGTAAAAAGTTTTCTTAAATTTCTAATACACTAACCTAGTTAACTCTAAAATGGGTCTAATTTCCTATGGAAAAAAGCATAAAAAGACACATTCAAAGTTATGAAGAATAGATTGGTTACTACACCAATGTTAAATACACCCTCTATTAGAGAAAGATTTTTTTTTCAGTGATGCATATCTGAAAGGGATTGGGTGCTTCCTTATGAAAAATGACAAGTTGATTTTATTAGGAATATCAATAGTTGAATTCTCATGATATGAATTATCCTATGCATGACATGGAGTTGGGTACAATTGTTTTTTCTCTAAAGATATGGAAGCACTATCTTTATGGGGATAAATTTGATATATACACAGACCACCAAAGATTGATGTATATGTTCACACAAATAGAATTGAACATGAGACATTAAAGATGGTTGGAACTTCTTAAAGAATACAATTGTTAAATTAATTATCCTAACAGAAGAGAAAAAAATGTTTCTGATTCATTAAGTAAAAAAGAGCCTATTGTGCTGGAAATAATGAGGATTCAAGGAGATCCTTTGATCAAAGACCTAGTAAAACTGGACATGGAATCTTAATCGAAGGGACAATATCAACCAAATACAAAATTATTTATCTACCATATTTACTAGTGAAGATCAAGAAATCTAAAACAGGGTATCCATTATTATAGAATATGATAGAGAATGTAAAGAATGAGATGTTTCCTAGGTTCAATATTGACCAAGAAGATGTAATAAACTTTATCACAGGGATACGTTTTCAATATATTCTATAAATAAAGAAGGATTTCATGGATGAAGCTAGTAGCTCTAAATTATATATACATATTCGAAGCACTAAAATTTATAGGGAACTTTGTGATCATTATTGGTGGGATAATAAGAAAAGGTAGATTGCTGACTACACTACAAGGTACTTGGTGTGTCAATAAGTGAATAAAGAGATAAAACTTCCTAAAGGGATATTATAACCACAACCCATTCCAATATGGAAGTTGTTAAATATCACTATGGAATTTGTCACTAGTCTCCCAAAATCATCCAAAAAAAAATAATGTAATTTTGGTTATAGTTGATCATCTCACCTAAACATCCCATTTCATCGTTATTAGAGAATATTTAACTCTTGACCAAATTGCTAAGATATACATGAAGAAAGTGATAAGTCTGCATGGGGTACCACTCTCTATCATATCTGATCAAGATACAAGGCTCAAAAAAATTATGGAGAAGTCTTCAACATGATGTGAGTACCGAATTGAATTTTAGTACATCCTATCACCCCCAAACTGATGGCCAATTTGAAAGGAAAATTTAGAAACTCGAGGACATGGTGAGAACATTCTCAATGAAATTTAAAGGTTGGTGGGACCAAAATATCTCATTAATTGATTTCTCATACAATAATAGATTCCATTAGAAAATTCAAATGGAACCCTATGATTCACTATATGGGAAGTTCTGTGTAGAACTCTTACTTGTTGTGATAAATTTGGTGATAGAAAGTTTCTTGGGATTGATGTTGTGTAAGATATGACAGAAAAGTATTGTGCCATCCAACAACACAAAAATATTTATTAGGATAGGCACAAGCGTTATACTGACAACCAAATAAGGGACTTGGAGTTTGGTGTTGGAGAAAAAGTGTTCCTTCAAATATCACCATGGAAGAGAGTCATGCAGGTTGGAAAGAAAGGGATGGTTAGCCCCATGTACATTGGCCCATATGAAATCCTAGATCGTATAGGATTAATGGTCTATCAACTAACACTTCCAACAAATATAGATGAAGTTTATGATGTATTCCACATTTTTCTCTTGAGGAAGTACATACCTGAACCTTTACTTGTACTAAATCTTATGGTGGTACAAATGTAACATGAACTCTCTTATGAGGAGTAGATAATGGAGATCTTAGACTGTATAGAGAAGGTTTTATGTAAAAATATTTCCCACCTCATCAAAGTGTTGTGGAGGAACCATAAATATGAAGAAGCAATGTGGAAACCAAAGGCGTTAATGAGGCATAAGTACGCACAACATTTCTCAATTGAGAGAATGAGATGAAAATTCAAGGACAATATTTCTTGATGGGAAATAATGTAACCATCAAGACTTTTTTATTGATATTTGTTTCCTGAAACTATGTGTAATATTATATTATTAAAAAAACATGTCTTTATTTTTCTATGAAGTGAATATAAAGAGAAATGTGACCATATGTATTTGAACATTATATTACAATTTTTCAATTATAACCATTGGTAAACATTAAATTTGGTAATTATACTCTTTATAAAAATTTTAAATTTATTATTAGAGTTTATAGGTAAATTTTTTACAAAGGAAAATTTTATACAGAATAAAGAGTCAATGAACTCAACTAGTAGAGTCATTTTGTTTGAAGTCCATTGGTTAGAAAATTGGACGAAGGTATCATCACAGGGGTTTTCCCTTGACCAAGAACAAGATGAACCTATAAAAGTGGAGCTTGAACGAAATCACATATGTGAGAAGTTCAAGTTAGTAGAGATTACCACTTAGTGGATGCTATCTAAGGAACCACATGAAACTAACAAAATTAAACACCTTAATCTTAGGGAATATTCATGTGTAATAAGGGGTTATGTTTCGAGGCCCTAGTTCCTTAAAGTGTAATTCCATTGTATAAAAAAATTATTATTTCATAATGACCATTTTTAGAATATTTTTTCTTAATTAAAGAGATATGGAATTTGATAAATTGATTTTTCATATGGATATTGTACTTTTCAAAAAATAAATAATTATTAATATAAACTAAGGTATTATGAATATTGAATGTTTTAATGTAACATCATGATTTAGAAACTCTTATTTAAAAATAAATGATAAAATAATTTCATTTCTTTCAATTGGGAGAAATTTTTATATGGAGTTTCAATCCACTATTATTTTTTAATAAATAAATTTTTTTATATTTAAAATTTAAAATTATTCTATTTATAGAATTATATAGATAAATTAAATATCATTTTTGAAATAAGTACATCGAAATTAGTTTAGTGTAAATAATGTTTTTTATATTTAAAATTTAAAATCATCCTATTTACAGAATTATATTGATAAAGTAAATATAATTTTTGAAATAAGTACATCGGAATTAGTTTAGGGTTAATTTATGAGAATTTTCTAAAATACTTTATTTTTTTCAAGAACAGAAAAAATACAATTTGAGTTTTTCAGTATGTTAATGACATCATAATTATTTCAAAAAGATATAATAACTAATTAACCACATTAAAAGACTTAAGCTATGCTATTTTAATAATATCAATTATTTTAATATATTTCAATAAATTTCCAAATATACAATTTACTTTCCAAATTCTAAAATGGAAACGTTAACTTTAAAAATGTAATTTTGAAAAAACATAAATTTTCTTTGCCAAAATAAGTAATATAAAATGATGGTCAAAAAGTGTGGATTAAAATAACATAAAAGGTGTCCCAAGTGTCCAAAAAACATGGTAAAATATCAATGTAAATCCCATTGTTTCTCATTTACCACTACCTAGGTTTCTAAGGAATTTATTGGAAAATTAATAAACAAATCCTCTAATTTTTCTATAAATACCCACCTATTTATCTATTTAATTCCACTACTAATTCATCCTCCATGAAGATATGATATTTTTTTCTCCTAATGAATCCTCCCAAGGTTTCCTCAAAACCCCAAGGTCCCAAATCCTCAATTCTTAGGAGTAACTCTTTAAGGTAAGGGAAATATCCTTCCTTTCTCATCATTTCATGGACCTCTTTTTGTATACGTCTTCTGAATGTTATGAACACTCTCTATTATTTCCTTTTTATTCATTCCTTTACTTCCAAATTATATATTATTAATGGGAGGTCCATGTACACTCCCTTTTTACCCTTTTCTAAAACCATGTTTTATACCTATTATGTTGCTGATTTTATTTCTAAAAATTTCTCTCTTATCCTCTAGAAATTGGATTTTTTATTATATTTTGTAATACCCAAACCAAATTATTTTTATGTGTTATTTACCAATATTTAAAACCTATTTATTTGATTTTGGTATTAACATACATAAAACCAAAATACCTTTTCATAGGTTAAAAATGACATGATAATCTTGTCTTTAAACACTTTTTAAAATGATATGATTTTGATACGAAACCCATTTATTTTATTCTGCAATGGTTATTTATGAAATATTTTATTATTATATCCATCAATCACATTAATTAATAAATATTATTTTTTCCCTTATATCACTACAATGCATTATGTAAATAATTTAATATATAGATATGACATGTTTTATGATAAATTGGTGAATAACCATGGTAATATTCATGACACTTCAATTAAAAACCTTGGTGATATGCTTATGAATGTAACATTTTAATGATGTAGACACATTTACATGTGATGATTCATGTTCTTATTGTTATGATATTCCTATTTCTCATTCTTAATTTTTATGAATCATGTTCCTATTGATATTCTTCAAGATCACATGTAAACTATTTCCCTTAATTTCCCTTACTAGGCCTTATGCTCACCCTTTCCCTTGATGTATGTCCCTTGGGTATGAGATGCAGTAAAAATACTTTGGATGAACCAATGAAGAACCATTTATTTTTTGTTTATAAGAATGTTTTATTTTTTCATGTATTATGTACCTTGTTTCCATGAAACTAAACTTTTAAATATCATCTATTTTTGTACAATGTTTTAAAATGTTTATGTAATAAAAAGGTGGGATTCCATACTAATTACAAAGTAAGTGCTTGAATAGAAAATTGGTAGGAGAGAATCCATTACCTTTCCTGTAATTTTTTTAAATCATAAGATGGACACCTTAAAAATATAGAAACACCTTGTAGAGACTCTTAATAGGGGTATGAGATAGGATTCATTCTCAATGGATTTTTAGTCGAGAGTTATGAGAGACTGGGTAGCTATTTATATTTGAGGAGGGAGGTATTTAAGGGTTAACATATTTTTTATTTTAATATTTAATCTTTCTGATCATTGGTGGAAATAATTACAATGGATATTCTAGATAATTAATTATAAATGGAGGGTTAGTTGAAAAATTAATCAGGTAACCTTAATGAAGCATCCAAGATTTTCATTTAATGTGTTGAATCTACTAAATTTTTTTATTAAGGACAAATCTAATTTAGGTTGCAAAAATATAAAATAAAAATTTCTAAATAAAGATTTTTATTTTTAAATTAATTATTATACTCTTAAACTAATAATTTTATTTAGGAAAATATTTTAAGAATTTTTATGTATTTATTACATAAAAATGATTCATCAAAATTGAGGTACTCATAAAATTGTAATTTTCACCTTTTCCCTAAAAAATTAAACTTTTCAGTAAAATCCCAAAATTCAATCTATGATAATTGTGATATATCAAGTATAAAAATAAATTCTTGTTATTTAAAATAATTCTTTATCTATGTGAAATTTAAAAATACTTGTGTATTTCAATATCGAGTATTCAATATGTAAAATTTGAAAGCTCTTCTTTAAGAATATCCCATTTCGTTACAAGATGGGTGTGTATCCATGTTACTATTGACTATTTTTTATATTTTATATTACTATAAAATTATTCTAGGCATTCCATGAAATTATTTTTCTAATTATGTATAATTTAATTACTAAATACGTAATCGATAAAATAGGTTTTATTGCAACAACGTTTAAATTTCATAATTACAAGGATATGTCAATGACTATTTTAATTTTCTAAATTTATATTATAATGAAATAATAACCTTTTTTTCTAATCGTGATACTCTATTAATTATAAAATAATACATATTTCATAATTTCATTTTATTACAAAATAAGTTACTTAATAAACCTAAATTAAAATTTTAAGAAAATACATGCATTCACATATGAATATAAATTCAATGTACATGAATGAAAATTCATTTATATAATTTATGAGCATAATTTTAACACCCCATGTTTTTGAAAATAAATATAGAATGCATGAAACTCTGAGTCTCTACAAAACACCACTTTGTTATAACCTAGCCAGTAAACATAATTTTTCCACCTCTGTGATTTGAAATTCAAAAAACTCGCATACACAGTTGCGTTTAGTAAGATATTTAGAGTCTGATAAGAAAAGCGTAATCTTTAGTGAACAGTAACATACCCTTATGAATAGTAATATGACCCTTATGAATAGTAAATGATATTATTACTTTATTTCTTTAAGGTTATAACATAATGAGATCATGATTAATTTTTCAATGTGATATAAAACAAATTATATTTTTAAAATGGTTTTTTTCGAATAAAAAATGATTTTATTTAAAAATTAAATTAATAATATTTAGAAAATTATTTATAAAAAATGGATTTAATTTTATAATTGTACACATCAAAAAATGGTTAGGGTGAATTTTTGGGATTTTTGTAAAATACATGAATTTTGGGTGAATAGTAAAATACGATAATTTATGATAAATGCTAAATACATGATTTATTGGGTCATAAGTGATGTAAGGATGATGTAATCCCTCTAGGTTAGAACTCACATGCACTTATTACTATAATGGGTCACATAAATCAACACTATTGGTTGTAATCAAAATACCGCTAAAATATTCTAAGTGATTGTCATTAGTATTTCATCTAACGTTTCATCCTCATTCAATGTAACCAAATAATATAAATTATCATTAAAACCTATTTACATTCATAAATAATATGTAAATTCAATTCTTGATATTTACATCCATTCCACATGAACTCTATTACTTAAAAACAAGTGAACCAATTATGAAAATCAGGAAAATGAGCACTCCAGAACGATAGAATTCAATACTATAACTTATCAATAAGGACATAAATTAAGTAAATAAAATTAGGATAAAATTAAAAAATTTCTAATAGGTTTTGAATTAATTTATTAATCAGTATAATTTCATATTTTAGGACCTTAATTTCAAGATTAGAAGACATTCAGACTTAAGGTAAGGGATTTTCACCAGAACCTCCATTTTCATTTAGGTTAATTTTATTATATACTTACCTCAATAAAATTTGTATTCATTCATAATTACGCCTAATAATTTCTGTATTAATTCTATATATATATTTTCAAACCAGAATCATGCCTTCATTTATGGGGTGTTATATGTTTTAAAAGGATCTTTCAAAACATTCTTCCTAAAATACAACCCAAACTCAAGTGAATTTATCAAATTATTATCTATTTTCATGGGCACTCTATAATCTATTTTTATCCACCAATATTTTTATAAAATCACTCATTTGATTATGAAAATTAAATCTGAATTCAGTTTTAGATTTATACAAATATTTTTCCAAAATAACTCTTCTTTTCAAAGTAAATGAGTATTTATCTTAAGAATTACTCGATTGTTTTAAAAGAGTATTTTCATATATTTCAACATTTTTTATAATTATTATGTGTTTTTGGTACTAATATATTATGATATCATACTCTATATTTAATTAAATGTATTATTATTAGTTTTACTAAGGATTTTTTACCCTAAACACATTCACCAAATTTACTCCTAATGGTTGGTGTTTAAGCATAATGTTTGGGGAAAGTTATTTACGTTTCATATGTTAGTCTCAATATGAAGGTATATGATGTTTATGTTTATACCCATTCATATGAGGAATGCATTGGACTTATTATGAGATGTGTGGGGCCCTCTATATCCCATCGATGCATTGATATGTCTCATGAGACAAATATATATGGACTTGGCCAAGGCATTGCCCATTTTGAGATATGGTTTTGGCCGAGGCCTTAATCATTTTTAGATGTATTGGATGAGGAATTGAAGGTATATTTCAGAATGTCCAACATATTCCCTTCACTCAATATGAAGAATAAATTCATAGTTCAGGTGATTATTTGACTAGTATAATTCCAATGGTTATGATTTATTATAGTAATGTTTACTCAGCTCATTTTTTTGCCATATCAAGTTCAAGTTTATTTTTAAAGGAATGCATTTTCAATTATTCACCATGTTTAATGGTTAAGTTTATGATATCTTCCACTACATTGTTTACCCCAACTGAGCATCTGAGCTCACCCCTACTTATGTTTCATTTTTCCTAGGATAAAAATTGGTATATTATGATAGGCTTGAAGGGATAATATTGGATTGGTGGATGTTCCGAACAGAACTTATATGTTGTTTTTCATTTCATGTTATAAATTTGAACTTATTTTTGTATCTAAATTTCCAAATCTACTAAACTATTCACTCCTTTTGGATACAAGTTTCTTTTAATCATTCTAATGTAAGGTAATAAGGGACTGGTTCCGAGTAATTGGGGTCAGGTCTTTATTTTTGATATCAAAGGAAGTTTAGTAGAAAAATTGGAAACTAGATTTAGAAAAAATTTATTAGGTAAAAAATCCATAAGATATTATATGAGGATAAATATACAAGAACATCCAGGTATTTTGGTAAAGGAATATATTATGTGAATATTTCTTCTAATACATCCCTTTCTAGATAGTACAGGTGGACGTGGTTCTGGAATAGATGTACCTAGGAGTGAAAAATTTGACAAGGAGTTTCAAGCATGACCCGGGGTATCCTAGTACTTGGAAACGAGCCTTACTGCACACCTGGTTTGACACTATTGGGTGATATTCTTAGGATAATTCACATTTTATTTACAAGCCATTATGAAGGATTTTAATGTAAATGTTTCCTCAATGAAACCATGTTTTTGATTATGGTATTATCCATGAATAGGATTTCAATTTATGATAAGTATTTTTCTAAGTTAAGATTATACATTATGATTCATAACTCAATCTAGTGTATTCCCTTATCTAAAAATTTCACCTATTAGAAGAAATGGAAACCACATGAATACACGTATCACATGTAGGGATTTCCCTTTAATGAAAGATAATGATGTTGGATCTAGATATGAAACTAGTACATAGAAACTTATAACTACACTGGGACAACTTACTCAGGTTATAAATAATAACCTTACACATATAGAGAATCCAGATCCACCATGTGGATGATATTTTTTAGATTAATTTATTTGACAATAGCCTCCATCATTCCATGGGACTACAAACCCCTTTGAAGATGAGCAGTTGATAAGTTCACTAGAGAATATGTTTCTCGCTTTGGGATGCAATGAAAGAGAGAAGGTCATCATGGTATTTTATCATCTATCGAGAGATGAAGATCAATGGTGGTCATTAATCCAAAACAAAAAGGAGGAATAAGAGATAGAAGAGATGGAATGGAAAGACTTTAAGGAAATATTTATAGAGAAACACTTTCCTCATGAACAATGAGTGGATATGGAAAGGCGGTTTCTGAATTTGAGTCAAAAGGAAGACAAGAATGTTTCAAATTATTAATCTAACTTCACAAGGTTAGAAAATCATTCTTTAGACTACATATGAAATCCAAGGGGAAATATTGAGAGATTAATTGATGGCCTAAAGCCATTCCTTCTATGGGCACTGGTATCCCAAAGTTTCTCATCATATGATGATATAGATTCATGTGCTATCAAAACAGAAAAGGAATTATCTATGTATTATGACTTTAAATGAAAAATATAGGATGAGGTTACAATTTTTGAGGATGATGTGGAATAACTTATATTTATGGTAGAAATATCACCATCTGATTCTCAACTAGATCCACCCCCAGTAGCTCTACTGAGTTAAATTATTTGGGAGTAAGGGAATGTAATAATTATGGGTGAGGAAGGGAATGTTCGGATAGAGGATGTACTTATTATGAAAGAATATGTCGATGTGTTTCTAGAGGATTTACCTAAACATCCTCTAGAGCGGGAAATTGAGTTTTCCATTGACTTAATTTCTGATTCAAGGCCCATATCAAAGACCCCTTATAGAATGGCCACTATAGAGTTAGTGGAACAAAAGAAACAACTAGAGGAATTGAGTGATAAAGGATTTATTCACCCTAGTGTTTCTCTATGGGGATTCCCTATTCGTTTTGTTAAGAATAAATATGGATCTATGAGGTTGTGCGTTGACTACCATGAGATCAATGCTATTACAATAAAGAACATGTATCCCCTACCTCACATTGATGATTTATGTGATCAACATCATGGAGCCAAATATTTATTAAAGATTGATCTTCTATTTGGATATCATCAATTTTATGTGAGGAAGGAATATATTCCAAGGACAGCATTTCGAACTAGGTATGGGCATTACGAGTTTACAATAATTCCTTTTGGAAAATCCGACATACACGGTTGTGATCAGTAATATTTTGGTGTCCGATAGAAAAAACATAATTTTTGTTGAATAGTAACCAACCCTTATGAATAGTAACCTGCCCGTATGAATATTAATATGACACTTATGAATAGTAAATCGTTTAAAATAAGAGTAACCTTACCCATGAATAAATAAATAAAATTTAGGAATCTTAGAAAGTGGCAATTTGACCATAGTAAAAGTATTGGTATTTTTGTAAGTCATAAATAATTAATTATAAATAATTAATTAATTAAAAATATATATTTTCTTAAAATGTGTTCTTAAATTAACAATTCAATGTCTTCTAGTTTTTAGACCTTATGTAATTTTTAAAAGCATTATAAAATCAATTTTCATTTTAAAAACTGTATTTTTCAAGTAAATTATGATTTTAATTAAATATTATATTAATCATATTTATAAAATTATTTTTGAAAAATGGACTTCCTTTTTGGATTCTAAACGTATAAAAATGGTTGTGGTTAATTTATGTGATTTTTACAAAAATACTTGAATTTTAGATGAATAGTGAAATTCCATAATTTACCAAATAAGCTGATAAGATAATTATAGAGTCATGCATGATGTTCTACTGATGTAAGACCAATTGGTTTGGTTTCACATGATAAATTAACTATTCTTAGTCATGTAATACTCACTATCCCTTGTCTTTTGGGGAAATAATAAACTAATGAATTTTATATTGAGAAATCCCCTCTCCCTCCACTATAAATATCACCCTTCACACCCTCATTTACTCACACCTTTCAAGCTTAAATCCATTTCTAAAATCTACCCAAGAATCTTTATTATCCCATCCCCCACTTCCAAGATCTTCTGGTCACATCAAAAGACCAAGCCTAGGTCCCTTAAAGAGGATCTCAAGAGGAGGATTGAAGAGGTAATTCATCTCTCTTTCTTTTGCTTTAATTTCCTTTCAATTTCAAGTTATTTTCTTCTTTTATCCACACATATCTTCATCCAAATGGTATGGTAACTCTAGTATCATAAATATACTAAAATTTTATGATACTAATGGGATATTATACCATCTAACCCCCTTCTTCACATCTTTTTATTTTATAAAATAAAACATTGTTCGTGAGGTGTTAATTTATCACCTTCAAGAACGACATGTTTTCATTTTCTATTTCTACCTTCTGATCTGGTCATGAAACCATTTTTATGGTTGAACCAAGATATTTTATATTTATTATATCCTATTTAATGTTCTAAAACTAAATTATGTACATATTAATAAATTATTAAAGAAAACAAGTTCGTTGTGGTCAAAAAACCGCCCAAATTAACCAAAAAAATCATCATTTAATTCATATCTAATAATTCATCCATATGGTATATAATATAATTCATTATATGATCATTTTTACTTCTGGAATATCATTAATAACATGAAAGATAATTTTTGGATGTTTATCCATGTTTTACATGAACTTCCATTTATGAATACACGTGGACCGCTCAAGAAAACCCTAAAAATGAACATTCCCGAACAATGTTTTTAAACTCTATAACTCATACAAAGGCCCATAAAATAACTTAATGAAACCATAATGAACCATATTAATGTAAAAAAGCTTTTGGAAATTTCAATTAATGAATCTAATGTGGTTATATAGGATATTAAACTGAAAACGTTTTCTAATACAAGATAAGGGGAAAATCTCAAACCCAACATTGTTTCTTTGGGTTCTCCCTCTTTCACTTCATTTTTTGAATGTTCATTCCTTAAAAATATTTGTTTCATAATTATCTTAAATTTTCTAGGATATAAATGTTTTCTACTAAAGTTTATGTCAAACAAATGTTTTCCAAAAGAACACTTCTTTCAAAAACATACCTTTTACTTCTCACTCAAGGTTGATGGCTATCGTATCAAGTATGTTATTCCCACATAATTTTTGGGAACCCAATGTTTATTAAGGTGTTATTATGAGATAAAACCCATTCCTTTTCAGGGGATATTTACGTTCATTTTTTATATATGTTCATTATGGCATGCATGAAAAATCATATTGTTATGATGTGACAGGTGTGCCCGAAATTATACAGCACTCCAATGCATTGGTTAAAGTGATTAATCTCATGATTTAATGTGAAATTATGTTTGAAAAAGATTCTAGATTTTTTCACAATTATGTGTGGTAGTTAAACACTACAACATGATTTTTTAATTTTTTAAGCATTTCCACATTTCAAGTATTTTATTAATGATTTCTCTCATGTTCATGATTTTTTCCTATGTTATGATTATGCTCACCCCATGCTATATTTTTATTATCTATCCTCTTACTAGGATTTTAGCTCCCCCATTTTGATTTATATCCTCAGGTGACTACATGTACTAAGGAGGGGTCATGTTCCAATAAGAATATAGGGAAGAAGGAATTAAATAAATGTTTATGCTTGATGTTGTAATTGTTATGTGTGGTCCTAGTTTTCCCAATAAACTAAACCTTTTGATCCTCTATGTGTAATACTATTCGGTTGATTATATCTAAAATTATCTAATAGTAGTATAAGAAAACATTGGGTCACTATATAGATAATACTAGCTTGAAGAATCTTGGTGACTTCTTCCCTAACTACCTTAAGTATGAATGGATTGAGTCTTCTTTGTGGTTGTCTAATTGGTTTGAATGACTCCTCAAGATAGATGTGATACATTCAAAGGGCAGGGTTAATTCCTGGTATGTCATATAGGGTCCAAAAAAGGCCTTTTTGTTTTCCTCTAACACTTGAACATGTTTGGACTCCTCAGTTTCAGTAAGTGAAGAGGAGATAATGACAGGATGAGAGTGATCAGGGAAAAGGAATGCATATTTTAGGTGTTCAATAAGAGGTTTCAGATCAGTCCCATCTTTCATTTGTGGGTTAGACAACAGAAGTATGGAGTAAGGGACTTTAGTTTCCTTAGATTAATTTTCCTTAATACTGTTCAAGTTGGAGCAGTAGAGATCATAGTTGATGTGGGATTTAGGAGAGTTTTCAAGTTCCTCTAGATTGATGGAGTCTATGAATGTGAGGTCTACATCAAATTCACCATTTTATGACTTTTTAAACCATGGTTCATTTTTAACAAGATCCTTTTCCATTAGAACATGGATAAAATGATGGATTGGGTTCAATTGACTCTCAGAAGGGTCCTCAAAAGCATGGATTGAGAATGTAGAGTGATCCTCATATGGGTATCGCATTTCATGGAAAATTTTGAACTTGACCAGTTGGTCACCAAATTCCATGGTAAAGATACCTGAATGGACATCAGTCTTGGTCATCTCTTTTATTGGGAATGGTCTTCCTAGAATTAGGGTAGATAGAGAAGAGTTCATCTCGCCTTCCATGTCAAATACAGAGAAATCAGTAGGGAAGATAAGATCATTGACACAAACAAGTACATCCTCAATTACACCCTTAGGACGAGTAGTGATTCGATTGGCCAATTGAATGATAACAACCGTTGGATGTAAGGGACCTAGAACAAGGTTGGATAAGATGGATTTGGTCATTAAAATAATTGAGGCCCTTAAGTCTATCAGTGCATCATCGAAGATTGAAATTCATATTTGCAATGGAGCTATAAAGTTACTAAGATATTTTCACATAATGGGTATAGAATCTTAGGTCAAAGCATTCTCAATGGTCCTAAGTTCTCTTATGGGTGCACAATCCTTGGGAAAATTTTCATACTTGGGTATTTGTTTGATGGAACCTAAGAGGAGAATTTTCAATTAAACACGTCTAAACATGTCAAGAATTTTAGGATTAGGTTAAAAGGACTTATTTGGATTAGAAAAATCTTGATGAAAAACAATTGGATTCCTAAGTGGAATGGAAGGAGGTGAGGGTCTGGATTCAGATTCCTTTTCTAGTTTCTTTTTATTTTCATTTTCTAGGTCAATATTTAAATGGAAGTTAGAGGAATCATCACAAGGCATAGAAATTTTCTTTTCTAATCTAAGTACAATTGAACTTATATTACGCATGGGGTTGGCTAATGGTTGAGATGGAAGTTGCGAATAATTTTATTGTTGTTGCTGGATCAGGTGGGATGCAAGTTGAACAATTTTTGTTTCAATGTTTTTAAGGCTTGAACGGGTGAATGAGGTAAGATATTCCACTAAACTTTCCCATGGTTTCTTGGAAGTAGAGGCTTTTACTATATTGGTATTTCCTTGATTTTGGTTCTTGGTAAAGTGATTGTATTTTTTTGGGAATTGGGAAGGCTCACCAGGATAGTGGAATCCTAGAGTAGGAAGAGGAGGATTGATCCTTTGAGATTGAGGAAAAAAGTGTAAGGTTAATGGATGTTACCAACACCTTGAACATATTGGAATTGGTTTGGTTTTTGAGGAGGGAATTCAGGGGGATGGGAAATGGTATTACCATACCTCAAGCCTTGATTGAAGGTATAAGAGAAGGGATCATAGTGGCGTTGGTTGAAGTTTCTAATGAACTGAACTAATTGTTGAGGGTTGGTGTTCCTCTGAGAATATGATGCATTGATCACTATTGGTCTAGATGAATCAGAGGGATCCTCTTGAAGTTGTAGACATGTGTTACTTGGATGATATGGGGAGCTACATATTCCAAAGTTTTTGATAGGTCCAGGGAAGAGAGATTGTATAGAAGATGAGGATGGGGCTTTGGATGCCACAACTAGTTGTTGCACAAGACCAGTAAGTTCACTCATCCACTCTATCATCTTGTTTGGCTCTATCGATTTACTATCTTGGGATTGTTTGAATTGATTATGTGCTCGGGTATCGATTTTTTGTGTGTTTTAATCGATGTTTCATATAATATCTCTTATAGTTGTGGGAGTTTTATCAACAAGAGCACCGCCACTTAAAAAATCAATGAGAGTTCTCTCCATAGCCAATAAACCCTCATAGAAGTATTGGATCAAGATTTGATCTGGGATTTGGTGATGTGGATAGGTTTCCACAATATTTTTGAACCTCTCCCAATACTCATGGAGTGATTCATTTTGGAATTAATGAATACCACATATTTCTTTTCAGATAAAATAAGTACAAGAAACAGGAAAGAATTTTTCTATGAAATGTCACTTCATGTCACTCTCTGTGGTAATGGAATCCGGAGGGAGGTAGTAGTTCCATGACTTGGCGGAGTCAGCTAATCAAAAAGGGAATTCTCGAAGTTTTATTTGTTCCTCCAAAACCCCTTGAGGCTTCATGGTAGAGCACACCACTTGGAAGTTTTTAATGTGGAGATGTGTATCCTCACCAACTAGATTGTGGAAATGAGGTAGAAGATGAATCAAACCTGATTTGAGTTTGAAGTTATCCTCTGTGTTTGGATATTGAATACCAATGGGATGGTAATTCATATCAAGGGAAACATGTTCTTTAAGGGTTTGTTCCCTAGGATTAGTCATATCTAATTCAATTGGTTGGACAAGGTTTAGATTATAACTAATGGTCATCCTAATTTGGCGAAGTGTTTGCTCAATTTCAGGGTCAAAACAATTCGAGGGATTCTTTGGGAGGCTACGGGGTATTTAGTCTGATTTTGGATGAAAGGGGAAGACAAGTTTCTGTTTGTGTTTTTTTTCAATTTTTATTTATTTATTTTTTTACGATAACTAGAAACAAACGATGACTTAATTGCACCGTCCCCAGCAACAGAACTATGTGAAAGAATGGACGATTATCTCCTATCGACTGTTCACAGTTCCAGTACTCTTCCAATGTGTATAGTAGCACTTAGGTAGAATCCTCGACAATGATACTTTTTAATAGTCGGTTGTTTTAAGTTGATTGTATTTTTATTGGGGGGTTTGTTTGAAGAGATTAATTAAAATGATTGAGTGATTAATATTGATTTAATAATTTCATAAATATTGGGGTGAGTTCATCATTAGGTAGTTAATCTTTTGATATACTTGAGCCTTGGTTTATATTGCATTAAATTAACACTCATGTCACAAGTTGATGTGATTGGAATTCCCAAGTGTTAATGCTTTAATACAAGATTTAACATAACTTAGTATTCTAATATTAATAATATCCTATTTATGATAGTATATTTATGGTTCCAATAATCCATGGAAACCACTCTTTAAACAAAACAAGTCATTAATCCATGACATGTTAAGTCCAACATACACAATGTTTATTCAATGAATATCCATCGAGCAAATACTCCCAATCACTTAACAACCCTAAATTTGAATCACCCCAATGAGAGATTTACTCATACAATGAAATTATTAGTATTCTGGTTTATTATGTTTATTATGATGAATTAAGAAGATAATAAAAATAAAGGGATAAGAAAAGAGTGGCGTGCTGAATACACACACACACAAACACAAAATAGTGATGTTAATGTTAAATAAGAAATTTATATTGAAAGAGAAAGAGAATGTAGGGAAGGGGATTAAACATGATTTAAACTATTTTTATATTATTAATATTCAATAACATATATTGGGTGATTAAAATTGATCATGAAGAATAAACTTTCATTAAAAAAGAATTACTAAAACAAACACTTATGCGATTACAAATGATGAAAAAAAACACAAAAGTAAATGAAATAAAAGAGAGAAGTAAGTGTCTCTAAATTGATAACTTTAGTTTTAAATGTACTATCAGAAATTTTTTTGAGCCTTTGTTGTACCAATTTATCCTCTTCAATTTGGAATTTCCATCCTCCATCAAGGATAAGAGGGAGATGTATTTATAGCCCAATGTTGTGGTCTGTTTGCATTCCAAATCTTTCCCTCAACATGGCTCACCAATTTTGCCATACAGACATATAGATATTGAGGTATTATCATCTCCAAAGTTTTATATATTGATTTTTACTATCATCCCTTAAAATTTGGCTGCCATTGGACTTTTGGATCCAATGATATGTCTATTTTACTAAACAGTTTTCACCTTTCCATTTTCATCAACAATTTTTCGAAGGTCCTAATGGGAATGAGTTTTTGAACAAGAATACCCCCTAAAATTAGAACACATTATTCAAAAAAATTGGCCACCCATATATCTTATTTCACACTGAAAAATCTCAGCTCAATTAGATGTATCTATAAAGAGAAATATCAAATTTTGTGTGCTGATCTCAATTCCCGGACAGAATTGTGGGATGGATTTCAAAGCTTCATTTGGGCCTTTTTTTTATTTTGGACTTAAAGTTTTTGTACATGAATCCTTGAATTGTTATAAGAATTTTTGAGGATAATAAAAGAATTTTGACATATGGATTGATCCTAGTAATTAATTCTTCGTCGATGGCCTAGTTTCTTCACAGATTCTTTGGGCCTTCTTGTGAGGACCATATGACCATTCAAATGGAATAATTTGTTACTTACTCCTTCTAATGATATGTTGTAAATTTAATAAGTAATTATAAAAAATAGGAAAAACAATATTTGGATCCATTTGGTGATATTTATTATTAAAATATTAAACATACTTTAATCTAGGTAAATTCAAATAGTGCTCAAAAATTATATTTAATATTTAAACAATAATATTTCAAAAAAATTATCCGCATTTCATATAAAATTAGTAAAGGGAGTATATAATAATTTATGAAAATATTAATAAAATAAAAGAAACTAAGGAAAAAGAATATATATGAAATAATTACCAAGTGTAAATTTTTTACTATTAAAAGTTTAATTTATTGGTAAAATAATATTAAGAAACAGTATATTGATGGATCCATCAAAGTATATTTTCTTAAAAAAATTGGTCCAAAAAATAACTTTGGATAATATATATAGTTTTTGAATATTTTTTTCATATCATTGAAAATTTGTGAATAATTTCTCATCACTGTTTAATCTAATCACCATTTTAACTTGAAAGGGAGGTGAGTTCCTTTTGACTGATGAATGTGATGTAAATTTCAAGGACCTAAAAATAAGTTCGGTTAGCATACTTATAATGACATTAAACTACAATGGAGAAGGGTTTTAGATCTACAGTAACACATCCAAAATGGTTTGAGATGTATTCTTATTGATAATGATATGGTGATATCTTATTCTTCCCTGTAATTAAAGGTTCACGAGCATAATTATCTAACTCATGACCTAGAGTTGGTATCAGTAATATTTGCATCAAAGATATGTAGGAATTTTTTTGAAGAAAGGCGTGACATATATAATGATCATTAAAGTTTAAACTATATATTCACCCAAAAATAGTTGAATATACAGTAGGGAAGATGGTTGGATTTGATTAAATATTACGACTACTCAAAACGTTGCAACTTTGGGAAAGAGAACAACGTGGATAACGTTTCAAGTTGAAAATATTTTGCTAGCTTATCTATGATGAGGATAAATAAATTCCTAATATTTATGGATTTTTAAAGTATGTTCTATGAAATATTGAAGGAAGGGTATAAATTGTATCTTTCTCAAATGAGCGTTCAACAATCTATCCATATGATATTAAATAGGTATAAAAGGAAGATGTAGAACTATAAAAGAATTTGAGAAATATTCCAGATTTTAACATTGATTTTGATGGAATTATAAGGTTAAGGAATCAAGTATGTTTCCTAATAATATCATACTAGATAAAGGATCTATTTTAAGAAGATAAAATCTCATCATTATATCTTCATACTAGGATTATTAAGATGTATCGATATATGAACGAGTATTTTTAGTTGGAATACATGAAGATAGATATTGTATAATATGAATCTCATTGCATTATAAGTTAAAAATTTAAGGCTAATAGACAAAATTATAATGATATGTTGCATCCATTACCCATATTATAATTGAAATGGGAAAAAATCACCATGGATTTTATCATGAATAAATACTATACATCTAAAGTCCATAATGTTATTTAGGTTACAATAAATTACCTTAAGAAGTCATCATACTTCATTAATACCAGAAAATATTTCTATCTTGATTTTCTATCTAGGATATATATTAAGAAAGTGGTAAGATTTCATGTAGTATAACATTATAATGTATTTGATTGAGGTATAAGGTTTACCTTGATGTTTTAGAGAAGTCTCATTCAAGATCTGGATACAGAGTTTTGTTTCAGTACATCCACTAATCCTCAAATAAATGGTCCATCTAAGAAGACTATTCAAATCTAAGATAATATTTTCACATTCCATTATCTATATTTTAAAGGTGGTTGGGACCAACACCTTCCTCTTATTTAATTCTCTTATAACAATAGCTTTCACTCAAGCAATCATATGGTTCCTTATGAATCCCTCTATATAAAGAAGTGTATAAATATAATGTGATAGGATGGAGTTGGTAAATGAAAGATATTGGGACCTGATATAGCTGAGGAAATGGAAGAGAAATTTAGATTCATTCAGTAGCACATCAAGGAAGATCAGTGTTGATAGAAATGTTATACTTCCAATCATTGGTGAGATATGAAATTAAAAGTTAGTTGGAAGGTATTATTGTAAATTTATCTATATAATAGGGTTATGATATTAAAAAATAAGGGAATACTGATCCCTAGGTATACTATTCCATTAAATATTCTTCATCGAGTAGGGAATGTATCTTATCTCTTGGTGCTTCGACCAAACCTCACTAAAGTTCATGATGTGTCCTATATATCTCTCCTAAAGAAGTACAAACCTAATACTTCACATGTAATGAAATCATATGTTATAAAAATTAATTATGATATTTCTTATGAATAATAAATAGTATAAATCATGAATCATAAAGATAAAGTTCTATGGAATAAGACTACTTACCTGGTTAAAGCTCTATAAAATTTGAGGAAGCAACAAGAGAATATGAGGATGTGATAAAGAAGGGATATCCTCATTTTTGTGTATCAAAGTGATGGAATTTTTAGGGAGAAATTAATTTTAATTAGTGAATAATGTAACACCCCGACACTTTATATGTATTTACTATGTACTAAACTTTAATTATTTGATAACTTGCTATATATGTAACCCCATGTCTAAATGAATCCATGATATAATATACCCTTATAACCTATCCATTGGATTACTGAGTGTGAGTTAGATTAAACAAACTATTATATATATATATATATTCTTAAATTTAAATTTATTTATTAATTCTTATGAAATAATCATTAAATATTTAATGAATCTATTTAATTATTAAAAGGCCTATTTTTTGAAGAAATTTATTTTTCTACATGTTATGTATTTTTATCTAAACAAAGTATATTGATCACTATTGACAAATTATTTCAATAAAATATAATTAAAAAATATATCAATAAATTAATAAATATTCATACATCAGTTATATTATTGTTTTTAGTGATGATAAAATCATTTAAAGGTAAATGATTTTTTTTTAAATTGATTTTATATGCGGAAAATGTTTTAATAATAATGAATTAAAATAATAATTATTAATTAATCTTATTAATGATATATATACATTATAAATTCACTAAAACATTTTAACATTCATTATATATTTTTTAAGGGAAGGAATGAAATTAAATTTAGTTTTATTCCTAAAAATTCATTTCTCTAAAAACAGGGTTTCATTGTATTTTGCGAACTTATTTTAAAATTAATTTCTACCACTTATAGAAATTGAATTTGATAAAATAGATTAAATATTTATAATAATAATTTTAAAAAAAATTATATGGTCATTTTAATTTTTTTCATAATTAATAGTAAAAAGAGTAAACATTTATTACCATGGTTAAAGGTAAAATGGGTTCATTGGGGGGGGGATTAAACAAATAGATTTGGGTAAAGTGTACACATAAAATTGTCTAATTATATTTTTATATCGATATTTAGAACCTATATTAAAATTAATTTTAATCTATGTCAATTTTGAAGCATTATACTTGAGAAATATTATATTTATATTTATATATTTGAAGTAATTCCATGTGTGTCCTCTCCCTCAATTATAAAAGGGAACCTCTTCTCTACCCTTATTCACAAAGTTTGAATATATTATCTTAAAAAATAACTTCCCAAATCCTTACCTAACATCCCTAAACCTATCTTATAGGTCCCGGTTTGATCATATTATAATCATTTCGAAGCGTAATGTTTAACCCAGAGGAGGTTTCTCAATGAAGAGATATAACTTTTAACCATGTACATTTACTTTTATTTCTTCTTAAACTATATCTAAACATGTTTTATACATCATAACATTATAAATATAAAATAATAAATATATTGAGATGTTTTTATGAATATGTAAAATACTTTTTCGACCATTTTTTATCAGATGGTAAAAGAAAGTATTGGTCGTGTGTACGTGTGGACTATCGCCTCCAGGTAATGATACGATTCATTTTCCATCACCTTCATACATGGATATTTATAATGACGTATTCAACAAATATCTATTATATAATTATTATTATATAATAATAAATTATTATTTATCTTGCTTTTCTTCTCTTCATTAGAAAATGAAAATAACTTTGCATACGTATGTAATTCAGTTTCCAAGAACTATGTAACTCATTTTAACATCTATACCATTTATGTATTGTTATAAATATGTATATAATGAATATATATGATGTTTATATAATTTTTTAAATTTTTGAAATTATTAAACCATGATCAATGAACAATTATAGTAACTTTTGAACTAAAACGTTCGTGAAAATGAAACATTCAACACCCAAAAATGACAATTTTGATAGAGTTATTAATGATGGACTGTTGAAATATTATAAGTGGAGAATATATGATATTATTGAAATATTATAAGTTGATAATATATGATATTATAAGTATTAATGTTATTATTTTATATAATTATAAAAAAATTTAATCTATTATACCGGGGTTTATAGTGCTTATGAAGTAAGCGAGACTTTAGGAAAGGGTTTTTTGTTATAATCTCATTTTTTCTAGGATTGTTTATGATTAAATTTATGATGATGAAATTATATGATATACCTATCAAAAATATCATATATTTTCTTCTATCACGGTTAGTTATATATATTACATGTTTTCCTTTCATCTTCATGTCTTCAATTACTCAATATATTGGAAGAATTATTTTAAAAAAAGCTGACTTTATTTCTGTATTTGACTGGGAATTGTTTTCTTGCATTTCTATATTTTCATTAAAATATTGTAAAAAATATTATTTAAATTTTAAAATTAATTTTAAAATTAATTTTCAACCATTTTTACTTTATTTGAAAATATTTAAAATGAATATTTTTATCATTTTCCAAATGAGAAAATTTTGACATTTTACTAAAAAAAGTGAAAGGAATCATTATTTAAAGATATAATAAAAAAATGAATTTCACTATTGTAATTAATACTATTTACTTTTAAGATTCATGTATAAGTTTCTATTGTTGTTTTAAAAGAAATTTTTTTCTTAATATTTTGGATTATTTTAAATTCTAAATATGTGACTTAAAAATGAAAATTGTATTTTCATCATGAAATTTTTCAGTGATCTTTAAAATTATTTTTTTATCTATTATAAAATTATTTGATGTTATTATGATTCATCATAGATGTGATACTATGAACATTACCTAATTACTTTCCAAGATGGATTAAGATTATGATAAAGAAATATCGATGAAACATATTTTATTTTTCATGGGTTATGCTTTAATGAAATGATAAATGTTTTCATGAGCTTGTAGTAAACATATATATAGATTATGATTATATGAAGGCTCGTTCTGTTATATCCCTCTAATTAATTAGGTAATGATTAATTTTTGATGAGATATAAGGTTACAAGTAAGGTCATCCAAAGCACAAATGGGTACATATGATATTATCCCATGATAAAAAAGGTACGCGGGTGGTTAACCCAAGCCCAACATGAATGTCTTAGTGGGTAGACTTGAACTAAGAATTTTGTTATTAAGATTATGAGAAGATTTATTCCACTGTAGTGTCCCAAAAATTTAGTAAATGGAAGGAAAATAATCTTGTATATTGGGCAAAGCAATGAAATATAAATTGGATTGCAAATTTGAGAAGAATTTGAAGAAATAAAATTTTGCAAAGGAATATGGATTGGATGCATAATGATTACTAGGAATGGTTTGTAGAAGGCATAAACTGAAAACCATTCAGTACACGGAAGGCCTATGATGTTCTGGCCTACAAGGAGTTGGCCAACGAACGAAGCAGTTTGTGGTGAATTTCTACCTATGAAATCAAGACACCGTGAACTATTTTTGTAGGCAAGAATCTGAAGGAAGTGCACCCTGCATACCATCCATGTGAACGATGTGGTTCGTAGATGAGGATATTCCAATGGCGTAACTCACATCTAAAAAACCTGGATTGACCGTGTCTTCCGTGGGTCATATTTCCTCCGTGGGATTCCAGAGAAGTTTCCACTCGTACCTTAGATATAGATTTCCAAAAAAACTATAAAAGTACCACAATGGGAATCGAAGGGGGGGATAAGAAGGTGAGGGAGAGAGATAGAGGACAAAATAAATTATGGGAAGAATGTAGAGGGTGCATGAGAAATTTCTCCCACACCCGAAGCAGTTTGCGAGACTCCACCGCACATCCGAAACAGTTCACAAAATATATCCCGTGAACCAAATGAAGAAATAAGTTCACATAAGTCCTCCCCACGAACCGAATTTGAAAAACCCTCTGCATCCAACCAACAAACCAATAAAAAATAAAAATAAAAATGGTTCACAGTTTCCCATATACAGAAGATTGTTCGCGGATGCCCATATGCGGAAGATAGTTCGCGGGAACATATAAGTGGAAGATAGTACATGGACCCCTTATATTGAAAATAGTTCACGAAAAGCTCCTTCTCATACCATTTTAAGTGGAAAACCTCTCCACATACCATCCTAAGCAGCTAGATCAAACGTGGCTATGTCCATGAGGAAAAAATTTTGCGTCCTCGTGTCCATACCGCGGGGGCTACACCCCTACACCCCCGCTCGGGATCTGTGACGAGCTATGGTACTGACCTTCGCTACCACCACTGACCCCCATGAAAAATAGATAGTCTCACAGTGAACTTTTCAGGCTAGGTCGATGAAATTTTCCATTGCTCCCTTTTGCCTCCCAAACATCCGTCCCTTAAATACCATGAGAAGAGACATTCATCATGCACCTCTAAGAAAGCCCTATCACATACTTCCTATTCGAGGTTGACCCAGTAATCCATGGAAAATCATAGCCTGTATGTTTCTTAAATTCCCAAACACATCCCTTCCATCCATCAAACTCTATGTCTCTGGTGATTCCAGAACCTCATAAACACTCTATGGCCATCAGAAGCGGAAGGCCAGTGTCCTGCAGACACCTTTGTTTGACTATGAACATCATGCCACGATGGATTTTCATATGAAACCTACAATATTGACATCAACCAAAGGAAAAATCTTCCTCCGGAGAGTCCTTTCCTACCTCTGTACACCTCAATGGCTTCCATGCCCCATATCATTTATCCTAATCCGAGAATCCCTAGAGTCATGGTTTACACATTCCTTCGCTGTCATGTTCAAGGAACGTCAGAATATCCAAACCTTATTTTCATCCAGATAATCATGGTTTCTATAGTAAGTGTTCCTTATCTCATGACCCTACACTACAAGACCAAAAATAGTCATATCCACATGATGTTAAACTGTGATGTCATCTACCAGGCTATATGACTTTAAACTGTAGTATACCTCATATGATTCTCTAGGTCCCTCCCACTGAGGTAAGTCTATAATATTCCGAGGTAGGCCCGCATAACCCTTAATTCCATTTAACATGGAAGGGTTCATCACTTCGTGCCCTCGCCCATGGTCGCCCCGACCTCTTCCACTGTGGGCTCCCCCCACCAACAGAGGAGGAGGCATGTGCATTGTTGAATATTTAAAATCCTCTTGTTTCTCAAACTGAGCATGACTCACATGGGCTTAGAGGTTTGTGAGGATTACAATATCATCACACATTCTGAACTATGAGAACTCTGATTCTTAACCAAATCAAGATACGTAGGATGCCTGCCAGAAGGCCTGATCTCAAAAAGGATTCCCATCCATAAAGGGTCCACCCAACCATGCCCCCTACAAATGTGTAGCTTCCATGCGTAATCCCCATGCATTATGAACTATAATAACTTTGATTCCTGATCAAATCAGGATACATAGGACACCTACAAGAAGGCCCGAGCTCAAAAAGGGTTCCCATCCATAAAGGGTCCACCCAACCATGTGTGTCAAATGGGGAGCTCCCATGTGTATCCCCCCCACATTCCGAACTATGTGGGTTCTGATTCCTCCCCTGAGGATATGTAGGAAGACATCCTTGTTGGACTAATCACAACATCAAGTCACCTTCTGTCCCCCCTAGATGATGATAATCAGAGCTCCTTATAATATGTCTAAGTCAGCATCGCCTCTATAGCATCAAATGTATATGCATGCTTACGAAGATCATACAAACCAAGGGTATCCCGTGGACACACTCTTAAATAATAAACCAAGGATTCATGAACATATGATCATGGATTAAATATATAAGAGAGTCCTGAAAATTGCAATAATCATCCCCCGAAAGAGTGTGGTGAGCCTAAAATCCCATCATATCAGCCAATGGAGTCCTTAAGTGTTGTTGGCCAAATCGTCAGCCAACAAGCACCTGCCATTGGAAATCAGGTTCATGAATTATGGATACCAGGGATGTTGGGTATTCTTCTATCCACAAATAAACCCATTGGAGACCATCTGAGGATGTTATATCTGAGAAGGGACGATTGCATGAGTGCTTGGCCCCCACGCAATCACCCATTAGGACCAATAGTTCCGCACGGGGTTAAATCAACCTTCTCTAAAGGATAATGATGCTGAATGGGTCAAAAAAAAGGAGTGGTAAACTTGATAAGAACCCGTCTCTATGGAAAAAGGGGTTGGTGATGATCCTCCTCATGCCATTTCCACATCCCCCCTAAATGCGCCACCTTGGAGGCAGAAAAAAAGTAGGGAACCTGACATAAATCCTTAACCAAGGTGGCGGTTCTACCCTAATGATAAAAGAAAAAAGGACACTACACGTCAGACCATTTTGTCGGCCCTAGTATGTGCAAAACGTGCCACCTCGAAGGAGGAACAAAAATGGTCAACCCGACTTGAATCCTTAACCAAGGTGGCGGTTCTACCCCAATGATTAAAGACAAAAGGACACTGCACGTCAGACCATTTTGTATGTACCAGTACTCGCAAAATGCGCCACCTCGGAGGAAAAACAAAAATGGTGAACCCAATATGAATCCTTAATCAAGTAGGTATTTCAACCCAAATGACAATCGAAATAATGATAATGCATGCCAGACCATTTTTTTCACCCTGGTATGCACAAAACACACCACCTCGGAGGCAGAACAAAAATGGTGAACCTGACGTGAACCATTAACCAAGGTGGTGGTTATATCCAAATGATAATAGACAGAAGGATACAACATTCCATACCATTTTTTCCCTTGGGTACATGCAAAACATGCCACCTCGAATGCAGAACAAAAATGGTGAACCTGACATGAATCCTTAACCAAGGTGGTGGTTTCAACCACATGATATAAGACAAATGGATACTGCACGTCAGACCATTTTTTTTTTGCCCCAGTATGCATAAAATGCGCCACCTTGGAGGCAAAACAAAATTGGTGAACCCAACGTGAATACTTAACAAAGGTGGCAGTCTCACCCCACCTAGGCCCCTTCACCCTACAGTAAAAGAAAAAAGGAAGGGGGCCAAGTTGAATCCCCAAATATGCATATGTTTAAAGGAATGAAACTTTGAAGATGTTTTGTGGTTTGTATGTCATATATGTATATTGAAGGTTCTTGAAATGTGACCTTTGATCCAAATTATGTCCCAATGATCCATGCACACGCACGCATCAACGATACCGCAGGTAGTTGGGGCCTCAATGAAGAGCAAGACCCCCTTCACCTACCCAACATCTTCAACGCTGGGTATCCAATGCGCTGATTAAATATTACCACTGAAATGGTACTCTCCCCACACTGGAGGCTCCAAGACATGCCCTCCAGTCTGCAAAGGCCTACTAGCCTCCCCTTTATCCACTGCTGGTACCTCAACAAAAGGCAGCCCTAGTGGTCATCTCAAACCATTTTGGGAGCCTTTCCACAGAATGTGACAATGAATACCTCCCTTAACTTAGGGAGGTAGATGAATTCAATGATTATGACATCATCTAAACTGCATAGGGGCCCTACACATGGGCCCTTGCTAGAGAGCGTCACCACTGACATCGGACGACCAGGCATCCTCCCACCGAGGAGGACCTTATGCTGAGGGCACCTGCCAAAGTCCAAGGGACCTGGGCCCCTCGGTCTACCTACCAAGGGAGGTGAATATATAACCAGGGACACGATATTACCCTGGTTCCTGAGGATCAACTTAGTCATACTAAAATGGATTATTTCAACAGACAGACCCACAACTCCGCCCTCTCCATTCAATCCCACCACAAAAATAGGGTGGCATGATACAAGCACATAACTGTTTCTGCCAGTGCTCGCCAGTCCTGCCATGTAGACAGAGGAGAAAGCTATAGGTAGATGCAGATATCTGCCAACACACAACAAGCCCGCCATTAAATAGGGAGGCAAACAGTTATACATAGGAACTAACACCTGGTGATGCATTCTTAGCCCGCCATCTAAATAGGGAAGCAACCAAATATGAGCAGAGTCAAATTCCTGCGGATGCATACAAATCTTGTGAGACAAATATAGTGGAAAGAGAGCAGATGAATATCCCCTCTCATAAATATGAATACTAATAGTAAAATAAGATGGAAAATAGAGAAGGAAACAAGTGAAATACTTGTTCATCTATCCTGACACAAGAGAACAGCCAGTATCTACTAGGAACTTAAGGAAGACCGGAACAGGCACAAACTGTTCTCCAACATCATAATGAGCATTCATAACCATTCCATCAAAAGATGTATCTCAGTAAATCTTGGTTATGATGTAAGATCATACATCGATTCCAGACCATATCCTCCAAACATGCCAATATATCATTGCATCAGTGGCAGGCCCACAACCCGAATTCCTCAAATGGAATGACTCACTTGAAAAATGATTTAGTCACTCTGGAGAAGTTATGAATCCCTACTTCAGTCTAGGAGTGTTGACGGAAATATCCAACGATATACAGACAACTAGATCGAGAAAAATACCTGTTTCAACTGGTGGACACCAGTCCAACATAGAGGTCGCTCTAGGGCAGACCAATATCCCTGCCAAAACTCAAGATGCTTATCGGCATATCACAATGACATCACGTGGCCCAACAAGGTATGGACCTGTATAAAATGGCCATTACCAATAACAGATGGCCCCGATTACCTGAAAGAGAGCACCCAAAAATGAAAAGCACCAAAGGCATCCAGAAAATGAAGAGCACATACATGATCCTGCTCAACTGAAAGCTGGGGTTCTTGACACCATCAAACATATATCAAAAAAGGATCAAGACCCTGTCATTCCATTACAAAATTATGGATGTGATAGTATCAGTTGTGAAGGTCCTCCCCAGAATGTCACTACCAGCAAATCTGAAGGTCCTCCACAGAGCACCCATGGGGGATTACTCCATGTGTCAATAATGATCGATCCCAAGATCTTATCTTCTGATGTGAGTTGGGGTAACCCTCCCCTAGACCTAAAGATCAGACAACGAGAAGGTCATACCCTTGATTTCATCCACCCTGATGGTCCTCCCTAGGGTATACCCTTCATATATTCTTCTCCCTATAGTCAGACATCAAGTTATGATGGAAGTCCTCTCTATGATGATGGTTATTGCAAACGCCCTCCCCGCAACAACAGTTGTTATTAAGGTCCTCCCACAATAACTCCAAGCAATGAGAATTCCCTCCTCTCATTTTAGTACATCCTGAAGGACCTCCCCATGATGTAAACTGCAGAAAGTCTCCATGCAGCTAGGTATCAAGTCATGATGGAAGTCCTCTCCATGATGTTAGTCATTGTGACGAACCTCCCCACAATGACAGTTGCGGTGAAGGTCCTCCCCATAGTAAATCCAAGCAACGAGAAGGATCTCCCCTCATTACAGTACATCCCAAAGGTACTCCCTTGGATGTAAATTGTATAAATTCCCCCTGTATCCAGGTATCAAGTTATGATAGTAGTCCTCACCATGATGACGGTCATTGAGAAGGCCCTCCCCTCAATGACAGTTGTTGTGAAGTTCCTCCCCAAAGTGACGTCAAGCATCAAGAAGGTACTCCCCTTGATACAACCCACCTTGAAGGTCCTCCCCAGGGTACACACTATCAGGAAAGTTCTCACAGTCGGGCATGAACTTACCATGGTAGTCCTCACCATTGTAGCACCACTTGCGAAGGTCCTCCTCCCAACCAAAATACAATCTAGTAAGAAGGTCCTCCCCTTGGAAGAACAGATATAAGAAAGTCCTCCTATGATGAGGTTCTTGGAAAGGAGTGAGACACATCAAACACTCCATTTATAACAAGCGATATTCTTTCTTGACTAGAGGATGGCTCGGGGCCACACTCATCTTCTAAGCCATCCCCCGCGGTGTTCAAAAATCAACATGGATCCCACCAGCCCAGTTTCATGGAAGAAAATCATCAAGATGCAGTTGAGTTGGGCATATCAAGTAGAGGAGCCTCCAGAGGAACAACAACATGATATGTTTATTGTGAAAAGACAACTAGCTAGGGATAAAATACCAGTGATGTATTGAAATACGACCACTTCTCACTTAGAGATACCAAAAGAATTGTCCAGAAAATGAATGCATGAAATTTTCCTCCATATACGGAAAACTCTTTGAAAGATAAATGAAAAATTCCTACCCTACGAAGGGTATGCAGATCATGTTAGCACGATAGGAAAGCTTCTCCGTCTAATCGACTTGAAAGTCCTCCCGTCCGCAAGGCAGCCATAATCAAAACAACGAAAGGAAATCCTTGAACTAGATTTCCTCCATGCGCTGCATAAATTGTATCACCTAATTGGAAATGCCTGATATGGGGTTCACATTCAATGTTTGGGAGAACATGGAGCTTTACACTTCACCCAACGTCCCGTGCAGTAGGCCCCAATGGAAATGAAATCCGAGAATGTCATCACCCAGAGGCAATAGTCAAATGAAACCCCTGCTCAAGAAAGATGGGATACTCAACAAAAAATATCCCGGATTAAGTATCAAATGCTTTAGGGTCAAAGGGATGAATCCATCGAAAAACTTTTGAGTTAAGAGACCAGGAACATCCAGCAAGATTCCCACATATGGGAAGCCAACTAGAAAGTAGTGATCATGTCTTCAAAAGACCAAATACTCCATGCAGGACCAATGCCACACTTGTATTACACCCATGTGGGAGTACATGAAATTGAATGTGTGGAAATAGCGGCAGCTACCACCGTGATACAGAAAAAAACAGCCCACAGTGCTGGGAGAATTTTTAAATCAAAATTCCCCCCTAAGACCAACAAAACCAGGTCGTAGCGCATAAATAGGAGAATGTGAAGAGCCCCAGCCCACAGGGCTTGGGGAATTTTTACCTCAAATCCCTGCATGACGGACGAATGTCTTCCACCGTATAGGAAGAACGATGGACAAAGGAGATACCTGTTCCACCCCTTATCATGGTTCGCACCCTCCGATAAATAGGTGCGTTATAAAGTCAGACCAGGGCTCCCTTCAGGTCAATATTTTCCAAGAAGACCGAATAATACTGCAAAAAGGATGGAGAATGTCCAATAAAGTGAGAAATAATCCTTCATACCTTTAGGCACTGGGTAAACCACCCAAAATGCGGTATGCCTCCGTGAACATGGGGAATGTCAACCCCATTGATCTCATAAGAAATTATGTAGGGGGAGAAGATGAAAATAAATACATTTCCCTCCTAGAGGCATTCCACACCGAGCCTGATGGTGTGCATACCTAGAACAAGAGGGCGGTTCTAATCTGGGTGCCCCCTCAGTCAATCTGACATTACCTCCCCCGTGAAACTCTCACAAGGAGAAACATAAATCCAAGGTCATCTATGACCCACCTCCCCCCATTAGAATGCATCCCTCACCCTTGAGGAAAGGTTCAACAAGAAGGAAGAAGAAATTAAAGATCTAAAATGAATTAATGTTGAGCTACGCTGAGGGAGTTATCTTTCCGGATGTGTTCCCTCTACGGAATGTCCACAGGTGCTCCCAAAAGAGGTACCCATACCACAGGCACTCATTCCAGTGAATGAAGCCAAGTTCTGAGGGTTGTTCAACAAGGCCCTGAATGGAAATCAGGACTTACCCCAATGGGAAGGAAACCAGAATATACCTTGGTATATCCAAAAATGATGCCCCCAACTGGGCATCCACCCCAAATTATAGTTGTACTAACACGCCCAATCTTGGCCCCTACCGCACCAGCTCAATTTCAAGCCCGGAAGGATATGAATCAAGGGTTATAAAACACTATCAAGTAGCTGACATCCCTACTAGAATCCATGGAGGTGTGGTGCACCCCAATAAAACTAGAGTGCAAACCCTACCCTGAGTGGGTGAGCAATGTTCCGTCGCCACCAAACTTCGGGAACCCCATATTATTAATATTCAATGGCTCGATGGACCCAGAACAACACTTGATTATTATTCCTCTTACTATGACCCCATGATGTGAACTATAGAGTAGCAAGAATCCATAAATCTTAGGTGCTTCATACGAACCCTATAGGGCTCTACTTTCCTAGGGTATACTAACCTGCTAGCTAATTCTATCACAAGATGGGAGGACCTCCAATGACAGTTTCTCTTCTAGTTCAATTCGACGCAGCCCAAGATGATGGTCAGTGATCTCATGAACTGCAAGCAGTGAGAGAATGAGAAAGTCACAAACTTCATTTCTAGATGGAAAGGCCTGACATATTCCATGAACTGACCACTCCCCCAGGATTAGATGCTCTCTATGTGGATTGATAACCTTCAGGATGAATTGTGAATGCCGCTCATCCCAGTGAAGTACACCAGTGGGTTTAGAGACTTATCTTCCATTTCCCAAAGGATATAAGACTCATTGAAAAGGACCAATCTTAACTCCCATGTATCCCCACCGACCCCTGGAAAAAGGACAAGAAAAGCTGAAGTGGATTCTGTCAGTCTTAAGCCACCCCTGTCACTAGCCTCAGTTGTAAGGCCCAAACCGAACCTTGTAGGACCCCCTGGACACCAACATCTACCACCACCTCGGTAAGATGAGTGATGAGGTGATAAAATAAATTAGTTCAAAGAATTAATAAATAGATTTTATTCGTTCAAAGATGACCAGGTCCACAATTATTTCATAGATTCCATGAATTGCAATCTACTCCTACTTCCAGAACCAAAGTAAGCTGATGATGTGGGTCTCGATGACCATTCATATTATTGTCTTCATTACCGAATACTAGGAAACACCATCTAGGAATGCTTTGTTTTCAAGGATCTCCTTCAAAAGATGGTGGATTCTGGGAAAAGTCCAGTTGGACCCACCACCAGCACATGTGGCATATGTTTCCACCTTCGAATAAAGAGAGGAAGAAGAGTAGAAAGAAGTCACCAGAAATAAGGAGAATTTTTTTTTACAACTAGATGAACTGGAATACCATCAATCAAGTCCATGGAATCCTCTAGGCATAGTTGAAACAACCCACTATTCCCCTAAAAGCTTCTAATATAGCAAAACCATCCTCCTCAGCTTTGCGGTCCTCTAAAGGCCAAAAGGGAAGAAAGAGAGGTCAAGAAGATGAGTTGACACCAAAGCCGAAGTCAGTGTTGACAATTTAATATTTCATGCCAATAGACTTGGTTCAATGGGAACCGCCCCGCCAAATGGTATAATGGGCACCGCCCATCCAAATGGTACCATCAGAAGGAGGTAGTCAAACATGAACAATATTGGATCAAAAATTAATCTTCAGCTCCATTAATGTCATTCACTTGAAGGACCCTTTATCTTATGAAGACTATGGCCACGAACCCGAATTCCTCGTGCCCAATCGGAGATCTGTAGGAAGAGGCCACATTGAACGGAGGTTTCTGGGAAGCCATGATCGTGGTAGGATCCAAATTTCCAGCCACACCACAAGTTAAACCGTTAACATCATGGAAACTCGCAGAAAGACCCTCCAGTAGACACAATGAGAACCGGAATGCTCCTTCTCCCCATCATAATAAATCCATGCCTAGTTATCTTAGAGTACCCATTAGGGGAGGAACAAGAAACAAATCGACCAAGGTATACAGGCAGGCCAGTCTAGCCTAACGTGGAAAGGACTGTAGCACTTCCGGATCCTGCTACAGAGGCCAAACTGTTTACATCCAAAGCTCAAACACCTATAGTATTTTTGAAAGGGAAACCCCAATCTGAGAAGCACAAACCTTTAGAGCAGAAGTATGAAATTTTAAAGAATCTGGCTTCAGTACCAGCAAAGCTATCAATCCTTGATGCGTTGAGTTTGTCCGCAGATATTAGGGAGGAAATCTTCAAAGCCTTAATAAGCCCTCAAAAGTTCGAGGCTGAAATTGCAGCAGATGAAGTCTATCGAATTGAGTCCCATCCTGAATAATGTCACAACGTCATATCCTTTATAGAAAGGGATGAATATTCCATCATTAAGGGGAAAGTAAAACCCTTATATGTGTCTGGAATGATAAATGGAATTGATGTTCAGAGGATCTTCATCGACAAAGACTCTTGGGTTAACCTCCTCCTGATGAGAACGCTTCGTCGACTGGGATATGATGAAGACAGCTTGACACCTTACACAACAAATCTGTCGGTATACCATAAAAGTGAGTAGAAACCATTGGTACAAATCAAGCTTAAAACATGTCTCAAAGATCTCATATCAGATTCTGAATTCCTGGTTATGCAGAAAAGTACAGACTTCAACGTCTTGTTAGGGAGGTCTTGGCTGCATCAGCATGCTTTAATTCCATCCTCATACTATCAGTGCATCAAATATGGAACTAATGGAAAAAATGGGATGTTGAATGCCGATAAATACCCGTTTTAGTACTGTGAGTCGCATTACATCGATGCAAGGTTCTAAGAGTTGGATGAAAAATACTTTTTGGCCAATGACATTGAATGGATCAATGCTCTAAATTTATTGGAGATGGATCCCGCCGACCCATTCAAGCAACTTGTGTAGGAGCACGTACTACCCATCAACTAAATTGAATGAATAATTACAAGCCTGGATACAAACATAGTTGTCGGCATGGTCTCTGCTATGACTATCAATTCAAAAGACACAGAAGAGGGGGCTAACTTCTGTTTTGTTAGGAAAAGCCCTATCAAAGATGCTCCTGACCCATCATTGGAACATCAAACTACCCTTTCCTCACACACTAAGGCAAAATATGATTTCTCTGCCAATATTGGAGAAGTTATCTAAAAAATCATTTCTCTATCATAAGGTAAATATGATGAAGGTGATGGAGAAGAAGAGGAAGAAGACCTCAAAGATGCCCCTTCTGCATTTGAAGAAGGTGTTTCGACCACCATCGATGAACTTAAGGAGATAAATCTAGGCACTAAAAACGACCCGCGACCCACTTTAATTAGTGTGGCCATGCCTATTGAGAATCATGAGGAATATACCTCCTTCATAAAAAAGAATCAGGAAGGGTTCGCCTGAGATTACATGGAGATGCCAGACCTTGGTTCTGAAGTCTCCACTCATCATTTGGTCTTACCATAAGATCATCGGAGAAGTAAACCGACAGATAAAAGGACCCACAGGATGCATGATGTCAAAATAGAGGTGGAAGTTGACAAAATGATCAAAGAAAACTTCATATGGGAGTTCCAATATCCAAATTGGTTAGCCAAAACAGTCCCTGTCAAAAAGAAGAATGGACATATTAGAATTTTCATTGACTTTTGGGATCTTAATCAGAATTTCACAAAAGACGACTTCCCGATCCCGATCACAAAATTGATGATCGATGAAATAGCCATGTATGAAGCCCTTTCCTTTATGGATGGCTATTTTGGATATAATCAAATTTAGATGGCCCAAGGAGACGAAGAAGCTACCACTTTTAGGGCCCCTCAGAGAGTGTTCTGTTATAAACTGATTCCGTTTGGTCTAAATAATGTCGGAAGCACATATCAGCACCCCATGCATCACATATTCACACATTTTTTGGGAAAATTCATCGAGTGTTATGTCGATGACCTGGTGGTTAAGTCACGACATCATTTGAACCAGATGGACAACCTTGAAACTGTCTTCAAAATACTGAGACAACACAGTTTAAAGATTAATCCCATGAAATGCGCCTTTGGCGTTACCTTAGGAAACTTTCTCAGCTTCGTCATATGCCATCATGGCATTGAAGTTGACCTCGAGAAAATGAAATCCATTCTTGGCATGTCCCCACCTCACACACTCACTGAGTTGAGAGGTCTCCATGGGCACCTCACCTACATTTGGTGCTTCATAGCCAACCTAGTATGTAAATGTTTACCTTTCACCAAGCTCATGAAGAAATAAGTTATGTATGAATGGGATAATGATTGTCAAGAAGCATTTGAAAACCTCAAAAGATATCTCTAATCCTACCAGTGCTCATGATGCCAGTTTAGTGGAGACCGCTCATTTTATATGTAACTACCCTGGAACGGTCATTAGGATCCTTACTCGCACACAAAAATGATTCTGATAGTGAGAACAACCTCTACTACCTTAGTTGGGAAATGATTGATGTCGAAACTCAATATTCGAAGATTTAGAAGGACTAACTAGCTCTGAAATTTGACGTTCAGAAGATCATGAATTACCTGCATCACCATGAGGTTCACTTGGTGTCCCGCTACAACCCACTCAAGTATATCCTCAACCTCCCATGTTAATGGGTGCCTATCATGAAGGGAAGTCATCCTACAACAGTTTGATATATGATACATGCCCCAAAAGGCCATCAAAGTCCAGACATTAGTGGAATTCCCAGATGAGCACCCCTTGGAATAAAAAACATTGTTGGATACTGAACTTCCAGATGAATAAGTGTTTTCCATCCAAGGGAACCCCCAAACATGGGAAATGTACTTCGATGACACTTCCTAAAGCCCAACAGGGAAAAGGCTGGAGGATCCTACACTCAACAAAGTGGGGCTGAGATTCGTACTCGTATCTCCTGAAAATGCCATATTGCTTTACTCTTTCCTACTTTTGGAAGGATGTACGAACAATGAAGTGGAGTATCATGCCCTCATTGCGGGCCAGGAATTGGAACTTTAGGTGCAAGACAAAAACCAAAAAATAAAGGGTTATTCAGAGCTAGTCATCAAACTGGTCAAAGGTGACTATGATATTAAGAAGTGTTAGTCCCCTTGATGAACCATGTTCAAGCACTGATGGAAGAATTCCCACCAGAACCAACGCTAACTCATGTCCCCCAGTCACATAATGCTCAATCCATCTCTTTGGAAAATGCAGCCACAACCCTAGACCATCTCTACTGGGATGAAACAGTCAGTAGCATTGCTAACCGTTAGATGGTCTTTCCATTCATCCAAATCAATACAAAGGAAATTGATGAAATTATCCCCTTTCCTAAGCCTTGTGGTCATACCATCAGTTGGATGACACCCATTACAAATTACCATCAGAACAGGGAACTCCCACTAGTTAGGGCTGAAAGGGAGAAAGTATGAAGGTGGGTAGTCAATTTTACCCTATACAGTGGGGTGAACCAAGAGAAGGTTCTCTATAAACGAGGCCTTGACAGAGTCCTTCTCAGGTGCATTGATGGAGAAGAGTCTGCTACTATCATGAAATAAGTGCACGCCAGAGTTGGTGGGGGCACACCAGTCAGCAACCAAGCTCTCTCACCAAATCCGAAGGCTTGGGTATTACTGGACCACCATGATACGCGATTGTTCCATATTCACTATGAAGTTACTTTCTTTCCAAGTTCATGATAATTTCATACATTGCCCCCAGTGTTGTTTCATGCGTCTAAATACTCTTGGACATTCATCACCTAAGGGATGAATATTGTGGGACCATATACTCCCGCTACAACCATAAAATTCAAGTTCAGACTCACAACAATATACTTCTTTTATAAATGGGCTGAATCCATAAACCTTAATGAAGTCAGGTCGAAAACAATTGTCAGATTTGTGAAGTCCAAGATCATCACCAGCTTTTGTGTCCCACATACAATACTGACAGACAACATTACCAACTCTTGCTCTGCTGAGCTGGATAAGATGTACCAGGAACATGGAATCAAGGCCAACCGGTGATCCTGCTACCATGCATCAGCTAATGGGAAGATAAAGGTTTTCAACAAAAATCTGTCCAATATAATTAAAAAGATGGTTGACAAGGATAAGAAATTGTGGCCAGAAAATCTCCTTTATGCTTTGTGGGATTACCATACCATGACTTGTACCACCACTCAGGCAACCCCATACTCACTATTATACGAGGTGGAGGTGGGGTTACCTATCAAAATCCATGGTTCATCACTCTGTGTGTCCGTTTGAGATAAACTATCCACATATGAGCATTCCCAGAGACGTTTTGATGAATTGGAGAAGTTAGACAAAAAAAGGCTGCACACTCTGCAAAATTTGGAAATCTAACAAAACTGGATTGCATGAGCCTTCAACAAAAAGTTTTTCCTTCGATCATTCCTCAAAAGAAAAATGATGTTAGTCCTCATAACCCCAATGATACATGGGAAGAAGCACCCGAAGCTTGAACCAACGTGGGAAGGACAATATGTCATACATTAGGTCTATTCCAATATAGCATATGCCCTTATATCAATGGAGAAAATGCTCATCACGACTCCAAAAAATGCGATGTTCATGAAGAAATACTTTGTACAAAAATTCTCTGATATCGTGGTCCAATCTCGAAGACCTTAAACTATGAGTAACGACAAATCCCCCATGTTATGGTCCAAACTCAATGACCCTAAACTATGAGTTATTTCAACCTACGCATAATTCCAATCACTAAGACCCTAAACTATGAGTCATAAAGGATGCCCCCATGTAAAGGTCCAAACATTAAGACCTTAAACAATGAGGTAAAACTACTTAGATATCAAGGTCCAAACTCTTCGAACCTAAAATATGAGTCATAAAAAAGCCCCAATGTTAAGGTCCGAGGTCTATGACCATAATCTATGAGTAAAAAAAATATCCTCCGATGCCAAGGTCCAAACTCGATGACCTTAAACTATGAGTCATCATCCTTTCCACCTGATGTTTAGCTATATAGAACTCATCCCTAGAATAGGACAATAATATGTGACTCATTTCCTATCCGTAAGATGTTAATATATGTAGCATAAAATATTCTAATTGCATGATAATAAACTGCATGATCTTTCACAGAACTACATGCGGCTTGATTCCTACCATCACAGGATATGTTGATATGCCTCGATCCTCAATCCTGGCCTAACACCCCCATCAAAAAAATGTCTCCATCCCACCCCCAATCTACCCATATTTGTAGAGGAAACAATTATCACTCATTGTTTCTCACATCGAGTACAACTCCCATGAGCATAGGAATGGTGATAGCGGGAGTATACTATGTAACAGTTTGGTTCGTCCTCACCCCATGACGTTAAACTACAAAGCAACGGATTTAGCCTAAATATTCCCCTAATTTTGAATTCACTATTTTTAGATAATGACATGTAACCCCTGTAATCCATTGTATCTCACACCAGGAATATCTTACGTGAACTTAGGGATCTTAGCAAGAGATCCACCATGAAATTATGGGAAACAGCCCAAGAATTTGGTCCTAGTTGCACGACCCTAAAAAGAATATCACAGTTACCTCCCTAAGAGGAACCCCGTGTCCTGGACATGCGATGTTAAATTATTGGGTATCCCAAAGATAGAATTAATAACTCACCCTACGTACGGGTCAAATCTACGTAAGGGATACCATTACACGAGTACGTCACAGCCCAAACGTCCACAATATGTCTAGACACACTCTTTCCATATTCTAAAATCTATTATTTGGGTGATATTGAATCCCTATAACCCTCCAAGGCTATCTGGGATGGAAGGCCAATGTCCTGCGGACACCTTTGATTGACTATGCACATCATGCCTCGGTGGCTCTGCATATGTCACCCAAAAAAATGGCCATCAATAAAAGAAAAATTCTTCCCTAGAAGATTCTTATCCTATCTTAGTATTCCCAATGGATTCCAAGCCTCATTCCATCCACCTTGATTCAAGGGCCCTCAGAGTCATGGTTTACATTTTCCTCCTTTCACACATCCTGGATATATCAGAACATATGGTCCCAGTTCACCTCTGGAATATTTTGAGGTTTTTAAAAAATATCCTATCCATATGTTCGATGTTTATTTGCATGAAAAGGAAGACTTTCCTCACTCGGTTCTGGTTTTCCCCGAAGAAGTTCAACTAAAAATCCTCTTATTGTGATTAGGGGCACCCCTGGTCGAAGGTCACACACTAGTTTCAGAAATTTCCCAATATCTATAGTCCTCAAAGGCCATTGGAGGAGGAAGGCTAGTGTCCTTTGGACACCTGTACATGACTATGAATATCATGCTCTTGTGGCTCTGCATACGTCACCCACAAAAATGGCCATCAATAAAAGGAAAATCCATCTTTAGGAAAGTCCTTTCTAGCCTCTGTACGCTCAAATGAAATTCAAGTGTTATCACACCCATAGATTTGGAAAACTCATGGATGACGACATATATACCTATATCTTCCCAAGTTCCCCTAACATAGAGAAGACTCTTAACTGAACTGACTGCTTACCTGGTCTCCCTTATGCAAGTAAGAAATGTGCAGGAACAATTGCCCACTCAAGGCTGATATGAATGTTCCTAATGTTCTCAAAAAACACTACTCAATCCAACCACCTATTGTGGCTCCCAACATCAAGATAAATCCAAAATGTGGAAAATCCCATAAGGCCATTGGAAATGGAAGGAAAGTGTTCTAGGGACACCATTGATTTACTATACACATCAGGCCCTAGTGGCTCTGCATATGTCTCCCACAAAAATGGCCATCAATAAAAGGAAAATTCATCTCTAGGTGATTTCTTTCCTACCTCTGTACGCCTAAAGAAGCTCTTGATACTCATGCATGTTCAGAATCCCCAAATACAAGGTCAAGAAAAATCTCTAATACATGTCTGAAAGATACTAGAACATTCTCGAATAACGGTCCAGAGTCGGGGCCCTACCCTGTTAGATTTGGTCAAAGGAGTTAGACCTAAAACATCATTATTAAGTTTCACTAGTATGAATAAGAATTTATAGTTAAAAAAGACGTTATAATCAGCAGAGGGAAAATCTTCCGAAGGAACCTCTGGGTAAAAGTTTAGTAAAAGTTTTCTAAAAAAAACGCATTGAGCCATCAAGAAAGGCACAAAGCTTGTAGGGTCAGAAACCCACAAAGGGAAGTGAAAGAAAAATCCAAGTTATGCCCGCTAATCCTATGCCATGAAGGCTTAGGAAACAATTAGGGTGATAATGAAAGAGGCACAATGTTTGTGGAGATTTATAAGTATCCCTATCAATAACCAAACTACGCTCGCTGAGTCCCTTGGATTAAGAAAAAATTAGAGCATTATCTGATCATTCAAGTCGGAATCACTTCTACTTCGGAATAGACTCATGTTCATCCTGATCGAAGCCTATTCCGATGGGGGGGGGGTAATTTGTAGGGTCATGAAAATCCAGCAAAGGGAAGTAAAATACTCCTACATGTTGGGTGAAGCACAGAAATACAAATTGGATTGCAAATTTGAGAAGAATTTTAAGAAATAAAATTTTGAAATGGAATACAGCTTGGATACATACCAATAACTAGGAATGGTTCTTAGAAGGCATAAACCAAAAACAATTCGGTACACGGAAGGCCAATGATTCTCTGGCCCGCTAGGCGTAGGCCAACGAACGAAGCAGTTCGTAAGGAATTTCCACACGCAAACTGAAGCTGTCATGAACTATTTTCGCAGGAGAGAATCCAAAGGAAGTGTGCCCCGTGTACTATCCCCATGAACGATGTGATTCGAGGATGAAGAGATGTTTATGGCGTACCACACATTTGCAAACCCCGGATTGACCGAGTCATTCATGGGTCAAATTTCTTCCATGGGCTTTCAGAGAAGGTGGAACACGTACTGCATATAAAAATTTCCTGGAAAACTATAAAAGTACCACCATTGGAATCAAGGGGGGTGAAGGCGAGGGAGAGAGCTCAGGGATAAGTGACAATTGGGGGAAGAATGTAGAGGGTGTGGGAGAAATTTATCATGCACCCGAAGCAGTTCGTCGGACTCTATCCCACATTCGAAATAGTTCATGGAATCCATCCCACAAACCATATGAAGAAACAAGTTTGCAGAAGTCCTCCCTGCGAACCATGTTTGGAAAACCCTCTGCATCCAACCAGCGAACCAATAAAAAAATATATAATAAAAATGGTTCACAGATGCCTATATGTGGAAGACAGTTCACGAATTCCCAGATGAGGAAGACAGTTCATGGGCGCCCATATGTGGAAGATAGCATGAAGACCCCCTATATGGAAGAGAATTCACAATAAGATCCTCTACGTACCATCATACGCAGCCCACCCCTCTACGTACCATCCTAAGTGGCCAGCTTATACGTGGCCAGGTCCATACAGAAAACATTTTTCATCCTCCGGGCCATACCGTAGGGGCTGCGACCCCGCACCCCCACTTCGAATAATTGCTAGGATATTGTCCCTACTTCACTACCATCACTGACCCCCATGAAAAATGGAATGTCGCACCGCAAACTTTTTGGGCTGGGTCGATGACATTTTCCATTGCGCCCTTATGCCTCCCAAACATTCGTCCCTTAAATACCATGAGAAGATACATTACTCATGAACCTCTTGAAAATCCCTATCACCTACATCCTATGCTAGGTTGACCCAAAAGTCCATGGAAAATAACAACCTAAATGTCTCATAAATTCCTGAACACATCCTTTCCATCCATCAAACTCTGTGTCTGTAGTGTTTTTGGATCCTCATAAACCTCCATGGCCATTAGAAGCAAAAGTCCATTGTCCTGCATACACATTTGTACGACTATACACATCGTGCTCTGGTGGCTCTGCAAATGAAGCCTACAAGATGGCTGTCAAACAAAGGAAAATTCATCCTTAGGGGAGTCCTTTCCTACCTATTTACTCCTCAATGGCTTCCATTCCTTATATAATTTCTCCTGATCTGAGAATCCCAAGAGTCATGGTTTACACTTTCATTCACTCTCATGTTCAAGGAACATCAAAATATCCAACCATGATTTTCCTCCAGATAATGATGGTTTCTATAGGAAGTGGTCCTCATCGCATGAACCCAAACTGCAAGACCCCAAATAGTCCTATCCACATGGTGTTAAACTATGATACCATCTTCCAGGCTATATAACATTAAACCGTAGTATACCTCATATGATGCTCTGGGGCCCTTCCACTGTGGTAAGTACCCAAACTTCTGAGGTAGGGATATGTGAACCTTAATGCCATTTCACAAGGAAAGGTTCATCACTTCACGCCCTCGCCCACAGTCACCCCAGCCTCTTCCGTCGTGGGCTATCCCTCCCCACCAACAGGGGAGGAGGCATGTGCATTGTTGAATATTTCAAATCCTATTGTTTCTCACCCCGAGCATGACTCGCGTGGGATTAGAGGTTTGTGGGGATTACAACATCATCACTCATTTTGAACTATGAGAACTCTGATTTCTAACCAAATTAGGATACGTATCATGCCTGCCATAAGGCCCGAGCTGAAAAATGGTTCCCATCCATAAAGGGTCCACCCAACCATGTCCCCCTCAAATGGATAGCTTCCATGCATAATCCCCACACATTCTAAATAATGAGATCTCTAATTCAAGACCAAATCAGGATATGTAGGATGCCTTCCAGAGGGCCCAAGCTCAAAAAGGAGGCCCATCCATAAAGGGTCCACCCAACCATGTGTGTCAAATGGGAAACTCCCATGTCTAATCCCCACACATTCTGAACTATGTGGGTTCTGATTCCTCTCTCGAGGATACGTAGGAAGCCCTCCTTGTGGGCCTGATCCCAACATCAAGTCACCTTCCACCCGCCTAGATGAAGATAAACTCCAGAGCGCCTTATAATATGGATAAGTTAGCATCGCCTCCGAAGCATCAAATGTATATGAATACTTATGACGATCCTGAAAACCAAGGGTAGCCCATGGACACACTCTTTGGGAATGATCCAAGGATTCACGAACATATTAACCTGACTTAAATCTATAAGTGATTCCCGTAATAGGTAAGAATCCTCCCCCGGAATAGTGTGGTGAGCCAGACCTCCAATCATCTTAACCAATGGAGTCCTTAATTGTCGTTGGCCAAATCATCAACTAATGAGAACCTTCCTTTGGAAAGTAGTTCAATGATTCATGGATACTAGGGCTGTTGGGAATTCTTGGCTCCATGAATAAACCCATTGGAGACCATCCGAGGAAGTTATATCCAAGAAGGTCTGATTTCATGAGTTCTTGACCCCCACACAATCACCTTCTGGGACCAACAGTTCCCCATAAGGTTAATTGAACCTTCTTTAAAGGATAATGATGCTGAACAAGTCGAAATGAAGGTGTTTTAAACTCAAGAAGAACCAATCTCAATGGAAAAGGGGCGATTGATGATCCTCGTCTATCTATTTTCACATCCCCCCTAAACACGCCACCTTGGATATGGAATAATCACTCATATATGAAATGATATTATGCCAATTTTATGATATTATGGATCATGATATTTGATTCCTTTATGATTTATGTCTTATAAATTTCTAATCTTTATGTCATGAATCATGATTGTGATATATGAATTGTTTGGTATGATGTTCAAATGTTAAGCTCGTATTATCATACCCTTATACTCATGTTATTCTTAAATGATCTTATATATTACACTTATTTAACCTTATGAAGAATCTTATATAACCCTTGGTTATATTTCCTTTTCCCTAGGATTTGAATAAAGGCTTTAAGTATTAGATGTCTAATAAAGGTGTCAGTGGTGCAGAACTTAGTGGGAGATGATGTAGATCTATTGTAGAACAATTTTTTATGTATCCATGTTTCAAAAGGCACTAAAACATTATTATTTTAGCATGTTTTATAATGATATGAAATTAATATTCATCTAATAAGATCTAATGTTTAGGTATGAGTTTTTTGAGTCACCGAAAAATGTCTTATAGGACTCAGGTGGTCAGTCTTCTCACCCAACCTATGTCCATCCCACCTAATGTTTATTAGTGTCACGAGGCTCATGATATGATCTAATATGGCCAATCAATCTTGAGGGTTACTAAAAAAGGAACCCTAAGTCTTATATATCCCACCTTATTTAGTTACACCACTAATGGTATTTAAAATTCAAGTCATGAAAATAGTATAAAACTTGGGCATCGTAGACTGAGTCATTAAGCATGTGAACTTGGTCCATGGTATCCTAGGAACCTTTCTCCCATTTCTCATAGGTAGTCAAGAATGTTTTATAATAAAATTTAATATAAATATTCATATTAACTTAAAAAAATTAATTAAGAAAATGGGTCCATAACCTTATTGGGAAAACCAAAAATTCACGTGCCCATAACCATCCTACACAATTAAAAAGGGTGAGTACTAGGACCATGTTCCTCAAACTGAAGATTTCCCTATTTTTTCCATAGGTCGGTAGTTGAATACCCAACCCAATAAGTCCCACTTGAGTCTAAAAAAATCTCCCACTAATGCTTGATCCCCTAACTCTTTCCCAACCACCCAAGTTAATTAATTAAAATCCATCCATAATTAATTAAAAATTTAAAAATGAATTAACCATTTAATTAAAAAAGGCATAATTTTTTATTAGTACAGTAGCCACACGTCACTCAATAAAACATTGAAAAACCACCCATGGGAGGTCTATAGTGGACTCCTAACCCCATTCCCGGGAAAAAACCTAACATGAATCACCATTTATTATTCCAAATTTATTTAATTTAAAAGATAAAAATTTAATAATTTTGAAGTACCACATACATTGACCCAAATGAAAAGTGATAACATGTGAATGACATATTGAGACATCCTCATTACATTCATAATGAAATCCATATCAATATTTTTTTTATTCCACCATGCTCAGGTGAAATTAGAATCACAACCCTAGTTGAGAAACTTGAAATTAAATAGGAATAAATGGTGAAAATAAATAAATATTGATAGAGGGGAAACAATCTAAGAATCAACTAAGAATTCCTCAAAACACACTCAAATTCAAGGTGTGTTCTAGTGATAAGGGGAGAGGTTTATTAGGGGTCATGGATTACAAACAAGGGTGAATATTAGAGATTCCTTATAAAAAACACAAGTGTGAAAAAAATTAATTCCCTAGTTAGAAATTAACTTGGCTAGACAGTGGCTATTTTTTGTAGAAACTACTAATTCCAGACACCTCAAGCTAGTTGGTAGTGTCGATCGACAAGCCAGTGGTTTTCAACATATTAGTCTATAACAACCACTCAAACCTGTCCTAAGATATTTTGATCCCATGAGATGAATTTTGAACCTCGTTATCCATCTAGAAAAATTATTCTAAAAGTTATAATATATCAAAATTTTATTCATAATCATAATTCTAAAAATGAACTATCTAGAAAAATTGAAATTTCAAAATTTCCCTTGAATTTTCTGACGCATGTATAGACACAAAACTTCACAAAATCCCTACCACTAGACTTCTCATCCCTAAGAATTCTATATGGTCATCTATCAACATCCTTTTAATGATAGCCTTCATAAAAATCTTAATAAATGGGTGCCTAAAAATTTAAAACTCCAAATGAGATATTAAAGAAAAACTTAGAAATTAAGTCTCTTAAGCCACCAAACAAAGAGACAATGCTTATAACCATTAATTAAATACTGGGAAAATGATTGCCTGCACCCATCCATGTCAAAACATAGATCTTATCATTCCTCTATTCTTTACTAGGATTATGGTGCCCCCAAACATAAAATTAATCTCATTACTACCAATTTTGATGATTTAGCAGCTCATCCATTTGAATTAACTATTGAAACTCTACAGCTGATTTCCAATGATTTAACTAGCATGGTTCCCAAATGAATACACTCAAACACCCATGAAAACACTGATCAATATTAGTAGCACCTGTTGTTCTCAATTCTAAACAAAACCAAAAGGTATCGGTTCCAATATAATATGGCCTCTTACACATCAAATTACCTTAGAAAGATGTGGAAAACCCCTAATTATTACCACCAAACTTGACATTACATACCAAATTAAGTTTCCAATTCACCACATTACATTTCATGAATAAATAGTAGTTACACCTATAATGAAACATACTTTTCATATATAGATATTATATCTTAATAGAAGAATATTCATTACATATCATTTCAGTCCATGCTAAAATAATTTAGGATTAGTATCTTTCGAAACGTGAAAAAAATAAGAAACTAGTTTATAAAATATATAATTCATCTCCCACATATTTCTTCATAACTATAGTCTTTTTTAGACATATCATACTCAATACATTTCTTTATAAATTGGGGATAGAAAACATAAAAAGGGTAAGCTCAAATGCTCAGTATGGTTAAACAAGGGAGATACCAATTATCATATAAAAATAACTTGAGAATAGGGGTATAAGAACATGATCATAATGTTTGAAAACCATAACCTTAAAATCAAATTCATAATCTAAAATAATTTCATAAATATTGGAAGTTAATAAGACATGAATCATAATGAAATTAATGAAAAATAATCATGATCAAATAATATTGAAATAAAACATGGAATTGTGAATACACATAAGCATATAAATTCATTTCCTTAGTAGTAAAGGATCATTTCCAAGACTATCATAGTAGAATGGATTCACCACCCAAACTATCATATTAGTCAAGGTTCTCTCTCAAGACTCTCATAGTGGACAAATTTTCGTTATTGAACTAGGTTCACTCCCCATTTTAGTCCCATTTATCACTTGAGATATCAAACATTACCCAATTAATTGGAGGGAGATATAGGTTACACCTATCACATAATGGAAATTATATGAATGTGTTCCAAAAGATCAAAAACCATTCATCATATTAGAACCCATGAAAATAAATGGATTTCACAAACATTTCACCATAGAATAACCCATGGAAAAGGAGGCATTTCATAAACATCATGCCAACATAAACATAAACCATCATAAGAAATAATAATGGCGATATCATTAAATATTGTTCCATATAAAGATTAATTTATATAAATGGTTGTTTTGTTTGATGAATATAAATACAAATAAAATATCATTAAAACATTTTTAAGGAAAATATACATTCCATTTTAAAATCACTTAATAAAAAAACAACAAAATTATAAATAAAAAAATTATCTTTAAAAGGAACCATGAAATAATATAACATAAGATTCAATGAAAAAATTAATATTTATGGGGATAAAATACTTTCATTCCATATATGTTAAAATCAATCGTTCAATACTTTTATCAGAAAATCCAGAATCTACATAATTTGAAAAACGAAAAAAATATTCCTATCATACCTTTTTATAAGTATTAAAACATGGGTAAAATGAATTTAAAAAATCATAGGATAATATTAAAATCTTTATTTAATTTTTTTTAAAACATGTATATGTAAGAAAAAGGTTTTATGATTTATGATATAAATGAAAGATTTTTTTAAAAAAAAATATGTTCAATATATTGAGTAAAAAAGGTAAGTAAAATGAAAGGGAAATTTTTATTTTTAATAAATAATTAGAGTATAATAAAATTCATGATTACTTTGAGATTTTGATCATAATATTTCATCATCATAACTTAATCATAAACAATCATATTTTATATTGATATTTTAACATAAAACCCTTACCTCGAGTTCACCTTGATTCAAAAGAACTCAAACATCCTGTATAATGAATTTAAATTCAACATAATTTTATAAAACATCCATTAATATATCTATAGTATCATATATTATCCCTTTAAAATATATTAAAATCTGATTTTATTTATAATTTCTTATTAAAATCATTATTTTCAAGTGATAAATGTTACGCTTATCATGAGTATTTTAGTTTATTAGTTCTTTTACTTTAATATTAATCATGTTTAAATAATATATAAAATTTTTATCATTATATGAATAATATATATTCATTAAATACATATTTAAAGTCACCCATAAACATTAGAGACTAAAATATGAATTACACGATTCATGGATATGACATTCCTTACGTAAGCATGAATGTTGTTTTTATTTTTCGATGCAAGGAATAAAATAAAGGAAAATATTAATTCACCTTTATAGGATCATTACTATATCATATAAATCATATATATTAATAAAATTCTTTTTAATTATCATCCATGAAAAATATAAATGGAAAATGAACCACGTCCTTTTGTGGAGGTGGTAGTCCACACATACACACGAAGGACGTTATCATTTCCAAAGGATTGGATGGCAAGTAAGTAGATATGATATTATTATTCAAAAAGTATAATTATTTCAGTAATACTATATATAAAAATTAAACCCATAATCATACAAATCAATAAAATATGGTGATGTAAAACAAATCACATCCCGACGTGGATATAGTAAGATATACCTACGTAAGAGTGATACTTTCACTTCACTTTTGATTAGAAAGAGGGTTTATAATGGTATTTTCATATTCAAAATTAAATTTTAGTAAAATTAGGATACTTTAATTATTATATTATTATAAATATGATATATTTATAGGATTTAAGGAAGAGTATAAAGGAAAGTGATAGGTTAAGAAAATTACCTCACTTTTGAAATAACTCAATTACATATCCTCTAAAGGGCCCTGGGGTTGGGATTTTCAGAAGAAAAAACCTCCAAAATGTGGATAGGAAAACTTAGAATATAAATTGGTAGATTCTGGTCATGTTATAAGTCTCAAAGTTGTGTAAATAAGTTAGGTTGGAGGTTCCCGTTTATAATTGCGGTGAGGGGAACTTTTGGAATTTTTCAAAAAAGATTAAATTATAATAAATTAATTATCAAGATAAATGACTTCAAATGACCATGTAATCTAATATAAGGTTTTATAAAGTTGTAATAACATTAAAAAATAGAATTTATATAATTTTTTCTCTTATTTTGAACCTTATCATTTTGATTAACCCTTTGTTAACCAAATTTAATTTTAACTGTGGTAACAAATTTTTCAATATTAAAGGGTTTTAATTTTTACTTATAAGGTGACAATTGGGACATAAATGGAAAATTTATGAACTTTATACAATAATAAATCCATATTTTATTATTTAAATATTTTTATGGTTTTTAAAAATATAAAAAATTATTATTTTGATAAAATATCATTATTGTCAATTTTAACACTATTCATTTAATTTGACTTAATAGACCTAAATGCAGAGTTTGAGTTTGAATTTGAATATAATATTTTTAATAAACACTAATATGTCATATAAACCTATAAGAATTATATAACACTATAAATTACTCATATTGTATCACTTTATAATACTTAAAGAAATCATTTATTTTATATTTTCATTAATTGAATAAATATTGTTTTGGAGTTTTGTAAGAATTTAAGGTAATTATATAATAATGATAAATTAGAAATAAATTTACATAATTAATATAATTTTATTATGCACAAAATTACTATTAATATTCGTTCATAACTAGTTTTTTTCCAATGTGAATACACATAGGATACTTAAAACTAAGAGAGTGACACTTTTAAGATTTCTTTAATTTAAATAATATATGAGTAATCTTCATGGAAATGTATCCATTAAACAAAAATACATCAAGATTAAGGTGAAAAGGGAGGAATTAAATTCATATAACAATAATTAATCTGAAAAAATTATGTCATTATCACTTATTTTTAATCTATATTATCACAATTTAACCATTCCCAAGGCGTATATTTTTCCACAGTTACTATTCATATTGACAAAAGGGGCATATTTACCGAATTTGAACTTCCTTATTATAAATAAGTAATTAATTTTATCTAAATAAATAATTACAAATGGTATAAAATAATTTTAAATGAAGTGTTCAAAATGCGATAAAAACTACTTTTTATTAAAAACATTTTTAATCATAAAACCAGATTCATTCTTATCCTATGACTAGAAAAAATATTTTTTTAATGTTTAAAACATTTGATCAATTAAATAATATATATTTCATTAAAACCATTAATATATATTTATTAATTTAATCTATTAATAAAAAACAATGCACACATAAAAATGGGTTCTCAGAAACACACCACTTTTATTTTAAAATAGCTTTTACTTTGAAATTCTAATAATTTGATAAAAAAATATTTAGTTTTATAAATTTGTAGATAATATATTTTTTATAATTTATTTATTACTATTCATACCCACTAATATAATGGATATTCACTAAAAAACAAATAATATTTTAATAATTTTACACAGTCCATCTAAACTGGCTGTTGTATGTAATGCATGCTATCCAAGAAATAAAATTATTTAACTAGAATTATTTCAAAAAAATATCAGGGTGTTGTATTCACCCCATTAAAATGAAAATTTCCATTGAAATTATTCACTCTCATACAAATATTTAAGGATCTTTCTACCTTATTATATCCTTAGGTTTTCACATAGCTTCCTCAAATTGGTGGTTTTACCACAAAACTCTTATAGGGTGAGTAGTCTTGTTTTGTAGAAATTTCTCTATATGATCTAAAATATTTACTGGTTATTATTCATATGAAACATATTTCCCTAGTAGTATGACCTCTTAGTACAATTCATGTTAAGGATCATGTATTTACTTCCTATGGAGAGATACATGGAACACCTCATGAACTTTTGAGAGATTCTCTATATGCGCCAATTGATAAGCTACCATCCCGATACAATCAAGAATTAAAAAAGGGCTCATATACTTAGGGTTTCTCTTTCCCTTATTTCTAAATGTCATCACCCTATTCCAAGTATATATTCATAGGAATACCTTTTATCAAATTCAAATTCTTGATCTTTTTAACGATTGTAAACAATACTTTTTTTAACCCTAAGCTGCTCATATATATTGTTGAATGGATCTAACCTTTTCAACCATTTTCTCAGCTAGATCAATTCCCAATAGTTTTATTTCTCTATATTAATTCCATCAGGACATATTTCTAGACTTCCTATCATATAGGGATTCATAAGGATACATATAAATACTGGATTGAAATATATTATTGTAATTAAATTACACCAATGGATGTTCTTGATCCCCAAAAACATTGAAGTACATAAAATAATCTCTCAAAATGTATTTTATATTTTTATTGGTCCTATTAAAAGGACCTTATATATGAGGATGATAAGTAGTGTTGAAACTTAACTCTATATCCAAATCCTACTGATGAACTCTCCAAAATATTATGGTAAACCTTATATCTCGACCAGATACAATTGATAATAGTACACCTTTAAATATTACCACTCAATTAATATATAATCGAGTGAGTTGATAGAAACAGAAGCATTCTCTAATGTAAATGAAGTGGGATGACTTTGTATTGTGATCAACTACAACACAATAGCATTACTCCCTTTAGATGTTTTGGGGAGTCTGATGAAGAAATCCATGGTGATGTTTTACAATTTCCATTCTAGTATAGGTAATGGTTGCATCATCCTCTTAGGGTTTTTTCTATTAGCCTTAAATTACTGACATAACAAGCACTAAAAAAAATACTTTAAAATATATCTCTTTATTCAATACCACCAGAAATAATCATTCAAACCTCTATTAATATTTATAATTCTTGGATAAATAATAAAGATATATGAGCTTCATACCTCATCTTATTCTTCAAATACGATATCAAAGAGACACCTACAAGGTTTATGAATCTTATTTTTCCATCATAATTAATGTTGAACTGAATGAAATTTCTCACCTTATTTTCCACTTATACTTCTTCTTTCATTGCCTCTCTAATATTTAGTTGAATATATGGTTGGAAACTAATTTAAGGAAGATAATATTTATCCCATTCCTTCAAGATTTCATGATATATAATTTTCATGTTCACAAATATTGAATATTTTGTGATCCTCATAATAGTTATTCTAGCATGATCCTTTTAACTTAGTGAATATTACACCTTGTTCTCTCTCTCAGGGTGGTAATATATTAACAAGTAATAATCTTTAATCAGATCCAACCATATTATTTGGAGCATGTTCAACTCTTTTGGGTGAAAATATACTTTGGAATTTCATGATCAGTATATATGTCACAACTTTTTCAATATATATAATTATTCCAAATCATTAATGTGAAAATTATAGCAGCTAACTCTAGATCACGAGTTGGTTAATTTTTCTCATGGACCATAAATTATTAGGAGAATTAATCTATAACCATATAGTTATTCAGTATGATTCATCCCAATCCATTATTTGATACACCACTATTGATTACCAACCCCTCTAAACTATAGTTTCATGTAAGAATATGTTCACTAATGGTCCTTCTCTTCAATTCCTTAAAATAGTTCTCACATTCATCTATCCAAGGGAACTTGGCTCCCTTATGAGTTAACTTGATGAGTAGATTTTGGATTCCTAAAAAACTAACTACAAAGCATCGATAATATATAGAAAAACTAAGAAAACATTGGATCATATTCATAGCGATAGGTCTAGGACAATGTTTAATAACTTCTGTCTTTGAATATTCTACTGATATACCCTCACCGGAAATTATATGACTCAATAATGGAGATTAGCAAATACAAAATTCATGCTTGTTATATTTTAAAAAAATATACTTCATCCTTAGGGTCTTTAGTAAAATCATTAAGTGATCTTCATTATATTCAATTCTTATTAATTATGTTAGAATTTAATATATAAAGACTACCACAAAATGATCAAGGTATTCTTTAAATACTATATTCATTAAATACTTAATGATATCTAGGGAATTAGTAAAACCAAATTGAATCACTATAAATCCATATTATAAATACCTTATATGGAATGTTTTTTGTGGTATATCCTGCTTTATGACCCTCGATTGATGATATCTAGAATAAATATAAATCATGGAAAAATAATTGAGTTTCATGCATTTGATCAACTATCCATCAATACAGGGTAGAGGATACTTTCCCTTGATATAAAACTTGTTATGTTGTTGAAAATCAATGCATATTCACATTAATCTGTATTTATTCTTAACAAATAGAACTGCTTCACCCCAAGGTGACACACTTGGATGAATAAATAATGGATCAATATTCTCTTGAAGTTTCTTCTTCAATTCCTATAACTCCATTGGGGATATTCTATATGGAGTCTTGGAAATAGGTGTAGCACTAGGTATGAGTTCTATTGAAAATTGAACATCATAATTTGGTGTAATAAAAATAAATTAGTCTTAAAAGACATCAATAAACACCCGCTCAATAAGAATATCTTTGATATTGAGATTTTCCATAACCATATAAGAAAAATTTCACATTTTAATAGAAATACTAACCTATACGATAGATGAAATATCCACCGAATTTTCATTTTTTTCATCACAATGATAGGTGATCATAGTTTGGTTTGGAATATCAAACATAACTTTCCTTCCTTAACAATTTATGTGAGATTTATGTAAAGAAACGAAATAAATGCCCAAAATAACATCAAATTCAAAAAAAAAGAATAATTACAAGATTTTAATAAAAAATATTACCACAAACCTCAACCAAATAAGAATCCCAGATTTGGGATGCAATCATTATACCATTAGGTGTTTTTACATCTAAATCAACATATAATATTTTTAGTTGTACTATAATACCCTTAGAAATGTCTTTAAAGATAAAAGAGTGAGTATATATTGAATCAAATATGATATTATAAATTCTAGAGTGGATGGAAACTATTCCTTCTACCTAGTCGGTATCATACCCCTCATTATAAATAGTGAGAACATGATATTCACCTTTTTCTCTGGGCTTAAGAGGTTTATGACATCAATCATCATCATTAACCTTCATATTTGGTCACTAGTTAGAAAAATTCCCTTAATACATGAATTTAAAACACTAGAGTGTGGGTGATTAATTATTTAGATATTTCTCTCTATTCACATCATTAGATATCTTCTTCATATCACTTCAAAATTTTGTTTCCTAATGTACATCCTTTCTAAACTTAAACAATTATCAGTTACCTTAAGAAACTTTCCCCCATGTTTCCTTCTTCACTTGAGTATAAAATAAGGCTCATATTATTCTCCATATAATTTTTTGAATTGCCTTTGAATTACATTTTTATTTTCATATCAAAACCTTGAGATTTTTGGGGAACTCTAATCTTTATCTCCACATTGATAGAACATCGAAAAATTTCATCATAACTACCAATGTCCTTTATTAATAATTCCCTTATAAGACATGGTTTTATGACACTAAAGAATCATTCAACCATAATTTTAGATAGGATGAAAATACCAAAAGCACACCTAATAAGTCCTTTGAAAATCTCCTTATAAATACCAAAAGAATAACCATCCTTCTTCTTTAACTCAAGGAATTATTTCTCTATATTCATACAAAGAATACAAGGAATGTACTTATTGAAAAATATGATTTTAAAAATTTCCCACTCCCTAGATTAAATTTATTCTTTTTTTAATCATATTCTTGATAAGATTCCATAACTTATATACTTTATCTTAAAAATAATAAATCACTATAATAATTTTCTCATGGTCCAGACACTGAAGAATGTAAAATATTATCTCAATGGTACTGATATATTACAATGTGACTAGTGGATCATTGGACCCACTAAAATAAGGTGTAAATTTCCTCATGAAGGACCCAATATAATTTTGTTCCCTCCTTTTATCATTTGGAATTTTAGAATGATTCGTAGATTTAGAAAGTTATCTGAGCATAGAAGTAAAAAAATTTCATTCTATCCCTCATGGAATTTGTTTCTTAGGAGTGAAATCATTGCATTGTCCATAAAAATTAAGCATTAACATGATTCCATAGGGTTTAATCCATTGAATAAAACCAAAAAGAATTTTGTGATGAATAATAATCCCTTTGGGAAACCAAATAATCATGAAAAACCGTTTATAATATGTCAAAATAGTGACACATTCTTCTATGAAATATTATGTTTAACTTAGTTCCCTAATGATCATTACTAAAACTTTTTTATTTTATACTATACCTAGAGTTATCCATAGGGTTATTACTAATTTTTACCATCATTGTTTATAAAGGTTAACTAATCCTTTCTCTAATAAAAACAATAATTACCCTTAATTTCTCAACACAAATATTACATCTTAATAAATGAATATTCACTATATAAAATTTCAATCCACACTAAAAACGTTTAGGTTTAGTATATTTGGAATCTTAGAAACACAAAAAACTTGTTCATAAAATATCTACATCATATCCCACTTATTTCATCATAACTATCAACCTTTATAGACATAACATACAGAATACCTTTCTTCCAAACATTGAGAAATGAAATATAAGAAAAGGGTGAGCTCAGATTCTTAGTAAGGGTAAAAATGGGAGATATCAGTGACCATATTAGAATAACATGAGAATATGGGTATAATAACATGATCTTATTGTTTTAAAACCATACCCTACATATCAATTATCCTAATCATAATTCACAGAAAATTTTTGGTAGTTCATAAGACATGAATCAAAAGGGAATCAAAGAATAACAGCCTTGAGAGCATAAAATTGACAAAAGACATGGAATTTATGAATATACATAAACATAGGAAATCATTTCATCCATATTCATGGATAATTTTCAAAGCTATAATATTTTAATGGGTTAACTTCCTAAACCATCATAGTTGTCAAGGTTCACTCACAAGACTATCAAAGTGGGAAAAGTACACGACTGAACTAGGATCACTCCCCATTATACTTCTATTTATATCATGAAACATAAATATTTACCCAATGAATATGAGGGAGATATAGTTACCAAAAATTATGTAACTAAAATAATTCATATGTGTTCCAAAAGATCAAAATTCATTCATCATTTTATAACCCATCAACAGAAATTGGTTTCATAAACATTTCATTATAGAATAACCCGTGGAAATGGAATGTGTTTTATAAACATCATGACATAAAAAATATAACCCATCTTCATAAAGACTACGGATTTTATCTTTATATAATATTCATATTAAATCATAATTTATATCTTGTTTTGGGTCTTTGATGAATAAAAATTCCCTTTAAAATATCATTAAAACATTATGAGGAAAATATTCTTTCCATTTTGAAATCAATTTTTTCTAAAAACTATGAAATTATAAAGAAAAAATTTCATTGAAAAGAACCATCTAAAATTTTAAATTAATGTTCAATGAAAATATTATTCTTGAAATTGGGAAAAAATTTTCATATCATAAAATTTTAAAAAACATTTGTTTAATACTTTTTTTCATAAAGGTAACAAAGTAACTCATTTGGAAAATTATAAAAATATTTTTTATTTTTTTTTAAAATTAAAACATGGGTAAAATTAACATTATTATACCATAGGATAATATCAAAAAACTTTTTTTTTAAAATTTATATAAAATTTTGATATGGAAGAAAAAACATTTGACTGAAGAGAGAAATGAAGTAAATTTTCCTTTAGAATATATTTTCATTATCTTGAGTACATAAGGTGAGTAAAACTAAAGGAAGAATTTATTTTCAAGAAATAACCAAAGGATAATAAAATTCACGACTATATTGAGAGGTTTATTATAATATTTCATCATTATAACTTTATAAAAACAATATTGATAAATGATGATATTGAAACATAGAACCCTTTCCTCATGTTCTTCTTTCTTAAAAATAACTTTGACCACTTGTATAATAAATTTAAATTTATTATAATTATATGATAGAGTAATTATAAAACTTAAAATATCATATAGTTTCCATTTATAACAATTAAACACCCCATTTTATCAATAATTTCTTATTAAAATAATCATTTTTATGTGTTAACTATTTTGTTTATCATGAATATTTCAGTTCAGTAGTTTCGGTACTTGAACATTTATCTTGGATAAATCATCTCAATAATATTTATAATGATATAAATATAAAATATATTCATTATCAATATATATATATATATATATATATTAAAATTCATCATTAAATGTATAGATTAAAAAATGAATTACATGGTTCATGCAGATCATATGTCATATGTACACATGAATGATGTATTCATTTTTGACACATTGAAAGAAAGAAAGAAAAATATTAATTAAACCTTATAAGATAATTATTATATAATATATATAATAAATATTAATCAAACTTTTCTTCATTATCATCAATGAAAAATATAAATGAAAATTGAATCACATCACTTCGTGGAGGTGATAGTCCACCCATACGCACGAATGACATTATAATTTCCCAAAGGATTGGATGGAAAGAATGTAGATGTTATATAATAATTATAGAAGTATAATTATTTTATAAATATAATATATATATATATATATATACTCACACACATTAAAACCATAATTATACACATCCATAAAATACAGTGATGAAAAATGAATTGTATCACCACATGGAGATGGAAAGTTGTATGTATGCTCGAGTGATACATTTAATTATCAGTTGAAAATAAAAAGGGTGTATAATGGTGTTCAATAATCATATTAAAATTTCATAAAATTATGATAATTAATTTCTTATATTATTTTAAATAACATATATTTAGAGGAGGCAAATAAGAGTAGAAAAGAAACTGACCAGTTAAGGCGATTGCCTCTTCTTTGTAACGAATCATTTGAATCTCCTCTAAGTGGATATAGGGTTGGTATTTCAGGAAGAATTTAACCTCTAAAATATGTATAGGGAAGTTTATAAGATAAATTGATAGAGTTTGGTTGATCAATAAGGCTTAATGTGGTGTAATGAATTGAGCGAGGTGGTTCCCTTTTATAATTGAAGTGAAGGGACCTTTTGGAATCTCTCGAAAGATTAAATTATAATAAATTTATTCTAAATAAAGATTACTCGAAATAGAAAGGAATTTGAATATAAGAAATGATAAGGTATTAATATAATTGAAAATAATAATTTATACATGTTTTGATATCATTTTAAACCTTATCAATTTAATTAACCCTTAGTTTACCTATTTTAATTTTGACTATAGTGATTTGTTTTCAATATTAACGGGTTGTAATTTTTAATTTTAAGGTGACAATTGGTGCATAAATGGATAGATCATGGAATTTAATAACATATCATATAAATTTTTTATTATTTCATTATTTTTATTATTTTAAAATTGTTTAATAATTTTTTTTGATAAAATATCATTATTGTAAATTTTGACACTACTAAATTAATTTGACTTAATAGACATAAATAAATGTTTTAATTAAAATATAATATTTTAAAACGACAATAATATGTAATATTAACCTATAAAAGTTTTTTAACACTATAAATCACTCAAATTATCTCTTTTAATATTTTCAAAATCATTTATTTTTTTAATTAATTAAATAAATTTTGTTTCGGTGTTGTGTAAGAATTTTTGGTAAATATATAATACCTAAAAAATATAAATAAATTACCATCATAAATATAATTTCTTTATTAAAAAAATAATATTAATACTCATTCATAATTTTTTTGCCTATGTGAAACCATAATGGGTATTTAAAACTAAGAGAGTGATATTTTCTAACTTTCATTGATTTGAATAATATATAAGTTATTTTTATGGAAATATGTCTATTCAAAAACTAAATTTCAAGGATAATGTGATTAGGTTCTAATTAAACACATCAAATAATAATTAGATAAAAAATTATTTCCATATTACTTATTTTTAATCTAGATTAACCCAATTTAACTTTTACCAAGGTGATAAATTTTACCACAATTACTATTCATATTAACAAAAAATAAAGGGGTTATATTTACCTAATCCGAAAAAAAATTAATTTTAAAAATGTAATTAATTATATCTAATTTAATACATATAAATGAAAAAAAATAATTTTAAATTAAATGCACAAACTACGACCAAAACTTCTTTAAAAAAGCATTTTAAGTGTAATACTGGATTAATTCTTATCCTATACCTAGAAAAAATATCTGTTGAATGTTTAAAACATTTTATAAAGTAAATAATATATAAATTTCATTAAAATAATTCTCTAATAAGGATTACTTTAATTTACAAATATAAATATACATTTCTCACATAATATTTTTTCAAAAAAAACACCATTTTTTTCAAATATCTTTTGTTTTTTAATTCTAATCATATGATAACTAATGAATTAAAATTATAAATTTGAAGAACATATATTTTTCATAATTTCGTTATTACTATTTATACCCACCAATCCAACAAATATGTGATATAAACCACACAATATTTTTATAATGCTACGTTGTTTGTCTAAACTTGTTGTTGCGTGTGATGTAAATTATAGAATATATCAAATTATTTGAAGATAATCTTTTCATAAAAATATCAGGATGTAACAACACCTCTGCTGGATGATCCTTGTAATTTTTTTTTGAGTTCCCATACTAACTCATTACCTAAATACACGATCATGATGCTTTTAAGCTTGGAGATATCCTCTGATCATCCAAATACCCACACTGTCATCCATACCTAGCACCTAGTACGATATAATTGATTTCATAATCAGTCGAATGGACCTACATTGTATCTACCATGACCATTGATGCATACCTAATCCATTTTATCAAGAGTATCAAAACCTATCACATGGCGACGTCCACACTCAAATCCCACATTATAATATATCTTAATTTATACATGGAATTCACTGATGAATCCATATGTATTTGGGTCACCTCATTAACTAGCATCAAGATTCCATAATAATCGCTTGGTGGCCAGTTTAACACATCCATGACCCTACACACATGGTACTATATCACCCTGCACAAAATCACACTCCTCACTATAGGAGTAATCTTATCATCTTGTCATAGAAATAAATTCACAATCATGATATCCTACACTGTATCTATCACTAGACATGATGAGTGGATGTGGCCATCACACTCATAATCAAGCACAAAAATAAAATTTCAGTTTACTTCCCATTATTAGCTCATGGGTTCATCACCATTCAACACCCACTGAGACCCCATTCTTAATGAGGACCATATCCTCAATGAGACAATAGAACACTCCCTAATATATGGCTTAACTTATACCACTCCTTAAGAACCAACCCAAATGGGTCATGGAATCAACACACATGTGTTGATCATCTAGAGCCACACCCATCATCACCAACTCTTGAAATCACATCATTCCCAATATCATCACCCCCAAAAAGGAAACATTTCCATCCGTACCAAATTCTCAAGCTACTATCCCCATGAAGGTCTCAAAAAATTTCATCGATCCTTGGTCCAAACACAAGTACTCATTTATTCTCAATTCAATGACCCCACATGTAACGAGTTTGTACTTCCTCATACCATTTAGTGTTAATGGGTGCATACTATTATAACACTCAATCTACCAAACCAAATCACTCTCCCTTGAGTCACAGATTACAAGAACTAGTCTCATGTTCCTAACCAATGACCATACTCCTTGAGAAAGTCAGTTTAATAAATCTATGAGCGCCCTTGACACTCCTATCTAAAACCAAGAGATTAAATTGATCCATAATTTATCAAATGACTACCACCACTTGTGTCATCCCAAAGCTTCAAGTGCCCATATATTCTCTAACCATGTTTCATGAAGAATTTCCAAGATTAATAGGGTCATACACTCAATAAATCAATTCCTTGATTTTCCAACCTCAAAACCAAGCACTATCACTCAAGGTTCCCTTTCTTTTATGATCCTATAAAGAATAACCCTGAATATTCTATATAAATAGTCACACCAAACATGCACATATATCATATATGAATCACCTACCCATTCTTTCTATCTCCCTAGAAAACATGACCTCGGGCTAACCCATCACTTGGGTTACCCCCTCACATTACACCTCACTAATAAAGATCACTCATCTCACTATCATTAAAAGTCGTATCCATAAAACAGTTGTCCATAACCTACCTAACCCAGATGTCATATTTCAAAAGTTACAATGTCCCAACTAGCAACAAACTAAAACTCACCCAAGTAAAAGGTCACAACAACTCATTACTATTCCAAAACACATTAGGGTCCATACCGAGGCTACCCACATGAAAAAAGCATACTATAGGGTCCTCATATACATAACAAGCATTTTATTCAAACTGAACAACCTACCGAGGAACTAATTATCACTGATAATCCAAATATATGACTTCTCCATCGATAATCAATAACTCATTAGCCAATGTCTATATACACATAAGCATTCTATCCTGGATGATCCATGTCAAATAACCACAATCCTAAGGTTCAGTTAGATAGAATTCCCATCCAATCTATAAGGTAAACCACCATATAGGTTTTTATTAACACTTTAAATAACCAATTAATTTATACTCAACCATACAGGGTGTGCCTATATGGAATTAATTACCCTTATCAACACCTCACAATCTCTACATATCTCATACTAAATAGACAATGTCACTACATTAGCATTGATCATCCTTCTATATAATCCAAAAGACCCACCATAAAAAATAACTATATTCATATCATCCTAACTGATTAGAATTCCACCAAGTACTTATTCAAGAAAATGTCACATGATTTGTTTCTAACACATTAAAGGATATGGCCTCTATTTCCTATGATACAAATATCACTAGAAAGAACTATATGTCATGTGAATCCCTACATGATGATAAAAAATCATGTGACACCACTTTACTCCATAGGTAGGGAGTAAAAATTCCAGTAACTTGGTTCTTTACAACTGTCCAAGAGCCAAAAATCCAATAATTCATAAATCATAAATCTCAAACCTCACATGTGTTATGCTTGGTGAAAATCATAATAAACAAAATAGTTCAATACAAGATCATAAATCCCATATCCATGGTAACCTCGAATTACTCCAAGAATGGTGTTGTGACAAACCCATTAGAATTCCATCATAATCCCTAACACATTCCAATGTATCATGTATAACATATTTCCAAATATTAAAACAATAAAAATCACTGTGATACCAGTTTGTAACATCTCACTCTATCTCACTCTAAATAGTAACCAAACTGGTGGCACCACATGACCTCAATCTTGCCTCCCCATATTCTAGAAGCTACCGACTAGAAAATGGGGTCTAAGGAGCTACCATGGGCAGGCTATACCCCCAGTATCAGAGTTCACAATAATTACGAACTAACCAAAAATCATCCACAAATAAAAAAACATGTTAGGATATATAAGTGAAAATAAATAATAAAATCATCAATAATAAAATGAAACATAGGCACACAATAATACAATAATGTTGATCACCCACCGGTCCAATCACATATATAGAATAAAAAAATAAATGAAATAGAAGGGTCTACTTCAACTCGCAACCGTACCTAATCCCGCAATACAAACAACATATGAGCTATCTTACTCAACCATGTTAACACTAGGTATTGACCCAACCTATACCTACAATAAGTGTATAGATACTTTGGTAGCCTAGTTCCATGGTTTCCCAAGTAGGGTGTGAGTACAAAACTTATTAGGAAACAACAACATGATCTAGTAAATAACATAACATTAAGTGATATGTTCAAGTGAAATGCTCAGAATAAATGAATAGTTTCGAAAATATAAATAGAAAAATACCCATAACACATAATTTGACCGGATATCCGGATGTCATTGAGAATTTTATGTGGACTGTTCTAACCCATGTATAATGTAATCATATTGTCGATTCGTAAGTCCATGAACTCAATTGACCATACTTACTTCAAACATTTTTGAAGTGGCTCTAAGCACATTTTAGTGACCATACCTCTAATATAGGAGACTCATGTCTCATCGGTATACATAACAAGTATCATAGGCCTTCTATAAGGGGGTTTTCTCAACCGATGTACAATTACATAGGTAAAACAACATTGGGAATTCTCTTAGAATGCTTCATCCTAGAATATCAACCTCATCTCCATATCCATGTTTTCCCACTGATAGTAGAACACACCTCCCCTACAAAAGTTTTCTTATCCAAGGGCGTAGCCCAATAGTATCACAAACCTATTATATGATAATTTTATCAACCATGAGTATCACTTATATATAAAAATAAAATAACGATCCTTGATAATTTCCCATACATTACAAAAAGATCGCATATAAGGGTTTTTTCAATTTAAAAAAACAACCTGAGTGTGTATACCAAGTCCTACAAAAATAAAAGAAGGAAATAGGATTGGATGAATTCCTAAACCCATAATCATTTCCCACATCCCAAACACAACATCCCACTATGGTTAACATGACACTAGCGAACCCACTGGCATCCCTGGTCTTGGACAAGTATCGGGAAATCACCCATATATTAATGGGTATCATGCTCATCAACAATTACATAATCAAACATGTTCTACCAAACCCTCACATGATAAAACCCACTAGAACCGTCCAATAGAGATAGATAATTTACCATATCAATACCTTAGGTTTATCATGTGGTCAATTCTCTTACCTAACCCAATTCTATCATACCCAACTATTTCATTATGACATAAGGGTCTTGATATGTCTTACTAGGCATAATAAAACACAAGGGTTCCTAAGAAATTACCCCTACATCTTATATATCCCACCTCAATTGGTTAAAAATCCTCAAGGTGTTTAAAATTCCTGCCACTCCAATAGTTCAGCACTCAGTAATTGATGGCCAAGGTATTAAGCTAGTGCACGAGGTCATTGGTGGCCTATGAACCTTACTCCTATTTCTTCTTGGTGGTTTTGAAAGTTTTATAATAATTTTTAATTTAAACTATTCATATTAAATTAACTAATCCAATTATAAAATGGTTCCATCAACCTAGTGGAATAACTATATAAGAACATGCCAATTACCATCATATATAATTCTAAAGGGTCAGTTTAAAGATAACTTATCTCAAAACCAAATATTTTCCCTTTTACTTCCATTGGATGATAGTTACATCCCCAACCCACAAAGCCTAATATAATTCCAAACCAATATTGTACTGATGATTGAGTCCCTAACTCATTCCCAAACACCCAAGTTAATTAATTATAATAAATTTATAATTAACTAAAAATTTAAAAATAATTTAACCATTTATTTGAAAAGGAATAATTTTTAATGAGCTCCCTAACCAGACGTCGTAAAATGAAACCTCAAGAAACCACCAATGGGAGGTCTACAATGTACCCCCATAACCATTCCTAGGAAACAATCTAACACATATTTTCATTTTTTTGTAGAAAATTAATTTAATTTAAAAGATAAAAAATTAATAATTTGGGGGTTCCAAATTCATTGAACCAAAAAATAATTGGAATATGGATGAAATATTGGAATGCCCTCATCAAAATTAGAATTAAATACCAATTGATATCATCTGATTCCACTATGCTCAGGTGGAATAAAAATCAAAACCCTAGTCAAACAATTTAAAATTAAACAATAATGAAGTGAGAAACAAGTAGAGATAAATAGCGTGAGGAACATATAAAAAACAACCTAATAACACCTATAAACACAACCAAATGCAAGGAGGATTGAAGGGATAATGGGATCGGGTCACTAGGGGCCGTGAAAACCAAAAAATATATAGAATTTTGGGGTTACCACATCATAAAACCTAGTGGGGGTGGGGATAGTAAACCCCCATTTAACAAGACCACCGGATGGATGGTGCCAGCTATCAGTGGCAACTTACACTGATAGACACCATCAAAGAGTTTGTGGTTTATTAAAACATAGGATGAAGTAACCACCCTAGCCTCTATCAATCCATTGGGACACCTTCCAAGAATAAATCCCTATCCAAATATTTTCTTCTAACATGTATAAAATCATGTATTTTTTTAAAATACCATTTATCCAAATTACCCATCCACCAAATATGAAATTTAAAAATTCCCTTGGAAAATTTCATGTATGTATATATATGAGTCTATAATTGGTATAAAATCTACAATACATGTTAGTTTTCTTATAGAAAATCAACTTGGACACTATAGGTCTCACCATTTTAGGTGCATCCACTAATTTTCAAAAATGATTATAATATATCAGGCCTATTTATGATTTCATGTAATTTATACATTTTTTGATACCATAACTCTCAATGGACACTCAGTGGGTAATAGTTTTGTCTTATATGAACATTACTTTATCATTTTCCATAAGGTATCCATATCACCTAGTATCTTGATGAATCCTATCAAACCTTAGAGGTTCCTATTTAACTTGATTTAGTTATACTTCCATAACTATTTTTGGAAAGACACAATTTTTTATCTCAGGAAAACTTCCTATTTATTGTTCTTAATATTCTATAAATTTAAATTTCCTCCCATAGATTCCTTGACTAATATATTTCCTTCTTAATAAATACAACAGTTCGAGCCACAAACACTATTTCTTAGAAAAAAAACTATATAAATAACATCCCTTTATCACTTTGGGATAAAAAAGTAAATAATATAATTAAGCTCAATTTTATCAGAATCCAAAGGTCACACATATTCTTCAAAACTCTGTATCTTTATAAAATACATATTGGGACATTTACCATTTCATATCTCATATGATTTCATTGTATCTACATAAGTAGGAACATGATTAAGTATAAATGTAGAAGTTTCAAGAGAAAATCTCTAGAATTTAATAGAAAGGTCACACCAACCCATCATTGATCATACTATGTCCCACATCATATAATTCATCATCTTAAATACACCCTTTCACTATAGTGTTATATGAGGAATTTGTTTTTAAACAATTCTAAAGTCTATTAGATGATAAGTGAATTACTAGTTTATGTATTCACCACCCCAATCTAATCAAAGAATCATAATACAATTTCACAGTAGATTTTATACTCTATTCTTAAACTCTTATAACTTTTCAATAGTTTGAAACTTGTGTCTCATTAGAAAAATACTCCCATAAAATCTAAAGTCATCAATAAAGGTTAAAAGTACATATATACACCACTTACTAGAGTACTAATCGGTCTACAAACATCACTTTGTATAAGATCGAACAATCAACTATCACTTTCAAAATTTTAACTAAATAGTTATTTATTAATTTTTACTAATAAAAAAGATTCAAAGTTATCAAATGATTTATAATATAATGATTCCAAAAATCCATATCTATGGGGTCTTTGAATTTTTTTTAATATTTTTATGTCTAACGAAAATATTCCAAAGTAAAATGCGATTAGAATCAACCTTAACCATCTCATTTTTATTGTTATAGATTGAATTATCCATGTCCAAAATATACAACCATTTACTATATTCCAAATTCCATTTCACATTTCATTAATATATATATAAATTAAACAATTCACAATCATATTAAGGAAAAAATCCCATCTTGTCCAAAAAAGATGTAGAAATCAATTTTATTTTTATTTGAGAAACATTATAGTAGTTTCTTAATATCTTTTTTCTTATTTACTTAGTAGACATAGATCATAAGGATAAACATCTAATAAAAAACTCTTTCCCCATTAAAAATATTATGATATACCACACCATTAATTAATTCTATCATATCTCAGAGTCTATGTTTATCAGTAAAAATATATGATGGACACCCGATGTATAATGCCCATAAGTCCGAGTTAGAGAAATTTATTTCAATAACATTAACATTCATATTCATAGAATGATTATTTTTTATAACACTTCTAAACCATATATTCCAATATATATTTTTTAAGTCATATAAATATTAGGCCTTAAATTTAAATCATGATTCATGTGGCAATATAACTCAATGACATATATATGGGTGAATATCATGCTTTATTTCTTTTCATAAAGGATTTTTAATAAAATTACATCCACTAACATGATCACTCTATATATTATTACATTTTGTGGTACAATTTTCATATTTCACAATGTTTAGGGTCACTATGGAATTTATTCCATAACATTACTATTTAGGTAGGAAATCTTTACAATCATATCATATATGGCTCTTGGATAGTTGAGTAGAAAACTCTTTTCTCAAATCTATCACATGGAAAAATATAATTATTTTACTTTGGTATCCTAATGTTATTATGGTTTCCCATATTAAACCTATTATAGTTTACCATCCAAGTGTAACATAAATATTAAAGTTGAATATTGGTGCTTAATCCTATTAGGGCCACCCGTACTATCATTGGACAACATGGATTTACCCACACTGTCATCCAAGGTAGCATGCACCAAGGCCCAAGGCATGTTTCTAATTTACCTTAAATGTAAAATAGTGTTAGGGAATCAAATATAACTAAATGGGAATGTTTTCTCCCTATAAATATATATTTCTAACCATGGACCTCTTCCAAAATTTTGGAACATTTCAATCATAAGTTAGACTATCATGAAATATGAAATAAATAGTTTTAAATAAAGTGAAAACCAAATGAGGTATAAGAAATATAAATAGACTAACTCACATTTAAATATAATACATAAAATAGATACATAATAAGTAATTATTCGAATGAAACTACTATATAAGAATGGATGAATTGGTTGATACCTAAGCATCTTGAGTCTACCCATAAAACCTAAAACCACTAGAATATCACCATCATTTGACCCGAGGTCACCTACATAAACCAAATCACTCATCAATCCATTGGATTTTCATGGGATATTTAGTAATTAATTAATTAATTAATAATTTATTCTTGTGAATTTGTTCCATGATATACTGTGAATGTAGCATTAGATTATGATTTTGTCTTCTCAGTTGAGTTTGGAACGTGGGGGTAATTAATAATTTATTCATGTGAATTTGTTCCATGATATATTGTGAATGTAGCATTAGATTATGATTTTGTCTTCTCAGATGAGTTTGGAACGTGGGGGGGTCTTATTTGAGGCATAAAATCACGTCGGGCTCTAGGGACAGGACTGAGACCCTTTTTATTTTTTTTTCTTTTTATTCCTTTTCATTTTCCCTTTTATTTTCATCCTTTTATCCCCTAGATTCTCACATATTCCCCCTTTGGACCTTTTCTTCATCATGGATGAGAGATGTAACAACTAGGTCTCAGTGACAGCACAAACACCCCGTCTTAACATGGTTGTCAGTTCCTGGTCCACCAGGTACCACCAGTTGCACTACAGACATGTGGTCCCCACCCAGAGGCCCAACCACATGCCTAAACGGGTTATCTAACTAATGATTTTTCCACAGGCCAACACATGTCCTTTCTAGTGTGCTTTTTCCTCACTCACACACACCCTTTGAATCTTCCCAGAAGGTCACTCATACTGATCACTACTCCAGGCCAAGCACTCTTAACTGTGGAGTTCTAATCAGGTAGGCTCCCAAAAAAGAAGGTGCACCTTATTGACATAAGTCATATCATTTAGTCACTTAAACCTTTATCATTATGGGGTGTTACATTCACCCCCCCTTTAGAGCACAAAGTCCTCATTGTGAACCCTACATATCATCCCAGGCAGTGCACGACATGTAAGGTTGGGTACCACCTCTGATACCAAAATATATACCTGGTGTGAGCTGTGTTTGTACCTGTGTGGTACTTTTTTTCGTGGTAATACCTTGGTGGAAATATTCTGTGTGGTGCACCTATGTGGTACTTGCCTTTGTGGCTTTCCTTCATTTGTGGAACAATTGAGCTTTGGGATTTATGGTTGGACCCTGTGTTTCCTCAGGATTGAGATGGGTATACTTGTTAACTTAGGTATATGTATGGGCATATATTTAAGTAGGGTTGATAGTTGACTTCATAATTTGAGGTTTATCCTTTGTGAATTTTGTGACACCTTGAGGGTCTCAGTGTCCCTACTGAGTATCATTATACTCACCCCTTCACGGACAATGCCCGCACCTCATTGTGTTGGATATATATGGTCGACAACACTGATCGAGGTTGAGAGTACCAAGACTGGACGGTGCTCGGAGGTGGACCATACTGCGTGTCGGCACACAGAGGAGACGGGTGGACATGGAGTGATGTGGAGGCGATCTATACCTACCCTTCAGGTAGGAATCCAGAGGATGAACCAGTAGCTGCATTTTTTTCAGTTGTATTGTATTTCAGTTGTACCTGTACTATTACTGTAGGACTTGTATTCAGGCCCCTTTTTACATTCAGAACTCCTTTTTCTATACAGTTGACTTGATTTTGTATCTTGTTATGTGCATGGTTGCGTGTGTTTATTGGTTATAGAAGAAATGTCTTTCTAGATTTAGGGAATACTCCTTTGTTGCTAGTCGCCAGCCCCTGGCCTATGGAAGGCGGGCTTGGGGTTATTCATGGCACGGGCCCCGGAGGACGGGTCATGAAAAATTGGTATCAGAGGAGTCAGTTACACCATAGAACATTCGACTCTGATCATTTTAACAACAATAGTGTTAAGTGTCATGAGTGTGGTTATAAGTTTAGGAAATTCAGTGTTGGTGTGGCAGCTGACGTATCAATACACCAAGACCATGACTTCTAATTTCTGACTCAGTGCACAAAAACACTGATTGAGTGTGTGGTTTGAAATGTTTTCTTGTGTCTTATTGAGTCAGCTCACCAGGTATAACTAAATGACCATGGAAAACCTATTCCTTATTGGGATGTCGTTGCATAGACACCCAGCTATGATTCTCGAGAGAGTACATGATGACGGCACACTGAGCGATGAGGCTCCGGTGTAGGGCCCTCTTACTATGTTGGCACCTTCAGGTGGTGTATCAGCAGCACCACCACACGTTGGGCAGTAGTTTCCACCAGCTACACTGGAAGACGATGCATGCTGACTGAGCATGTTGCACATGTTCTAGCAGTAGAGGCCTTCGAGTTTTCAAGGTGAGACAGATTCCCACGTAGTTGAGGGCTGGCTGGAGGAGATTGCTAGAGTTTTCGGCCTGGTTGAGACACCAGTAGAGTAGATGGTGACCTTAGCTAAAATTCTTTTTCAGCAAGTGGCCATGAGGATGTTATACATAGTGATGAGGCTTAGATACATGGACTATTTCTCGAGATAGTACCGTCAGGTAGTGTGTTAGCTATATCAATGTCCGTTGGTCAGTAGTTACAACTGGCGGTACCGGTAGAGGGCACATTTAGGCTTAGTGCCTTACACGAGTTTCAGTATCAGATACCGCTCAGGTTCTGAGGTGGGCCCGACTCACAGGCAGCTGAGGACTAGCTTGAGGAGGTGGCTGAGAGTTCCCTATAGCTTCTATAGCTTTGGCAGGATGGCATGTCGGTAGCTGAGTATTCTTCAAGGCTTACTGACCATTCCTGGTACACGATGAATATGATACGATTAGTACTTCGGGGCTCGGATTCCCAAGAGGGGTATGTTTAAGGACTTCTAATCCTGCACGATTCCTTTATGAATTCCTAACTATGTTAGGGTGCTATAGATAACCTTTTTGGTTTAATTTTCTTTGGATGAGCGAATACAGCCAGTGAATGTTAGTAGTAGGAAAACATGAATCTGTCGCCAGTTTCAGAGACTTGGGTGTTTAAAATGTTTCAGGAAGAGGATGTGATATGGACAAATGAATCTGCATGGCTGCAGACATGGAAGCAAAGATAGGAGAGCAACATGAGGTGGGGTACATTTCGACATGTCACAACCACCCCTATGTGGCCCCCACCAGGCTCAGGGAGCTAGAGGATAGGAGAAGAGAGTAGCTGCATGCGGTCAAGGAGTGCGACCAAAGGGCTCTTAGAATGATTCGAGGTACGGTCTGTGTCTATTACTATCTACCATATAAATAGACATTGGTATCAATCATTCCTTCCTTCCAAGAATCTTGTCCAAGACCTAGAGATTCAGGTTAAATTGTTGGCTTGACCCTGACATCTGGAGATACCTTTGGGAGGAGACTCGATAATCACACTTACGTCGACGGTGTGATCTAACCCTTGAGGTGAGAGTCTTGGTTGGAACCTCTTGGTGGTAGCATCGAGGTCTTACGACGTTAGTTTGGGTTTGACTGGACATCCACAGTTCATACTCAGGTTGACTGTATTAGGAAAAAAGGTTGAGGTTTCTCTACAATGTTGGAATTGGGTTTTCCTTGGTCAGCGAAAAGGAATCCCAAACAGCACATGTTAAACTATTTCATATGTGGGTACAACGAATCACTCATGAGTCGGCCAGACTTACCATTGTGGCAGCATGAGTTTTGACTTTTCAATTCGAAACAGGAGTGGAAGAGCATGGGGACATCTTTTCAAAAGATGTTTCCAGGATTATCTCCCCGAGGGGAGATGGACATCTACTTTGGCTAGATACTAACGAAGATTTGTGACAGACTTCTCTTTAGTTACAGCACCACTATCAATGTTGACGAAGAAGGGGAAAACCTTCATGTGGTCGGAGAGATGCCAGCAGAGTTTTTAGGAGCTGAGGAAGAGGCTGATGAGTTCTACCATCTTTAGGATTCCAGAGGAGGGAATAAGGTATGTAGTCTACTACAACGCATCAGGGATCAGAATCAGATGTGTCCTAATATAGGAGCAAGCAGTGATCGCATATGGCTCTCGACAGCTGAGACAACATGAGAAGAACTATGCTACCCATGACCTAGAGTTAGCAGTAGTGATCTTCGCCTTGAAGATGTGGTGACACTATCTGATGGGTGAACGCTTTGTGGTGTAATCTGATCACAAGAGTCTCAAGTATATCTTCTCTCAAAAGGACCTGAATTTGAGACATTGATGTTGGATTGAGTTACTCCAGGACTATGACTTCGAGATAGTCTATACTCTGGGGAAGGGAAACATTGTAGTAGATGCACTCAGCAGAAGATATGATATATAGCTACTAGGCGAGGCAACAGAGCAGCTGGTCACTTTGCAGATATCATTTGTGGATAGAGATGGAGTAGTTTTTCATCAGTCTCTTAGACTCACTCCCCCACTTCTTCAGCGAGTCAGGGAGCCGCAGCGTGGGGACACTGACTACAAGTCTCGATGTGTTCAGATATCCTCAGGGTAGACACTTGATGAATTTTATGAAGGTGGGGAGCACGTCATCCTCTTCAGAGGACGTACGATGGTACCAGTAGTGCTATAGGAGTAGGTGTTGAGGGAGTCACATACGTCTCCACAAATGGTACATCCTTGTGTGGTGAAGATGTATTAGGATCTCTGATGTTAGTATTGATGGCCCGGATGAAGGAAGCAGTGGTAGAGTTTGTATCACGATGTCTCACTTGTCAGCAAGTGAAGACTGCACAGAGTTGGAAAAATAATTATGCCAACAAGATACGGAATCACTTGGAGTTCCAGGAGGGGGCCACGTATTCTTGTGAGTCTCTCCTCGACAGGGACTATGAAGATTTGGCCGAGGTGGCAAGTTATCACCGAGGTTTATGGGTCCTTTTCTGATACATCAGAGGATAGGCGAGGTAGCATATTGCTTGGATCTTCCACTGCTGTTGGAGAGGGTGCACGATGTCTTCCATATATCCCAGCTGGGAAGATACATGCACGACCCACCCCACATCATCGACCATGGTGAGCTGGACTTCGATGATGTTGTGACATTTACGGAGGTTCCAGTAGAGATTGATGATCGATAGGAGGGAGTCCTTTTTGGGTGATCGATACCTTTGGTGCGTGTGCATTGGCAGCATGGTAACCTCCAGGAGAGCACATGGGAGATGGAGGATTAAATTCGTGCTCAGTACCACCACTTGTTTTCCTAGTTTTTGTAATATAGATTTCAGGGACGCAAAGCCCTGAGGTGGGGAGAATGTAATGACTGGAAAATTCCATGTAATTTTTTTTAATTATATGGTATTTTTTTGAGATTGTGAAATCTGACAGTGCATGATTCTGAGGCCCAAAGTGCTTTGAATGATCCATCGAAGTTTGGTTAAGCATTAATTAGTGTACATAAGTATTTCTCCTAAAAAAGTGGATTAAATCCTAAATGGTTACTCGGATCAGAAATCTGATGGCACCGTTGCGCTCAAGGTGGTGGATTTACCCTAGATGTGACTTAAGATTAGTCCGCGCGGGTTTCCTGTGAGAAAACCCAAAAATGGAATAACTGTAAATAAAATAATTAAACAAATTATTTTATTTTCAAATGCTTATAACTCAAAAATGGTAGCTTGGATTGAAAATCCAAGACCACGGTTGAAATCGTGAGGGCATGCTTTATTTATGTAGAAACTAACTTTAGCCGGCATGGGCCACCAGTGAAAATTAGTTTTTGGATGTAAATAAAATAATTAAGTGACAATTATTTTATTGTAAAATCCATAACTTTTAAACGGTAACTCAGATTAGAAATCTAAGAGTACCATTGGGTTCTTTGGGGCATGTTTCACTTGGGTAGAGCCTAACCTCTACCGGCACGAGTCGAGGGTGACTGTTCATAATTTTCTGAACTTTTTTTCAGGTATGTTCAGTAAACGCGCAAGGGGCATTTTGTAACTTTTGAACCGTTGCTCAGAATTGAAATCTGAGGACACCGTTGAACTTGCAGCACCAATATTCACTTATGGAGACCTTCACCTCGACCTTAGTAGGTAGAGGGTGGAATTTATCTTTTTGAATATTCGTGAAGGAATAAAATAAAATAAAATATGTGTAACATTTTATTTTATTTGTTAAAACCTCCCACATGTGGTTGTTCAGAATTGGGGACCACCATACCTAAACCTCCCATGAGAGGTTGGTGGTGGGGACCACCCGAACTAACCTCCCATGAGAGGTTATGATGGTGGGGACCACCTGAGGCAGGAAACCTCTTGAACTCCCCTCATAAGTGTGAGAAACCTCTTGGACTCCCTCCAACCTTAATTGAGCCAACCAAAAAAATAATTAATTATGAAAACCTATGTAATTAATTATCCCAATTTGAAATTATTCCAACATATTATAAAATGTTGGATAATTCATTTTTGGTGGAATTGGGGGAAACCCTTGGAAAAAGGGAGAAACTTGGCGCCTTGGGAGAAAGCTCTCTAAAGAAGAACACCAACGAAGAACGCCATCGAAGAATGTTCTTCAGAAATCAAGGGAGAGGACGACGTACAAGCCCATCATCAAAGCGTGGTTTTAGAAGAAATGATCATTGGCACCCCACTCCATCTTCTTTGACTTCTTTCTCGTGACCTCCGTTGACGAATCAAACGAGGTAAGGGGTTATTATTGAATTCTTGAATTATCTCGATTAATTTCCTCATTCTTGGAATGCTTGGTGAACGTGGATCAACCAAAATGAGTTGATCAATGATTCATATTAAATTGTTGAGTTTGTCTTCATGACTCGTGATTTTTTCTGGTGAGCTTCTTGCTACTGCTCTAACGCGGAGGGTGTAGGCCAAACAAACATGGCCTGACCCCTCTGTCGTTCTGCTTCTTTGGTGTGTTCTTCGTAATGTACGAAGGAGACGAAGGCGAAGAAGGAGACAACACCACTGCCCGTGGCCTCTGCGCCCCGCGGTGCTCTGCCGCCTACGGCCTTACCGCGCTGCCCCGTGGCCCGCGACACCACCCCGCGGCAGCCCTGTAGCTGCCTTGCCGCACAGCCACTGCGGCCCTGCCGCGCCACCTGCAGTCTCGCCACGCCACCGCGGACCCGCCGCGTCGCCTGCAGCCCCACCGCGCCGCCCATGTCCCGCCATGCCACCCTGCAACATCGTCGCCATCGTCCGAACCACCGTCCCTGTCTGAGCCGTAACTGCCGTTTGGGTCGAACTGCTGCCGTCTGAGCTGCTGCCACCATCTGAGCTGCTACTGCTGTCCGGGCCAAGCCACTGTCACCGTACGGGCCGAGCCGCCGCCCAAGCTGTCACTGACTTCTGAGTCGTCGCCTCCATCCGGGCCAAGATGCAACCCGAACCGCCGCCACCCTTCCAGCTGAACTGCCCCAGTGGAGCCGCTTCGCGGCCTCGCGCCCTCACGACACCCTCTGCAACCCTATGCGGCCTCGCGGCCACCTGCGGCCCTCAGTGACCCCTCGCGGCCTGCCGGGACAGACCCAGTGGGTTCGGCCAGGGCGACCTGAACCAGGTCGGCCCAGACCGGGTCAGGCCGGGTCAGTCCGACCGGGTCGGACCGGACCAGAGCCCAGTATGACCCATTTACGCTCTTTTGGCCATAACTTTGGCACCAGACGTCCGTCAGAAAAATCGTCAGTGGTGCTAGGTACCGTGGAGCGAGATGATCCATTTAAGTATACCCCACTGGAGATTTGGATTAAGTTGGGGTATAGTCAGGTTGGATCAAGCACAAATCCAACCGGGCCCCCATGACTAAAAGGCTAATAACTCACAGATCGGGCGTCCGATTGATGCGTCATTTGTTGTGTTGAGATCCCTATGATGTGGAAGACATTTGAGATACTTCTTCATGGGACATCGTGGCAGTTGGAGAATCGAACAGTGTCTTGGTGAGCGGACTCTCTTAGAGATGATCAAGCCTATTACGGAAACCCAGTAGCTTGTTGTGATGAGAAGAGTGCTCCTAGCTGTCCTATGCAGGTCATCTCCTAACTATCCTTTGCGGGTCAGCTCGTAGTGATCCTGTGTGGTTCATCTCGTAGCGATCCTGTGTGGGTCATCTCCTAGAGATCCTATGTGGGTCAGCTCCAAGCCATCCTGTGTGGGTTAGCTCCAACAATCCTGTGTGGGTCAGCTCCTAGCGATCCTATGTGGGTTATCTCCTACTGATCCAGTGTGGGTCAGCTCTAGCAATCCTATATGGGTCAGCTCCTAGAGATCTTGTGTGGGTAAAATCCTAGAGATCCTATATGGGTCAGCTTCTAGCGATCCTGTGTGGGTCAACTTCGGCGATCTTGTGTGGGTCATCTCCTAGCGATTTTGTGCAAGTCAGCAGTAGAGCCTCTTAACGGAGTAGGAGGATTTAGTAGTTACATCTAATCTTCTCTACTACTGTGCCAAAATATATACCTGGTGTGATCTGAGTTCATACTTGTTTGGTACTTTTCTTTTTGGTAACACCTTGGTGGTAATCTTCTGTGTGACATACCTATGTGGTACTTACCTTTTTGTTTTTCTTTCCTTTGTGGAATAGTTGAGCTTTTGGCTTTTGGGTTGGACCTTGTGATTCCTCATGATTGAGATGGGTATACTTGTTAACTTAGGTATATGTACGGGCATATACCTAAGTAGGGTTGAAATTTGAATTCATGCTTTGAGGTTTATCCTTTGGGGATTTTGTGGGATCTTGAGTATCATTATACTCACCCCTACACGGGATATGCCCGCACCTCATTGTGTTGGATGCAGATGAAGGACAATACTGATCGAGGTTGAGAGTACCCAGACTGGATGGTTCTCAGAGGTGGATCATACGACGTGTCGGTACGCAGAGGAGACAAGTGTACGTGGAGTGTTGTGGAAGCGATCGGTACCTACCCTTCAGGTAGGGACCCATAGGATGAACCAGTATTTGCCTTTCTTTTTCTTCAGTTTTATTGTATTTCAGTTGTACTTGTACTATTGCTGTTGGGCTTGTATTCCGACCCCTTTTTACTTTCGCCACTCTTTTTTCTATATAGTTGACTTGAATTTGTATCTTTTTGTGTGCTTGGTTGCGTGTGTTTACAGGATATAAAGGCAATGCCTTCCCAGATTTAGGGAATACGCCTTTGGTGTTAGTCGTCATCCCCTGGTCTATGGAAGGCGGGGATGGGGTTATTCACAGCACGGGCAATGAGGGACGGGTTGTGATAAAGAGAGAAAAGGTAGTGGTATAGAGATAATGAGTTAGAGAAGAAGGGATGTGCCTCTATGGATCTCGAGAACAGCAGGATCATCATGTGATAACTGACAAACATGATAATGGGAGAAGCTTCAATGGATTCCATCCAAAGGTATGATATTAATAATTTTTTTATATAAATCTGTATATATATATTGTTATCTACTTTTAAGTCCCTGTTATGATTGATAAATACACCCGTTGGGTTGATCTATGCTTAACTTGGATAAAAACAGGGTATCAAAACGATTGAAAAGGTTCTCATTCAAGAAATACCAATCACATGGTGTGTGGTTCAATGAATGGAAACCATGCATTCTTCTAGTGTAGGTAAGGTGAATTTTTTTAAGTAAATGATGTTTACTTGAAGTACACACTGTGTAATGGTACATGTCCATGTATCCAAGTACATGAGCATATGAAATTTTCATAATTGCATTCAATATACCTAGGGGATGCACCGTGTTGTCATAATTGACCATATAGTTGAGTACATGGCTAGATTTCCCATATAGGGTGCATGAAAAGACCCAATGTTCATTAAATTTCATATAGAAGTACATTTCTATGTTAAGACACATGGGTATTCCATGTGAGGTACATGGGAATGTACCCCATGTAGGGTACACACCATGTAAATTAATTACATGTCTGTAATTGTTTTTTACATGCCAAGTATTACTAAAGTACGCACCCAGGCGGCGCTTGGAGGGTATACATCGAGTAATCAAATATGAACACAGTGTACATCTCCTTTTCTACCCTTTTGAGAGGTTTTCATGTTTTGATTTCCTAGAGATATAATTGGACACATGAGAAATACATTTTTAGGTTCTTTACCTATAGATCATGTTCATGAAACCCTTAGGGTATTTTGAGGACTTTTAAGAGGTATTTTTTTGGTGACAGACTCAAATGGAGAGTTTATTCCTCCAATACATTTCTACTAATATCTTCTATAAGTGACTAGAAATGAGGCCCTATTGAGGGTCATGATAAATGGTTTTTAGTGTATAATCCACCCTTGGATTCCATTTAGCAGTGCCTCAAGATGGTGGACCATAAGACCTCAAGAGCACATCCTCGTATGCTAGAGGCTGTCGACTAGGAGCGAGGGTCTAGGGTGCGTTAGTGGGGAGACAATACTCTCACGGTTCATAGTGTATCATAATGGTAAACAATATATACTATATATAGTGGAAGTAAACAATTTAAAAATTGGACCAGTAACCCACCACAATAGAAGAAGTAATAACCGAATGACCAAAGTAGAATAACAATAAATCATGAAATACAAATAAACAATAGAATATGAAGAAATAATATATAAATGCAATGATGATGATCATGGGGTCATGAAACTATAAGAAAAATGAATGAACCTGATACATGGGATCAGGAATATACCACATGCTGTGACAGAAATAGAAAAGGCCAAAAATAGCTAATAATAGCACCGTGACATTAGGTTCAGACCTCTAATCCAAAATCCGTATTATGGATCAGAATCAAACATTAAAAGTTTCGTGCTTCCCTTTATCAATACTCGTAACCATGAAGTGTGCTTGGGTGCCAAAGGCGGCCTAAGAAGGATGTGAGATATATGCAGTAGTCCACCACCAACAGTGGCTAAATCAATCCAGTACATGTATATAAAATAAGCAGTATGATGATAAATGATAAATTAAAGACAGTATATAAATAAGATATACCATACTAGGTTCCACTTGGGACTCCCATCCAACTCTGCCTACTTCGGGGAATGTATTTGAAATGGGCTAACCTAAACATGTGTGAAATATGGTAAGGGATTCAAGAAATAAAGTTTCAAATGTTGTAACATTCCCAAGAATGTGATTTGGATAGGATTACACATTCTATATGTTTCAATTCATCATTAATACTATTTAATTTTATTAATTTTTTTTAAATTTCTAAGAGAAGCCCTTAGCCCATCCAAGTTGATCCCAAAGAAATCCAATGTATCACTCTAATAGATTTTTATAAATCCAATGATATGGGAGTCCATTCAAGGTGACCCATGAATGAGATCCTAAGTGTCACTCCTGGAACGATGTGAAACCCACAAGAACAAACCTCAAAGTCCATCCCCGATTTCTCACATCAGGGCTTGAGTCTCTCTCGTTTCATGGAAGAACCATCTCGCCACTGAGCCCATCAATTAGGTTACCCCTAGGGAACTGGTGTCACTCATTTGGAGGTAATTTGGAAAATTCATGGAGATCCCATCATAGGATTAGTGTCTCCCCCGACGTATTTAAAAAACCATTAAACAAACTAACTAACTCCTGATGATCCTATCCAAGGTGTCTTTAATTTGGGACACCTCGTATCTATCTCAACTCATGTAAGGGTGTGGATTGGACATCAAAATAAAAAAATTGAACATAAGAAGCATTTAAAGATTTTTGATAAAGTTGGACAAGGAAATTAACTAGGTATTCCACTTATGGAATAAGGTGATGTGGCCTAACTCATGGGCCATCATTCAAATCAATTACATTTATTAATTCAAGGAATCTAATATAGAGGCATCGCACCTCAAATGGTTTTTAAAAATTTTGAACAATGAAAAGTAGGCTATCAAGGGATGGACGCACTGAAAATGTTGGATTAGGACAAGGTGATCAATCATAGGGTTGATTTTAAACTCACTAGGGTCACATGAGTCATGGTAAGGCATTCAATTTAAATTGATATACAATTTATAGATGTCACCTTAAGGGTCTAGTGCATGAAACAGTGACATGAGATATTGAATGCATAAAAACATGGGAAATAAACTAGATTACATACCTTAGGTTTTTAGATGACCACACATCAGTTTTTGTCCTTTTATTCGAGATAGAATGGAAAAAAATGAAAAAATGGACCAAAACCCTAAAAATAGGTAAAATCAACTCGAACGAAAATATCATAAGAGAAATGAAGATAAACAAGGAATAAAAGAAAGGTGAGTAGAGATATTACTAATAGGTTTCCAATGCGATCAAAAATATTGAAAATAGATCTTGGACGGATGTGGAAGAAGGATCCCTAGGTGAGGAATAGAAGGGGGATCTCATGCAGATCCTCTACTCTATGGTAGAAGAAAAGAACCCTAGTTAGAGAAAAATAAGGGTTTCTTAATTGTTTTAAAATAAGTGGGTTGGGAATTTACACAATTTATATTTTCATTACATGTTGTGTAATTATCTGGAACTTTTCTTCAGGAAAAATAAATTACGTGGCGTGTAACCTCATTACATTTCGTGTAATTATCGATTTTATCCCATCCCAGGAAACCCTTTACACGATGTGAATTAGGGTCTATCCAGCAGAATCCACATCATTTATTTAATAAAAAACATATATTTAAATACACTCCATGTATTTGGTCAGTATATAGGTTCCAACACACTGGTAACATCCTTACAAAACAACTGACCGACCCTTAGGCATGGTTATAATACTTAACCGAAAGTAAAAAAATACACCTTGCTGAAAAGCTGAGACATTACTACGTCTCCTCCTTAAATAATCTCATACCCAAGTTTCACTTCCAAGGGTGTTAAATCATTGTATGAGAAATGTACTGGCCATTGAGCATGTGCATCTGTCTCTCTCTCCCAAGTCTCATCTTATACATAGGTGTGCTTCTATAACACCCAAATTAGAATAACTAAACTGCCTCACAAAGAATTCATTCTCCGATCAATGATATATATCATATTCTCTTCAAAAGAAGTATCCACATCTAGCTTGATATAATCAAGTTCAAATTAATTAGTTGGGTTACATTGATACTGATGAAGCTACGATATGTGGAAGACATCATGCCTAGAATGACACATTTGTGGTAACTGGAACCGATAAGCTACCAGACAGACACTCTCCACTATCTTCAAAGGCCCAACATAATGATGCGATAAATTTCCCTATATGTGAATTTTTCTATGATCCAATATTGGTGATACTAATAGAGAGACCTAATATCAAAATTCAAACTCTAGAGGCTGATGTCAATGATTAATAAAATAATTCTTCCAAATTGAGTTGTATCCATATGCTTCTGAATCAACTGGAATTTCTCTGAAGTCTCCAAAACTAGACAAGGAATTAGTAGTGCTGCCACACCTACCAATAGATATCATAGAGGTGAATAGTAAAACCCACTATAAAGGGCCTCATATGGATCTATATGAATCATTTAATGAAAGATATTATTGAATGAAAACTCAGCAACAGGTATATTATTTTCCCACGAACCTACAAAATCATAGATGCGTGATTTGAGCATTTCTTCTAGCACTCGTATTGTCCATTTAGACTTACCATCTATTAGATAGTGATAATATGTACTTAAGAGCACCTATAAACCAATAGCCTTATTCAACAACTTCTAGAACCATGAAGTAAACCACATGTCTCAGAATGAAATGACAAAATGGAGAACATCGTAATGGAACACAATCTTATGGATGTAAAGGATCCTAATCTCATCTACTAAGAAGGTATCCTAGATAGGTAGAAAGTGTTAATCCTTGGTCCATTTGTTTATGATCAACCGTAACACATCACTACCTCAATGAAATATCATCCAGACCATCCAGAAATCCATGGTGATGTCATTACATTTTCTATCAAGAATGTATAGAGGTTGTAAGAGTCTAGTAGGTTTCTCATGCTCTATCTTAACCTGTTAACAGGTGGAACACCTCATGATGAAGCCTACAATTTCCTTCTTCACACCTGACCACCAATACTGATGATGAATGTCTTGATACATTATGGTAAGACCATTGTGAAATTTCTAAACAGAGGCACGTAATTCCATTATAATATCTTCTCATATGTCAGAAGGCACACACACTTGCCCATGTAAGAGAGGGGCCTCATTGTGATAAGAAACCCAACTAGGAGGTGGGTTATCACCATGACACCCTTCCTCAAGACAAGGACCTTGGAATTAGATATCTGTATCATCTGAACCCACTCCAGAAGGGTGGATGTCACTGCCAACACTGATAAAATAGGCTTCCCATGCTGCACTAGAACCTCTAGGTGTATGTTAGAACATAGATCCATCAATTACCTCTCAATTTTGGACTCTATAATGATCAGTGTCTGAGTCTTTTGTCTCTAGGATTAAGCTATTATAGTACCCTTCCAAGGTTTATAATCTAACTACTACTAACACTGCATTTTTATAAAAGATAAACCCACAAAACAGTGGGTAAAAACAACAACACCTCAAGGAGGCCTATAGTAATGGAGTCCCAATTGATCACTCTTAATTAGAAGAACACCCTCAGGATTCAATGACTGTAAATCCGGAAAACAAGACACAACATTACCTTGGCCCTCATCTGCAATGGAGGCAAAGAAGGCAGCAACCATATTCCCCTCCCTCCACGTATGATACACCTGTATACCTTGATTCTGCAGCTTGGAACAACATCTTCTAATGATATAAGTATCTCCCAAGGTGTGGAACAATTCCCCTGCATACAATCATAGACAATCATAGAATCGGTTTCCATAGAATCAATAGAAATGTCCCTCTATTCATAATGAGAAATCTCGGCCAGCATCGCCAAGGCCTCGGCTTGGAGGGAGTTTCCTTTCCCAAAAAATGCTACATAATCCAGAATGAGGTATCCCTTGCTGTCTCTAACCACCCCTACCCCTCTCATATCACCCATAACCCACGAGCCATCAATATTCAATTTAAAACCTATGATCAGCAGGATCCAGCACACCCACCTTTCTCTATCAACAGAACCCTGTACACACCTCCCATTCATCTGCAGGGTGCGAAAAGATGGGGTATTGTGCAAACCGTTGATGCCACCAATCAGGCCAAGAAGGAGGATTTTGATTTTAGTAACAATGGATTCCCACGTCGCCACACGACCCTCAAACTTAGAATTATTTCTGGCATTCCATATGCACCAACAGCCTATTTTAAAGATCACCGAGCGTGCAGATCTTTCAGCCCCTGCTTCATTACATCCATGAAACCATCTTTCAAAGAAAGAGCCCCCCCCCCCCCCCCCCCCCGAAGATCTGCTGAAAACCACCCAGTAAACTCACCAAACACCCCCCAGACCGCCATGGCCCGATCTCCTTCAAAAAACAAGTGCCTAGAACTCTCCTTCTTATGAACCCTGTAACAAAAACATTTTGAGACAATAAAAATGTCCAGCCTCTTCACATTCTCATTCGTAGGAATGGCTTGGTTTCTAATCCTCCATAACAGAAAATTATACTTAATTGGAACCCTGTTACACCACAATATATCACACCATTTGTCCTACATACTCGTAGTCAACACCATACGCTGGAAATCTTTAATCACAAAATTACCAGATTTAGAGGCAGAGAAAATACATTTCTCCAGATCATTACTCAGATCAACCAGATCAAACACCTCACTTTGTTCTCTGCTAAGGATAACACTGATAAAACCAGGAAACCCACTATCCTCTTTGAAGGTGATCAGGGGAGAAGGACACCCAGGGAATCCAATTCATGTTCCATCCCAGTTATCCTGCCAAAAAGAAATATTACCCTTTCCAATAATCCATCGGGAGTTCATTCTAATGATATAGATCAAGTCTTGAACTGAAGTCCACAAAGCAGACCCATGAGGAACCAAATAGCCAGACATTGATTTCCCCCATAGCGTGCCACCTTCCACAATTTCCCAAGCCAATGTAGCATGCAGCCCATGAATGGTCCCAGCCAGACTTCTTACATTAATCCCTCCCTCCTGTACAGACCGTTCCATCTTACCCCAAGAGGACCAATGATGCTTCCCCTCATCCTGAACATCCCATATAAATCTGGCCAACATTTTATCAATAAAAGACAGCACGAACTTTGGTACACTACAGCCAGAAAGCACATGAATAGGAATAGCAGTAAGAACACTATTAATTAACGTGATCCGTCCTCCAAAAGACAGGTAAATGTTCTTCCAATTTAGAATTTGAGTGACAATCCTGTTCATTATACCATCAAAATCAGAAATGCGAACCCGACCATTAGCTAAAGGAGAGCCCAAATAAGTCATTGGAAAAACCCCCTTCTGCATATTCAGATTCCAACATAATAAATCCATCTATTTGACCCCACATTTGTTGGAGATAAAAAAATAACTTTTCATCCAATTCACCATCTGGCCACTCCAAGAGCAATACTCTTCCAAAATATCCATAAGAACCTTGATTGAGCGGGAACTAACATTTGTAAAATTAAAGTATCATCCGCAAACATAATATGAGAAACCACCTTTTAGTTCAAAGGCCTACTGAAAGGAAGCAAAAGCCCCATGGAGACCTTCTTATTGGTCAGCCTGCTAAGCGGGTCCTGCATAAGGATAAAGAAGGTCGGAGAAATATGGTCACCCTGCCTCAGACCCTGGGCTGTTTTGAAAAAACCATGAGACTTAACCATGAAGGCAACTGCCATCCAAGATGAGCTAAAGCATCAAAAAACAATATCCATAGCCCATGAAGATAAACCAATACCTCTCAAAACCCTATTAATAAAACCCCACTCCATACGATCGTAAGCCTTATTCATGTCCAACTTAACAGCCAAGTTAGACCCATGAGTTTTAAAATTGATATCCCAAATCAGCTTATGGGCCAAGAAACAACACCCTAAATATATCGACCCTTTACAAACCCATGCTGCTCAAGAGAAACCCATCTGGGTATAAATCTGGACAGCCTTGAATTAACAATTCTCGACAGAATTTTATAAGAAAAATTGCACATACTAACCAGCCTGTAATCATGAATAGAGGATGGGTTCTTTACCTTAGGAAGCATGAACAAAGTCATGGATCCAGCAACCCTAGTGATGAGACCCCCACGATAAAAATCCTGAATAGAAAAAATGATCTCAGCTTTGATAATGTCCCAAGACCCTCTGTAAAAAGCACCAGGGAAACCATCTGGACCCGGTGCACTTTCAGGATTAATATGGATCATGGCACCATGAATCTCCTTCTCACTAGGGACCTCCACCAGCAAGTTGTTATCCTGGGCAGACATTGAGTTAGGAATACATTCCAAGAGTTCTGAAAAACTAGTAGAAAATCCATTACATATCCTCTCATTAGGACCAGCAAGAAGGTTTTTATAGAAGGAAACAGCTAGACCCCCAACCAAATCTCTATCATTTGAGATAGAAACATCTTCAAAAAGAATATTAGGCTTAATGATCCTCTTCCGTTCCCTGATACAAGCATGGAAATAAGCTGAATTTATATCCACTTCATGTATCCACTTGACTCTTGAAGCCTCCCTAGCAGCCCCTTATTCCCTCAAAATTAAAGAAGATAAATCCTTCTTCCTATCATCCAAAGCCACTAAAATAATATCATCCCACTCCTTCTCAAGGCCACATTCTAGCCTCATAACCTCTTGCTTAAGATCCCCCATTAACTGATCAGAAGCAACAACACCCTTGGCCCATACCTGAATCCTCTGCTACAACCTCCTGAGTTTATTGTGCAAATCCACCCATGAGAAACCATAGAATGGTTCCGTCCAACTGTCAGACGCCAGCTGAAGAAAATCCTGCCTATCAAACCATTGTTTACTAAAACAGAACCTCTCACGCCCGCCCCACTCCTTAGAGAAAGACACCATCAAAGGTGAATGATCCGACAGCCCATGCACCAAGTGATCCACCTTAGTACAAGAAAAATTCTAAATGGCCTCAACATTGGCCATCACCTGATCAATGTGACTCCAGCACTTATTACCCCCCCTCTGATTGTTACACCAAATAAACTAATCCCCACAAAAACCCAAGTCAAGCAGACCTTTCCTAGCCATAAACCGGCCGAAACTCATACTAGAAAGCCGAGGAAAGGCCCCCTACCCTTCCTTTCATCCGGCTCCAAAACAACATCGAAATCAACTCCAACAAACCACGGAATCCCACCTAGAACAAACCTCTCCAGCGCCTGCCACAGACCCTCCCTTTTCCGAACATCGCAGCTTCCATAAACAAAGGAGAAAAAGACCTGACCAAAGTCCCTGTATATCTTAACAATAACAAACTAGTCTCCAATGTCAATAATATCTACCGAGATATCTTTCTTCCAAAAAATCCAAATATATTGATTCTCAGGATCAGACTGCAAAGACCCCTGCATATATAGCTTCTGCTCAAACTCATTGATATTAGAGGGCTATTGTTTATGCTCAAAAACAGCCACCATACCAACCTTATTCTTCTTAATTTCTATATTTAAGAAGTCCAACTTCACCGAGGCACCCAGCCCTCGGGAATTCCAAATGATTATTGGAACCATTAAAACAGCGAGGGCCTGGAACTAGCCCCATGCTCCTTGGCATACACCTAGCTGAAAGAGGAAAACTCTTGTAAAGAACGTAACATTGCTCTAGTACAAACCCCACTTGACACAGAAGGCTTCAAAGAAGACTACCCCCTTTTTGGCATCTTCTCCAGCTCAAAAGAAAAGAGATTACCTTGACCAGCATGCACCGAGGGATTAGGATCCACCACCACAGGCTTCCCCAGCCTTATCAAGGCACCACCATCAACCAAACCCTCCCCTCCTAGAAGTAAAGCATTATTCACAACCCAGTCCCCTAGAGAAGACCCATCCTCAATGACCTCAACCAAGCAGAAAGAAAGAATACAAGCAGCCATTGACACCCTCAAAAGACATGGCCAAGAAAGGTTCCAAAAAGAACCTGCCCAGGATATACTAAAGGAATGTGCAGAAAAAGAGAGACCCCAAAAATGAAACTGATTCAACCAGAGCTAGAGCAAACTCTTGAACATCAGCAACCACCTCAGGTAGCCCCCCCAAACAAGCACTGACATCCTGGCCAGAAACTTGCAAAGAACTATCATCCACCAACTCCACAAACTCAGGGTAAAATCCACTTGAAGAAAGAACAGAAACACCACGACGACCTTGCCGGTTCTTCCTGCACAAAACCACCGAATGACCCTGAAGAGAGCACTGTGAGCAGAACAAAGGCTTTACTGGGTAAAAAATATCTTGGGTCCAAGAAACCACATCCTTGACATTCAATGAGATGTTGTCCAGAAGAGGGAGCGAATGGTCCAATTCAACACAAAGCCAAACCGTTGACCCATCTCTGTCCTTGCAACTGCCTTCATCCGAGCACAAAAAAACTCCGATGGCATCAAAAATAGCTTTCAGAAGGACCCCATAATGTAACGACAACGGAAAACTAAGCAAAGAAACCCACACAGCAGCGATGATGCTTTATCCCACTCTATGAGCCTCTAAAGACCAATTGGATAGACTAAAACACCATTTCCCAAAGACCCGAGGCACATAGCACCAAGCATGAACAAAATCCGCTTCAGATCCAAACGATAAGAAAAAAGCCTTCCTATGCACACACAAAACTCTAGCCGGAAAAAGAAGCCCCCAAGAATCCACATACTTCTTGAAAACCAACAAGGAATGCCTCACCGAAGCAAAGCCGGGAACAAGAGTCCAACATAGTCTTCCCACCGCTTCGTCATATACCTCCACCAGAAAATCCAGAGATAAACCAGAACCATCCCTACAGATTACAGGATTCACCGAATGAGCATCCTGAGAAAGCGAGCAATCCTGATTACCCCCACACAGAGCATCCTTGTAGGAAACCGAAGGCCGACATTCCCCCCTCGACACCGGAGAAGACGACCCCAGAGCAGTAGGAGACACCGCCGGAGCGCTAGACGAAGAGAATTCCGCCTGAGAACGAGCAATCAAAGGTGAGGACGAATCTTGATAAACCCCACACAGAGCATCCTTGTAGGAGACTGAAGGATGACATTCACCCCTTGACACCGGAAAAGATGACCCCAGAGCAGCAGGAGCCACAGCCGGAGCCCTAGACGAAGAGCATTCCGCCTGAGAACGAGCAATCAGAGGTGCGGACGAATCTTGCTTTCGAAACACTTTCTCTCTCATCATACCTTTTTTTCTCTCTATAGTATATACCCCAGTTTATAATCTACCTCGAAACCAAAAAACTAGAGGTATTCAACCCACTTACACTTCCTTATATTCAATTCTCAATGTTTAGAGATGTATTTAATACATTTTTGATCTTTTTAAATAAAACATTTCTCACCTAATAGGTTATTCATCCAATAGTTTAAGGCATGAACCATGTTTTCAATCTTGAGGTCATGCATAGGGTATTTCCACTCATGAGGTCTCATCTAGCAAGACCCGTATGCTACAACCAGAACACCCTATATCAAAACATATCCTAGAATGATACCTAAAGCATTATAATAAATAATATAGATTTTTCCCAGATTTGGAAGAATCAGGATCGATGATGAAGTCAGTCTTTCATTTAACTCATGGAATGATACGTCACAAGATTCAGAATAAGTGAAATTCACACCCTTCTCAGTCAGGTCCATAAGGGGAGCTACTAAGCAGGAGAAGTCCTAAATTCCTCACCTATAATAGCCATCTTTCCCCAAGAAACTGAGTATGTCAAAAACATTTTTGGATGCTCCCAGAAAACCATGGCACTCGCCTTCTATAGGTTAATAAATATACCCACCTCTAAAATTGTGAGACCCAATAAGCGAACTTTGATAATCCAAAAGTGGGATTTAATGAGATTCTCATACAACTAGTTCTCTCTTAATGCATTCAAAATGATCTCAATATGGCTATCATGGTTGTTCATAGTGACATAATACACTAAGATGTCTTCATTGAATACCACCACAAATGAATCTAGGTACGGTTGGAAAACCTGATTCATCAAGTCCATAATGATTATCACAACATTCGTAAGACCAAAAAACATAGACAAATACTTGAACATGATATATCTATTTTGAAAATATGAACAAGGTATATCTAATGGTCTCACAGGAACTTAATGATAGATGACCTCAAATTGATCTAAGAGAAAAATATTTCTCCCCAGAGTTGGTTAATGAGGTCATCTATACGAGGTAGTTGATATTGATTATTCACTGTAATCAAGTTAAACCTGTGAAAATCCAAGAAAAATCTATGGGTAACATCCACCTTTTGGAGAAAAGAACAGGTGAACCCCATGGAAATATATTGGGTTAGATAATTTTTCATCCTCACAATATTCAAACTGCTTCTTTAGTTCTGGGAGCTCTGTAAGTGTCATCCTATAGGGAGGAATGGACATAAGTGCCACACCTAGAATGAGCTCAATGGTGAACTCAAACACTCTTTCAAGAGTTAATCGAGATAAATCAATAGGGAAAATATCCTTGAAATGATCTACAATAGGAGGGAATTTTTCATGTGGTAATCTCTAATCCCTCATAAAGAGACTTTCCACCTGGGCTATCACCTTACCTAGCCTGGTATGCTTAGGTCCATCTCAACGTTCCTAGATACCTTATTCTCCCTTATAGATATATGTTCTTACCTCGAGTGATGAAAAGGACACCCACTTACAATATCAATCCACATGAGCATGATAAGGCACAAGACAGTCCATACAAAGAATGATTTCAAAGGCGGTCATCTCAAGGATAAATAAACTCAATAAGAAAAAGTACCCACCTATCACAAGGGGGAACTCATTGCACTAGAACACACTCTTAGAACATACTCCCAATGACGTTCCAAGAGTCATAACACCATATAAGTATTCTATAGTTAAGCCCAAACATTTTACAACCGTAGTAGATTTAATGGATTGTGATTCACCTTTATAAAATAGGGTAGAAACCAGAGTAGAGGCTACTAGAATATTACCTTATGTAGTAGAAGGCCTTGGACTCTTCTCCCTGGGAGTAGGCTGTATTGCATATACATGGATCGAACTGTGGCCCTAAGATGCATAATCAAATTTCTAAGAAGGTCCACTATGATGACACTGAAGTTATGAGGCCCAAATTACTCAACAACAACCAACACCTTAGCTAGCAGAAGACCATCTCCCAGCCTGATGTGGTGTAACTGATCATGTACTTGAAAGAGGTGTCAGTATAAATCCTTGTTTTCTTGATACTAGAGGAAAATATTGGAATATCCACTGGAGGTGATCCATCTTGCCACAATATTATAACTCGATCAGATTCCTAGTACATTGGGACTTATTATGGCCTGGCCTACCACAATGGTTAAACAATACATTATTGTCTGTGAATGCCACCAGGCTAGTACTACCCCCACGTTCACTATGAAAACAATGTTTCCTTTCACTAGAGAAATCACTTCCCTTTCTAGAATAAAAACCACCATAGCTAACATTGTTGGATTCTCTTAGGTTCCACTTAGTTTTGAGGGTTTATTTTACTATATTTGAAATGGTGGTAAGCCAAAAGATGATCACCTATGTTCAAATGGAATATGTGAGCATATCCTCAAATCATATCATAGGGACCATCTCATCACTGGTCAAGGTCAGTGAAAAAATAATCAATTTTGTGAAGAGAGATGAATACTCCACCACCAAAATGTCACATTTTTGAAGGTGTATGAATTATTGGGCACAATCTTCTCCCAATTTATAAAAAAAGAAGAATTCCAAAAAAGGATATCTAGAAGACCTCCCATACCATACACTAATGTCCACAAGCTTGAGTAAGGATGTCCCACCAATTCTTGGAAGAGTCACATAGCACATAGGTAATGGGCATGACCCTCCATCTTGCTGGCATCTTGATATCCTCAAAGATGTATAACATGACCTCTAGCCATGACCTAGCAGCCTGAGGTCCATCATCCCTCAAGATGGAAATAGGATGCTGATACTAAAAGTCATATATCAGCTCATCCATGATAATGGAAGGTTGAGGATCACCCTATTTAGATTGCATGAACCGGAAAAAATATCAGGGAACTGCGCATCAACACCAAAGGGATGATCTGTAGGACATTCCTCATGAGGATCTATAAGAGTTATCACTAGTGGATCAGGGCCAACCACATATAGAGTGTTTTCTTCTCCAATTTATTAGCATATTAAATGATCACATCATGATGGAATATATCTAAATTTTTCAAGTGCTCTCCTCACATGAGATTTATACCAAATAGGGAAAAGATGTAAAATTATAAACATGCACAAGGCCTTCCAACGAACTGGTCACACCCCTCAGTTGGCTCCTAGATCTAGGTCTAGGTGATAAGAATGTTTACAGAAGGATAAGAGGCATGACCTCCTACCCACTACTATGTCAGTTCAGGGTCAAGATCTCAATCCGTAACCCAATTTATGGTGTATGGAGTGTAAAATGAAATGTTTAAAGGAAAAAACCCTTTAATTTTATTTTGTTATCCCCTTCTAGCGGTGAAATTTTATTTTTTTATAAACACATTGAATTATTAAGTTTATTCTTATTTATTTAGATATTAATATGTTTGTCTAGTTACCTGCATCACAAATTCCAAATTTATAAAGGCCCACACTCTTTATAAACTAAAATTGGCACATCAAGTATCCGCTACCTGAAATGTACATCTGGTATTAGGATAAAAGAGGTCATGAAAAGTTATTCTATTGAATTAACTACCATCTCTAATTTATAAATTACTTTATTCTAAAATTATCAATGGAATTCATCAATGAAATCAGCTAATGTGGCATAATTGGTTAATCAATGTGTCACCATAAATCTATGCGGGAAAACACTATTTAGATTGACCTAGGAACATTAATTAGGATAATTATGTCATTTCTACAAGAACATTAGCACACTATTATACGTAAAAAATAAGGCACTAGAACAAGCACATAAAATATTGTAAATTAATGTAAAAATATAGATATGACATGGGATAATGCATGAAAATTATATCCTACAGTGCCTAGTATGATTCTTGAATTTATACTCCCTCACATCATATAGCCAAGGTAAAACTTCCAATGATAGTAATATTGAAAATAGTAATAACACAAAATATGTGTGTCACCTAATGGTGAAATTCATGAAAATATAACGGCACAACCAATAACAACAATAACCCATCCTAGGAAATTTGGGTTTCCCATGTATGTGGGTTAGCTACTACTAGGAACAAGCTCATTACCAAATTCCAATACTTCTAATCTCCATTGTTAACCAAAATAGAAAGAAAATGGAAAATGGTTCTCATACTACATTATAGCATCCTTCCCCTGATGCCACTTAGTGGTGCCCTGAGACGGTGGGGCACAATATCTCAAGTGTTCCTCACAATACACCATAGGATGGTGATTGGAAATATAGGCCTAGGGTGTATCTAGGGGAAACTATTCCCACATGGATTATAGTGAATCATATAGGTAAACAATATATATTGTAAATGGAAGAAGTAGACACTATGAAAAAAGTACAAGTAACCTATTGCAACAGAAGTAGTTATAATAGATAGAGCACAAAAAAAAATCATGAATTACAAATAAACAATGGAATCAAAATATATAATATATACAGGGTAATGATGATGATGATCATGAGGTCACATATCTATAAAAAAAGTGATAAAACATGATACATAAGAGAATAAATATACCACATGTTGCAAAAAAAATACAAAAATGCTTGAAACAACTTCTATAAGAATCACAAGAATATGCTCTATCCAATACTCCCATACTCTATCCTAGAGATCAGAATAAAACATTGGAAGCAAAACATTTCCCTTTATTTATACCTTAAATCATAAAGTCTTATTGGGTTCCAAAGGAACCCCATGAAGGGTGTGATATATACTCACTAGGACACCACAAATTGTTTCTTGATCAATCCAGTACATGCATATATAATGAGAATGTATGAAATTAATGATAAATGCAAGACAATATTTAAATATTATATATCAGATTGGGTTCCACTTGGGACACCCATCCAACTTTACATTCTTTGGCCAAAGCCAAATGTCTCTGAACTGAGGTAATATACACATTTATGGAATATGGTAAGAGCTACTAGAAATAAAGAGTGAATGGTTGGACCATTCCCCAGAATGTGAATTATCTTGGAAGGTGCATCATAGATGTTTCAGTTCCAAATTCATAATCTTTAATTTTATAAGAATATTTTTAAATTATTATGAGGCACCCTGATCCCATCCAAGGTGATCCCAAAGGAATCCAAAATATTACTCTAGCGGATCTATTAATGGCTAATATCTTGGTAGTCATTCCATGAATACCCATAAAATACATCCCAAGTTTCACTCTGTGTGAAAACCACAAGAATAAACCTATGAGTTCATCCTTAGTATATCATGTTGGGGCCCAACTCTCTCTTGTGGAATGGAACAACCATCTTGCCTCTGAGACCATCCATGAGGTATCCCCTAGGGAATTAGTGTTAATCATATAGAGTTTAAAAAATTCATGGTGATCCAATCCTAGTATTAGTTAGTGTCACCCAGAGGTATTTATGAAACCATTAATCAAACTAAGGAACTATGACCCATCCAAGGTGTCCTTATGTCGGGACACCTTGTATCACTCTTAGTATATGAAATGGTGTGGCTTGAACATAAAAATCCTAAAATTTAATGGGGAAAGAATTTCAATTATATTTAGGAAGTTGTACAATGTGATTAATTAAGTATTCCACTTATGGGATAAGGTGAAGGGGCCAAATTCATGGCCCATCATTCTAATCAATTCAATTTATTAATATAAGGAATTTATTATAGGAGAGGCACACCTAAAACGGTGTTTAACAGTTTATTACAATGGAAGATATGATACCAAGGGATGGGAACACTCAATAGGGTGTATTAGGTCAAGGAGATCAAATGAAGGGTTGATTTTCTACTCACTTGGGATTCATTAGAAATTTTAAGGCATTCAATTTAAAATAATATGGAATTTAGAGGCATCACCAGAAGGGTTTGACACGTAAAAAAACTATGAAAGATATAGAATATATCAAAAAATGGATAAAAACTAGATCACCTACCTTAGGTTCATAAATTACCACTCGTCTTTTTGTAGCCTTTGATTTGAGCTATAATGGAAGAAAATGACAAAACAGGCCAAAACCCTAAAAATAGGGGAAATCAGCTGACATAAAAATAACACAAGATATAGGAAGACAAAATAAGAATAGATAAAATCATAGTGTAGAGATTATATATAGGAGTCCAACATCTCTAACAGTGATGAAAACGTTGCTTGAATGGTGGAGGAATAAGCATCTCCCAGTGAGGTGTCAAAGGGGGATCTCACATGATTCCTATTATATGTGGGAGAAGAAAAGAACACATATTAGAAAAAATAGAGGTTATGCCCCTTTTAAAAAAAATTGGGTTCTTCATTTACATGGTGTTTATGTGAATTATTAGTCATGTAATGGTCGGGTCCTTTTCCCAGGGCAACAGAAATTACACAGTGTTTAACCTCATTATACATCATATAATTATCGATTTCATCCCATCAAGGGAAAACCTCTACGTTATGTGAATCATGGTTTTTTTACTTCCAAATACACATCTTGTATTCAATAGAACCTATATATTTAAATACTCACCATGTATTTGGTACACATCCAGGTTCCAAGACACCTGTATCATCCATTATAAAAAAATTGACCCGCCCTTAGATATGGCTCCCAGGTTTAACTGAAACTAAAAAAGAAAAAATACCTTGATGAAAGGTCAGGATGTTATTGATGGACATGAAACATGATGGAAAATGTTCTTTTTTGATACTTTATTAGGATATCACATATTTATATGGATTGAGATGCGATTTGAGGAACTGATAGTTTGGGCATCAGGCCAACCTAGGGTGAGACCTTGAACTTAGATGTTCCATAAGGTATCTATCTTTATTGATGATTATGTAGATTTTACCATGATGATCTCTCCCTTATGAGACATTATCTTATGTTTTAGGATACTGTGAGATGTTAGATACATTTTTGTGGGATGTGTTTACCCTGAGATCCTGGTTTTGATCAAGCATCCAACTATGGATTCCTCTACATACTTACAATTTTTATGGATCCCAAGAGGGATTCATTATCTTATATTTTAACTTAAAGGATCCCCAGAGGGATGAATCTACATACCATCTATTAATGAGGGTCACAAGAGTGACGTCTCTACCTATGTTCCTATTCCATGGATCTGAAGAGTGATTCATCTGGTTATGTGTTGGATTAGTGTATCCCAAGAGGGATTCCTTCCCTTATGTGTTGACCTCAGGGATCTCATGTTGGATGCCTCTCTAGTGTTTGAATCAATGGACCCAGTAAGTGAATAATTGTTTGACTAACCCTGATATACTGTGTTACGGATTTGAGAAGATATTGTAGTTGGTTTCACCATATAACCTGTACTATATATGTAATCCTAGGGTATATGGTTGTAGTGATGAGTTTCAGCATTCCACCACACTAACTCGATTATTCATGCTTTCACTTGGAACAGTTGAAGCAGTTGTGGCTTCTATAGGTTCTTCCTAGTACTTATACAATGATCCTGAAATGATGAAATATATAATTTTGTTGAGTTATCACATATGGAGATGATTTTATTGATATAGAATACTCTGGTTAAGAGAGTTGAACATGATACCGTACATGTAGGGACTCAGATGTCAAATGGGAAAATCCACATTTATGATAGAGATAATTGAACATGGAACTCCATAGTTATGATTGATATTAATGGACATGGAACTCCATAATTATTACAGATATTATTTGACATTGTGCTCCATAGTTATAAATAATACTATTGTATATGACATTCCACAGTTATGATTGAGATTGGTGGACATGGAGTTCCATTGAGATATTCTTGATATTGGTGGACATGGAGTTCCATAGTGATATGATTGTGATTTCTAGATATGTTTTCCCTATATATGGATGGAAATGGTGGACATGGTTATACAGATAAATGGTTGAGAATTGTGTAATAGTGTTCCAGATATACGGTATAATATCTTGAATAAGGTTCTGGGAATGAGTAATACACTATATAGACTATGCTTCATATAGAATTTTTGAAAATGGATATTATTCTTTATATTTTAGGTGATAGACTGCCGATCTGAGCACAATGTATTTTATATGGTTGTAATGATAGGAAATTTTTAGGTTTCATCCCCAAAATCATGAGACATTATAGAGGATACGTTAGAATAGGTTCTTAAGTGACATGTTTTCTGTGGAATAACTCCCTAGGGTTAAAAGGATTGGTTAGGTCTTCCATGGATATGGAACTCACAATTTAAATGGTATGTATTGTCATTATGGCATGCTTAGAGAAACCCTGTTTCCAGCGAAGACATGTATGGGTAATCAAATTCATGGACCTAAGGATAAATGATGGTCTTGTTTATCTTTATGTTAGTCATGTTTCAGCTGGGTTGATCATATTGCATGAGCATGCACTTATGGAATCATGTTATTGGTTTAATATTGGGTGTGTCTTATTGATATTTATTTATCACCCCATGTATGCATGCCTCTATGTTTGTACAATCCTAATAAAAAACTTTTAGGTTGAGTATGTATGGATTATGGATATAGATGAGGCCCAGGGCCTCATGATCGAGAAAAGCCACCAGTGTAGATTTTTATGATGGGTCAGGAGTAGTTCGATAGATTCTTAGATATCGGGTATGTGGTTTGGATTAGCGTTAGTAGTATATCGACATAATTTTATTTGTACTTATTTAATAATGGAATATTTGATTAGCCCATTGGGGAATTAGTGTAGTTTGTATGATATATCTATTCAGGATCTTTTCTATATTCCATTTATTTATTATAGAATTATTATATTCACTTCTTCCATATTATGATTATTTTATTCTATGAGAAATGATTAGTTATTTTAGATGGTGTTTTACTCTGATATAAGGTCATAGTCTCCCCACTATCATACTCTAGGCCCTTGCTACTATTCAGAAGCCTCTAGTGTATGGGGATGCATGATTGAGGACTTATCATCAACCAGTTTGATTACTATTTATAGAGTGATCCGGGTCAGGATATGACATAGTGGTTTCAAATGTGTTTCCTTTACTATGGTTTTACTATTCAGGATATTGTAGATAATAGTATTAGGAATGTGTGAGAACCTGTGTTCAATATTAGACAAGTGCATTGATAACACTTGTAATAGTATGAACTCTTGGTTTCCATGGTTATGAGTTTTATTTTCTTGATATGCATTATTATAGTTCTATATGTTTTCTTCCATGAGAGATGATTTTTTTCTGGAGATATGATTTATTATGGATTAATGGATCCCAACCAATTTTCAAAAGTAAATTAGTTGATTTTGACTCTTAGTCGACACAGTTAAAAGTCCATTGTTTAGGGATCATATTTTTCATGTCGATTCCACATGTTATAGACCATATAGTGTGTCATTTTACTATAGTTGATGAGAATACATTCTTAATGATTTAAAAATAATCTAAATTGGGTTTTAACATATAAGTTCTTTGTGTAATTCTACCTAGTTAGATTGATATATATACATCTTTCTGATGGATGGTCATGTGGGTCTATGGTGATACATTTGACGATGTAGACTATAAATCAATACTCATGTAAAAGAGGTTAAGTTACCTTACTAATTTCATTCAGAACTAGGTTCTATGTTTTGGACCCCTAATAGGGTGTTGTTACTTGGTACAATTATCTAAAGTGTTAGTAACAACCTATTCGATGTTTTCCTACAAAGAAAGTAATGAAATTATACTTAACTGAATTGCATGATTGATGTATTGTACAAATTATTTGAGATATTTATTTATGTATACCATTGAAAATCATCGAACAATGATAATGGCTGATTCCTTTTTTTTATAACCACTATGGGTGTTTCCTTTTCATATGTAGTTAACTAAAAATTCATAATAACCAACATAAAGATTTACCATCAAGATTTATATGATAATTTACTTAACATGCCTTAATTTATAGTTATATTGTTGGATACTATTCTATAATGTAGATATGTATGCAAATTTTTATAGTGAACTAGAACCTCGAGGGGTTATTACAATATATGTATTTCTGATGAGGATTAGTTCATCATCTTTTTTACATACATATTATGTCCCTTTATTGAGAAGTACCTTATGAGTATGATCAGAGAGGATAAGGTCCTGGTAGTCTAATGCTTGGTAGGTGATTCCATAAATGTTTATGAAATTATAATTATTTCTTTAATATTATAGTTATAATTAGTTACATTTAAATGGGATTTAAATTGAAACTTAAAGGGGGTTTTATTATATAATTTTGAATTTACAACCTATATAATTGAACCCCTATTGATATGTTTCAACCCCTATGAGTTGATGTTATATTTACCTTCTTCGATGAGAGGTTTGATTTATGAGATAAGTGGTTGGACCTAGTGACCTTGTAATGTGACTTGATTAGTACAGATTGGTGGGAGACATATAGACCCTTAGTTGTGACTTAGACTCTTTTAGGTCAATGTTTAGTTAGATTGAGGGAAACCTATGAGTAGAGTTGTCCCAAGTTTACAATTTACTTTTTAGGAAGTTAGCATGGTTGTTCAATTGGGTAGAGACGGAGACATGAGAGTTACTTGAGATTTGTGATATATGCATGATGATGCCTTTTGTTTCTATAAAACAACCTAGGGTTCTTAGGTATGAAGACTATGTTCTATGGGATATACTGTTTGAGTATCTAGCCCCGTTGACTAGTCATTCTATGGTTTGTAATGTGTTTAGAGTGTGGGTAGATTCTCATGACTGGAATGATGCTGTGTTTTGGAAAGTCATGAAATAAATCATGGAATAGGTGGATTGACCAATCTAAAGAATATTTCAAAGGGTTCTTCTGACATGTAAAGAAAAAAATGCTATGTATCATTTTCATATTGGATTCTATAATTTGTGGTTCATGGGAGAATGATTCATGTGATGATAAGCTGGTATGAGACTATACAACCGCTATGTTGGGTGGGACGGTAATAGTACACATCTATTTTACAAGGTACCATTTAAATTCTAAATCAGGTAGTTCCTGTGTGAGATCCAAGGAATTATGTTTTTAATGAAATGATATAGACATGGGTTTTTTGGGAGTTGGGGTGAAATTATATGTTCCCCTCCATGGTAGAGGAGACATAGAGTTTGGATCGGGTGTTGTGGCATAACTGATCCAGCTCAATCCTGGTAATTTATTGATAGGACTATGAGCATGGATTGATAAGAGAGACACATGTTTGCGGATGAAAACTATTGAGGATGTACTTGAGAATAGATATAATTTAATCTATATAGTGATTATTGAACCATTGACCATTTTAGGGTGGTGAACCTCATTATAAGTTGAAAATTTTCTTTATCATTAAAACCATTATCAGGAAAGAGGAACAAGAAATAATGTAGGATGGTACGTGAGAATGATTAGTTTTGGAAATTCTATTCATTACGTTCGGTGATGGAAGGAGTATATGCCTTTCAGTTTGGATCTCAGCTAAGAGGTGATGATAAGGATTGTGCTATGGTGGGGAGTAACATATTTGTCGTGGTCGAACATTTTAGTTATTGATGGAGTTGGGGATACTGCAAGACATTTCATTGGATAATAAAGATAACATAATTGTGTAAATTATTTGGATGAGATATTGGATACTATTTGACTAATAAGGATTCTTGAAGATGAGAAGGGTTATGGTGGGGAGTTAGTAAAGAACATGTTTTTATGGAATGGAAAAATCATCATAAATTAGAGTTTTTTCTTTCAGATGCTCATGATTGGTAAAATGGTATTTTCCCATAGAAGATGATATCATATAATTTTATGACCACTTTATTATTCCCAAAAGAGGGTGTTTACCCTTGGATAAGATTTTGGTGTAATTTTTACCCATTTTAATTTTTATAGGATAATTAATAATTAATATTTAATTAATTAAATATTAATTTATACATGCCAATTCATTTAGGGATATCTTTTGGAAGGATTTTTTATTTAGATTATGTCATTTTTGTAGAGTTCAGAATGGGGGTTTCTTCCTTGAAAAGGCATAAACTCATGTCGAGCGTCCGAGCCATACTCGAACACAATTTTCTTTTTTTTTTCTCTTTATTTTTTTTCAATTTTATTTTCCATATTTTTTCCCCTATATTCTTGAATACACCCAATTTTTGGATTTAATTCATCATGAACAAGATATAAGAGGGATAAGAAGAGATAAATAATGGGGAATGGTATAAGGGAGGTGCCACTATAGAGATCGATATGAGTCAAATCCTCATGTGGTAGTTACAAAATGTGAATATGAGAAATGATTCAGAAGATTCCTTCCAATGGTAATCCATTTTTTAATTTTTTACAGTAAATATCTATATATTTACTTCCTTAAATTTTCAAGGACTTGTTATGATTCAGAAGGGCCTCAATGGGATTGATTTTTGAATAATGGGGTGAAAATATGGTATCAAGATGATTATAGGGGTTCCCATTTAGGAAAGAATAATCACAAAACATGTGAATCTATGAAAACACACCATTAATTCTTAGTATTTAGGGAAAATTACTTCTTGGAAGTAAAAAATGTGTAGTTGGAGTACATGTTGTATACTGTATCTTGTCCATGTAGATGAGTCCACGAGCAGAAGATATGTAAAGGGTTACATGAAGTGTACTAGAGGTAGGTGTTGTGTAGTTATACTAATACTTGTAGTTGAGTAATTGGATATATATCCCATGTAGGGGTATATGGACATGTAGGGTATATGACTAGACCCCATGTGGATTACACATTCAATAGAATTAATCTACCTGGAAAAGACACAAGGCCATTCCATGCGAGGTACATGAGAAATTACCCCATGTGGGTTACACACCATGTACATGACTTACAAAACATGTACTTGGGTTTTACATGCTAGGTCTAGATGAATTATATTCTCAGGTGGGTCTTTGAGGGTACACACTGTGTACCCGGGTATACATGTCATGAAATTCTCCGTCACTACACTTTTTTGGGGTTTTTTAGGTTTTAACATCCTAGAGTAAGAATTAGACATAAGAGTAGTCCATTTTGAATATTTTATCATGTGGATCTTGATGGCGAAACCCTAAGGGTTTTGGGGGAATTTAATAGGATTTTTAGGATGATAGAATCAGTGTAGAGGTTCTTCCTCTAGAAAATGTATACAAATATCTCATATAAGTGAGAAATGGAATGATACCCTATTGACAGTCATGATAAATGTATAATGTACATGAAATAGTATCACAAATGTTCTTGTTTTATACTTTATAGGGAAAGTTCATAGTTAGTGACTCTGGGATACAATCTGGGGAAATGATAAGTTTGGAATTTAGGCCGACCTAGGGTGAGACCTTGAACTAAGATGGGAAATGATATATCTCTCTTTATATATTATTATACAACCTTTCCCTCGAGGATGTATCCATTTTTAGATATTACCTTATGGTCTAGGAGGTCGTGAGATGTTAGAGATGGGGTTGTGGGATATGTTTACCCAGAGAGCTTAGTTGTGGCCAGGAATCCCACAAAGGATTCCTCTACTTACGTACTATTTCTAAGGATCTAAATAGGGATGGTTTATCTTTCATTTTGAATTATAGGATCCCCAATTGAATTCATCCACACATCTTTTATTACCGAGGGTCCCATTAGGGATGCCTCTAAATATGTACCTGTTCTACGGATATCAAGAGTAATGCCTCTACTTATGTACTATCTTAGAGGATCCCAAGAGGGATTCCTTCACATATGTTTGGACCTTGAGGACTCCAAGTAGATTTCCTATATAGTATTTGACCCAAGGGAGCTAATGGGCACCCCAGTGTTTCCACAATCCTATGTAAGGGCATTATGGGTTTCAGTATTGATTATAGTGGGTGTCACCTTAGAACTTGTATAGAACATGTAATCCCAAGGGGATGTGGTAGTGGTGATGAGTTTAAATGTTTAGTCACCCTTACTATTTAATTCATGCTTTCACTTGGTTACTATTGATGCAGTCGTGGTTTTCAGAGGTTATATTTGGTACTTTTATGATGATTCTAATGTGATGTGATATATAATGTGGTTGAGTTGTCACATTTGAAGCCTTCTTTAATGATATACGGTACTTTAGTTTGATAGTTGGAAACCATTCTCCACATATATGGTTCTAAATTTTAGATGATACACATTACATATATAATTGAGATTAGTGGAAATAGTGCTCCATAGTTATGATTGATATTAGTGGAAATGGTGCTCTGTAGTTATGATTGAGATTAGAAAATAAGGATATTTATATTGGTGACTTAGATTAGTGGAGATGACATTCCATGTTTTTGATTTAGATTGGCAGAAATGACTCTCCATAGTGATATGTTTAATATTACATCACATGGAATTATATAATTATATGATTGATATTTGTAGATATGATATTCCATAAATATGGATGAGAATGGTGGACATGTAGATCCACATATATGGTTGATAATAGTAGACATGGTGTTCTAAAAATATGGTTGAGGCTCTAGAATTAGGTGTTGGGAATGGATAGTTACTATATGGATTAAGCATCTAAACCCAAATAGTATACTTTATGGTTTAGGTACCAAACCGATGCTCTAGGAACAATGTATTCTATATGGATGAGATGATAAGACAACTATAGGTTTCATCCATAGATTCCTGATACATGATATAGGATACCTTAGATTAGGAATCTAAGTGACATTTTTTCTATGGGATGGGTCACCAGGGTGGAGAATTTTGGTTAGGGATACCATTGACTTGGAAGCCATACATTACACGGGGATCACGATCATTGTGATGTGATTAAAGACACCCTAACACTGGAAGAATTTGGTATGGTCAATCGATGTCATGAATATAAGGATTGAAAATGGTTTCATTTGCCTTTATTTAAGTCATGTTTTAGCTCGGCTAAGCTAAATGCATGAGCATTCACTTATGGGAGAAGGTTATAGGTTCTCCATTGTTGGTGGCCTAATGAGATTTATTTCTTACCCACTAAACATGTACCTCGATGTGCATGTAGAGCTAATTTTTACTTTAAAGTTGTGTATAGATTCATGATAGATAGGGATTATTACCATGGTTTTATAATCTAGAAGAGCTTCAAGTGTGGTTTTTTATGATCGGGCTAGTGTTGTTATACCGTGTCTTGGAGACATGGTATATTGTTTATCATGGAGTTAGAAGTGTAGCCTCATAATTTTATTTGTATTTATTTGATTCTTATGCATGTGATTGGTCCATTGGGATATCAGGGTTGTATATATGATATTCTTATTTGGGATCTTTACTACATTTCATTTATTATTTATAGCCTTTTTATATTTACTTCATTCACATTATGATTATTTATTACTATGGATAATGTTTGGGTATCTCTATTGGTTGCTTAATATAAAATAAGAAAATAGTCCCCCCATTATCACACCTTAGGCCATTTATTCTAGTCAATAGCCTCTTTAGTACTGGGAGGCATGCTTGATGAATTGTCACCCACTGGTCTGGTTACTATTTTTAGAGTGAACTGGGTAAGGATGAGACATCAAGGGAGACCAAAATCATTTACAACCATTTCCACATAACAAATAATTTAATTTTAAAAGTTTATATTTTCAACAATTTTTCAAATTTTCCATAAATCATAAAATCAATAATGAAAATAAGAAATATTATTTCAATGAACCAAACCAGAATCAATATTTAATAAGAAACCCATTTGAAACAAAAATAAATATTAACAAGGAAATCTAATTATTAAACACACCATATAAAATACCCCAAAAATATGTTTAATTTTTAATAATATGGTATAAAGTTAAATTAATATTTATATATACTAATACATATCTAAATAACATAAAAATATAACAACCCTTCAATAACCTTCAATAATTCCTCTGAAACCACAATAACAACCCATAAAAACAAGAGGTACCACATTTATATGTCATAAAAAACAATTTTGATCTCAAAACCACACCATAGTTACAAATTTTTATAGGATGACTCTCTTATTAATTTTTACAAGCACATTGAGTACATGAGAAGAAATTATATGTTTATAAATCTAAGGTCCTTTTAGGGGACGTCATTTTGCATTGCTAAGTAAAAAATAACCAATAAAAAGAATGCTTTATTAAACACCTCAAATATTTCAAATATAATTTTAATATTGAAGAAAATGGGGTTTAAGAATGTCAAGAACCCAATGTTATTTAAAATTGTTTGAATTTCATAGAAACACCTACCTTAATCTAACAAAATCATGAATCCTTAAACAAATAATGAAAGATCAGGCCTCAACAGAAGCTTTTAATAACCTTGACATAACAATAACTATGTTTAAATCAATCTTAAACATGAGTTTTGGACACTACAACCATTTGGGTAAAGAATAAGAAGAAAAATAAATATGATGATAAAAAGTAGAAGTGGGAGAAAAGGGATATTTTCTATGAATAACCATAAAGAAATCTATCCAAGAACCAAAAGGATGGGGTAGGAGTTGACCCATGACTCTATTAAGCTGATATGAATAGGAATGGAGAGGAAAAAACACAAAAGATGGTTAAAAAACATGAATGTAACAATTTTAAATTCAAAAAAATATTTTTTTGGGAGAGCTACATGATTAGTTCAGATGGTTTATCAAACCATTTGAAATCCAACAAAAAACCTTGATCCACTTATAATGTTACTCATAAACGTGTGGTTACTACTGGAAAATTCATCCTAATTAATATTAATTCACATATTTTCCAAAAACCATAAGTTAACCACTAAAGTGGATTCACACTATTTAATGTAAGGAAACATGGTTTCTACTAATTGCGCACCAAATATATTCCAATTGTTCAAAAGTAAAAATATAATAAAATTATGAAAAATTAAAAACTTTACTGCACTAATTACAATACAATATATAATTAAATAAAATTCTACACAAAATTGACACTAAGGTTTGAGAATTCTCACAACCATGCTACTTTCTATCATCAAAACGTTATCAATTATTTTAGGAAGGAAGAGAATAAAGGTTCATAGTTATCTTAAGAAAATTGAATCTAGTAATTAAAACATGAACCATTCATCCATGAAATATACATTCCGTTTTCATACAATCTTACATATTTACATAGAAAATGGAAACAATTGACTATCTATCCACTACGTAAATATAAAATAAAATTTGTGGAGACCAAGTCGACAAAGAATTACCAGTGATATAATTTTTTTCCAGACCACTACAATGTTAGTAATCCATGAAGATATAAAATTTTATAAATATTTTAAATTTAGGAATACTAGAAATTCATAGTACCAAAATTATATATTATGGATAGAAAACTACAACAAAACTAATCATCTAAGAACATGAAAAGTCAATTAGATATGACCCAGTTCACAATCAATAAAATAAAAATCCCATAGGGTGGACTTATTCAAATGAATAACATAAGGATTATTTAATGAATTCATCATTGAAATAATAAAAAATGATTCAATTAACTATTAATTCACAATATACTCATAATTTTCCAAGGGATATCAATTTTTTTTCCATTGAAGTAATCACAGTCATCCATGATCACTTGTGGTAAATCATATTATCATTTTTTGTACTAGTATCATCAAAGAATGAAATATCATAGAGGGGATTCCTATTTATAGTAGATAAAATTTTAAAATATTAATATCTTTTATAGGTATCCCCTCCATGTATTGTTATACCAAAAAATGGTTAAATATATGAAATTACACTACAATTAAAGTATTTTATTAGGAATGGAGAAGCATTTCCATAGTTGCACACATGTTCACTTAAAATAGGTGTTTAATATCCATAAAGGATATAAAATGTGAAAAAAACCTAAGATGAAAATGATATTATGTCAATTATAAAAACAAAATTTAGACACATGAAGTGTTAATTAAAATTGTATAACTTTTGATGGTGAACCAAATGGACACATCAAAGACATGTATATAGTTATTTTTAATAGGAGGTCTTATAATACCCTAGTTTACCATGTTGAAAGAACATGATAGGAAGGCCATTCATAGAAAGAGTGGTAATATATTTGGGAAAAATTACCACATCCTTACCACCTTGTTTCTTACCATATCTTTCTTTGTACTTTTACAAGATATAATGCCCATGCTGATACCATATGGAACAGAAGAATCACCCACCATATGTAATATTTTATGTAATTATTTTACCATCAAAACCTTATAAAATACTTCTACATGAGATTTATTTTAAAAAAAAAGACAATTCTAAATTTTAATACGGTTTAAAAAACAAGAAGGATTTGAATCTAACACTCTTTTAGAAGTATATGTAGTATTAATAATCAAAAAGACCAAACCCTACTATAAGGGGGATTAATTTGAAACCTTTTTTTTCATTTATACTTTAAATAACATAAATAATTAATCTTAATAAAAAAACCATTATGATTCAAATCATACAGACCAAATACAAACCCATGAAATTAAAAAATTAGAGAACCATATATATGTAGACACAACATAAAGAAACATCTATTTAGAACAAAAAAACATTCAAAAAAAATTGTCATGACCATTTTTTGAGAAAATGAATATTTTAATAATACATTATTGTAATTAAAAGAGAAATAAAATCAATTTTATTATCTGATCATAAGACATAATCATCATTCATTATCATGAATTGAAAATTTTATTATGAAGACTAGAAATTAAAAACACTCATATTAGTTTCAATTAAAAATAAAAACAATATTTTTTATCCATGTTTCCCCATTATAAATATATTACACTCTTATAAATATTATAAATATATATTATGACATATATAAAATCTCTATATACATCTCTTATAGGTCCAACACAAATCAAAATTCATAAATATTGTAAGAGGATCATTTTAAATTCTTATTATATTTATAAAACAATTTTTGAAAATTAAAACCAAAAAATTACATACTTGAAATTAATTTTAAACATTAACCTTATTATCATATGAAAATAAATTTATAAATCTTGATTTAAAAGTTTAGAATATTTTATAAAAGAATTTATGAAAAATCTATTGAATCCACCAAAAAAAATAACAAACATCATTAGAATAGATTTGAGAATTAAATCAGTTTAAAAAATAAAGAGGGATATAGAATTGTGCATAGTTTGGTCACATGGTTTGGATGACTATGTTTCAACCATGCAATAATGTCTTAAATGTTTCTATAACTATGCAAATATTATCTCTACAGTTTCCCCTATCATGTAAGATAACTTTTCTACTCTAGTTTTTCATCCATTTCCATAAAACAACTAGTGGAACCTAAAAAACCCAAATAATATTAGTATAGTTAAAAATAACATCTATTTAAATAAAATTATATCCAGATAATAAAATATAAAACCAAATTTCATTATTCAAATACTGGTTATACATGGTAACTAAAGTATCATCATGAAATTTAGTGATGAAAAAGCTACTCATGACCTACCTATTGAGTTCCAACAAACATATCTCATGACTAATAGAGTTCAAAAAATAATAAGAAGTATTTGGGGCCATTTTATTTTAAATCTACTTAGTTTAACCCACTGTGTCACCAATTAAGGCTCATGGAATGTTCTCAATCACCATAGGATGAAAAATAGTGTCATGGAATTTATGATAGCTGAATGGGAATGATGCTACCCTCAAAACATAATTTACTAACCATATAATTCTTTAAAAAATACATCATTTTATGACCATAAGTTTTACTATCATGGAATGAGAAATAGATTGTTTTTAATAAAGAGGAAACCCAAATGTGACATAAAAAATAAAATAATATTAATTCACAATTAAATATAAATCATCAAATAGATATATAAAAAGTAAATATATAATGTAAACAACTGTAAAAGATTTATCAAAGTGATTTACACATGATAAAATTGAGTTTAACCATAAAATATAAGAAAAGATCATCACCATGTGACCCAAGGTCACCTCTTGATTCCAAATCACCCATTAGAGGGATCAACTGGCATACCATCCAACATAATACCATGCCATGAATACCATCATTAAGACATAAGACCAACATACACACCAAGGTGTGTATATAGGATGTGAGTTAAAAATTCCCATTAGGATTCCACCAATAAAATATTATATTTATTTTATTTTATCATTAATTCAAAAAATGATAGTTTAAAATAGATTTTATAAAAATAATCCTCTTTACCCCATTTATAATTTTTTTAACAATAATGATTCCATACCATCTTTGAGAATCCAAACTCACAATTTTAGAATGGGAACCAAATGAGGCTTACTAATAATCTTCAAAAATTAAGAAAACACATACAATTATTAGGAAAATAATAAAGAATTTTAGACTCCCTTATTTATCTCCCTATTATTCTAGAATAATAAAACATTAGATTTTAAAAAAAGGAGGTACCAAAAGAATCATTACAAGAAAAAAGTAATATTGTCAGAAATCACCAATAAGCTAAGTACAAAATCCATGTTTTTTAAAATAATCCATCACATTAATTAAATATTAATAATAAATTATAAATAAATTTTAATGAAATGAAGCATTGAATTTCAATACTGAATAAAAGTAACAAAACATTACTATGTTTTCTCATAACAATAGTCCACATTAAGAAAATTTATACTAATAAATATAATCAAAGACCAAATTAATGAAAGATAAACTACAACCAATACTTATAGGATATACCATAGGTAAATTTTTATTGAATTATAGGATCATTGTACTAATCCAAATCTAATCTCAATTAATATACCTCTGTGTGAAGGATTCTAGATAGATTGATGTCATAAACATGGGGATATAACCACTAGCTAGAGTGAAATACTTCAATATTTCTAGAAGTTGAAAAAGAATTATTTAGAGTGAAATCATAACTAGAAATGTAATATAGAGGTGACTAGGTATAGTGACATCAATAAAAAGTTGTTAATTTAATATGCAATAGAAAAAGATACATTGATGTCAAGAAGGAACTCATTCTTGTGAAGCACACCCAAAATCATGGGAATCATTTCAAACCATTTCCACATAACAAAGAATTTCATTTCTAAAATTCACTATTTTTAGAATTTTTAAAATGGACTTAAAAGCCTCAAATAAAAAATGAAAATATCAAATACTAGTTTAAGAAACCCTTAAAGGATAGAAATTTAAAAGAAAACAAATTTTATGATAAAATTAACATCAATTAGAAAACCCACAAGCACAAAACACATTATAAAAGACATAAAAAATGTCATGAAATATTAATACAATAAAATAAAGTTAAATGAATATGTAAATATCCCAAAACATACCCATAGAATATCAAAATATATCAAACCTTCAATAAACATAAAATAATCCACATAAACCATATAAAAAATGCACAAAAACATGATTCATCAAAATTATAAGTCATTATAAGACCATTTTAATCTTAAAGCCCTACCATAGATGTAATTTGTTTAGGAAAACCCTCTTTGGAATTTTTATAAGAACATTTTGTGTGTGAAAATAAACTATATACATTTACATCTAAGTATTATTTGAAAAAACAATTTTTTTATTATTAATAAGAAAAATCAAATCTATAAAATACTTTATTAAACACCTCATATTTGTCTCATATAATTATAAACTTGAAAAAGGGGGTTAGAATAGTCATGCACCCAATGTTTTGTCAAATAGTAATAATTTTAAAGAAACTCCTACCTCAATCTAATGAAATAATGTCCCCTTAAATAAAAAATTATAGATTAGGTCTTAATAGAAGCATCACATTCCCTAGATATCAAAATATCAATGTTTAGGCTATTATAAGACATGTGGTCGGCCAAAGCCATTAGGGAAACTAATAAGATTAAAAAAGGGGTAAGAAGGGGAAATGAAGATGAGATATTGGAAGGAAGGTCACATTAAAAAAATGAATAAATCCATCATAGTACCAAAATAAAGGATAATGAGTCGACCTAAGGCTCCCTTTTTATTATTTAAAAAAATTGAGAAAAAGAGATACAATGTGGGTTAAAAATCAAGAAGATAATAATCATAAATTCTGGAAATTAATTTCTTGTTGAGTGAAATTTTTAGGCTATATGGTTTACCAAACTATGCATTCGACATATTGAAACCATTAAAAAAAACTAGACCCCTAGCATAGTTAGGTCACAGGGTTTTTCCAAACCATGTGTAAATAATGAGGTAATTATTGGAAATTCACCATATGTCAGATTAATCTACATAGTTTCCCTGAACCATATGAAAACCATTAATGGGGATTCACACTATGTTATTTAAGGTTCTATAGTTACTAATAACCATTTTCAATTGAGATATAATCATGGAATTGATAAAAACTCTTAAAATTTGGAAAAATTAAAACATGGACTTCACTAATTCCAATTAAAAGAATAAATAATTTAAATAGCACAAAAATGACACTATATTGTGGAAATTAGTCCCAAGATATGATCTTGCATCAGAGAAGGAGGACAAAAAGAACCCCTTTATATGTAGGCATGGATTCCTCATCCATCTATAATCTATTTCCTAGGAGGTTCGATCTATATCTTATGAAGAAAAAATCTCTAAGGAAGAGACCTAAAGTAGAGAATATTATGTAATGGGTAGTTTATTATAATTTATATCAAATATGGGGATTGAATTATGTGTCAATGATGATTTCGGGCCCTTATAGGGTTGGGAGGTCTTTGTGGTGATCCCACATTAGAAATAGGGGAGAATGAAGAACCCCTTTATATGTAGGTGTGTATACCTTATCTACCAGAACACTTTTTAAATGGGAGGATCAGAACACATCCTATTAAAAACAATTTCATGTGGGGAAGACCCAAAAAATTCAATATTGTGGTTCCAGTAGACTATTACACATACCCATTACACCATACATAAAATAATCCATGAGAACCCAACTTTGGAATAACCTACCTATTTATATGATTGTGGTCTTGATATGAGTTTTCTTTAGAAAGAATATCACAGTTAGTATTTAAGGTATTTTATTTTAAAATAACAATAATTTAATATACATCACATCCAAATTAATTTCATAATGTTCACATAACATGAAATATTTTGTATCTCTTGTTATATTCCGTTATGTGTTCATTTTTTAATGATTTAGTTTTGGAATCACTATTATATCCGAAAAATTAATATATTCCAACCATATTAATTTTAAACTCTTTACACAACCCATAATGTACGTTACAAACACAAAAATAGAATCCAAGCATATTTACACTTATCCAAATGAATTTTATTCACAATGTTTATAAAAATAATTTCATGTAAATGTTTGGAATTATATAAAAATAATAATCTTCACATGAGTGATACTGGATCCAAAAATAACTAATCCCCAAATTTCTATTAAAATTCATAAGACTCCAGGAAAGTGGAAAGTATAGAAAAAAATCCCTCTACCCAAGGATATTCTACTCAAGAGAGATTTCAATTCCCAAATTACTTTAACAACTAGTCTGTGTAAATTGAATTTAATATAAAAACTAAAGATAATAACATTAATTAGAATCTAATTTCAAGGTAGGTGAAAAATAAATATTTTTTTTGTAACTAGTATGTAATATATAAAAAGAGAATTTTATAATAAGCATTTTATCATATGATTTAAAACATACATAATATTCACATTTTATAAAAAATATAAACATGAATTTTTAAAAGGAATACATAAAAAAATTATTTAATTAATTAATATATATGAACACTTCATATTTAAGTTAGGAATAAATATATTCTATTTATAATGTCAAACACTTATATATAGTAAAAATTTCATAAACTATAATCATTTTATCCAAAGTAATAAATTTTTCTTCATTTTTCCTTATATCATTATATATGATTGATAATGACATTATCAATTAAAAGTCATGATTGGAATCAAAACTCATAATAAGTGTTATAATGGGATGCCTTCTATATTTGATGATATCTACTATATCGTTGATTTGACACGATACTATGTTTTTTTTAAATTTTGGGTTTATGACGGATGTTATGATATCACATATCATATCTTATATCACAATGAAAACCCATATATTTTTATTTATAACACCCTATGATATAAACTAGGTAGTCTTTAGGAATATAATTTAACATGACAATATCCTACATAGTAATTACAAAGAAGAGTTATTTGACAACTATCGATCATCCATGTCATAAAATACACTATGGTATCATCTAAAATGTATTAATACATTCATTTTATTTATTAAATAAGTAGGAAAACATGGTGATTTGAAGATGATAATAGATTGTATACCACTAATGAAATTTTTTGGATTATATCATGATTAAAGAGATAGAAGTAAACCATTTGAATGCTCTATTTATCACCATTGAACCGACATACAGTGAATAAAATGAATATAAATCTATGTACTGATATCATATAATGTTTTATCTATATTATTCTTTATAGTTAATGTTTGATGGAGATAACCAATAAACAATCAATTGATACTTTCTTCTATAAGGATGTACACAAACCACTATAATTCTCACACTCTAGAAGAGGATTTGGTTAACTTCAGGAGGTGTACCATAACATTTTTTGATGATGAAAAATAGAGAACGAGATTGGGATAGAGTTTTAAATTATTAAGGATATAATCACACACATAATAACAAGAGGATCCCATCCTTTATATAGAATTCATTTATTCAATGAAGGGTGTTGAGGGTTAGCTTCCATTGTATGGTATCTGGCATGTGCTTCTATAATTCATGGTTTATAGTTTTTTATATTTATTGAAGGCTTCAAAATAAAAACAAAACCTCATTCCAAAAATAAATCAAACCATAGATTCTTAAAAGAATTTATACCATTATAAAGATGTGGAAGTAGATATACACTTGATATCCTATATTATAGGCTAATCATATCAAATGAAATTTGAATCTCATTACCATAATGATATCACTATACTATTATCTGTTATATGCATCATATAAATTTCACAGGTTATGAATCTGATTATATCATACAATATGGATATATAAAAATCTCTCACTTTCACTAAAATCACATAAAGAATTTTAAAAAAAACATCACAACTCTTTGTGATTCCATATAAACTCCTTTGAATATAGTTTATCAAACACACTTTATTTTTGAACAAAAAATTTGTACAATATTTAATCCTTATTCCAATGCCTAAATGGGTGAAACTATTTGACTTTTTAGCGTTGAAAACAAATATTAAATAACAACCTCAAAGATGGAATAAATGAGTACCCTCTAGGAAAATTCCAATGCTTGGTGTGATCTTGATCAAACATTATCATATCTCTATATGAACATGAACACTAAAATATGCATCAAATATATCATATTTATAAATAAATAATCCATTTTCCATGACAAAGAGTTACCACTAGACATGAAACATTTTAATCTAGTATATATCAACTCATACGTTCCTGATTATCTGAAACAGAATGAAAAATATGAATGAATAAATCAAATTTCTTTCAACTATTAAGCTGAGAAAATCTCATGATACTCAACTAAGCATGTGAATTAATTTTATCAATTTAAATCCTTGAAGGGAATGAATTTATTTTCTCATCATTCGAGTCAAAAAATCTCATCTTGGTTAATCTCCAACCGATTACATTATCAATAACATACTCAAACACCCCCTAATTTGATAAACCTTAAGTATTGCATATGTAATGTATCAAAGAATAAATGTTCTCATGCTTGGTACCTCACCAATATCATGTAATGAGGATACATAATAATAATAAAACCCTAACTAAATCAATGACCGTATGAAATTACATTTGATATACTTTTAAATATCGATCTATAAAATAAGTGTCCAATTATTAACTCATGATTCTATTATTTATATTCCATAGAAATAATTGTATTGATTAAAAGATTATACTCATGTTAATCTTAACATAACATCAAATCCTATAATACTTTGTGATGATCATCAATTAGGGACAAATCAAAATTGTACTACAAGTGTATATTTTTATTTTAATTTTCATGTAATATAAATGCATCAGACATGTATGAATAATAAATATTTTTTTCATTTATTATAAAACCATGATAAATTTTATAACCGTTACATCATATCTATCATGTATAAAATACCAAGACATTTAACATAACCGTTATGTTTTTTGTGTGATAATGGTTTTTCAAAAGGATATACTAAATTTTTGTTTCTATCCACCCAAAAAATCGTTACTTCAGCCTTCTTAATGATCTCTCTAATGGGATGATATTTTCAAAGGATGTGTTTGGTACTTTGATGGAGATTAGGGTTTTTTAGACCAAGAAATAGCTCAATTTTTGTGATAGTAAATATAAATTTCTCTCTCAATACTATGAACCACCCCAAGTTAAGTGATGGACTTATTGATTCAAACAAATTACTTCATAGAATCTGATGTTGTGATGTAGGATACCTCTATTTTTGAGTCTAATAAGGTGGATAGTTTGGAACTCTTCCAACAAATAGCTTTAAAATTTAATAAAAAACACAATAATTGATCAAGATCTCATATCATCTTTATCATATTGGAAACTTGAATCAATTTAACCCTTAAAATAATCTCATCATCAACTCTAAAGACCAAACTATTGGAATTGAACTAGAACTGGTATATCACATAATAAGATATACCCTGCCTCATAGCATGTAATATGAATACGATTCATATCATAGATTATAAAATTTTATATATTGTATAAGGGATGAGACACCCATTTCGTAGTTCAAGATAGCATTATGATATATAATGTGGTTTCATAAATTCATCCATATCTTTCACATGTTTTCCTTTAGATATGAATCAATTAGTTGATTCATTTATGGCATGAAAAATTGTTTGAAACATTCAAATGCTAATATTATAAATAGGTATGTGTTATGGGTAATGTATATTGGCTTTTATGTGATAGTAGATGATGTTCATATCACTTAATTAAATGAATAGATCCAATTATTAGTGATAAAAGAAAATTTTATGCCTTAACCGAATAAATATCTTCATTATAGTTCACCATTTATTTTTGAAGAGAATGTTCCAGCACACCTCTGGTGTCTGGGGGCCCTCTCATAATGTATGAGGGTTTTTGTGATCGATGTACTACCTATGATGGTGATAGTTTACAACATATTTTTAGGTGATCTAAATCAACTATACTCACCGAATAGAAGAATATTGATTTCAATATGATTAAGTTAGACCTATTTAAATATCATTTTCATCATACTGCATATTAATTTATGACGATAGACTAGAAAATATACAACTCTTTCTTCTTCTGTCATGATCTTTTGATGATCTATATTAATCAATGAATATTTATGTTCTTTTAGAGTTTTCATTAAAAAAAAGTATCATAATTTACTTGAGTCTATATTATTGTTTATGGTATATATCATGATTTATTATTAGCCATTGTATCACTTGGATTTATTATATAGGATATCATATTTCATTTTCCCCTTAGTTGTATGGTATGACTACTTTTTATTGTATAGTTTTTTGAAATGAAATACTATGGTTTTGTTCTATGTCATATGATATAATATGAAATATCATTGGCTAGGAATGATACTTAGAAAATATTAAGATAGTGTATCAAATCATAATGTTGATATAATGTATATAAATTATTTTCATAGGTCTATATTAAATATATTAACAATATATTAGAGATTTTCCTTTTCATGATATATTCTATTATGTATGGGTTTCCCCATACATAAGAGTCTCTCCCTTTTCTATAGAAATGAAACCGATCTTACGTATGGGTTACTCAATATGTGAGGTTTTTTTCAATTATGTGACAGAGCTTATGAAGTCCTACATTATAGTCTATATTATCAAATAGGTTTGGTATTTTATGATTGTGTTTATCATAAGAAATACTTTCAATCATAGATTATTGTTGATAATACCACTATTAATCGAAAAATATGATTCAATACAAAAATATTGAAAATTAATTTTTTGGAAAAAAATACTTATAGTTTATCAATTATTTTAATAGATAAGTAGTAGGAATTTAAAATAGTAATTTATTATGCCTAAATTAAATACTAAATGTTTATATTTATATCTCATGTTTGGAAAATAGATAAATTATTATTTTTTATTAATTCTAAATATTCACACAATATATATATATATATATATATTGTCTATAATTTGAATATTATGTATGGATTGATATAAAAGATAAGTTAATGCTTATATATTTTTAAGCATCCAAATAGTTATAAAACATACAACAATTAATATTGGATGATATGAAATAGTTGTGGATAAAATTTTCATATGATGTATATTAAATTGATGAAACTTATATGGCATGACTTATGGTTTAGATATAAAGTGTTAACATTGAAATTATAAGTATGATTTATAAAGTTTTTATAAATCAAAAAACAATGTAAAATTTTAAAAGTGTTTGTATTTCAAATTATGAATTGTTTATAATTACGAATTTAAAAATTTCAAATTAATGGACTTATTTGAATAAATTATTAAATCACATCAAAAGAGCTTTAAAGATTGATTTGATCATGGTCTAAATAAGAATTAAATATTTTATATTAGGATTACGTAAAACTTATACATAATAAAACTAAAATAAAAAATTTTATATTTCATTTACTATCATTAATTTAAATGAAATTACATTAAATTTATATTATAAATGATTTCATATTAGGAAGTGAATATAATTTTTTATATTAAGAATTATGGAATATCCATTTTCTTAGCTCAATTAGGAAGTGTTTTTATCCCAGTTTATGAATTGGTCATAAATTCTCAACTCATGTTTCAATATTTGAATTGTTTATTTTTTTCCAAATTCATTTTTTATTTAATTTATAGATATAATTATTATATTTTGAATTGATATGTATGATTTGATTCATGTGATAAATTTTTTCTTATAAGATTTCCATACCTTGAATCACTTACTAGGAATGAAAATATAATATTTAGTTTTCACCTACGTTGAACATAGTTTCTAAATAAATATATTAGCTTTAATTTGGTTGTTTAATATAGATTATACATATTAGTTACCAAGGTTATGATGAATTGAAATCTCAATTGAGTAGAGTAACTCAATAAATAGGTACTTCAAGTTGGAATTTGGGTTTATGACTTGCATTATAAAGGTGAGGGTTATCTATCAATGTCTCTAAGAATACTCATGTGGTAATTATTAATTTCATTTAATTATAATAATTTATATATAATGTTTATATACCTTAAAAATGTGATTATTTTGGATATGTGTAAATATGTTTGGATTATATTTATGTATGAGTAACACTAGATTTCAATTTTTTAAAGTGTTATAAAGTAATATTGTTCGATCATATTAATTTGGTGGATGGAATTGAGTTTGTAAAAAACATTCTAGAAAAAAGAAAACATAAATTAAAATTAGAAAAAATAGTGAGACTAAAACCCTCAAATATAATGTGTGATAATCCTTATAAAGTGTAACTTTAAATAACATGAACATTATGTATGGATGAACATAATAGTTAGCTGCTACTGATTATCTTGTGCGAGGAAGGAAAGTATAAGGCGACCATAAAAGTCAGGTTCCTTGTTCTTTGTAACAAACTGAAATTTAAATATTCATTTTAATAAAATAAATACTATGTTAACAGATTATTATACCCAAAACAATGAACTAAAATGAAAATGTGATATGTTAAAATGAAATATGATAGTTATAATATAAATATTAAATTATCAGGTATAAAATGAAGTACCCATATAATGAAATATATAAAGAAAGAGAAATAAAATGAAATTGGGAAGTGAATGTATACTTTATGAAACTCATTTATCTAATATTGGAAAGGAGGAAAATTTTATATGGATTTCTCAAAACCAATCCCAAAATAAAATAGAATAATTTCCAATGAGAGAAAATGCATGTGATAGAAATTCAAGCTTATGGAAATTTCCAAACCATCTATTCTAACAAAATCACCACCCAAAACTACCACCACATATTACCTTATGCTTAGAAATTATATAGAGATATTAAGAGGATATGAAAATAGAAATTATAATGAGGTGTTCATATAATTCTTAATTTAATAAGTTATTTATCATGCATATTTTACATATTTGTTTTTTCATTTTTACTTTTACTAAAAAAGAAGATTTATTTTTCTATAAAATTGTTTTCTTTATATTTTTTATTGTAAAGATATATTTATAATTTATAAAATTTAATGTTTATGAAATTAAATTCATTTTATAATTAATCATGAAAATATTATTTAGGGTAATTTTTTTTCTAAATTAAATTATTTTTAGGTGAATAATAAAAAAATAAATTTTTTACTAATAGTGTAATGTTTATAAAATTAAAATGAAATAAGTATTTCATGAAAATATATAAAATATTATGTGTGAAAAAAATATATTTAATGAGTATAATGATTCATTTAAAAATACATTATTGAATTTATATAACCCATGTTTTTTTTCCATACTTAAGTAATGTTTTACCTTAAAACTATTTTTATTCAATTATATTAAAAAAATTTTTTTATCACTTATAAAAAAAGAAAACAAAATATATTTAATATTTCAGATCAACATGTTAATATTATTAAATTATAATAATTTTCTTAGTAATAACTGTATGATTAATATGATTAAATTTAATGACTATAATAATGGTGAAAGGGGTATTATTGAAAAATTGTTTTAATAATACTGTGTTATTACTTTTCTAAATAAATATATTAATATCATCCCAAAAATGAATTTAATAGATTGATAAAACATATTTATGTTTATATTTTTACTTCTATAATAGTTAATCCATATTAAATAATATTAAGAACAAATACTGGTAAAAATTACATTTGTTTGTCTAAAAACGTTTTTCTATATATTAAATGTTTTATTTAAAAGTTACCTTTTTATTATTCCAAAATTGAATTAGAATATATAGATGATAAATTTAGGTTTTTTACAATTTTATTCATAAGTTCTACCATATATTTTTTTGAAATATAAACTACATGGGTAAAAACTAGTTACCAATGTAAAAACTAAAATAGTAAAATGTAAAACTCAAGTATTAAAAGGCTATAAACATTTTTAATTCAAGAGTTAAAATTATTATTGGAAGATTATCATAGTTATATAAACTAAAATCCATTATTTAATGTTTTTTATCCAATAAACCTTGAATATTTTCATGCAATTATTGAAAAATAATGGGTACTAAAAAAATTTCTATTTTCTTCACTTATATAATAGGAACACTCCCACACTCCCACACCTTCATTACATCATTAATAAATAAAATTTAATTACTAAAATAATAAATTTTTTCTACTCCTAGAAACCTATTTCAATTTAATAAGTCTATGGTCTATATATTTTTATCCTAAGGCCTTCATTTCAAAGGACACTTTCAAGAGAATGTTCAATTGTCTAATATGAGAATTAATAAATGCATAACCATTTCTTCTTAAAATTTATCTTAGAAATATATCCTAACCATAGTAATAAAATTAATTAATTATCATTAATATAATTATGTGTTGGTATATTAATTTATAACCCATAAGTTATTCCTTAAATCTACTTATAAAAACAAAAGAACGTCTATCGTGTGTTTGTACAGACTACCACCTCCACGAAGCAACATCTACCTTTAATCACTATCACCTATCCTTGATGGTTATAAGGATAGTTTTAATAATAAATTTTTAATATGTTATATAATAATTATTATTAATACACAAATTATAATCTAACTTCCAGCCCTCTCATTCACTGATAAATGAAAATGATACTCTATGCTATGTGCACTATCACATCCATAATGAAACATATCAAATTTTTCATATAAAATCATCCTTATTTATTAAAATCACTTCAAATAAGCCTCAAAACCATAAAAATATCTATATATTGTTATTATTATTCTTTAATAATGATATTATTTCAAAAAACCTACTTTTATAACCACACCCATCTATAAATTATGCTATGCTCGTATTTGGGTTGGTCTAACCACCTACTTGAACAAAACAACAATATAATAGCATGTATGACTCTTTAATGATAAATTTAATACTAAACATATTAATTAATATAACACCATTCATTTTTCAAAAATCAATGAAACATGCTCGTTGCCAGTTTTTTTAGAATAACTATAAGTAAAAATCACACAGGATGATATTAAAACACTATAAATTAAAATAAAACATCAATTAAAGTAACTTTTATGACTATTTAATGATGAAATTTTGGAGATGAATATTAAACAACACTGCTATTACGAAACAAGTTAAAAACTACCAAGATAATTCTTACCTAATATTGAAAATATATAATAACTAACAAATATAAATATAGGGAATAATTATAAATTAAGTTTATAAAAGTATATATAGATTAATATGGTTATTAAATAGGTTATTGATATAGTTATTTATTTAAACAATAGATTTATGCACATTATTGGAAGTACGAAATTAAGGAAGGCGTTTCATCTCTATTTACTTTCTTTGAGACATATTTTGTTAATACACAAATTTTTTTAAATTGAATGTATAATACCTATTAGATTTATGATATCATGAATTATGTATTATTCTTGGTTTTTTAATTCCAATTTCAAGATCTTTATTTCATGGGGTTTTTATAAAAACATTTCCTAAGCTGTAATGGATATTGATAACTCAAAACATATTTCATTGAGTTATAATGTTTCAAATTGATCTTATTTATTCAATGAATATTTTATTACAATACATAATTTTATATTAAAATATACACTTCCCTCTAGAAAAAATAACCATTTTATCCAAATCTTCAACCACATTTCTTCCCCATAAAATTATGAAATTGCTAAGAATAATTCTCCTTCTCTTCAATGATTTTTTATCTTTCATTTATATATTTTCTATTACTACCAATTATCTCATTAATATTTGGAAACCTAATTATGTGTTAGCACATAAAAAAATACATTTTCCCTTCTCTTATTCTCAAAATTAGGTTTTATTAACACCTTTCATGATGTGGGTTTTCTAAAAATGTATTTTAAAATATTCAAAAGGTTTCCCATCCTTTCAAAATAAAATGTTTTATCTTACACTCAAAATTATATTTAGAAAAATATTATTTGTTTTAAAATATAAATTATTTATAATTAGTTTTAAAGTAAATATTTTCCGAAGTTTTCACTTTACCTTTCTGAAAATTACTTTTCTAAGTGATCACAAAATCTTCTTTTACGCAGAATATAAAAGAATTTTTAATTTTTTTTATATTTTCTATCATAATATTAGAATTATTATTTAAAAATATTCAATTAAATCTTTTTAAATGGTATTTAAAATTTTTTAAACATTTCAAGATTTTGAAAATAAAATTAAATATTCTTATATTTTTCTAATGTAATTGTATTTTTAAAAGGAATTCTTAATTTTAAAAAGGGTTTAAAGGATTTTATTTTAAAATGGTATTTTTCAAGTGTATTTATATCTTATCAAATAACATTTTTTAAATAATAATTAAATTAAAATTTTCATTCTTATAATGACCCTATTTTTCTTTTAAATGATGTTTTTTAATTTTTTTTATCAAGCCCAAGTATTTTGTTTTATAGAAACAATTTTTAATGAGATTTCCGAACTTATAAAAAAAGAAGTATACCACCTTATTTTTAAATTTATTTATCCAAATATAATAAAAAAGTTATTTTTTTAATATTTTTCAACATCCTTAATGATGCTTCTAATGCACTGGGAATGATTTTGAGACACTATTAAAATTCTTTCTCCAAATGGCTTATGGAATATTCTTGGAATGTTTTTCATAAAACCCATATCTTTTCCATGAGTAAATTATGTTTTGTTATAGGTATGTACAATTTAGTTTTATGAATGAAAATTTATGTATGGATGAATATTATTTGATGGGTGGGGTCCTTAATATCACTCTATTGAATTAGTTAAATATTTTTTTTTTCACATGAGATAATGAACTTGTACATGAGTGTATTTTGGTTATCTATACCAAAAAAGGCTGTGCGTGAGTGTATTTATTGTTATCTATTCGCGTAAATATTTAGAATGAGTTTATTTTCAGTTATATATACTCAGAAGTACTACATGTGAGTGTATTTGTGGTTAGATATTCTGAAAAATATTGTGCCTGAGTGTATTCGTGGTTAGATATGCTCAAAAATATTATGTAGGAGTGTATTTATAGTTTTATATGCTTAAAAATATTGTTAGTGAGTGTATTTGAGGTTTTCTATGCTCAAAAAGACTATTCATGAGTGTATTTGTAGTTATCAATGCTCACAGAGATTGTGTGTGATTCTATTTGTGGTTATATATGATCAAAAAGGCTTTTTTGGGTCATAATTTCAAATTACTATGTTCACAATATTATGTACTCTATTTCTTACTCTTACAACACATTTCTATATGAAATTCCTAAATTTTTCTTCATATATAATGAATATAATGTCAAGTATCACAATGTTCTTTCCAATTAATTTTTTGTTCATTTGAGTTTATATGGATTTTGATCATGTCTTATAGACAACTCTTATTTTTTAATGATATTTTTAATAAGATACATTTCCCAAGATCATGTTTTATCAAATTATTATGATTTAATCTATTGATTACATGTTGACATGTATTCAATTATCAAGAATATGAGCTCACCCATTTTATATGATTCCATTGCCCATGTTACAATGATTAATATAACCTAGTAGATGTCAAGAAGGTGATCTATAATAGTGCGATTATGGAGAAATTTTCACATGTACCCTAAAATAAGTAACTTATATAGCTAGTCCTCAAAAACACTAATCCATTTGTGCTCTGAATTGTGTGATGATTTATGACTTGTAAGTTTTATCTTATGGAAATTATATAAAATCAATATATGATTAGGCTATGAATCTATAGTCAGTATTAGAGTATAGATAAGTTATTTTGGGGGATTAAGTTTAATTAAATTTAGTGAGAACCCTATGTATAAGACTGAGGGAAATGAATATGTGTATAATAATATCCTAATTTATTAGTAATTTTGAGATTTTATGGTTTTATAGAGATTTAGTCATTTTATATACATTAATAAGTGGTTGTGGAAATGTCATAGATGAACTTAGTGGTAATCCCCCTGAAAAATAATGGTTGAGTATCACCTCAATATTCACTTTGATATGCAATGAGTGAACCTAAGGATGCACACCTTGATATATACTCTCAGGGGATATTATTTTTTAATAACATTATCTTTAAAAACCAATATAATGGTTTTAAATATATTGGAATTTTAGGATCAGTTAGGTTAGAGAACCAAATAAAAAATGATTATAGAAAAACTAAGTTAAATTGAAAGTGTGATTGGTTTGTCAAATTATATCATAGTTGAAATGAATGGGTCATTGGATAAGACATATCAGAATTGAAAATTCAAATTAATATACTAATTATATTATATATTAACATAATCATTTGGGATTTAATATTTGGTTCAAAATAGGGTTTTGAAAATTATGCAATGTAAGGTTTGTCTCTAGAAACACTTAAGAAATATAAATAGAAGACTATTTGAAATAAATGTTTGAGAATATTAATATATGACTATTATAAGGGAAAAGATAAATTTACTAGTCATTCCAAAGATATTTAGGATGAAATCTCATTGAAAATTAAATTTAGTTTCATGTATATCTTATGAAAACCCACAACTATTCCATTAATTAGGAATAATTAAAATTATGAGGATCTAATTTACTTAAGGGGGAAAATGTAATGACAAAAACATTTTCTATGCATTTTCATTGAATAAAAATTATTTTAATATATTTTTTTATATGAGACATCAAAATAAAATGAAACTGTGATATATTAAAATAAATTTTTATAATTATTATATAGCTATTAAATTAGTGGGTATAAAATGATATAACCATATTACGAAATATACAAAGAAAAAGGAACAAAATGGAATTGGGAAGTTAGAGTCTCCATTATGATGCTCATTTATCCAATATTCAGAAAGAGGAAAATTAGTTATGGTTTTATCTAGACTAATCTGAATCCAGTGTCGAATAATTATGGTATGAGTAAAATGATATACAATATAAATTCATGGTCATAGAAATTTCCATGAGATCTATGTTAGTGGAATAACCACCCAAGACTACCACCATAGCATACATTAATCAAAGATATTATGTAGAGATCTTTAGGGGATTTTAAACTTTAAATTATATAGATATAATCAAGTAATTTTTAATTAAATATATTATTTATCACATTTAGTTTATATTATTTTCATTTTCAAATATTTTTAAAAGTTTATTTTTTTATAAGAATAGTTTTTTTATATTTTTTACTTAAAATATTGAATTATGAAATTTATGAATTTTAATTTTATGATTATAACTTAATTTTAAAATTAATAATGTAAATATTATATTAGGGTTATTTTTTGATAATTTTCTAAAATAATTCATATTTAGGTGAATTGTAAAAAACACTTTTTTTACCAATACTGTAATATTTATAACATTATCATGAAGTATGTATTACTTGAAAATATATGAATTCTTTTATTAGATCAAAAATATATATAAGGAGTAAAATTATTCATTTAAAAATACCTTGTTCAATTTACATAACCTATATTTAACATTGTTTTAAACTTAAGTAATATTTTAATATAAAAATATTATCATTCACTTATGTGAAATATTAGTCTTCATCATTTATATAAAATAAATATAACAAAATAGATTACTTCTTTTACATACACATATTCATATTATGTAATATGGTCAATTTCATTTTTGGAATAAATTTATAATTACTACGCTTAACGTTAATTTCCTTGAAAATAGTGAAAGGGTTATTCTCAAAGAATTATTTTATTAATATTGTGTAATTTTTATGTAATAAAATATATTAATCTCTTCTCAAAAATGAATTTTATATAATTTTGAAACCTAATTATACATATATTATCATTCCTTCAGTAGGTAATTGATACTAAATAATATTAAGGTAACTTAATGGTGAAAACTACATTTTTTTCTAATTTTTTTATATAATAAATGCTTTAATTCAAAAGTAACTTTTCTCTTATTTAAAAATTGAATTAGAATATGTTAAGAAATTCCATATCTTTAATACATTTTTTTTCATGATTTATTATATGAATATACACTTAATACAAAACCAGGAGATTATGAGGCCTCTGTGTATTTGGGTATTTAGGTACATAAAATAGAAACTTTCTACAAAACAATAAATACATAAACTAATATTCCATAACATACCCTTAAATTTCATTTCTCTACTAAAACTACATAGGATAAACTAGGGACGTACCTAAGAAATGGGTGAGCTATAAATCCTCATAAGGGAATAATCAAAGCATAAAATGATGGAAGTAATATATGTTAATCAATTGGAATATCGAGGTGACATAAATGTAGGGAGAATCATAAAATGATCATCAAAGTATGATATAAGGTGATAATGTAAACACATGAATGAGGAAAAAACATAAAAAAAGATATTATAAGAATATTTAAAGGATAAAATATAAGAAATAATATCATAGTATGTTTAGGATAACCTACGACGCACCATATATGAAATTTATTGAGATAAAAATGGTACTTAAATTCTTATAGGGCTATATAATTTTAGGCCCATCCATCACATTCATATCTTGTACATGTATAAGTGAGAGACATAAAAAATTAAACATAAGATCATATTTAATTATATATAATCCTAATATTATGGTTTGTGGGTTAAATTAATATAATAACCCAATAAATGAATAATGGGGTCATCTAAATGAATAATAATGAGTGGAAATGAGGACAGTTATTCACTACAAAACAATTTTGTATGATAAAATCACATGTTAATTTTAGCAACATAAAAGTGTACATTGACATTTATGGAAGGGTTAAACGAGAGTTAAGGGGGTGTATCATAAATTGGACATCATAAGGATAGTAATAATATTGTGTTAGAATATATCGAAACATGAACAACTAGGAATTGAAAGGTATAATATAAATAAGTTGTTTGAATGAAGACGAGAAAGAGAGGATCACATACCCTGAGAGGGTATATAGAACCAGCCTTAATCCTTAAATAATTTTATGTTTTAGTCATGATTTAATTTATTTCATATTGAAGATCTTTTCAGGTTTATAGTTTTATTGAATTAGACCATAACTATTACATAACAAAAACCATAAGAAAGAAAAGTGGACACTTCCAAAGAGTATCCATCTTTTTCACCAAAGGAAACTCCTTTAAAAGGAAATATGATTTCTTTTGAGACATATTCTCAATTATTCCATCAATAAATATTCTTTGTTTTTACCAATCTTATGAACTATGAAAAACAATGTAAAACATTGGATTAACATAAAAATAACAGTAAGGGATATAAATAAGGAATAAAATTGTAAGTCCATGAATATTTTAAACTCATGAATATTTTTCACAAAATCATACTTTTCATCCATAAAACACAAGTTAGTTAACATAGATCATGAAATAATAAGATTCCTAAAAACTTCTTAGAAATAATAAATCATAAAGGTAGCATATGGTATCCATATCATACTTACATTATAGCTTCCATAGCTACATAATGAGTAACCTTCATGGTTACATTTGGAATACCCATCATAGTATATTCCATAAATATCTTAAGATAAACCTTATCATTTAACTATATCTTATTACCCAAATAATTGGAGAGATATTACGGGCACACCCACCATCTATTTATCACTGAACCACCCATATACAAAAACAATGCCCAAGAACCTTAACATAATCCCTACACATAAAACACGCATTATGGAAAAATAACATATCTGCATTGCAATCACAATATATAATTTTAAGATATTGATATAATAAATCCACTCTTAAAACCATTTTCAATAAAAAAATACCTAAAAAGGGAAAATGGTATTTTTTTCTTTTAAAAATATTATCTATTTTAGAGGAATCCAAATAAAAAATAATGGTTACAATAATAGAAATGTTGTGGTTTCTATATATTTTAATTTATTTTAAATTAATAAAAAATGGCATATAAAAATATTACCTTTTCAATATCATTGAATGAAAATAAATTTAAAGGGTTTGATTATACATTTTTTAAAGAAGGTGGTTTATAACATCAAAATATTTCACAATGAAAGAAGATTGACTCGAAGTCCCTTACCGTGAGTCCGACTCGTCAGGTAAAATATTTTTACTCAAGAATAATAAAATAAGGTACATTTATACATTAGTTATAACCTTTATCATGTTTATTATTTCATTTATATGACTTATTACCATGTTATAGAAATTACATTATTATTTATGCTCATATTGGAAGTTTTATCGATATTCGGTAATTGAGTTGAAAATGACCATGGTTTGCTGTCACTAGTCCATGTGGTTATAGGTAATTAATCTCCAAAATAATATTCATAAAATTATTATAATTTTTAAACATAAATTTCACTTTTAAATGAATCTATTGTGTTTTAGTTTGAAATATTAACAATATTTTAATCATGGACACCGTAAGTCGTATGTACGCTTGAGTAATGTTTTCCATTTTTCATTGTTCGTTATGGAAAGAATGTAAGTATTATTTTATACTTAAATAATGATAATAATATAATTAATATCATATTAATAATTTAAATATACTTATATATATATATATCATACAAGTGATATAATGAATAAAAACGGGTCACATCGCTCCGTGGAGGTGATTATTCACACGTATGAACAAACGACATAATCATTTTTATACGCATGGAAAGTAAGAACATAATTGATATATTATTATGTTATATTGATTGATAAGTCATGAATATAACATAAAGACATTAGTTCCATTATTCTACCCTATCATGAGTGACAGTTATGGAAAAAAATTAAATCAACTAGTGGAGGTGATAGTTCACACATACACAAGAATGATTAATTCCTTTTCCCATTTAATGGAAGTGGATATGGATTTAGGTGATGATATTAACATAAAAACGTTTTAGTAGATTGATTATAATGGATTTATAATTTAATCAAGGATTAAGAATATTTTAATGAAATGGATGAAGGTATAAATTAGAAAAACTTAAATAAAAACATTACATTTTCTTCGGACGACAACCTTTCTTAACACCTTAACACCTATTGGAAGGGTGTTATGAATAAAATAAGGCCTAAATAATGTGTATAGGGATGATATTAAGGGTTTAAGGTAGATATTGGTGGATCAAAAAGGTTTTTAAAGTGTGAGTAATAATGAGTAATGTGTGACTTTTTATAGGAGAGGGGAGGGGCACCACAGGAATTATTAAAAGTATTAAATTAGAATAAATTCAATTTCAATTCCAAATTGACCAAGATCATTTTTTTCTAATAAAGTATTAGTATTGGTATTAATATAATCATTTACTGATAATTATACATGTTTTGAATAATTATTAATCCTTATCTTTTTGGTTTTAACCTTTTTAACTCTTATAGTTTTATCCTGTAATTTACACATTAAGAGTTAAAATAATTACCAAATATTAATAAAAGACCAATTAATGAATTATTAATGATATTTTTATAGTTATATAATATTTTTTTTGGTAATCATGGATTTTAATAAATTTTATATCATTTAGTTAGGTATTTTTTAATTTTAGTTATGAATTATGTTAATTTTGACATAATTCATTTCATGACTTTTTTTTAAAATATTTAACAACTTGATTCTTTAGAAAAAACAACATTAACGCAATCATAAAATTTCCTAGTCATACATAAAATTTATTAATGGAATTAAATATTTCAAATTATATTTATTTTAAAATCATTTATTTGATTCTTTCCTTAATAAATCAATTATTGCATCATCATTGCATCAATATTTAATTTAATTGTTTATTTACTAAATTTTTTAAATAAATTAACATGATATAAGTAATTATTTTATCATAATAATAACTATTCATATTTGAATATATCATTTATATAACCCCATTTTAAAATTGTTTTAGTAAGTGGAGACATATTTATGACATATTTTCCTTTACTTTAAATTAAAAGTTATAAATCTCATAATCACACCCAAGTGGCATCAAAAGATCAAAATTTCGGCCCAAGCATAGTCATAGTAAATAATAACACATATTATAAGATTATGGAAAATATTAGGGTAATTTTATAATATTATAATATTAATTTTACCATTAATTACCCTATTAACCTTTAACTATGGTAAAAAAAATACTAAAGTTACTATTCTCCAAAAATTATTTTGATCACATTAGACCAAATTTTTAATAATGAGTACAAAAATTTATGTACAATTTGTAAAATACAATTAATAGTAGTTAAATTAGTTTTAACACTAGTCCCATTGACAGATCGAGAAAACTGGTTTTTAAGTTAAACATTCAAAAATTCACATAGTTTTTCTATTAAATGTTAATTTAAAAACGCATACAATGAACTAAATTAGATTAAATAATAAAAAATTAATCTAATTATACCATAAAACCATGAAAAAGGATAATCTAAAAATATAAATAAATTATATAAAAAGACAGTTTTTGAATTAAAATGTTGTATTTTCACTATTTATTAAAAAATTTATTTTATCTAAAAAATACAAAAAAATAAACAAAAGTAAATTTTGATGTTCTGATTTAATTAATAAGATTATATTGTCTGATATAAAATATAAAAGTGAAAAAAACTATATTTGAAAAGGGTTTTTCATCAAAAGGTGGTAAAAATACCTTTTTTGAAAAATGATCCTTTTATTCATAAAATTAAATTTATTCTCATATAATGTATAGAAAACATATAAGATGAATTTAAAACAAAATAGTTAATTTATATTTTATTAATATAGTCTAAAAATATAGATTTTATTATTTTATAAACATAATTATCCACATTTAAATAGTTTTTCATAAAAACACATCCTTTATATTCAATTGGTTTTTATTTTCATTTATAAATAATTTTATAACCAATGAATCAATATATAAAAATATACAAACCCTATTTTTATAATTTAGTTAATATTGTTCATTCCCACCATTATAATGGATTTGCAATAACTAAAAAATAAAATAATTATATTAATAATATATTATTTTTTTGTATAACTCAGTTTTGTGTGTAACATAAGATTTCAGAGAAATCCATTATTGCATGTTATGTACGCTTTCAGAAATATCATGATTTTTAAAGTAAAATTAATATATAATTTATAATTATTAATAAATATGAAAAATTATTTTTCTATAATTACTTAGGATGTTATATCCTTCCCCTAGTTTGGAAATTGTATCCTCGTAATTTGAAATTTCAGTTCAGTAAATAAGGGTTTCACTTTTCAAAAATAGTTCATTGAAACCTTAAATCGAAAAAAAGAGTCAATAGAAATTCCACTTAAAAAATTAAAGTTAAGTACAAAGGTCACCTGAGATAACACATACTTTGATTTCATGTAGTTAAACATGAATATAGAAGAAAAAATAACAATTATGTTTTGATGGAGAGTGATAGAAAACCCGATCAAGAAAAAGTTAACAATCCAAAAACCACAAACATTTGTTGAGTTAAATGGTATTTGATTTCATAGTATGAAATGTAAATAGAAAACATGTTTGATTTAAATCCCTTTTATAAATTGAATTAATTCTTTTACTACTTATAAAAGGAACATAAGGAAATATACTTACTTGAGAATTTGAGTTTCATCATTTTGTCAATTTCTACCATAAAATCATCTTTTAATCCAAATGATGAGTATTTAAGATGATTTTTTCATGCCTGAAGAACTAGAATCAATTTATATAGAATCAAATATTTCAAAAAATATTAATTAAATATTTATCTTGTCTTGAAAAATTAACCAAAATCAATATGGTTAGGATAAGATAAAACTATTATAAAAAAAGAATAAACCTTGAATGATTAAAAAAATACTTTTAATCCCCAAAATTCAACTATAATACCAAAAGTCCAAAATACACCATTCAACAAATAACTATCCTTAAAATTCCTCAAAAATATTTTAACTAAAATTAAATCCAAAAAATCAGATGGACATAATCCAACAATCTTCCCAGATAAGATCAAAACTATTACATCAAATTACATAAAAAACTCTTAATGTCTTATACCAGAAATGTAATTTCCAAAATCACATATTCTCCATGATAGGTTAATAATTTCCATAAATAACCCAATTCACCATAACTAGTGCACAATAAAAAAATATATTCTTCCAAAATAAAATTCAACCATTACTTCTCAAATAAATTCCCATAGTATTTTATTTTCCTTAGGTATATAGGGTTCCCAAAATAGTGAACGTCTTCCAAAATAACATTTATCTCTTAATCCCCCAGGATATATGTTTGAGAAAACATATGTTCCCAAAATCACCATATTCTTATTCCATCAACTCATTTAACTTTGAATAAAATGATATACTAACCATGGACTTCACGTAGGCTAGTGATAGACAATAAATCATTGTCATACTTAGATTATGGGTTCAATTTCCACAGCATGGTCTGACACGATGAGCTTTCACCATTCCTACGGGTTTTCCTTTTCCTAAAATTATATAATTTTATAACATTCCCAAAATGAGATAAAATATTCAAAAATAACCATAACCAGTTTTTTTCCCAAATTTATTCTCATAACTTTCATTTTGAAACCAAAAATGTAATAAACTAAAAATAAAAGATCTTATAAACCCTAATGTTTATCCATAAATTTTTAATTATTTCCACACCATAAAAGATAATTCTTTTTCAAATAACATTTTCACATAACAATATTTAGGGTTATACATACTAGAAAAAATCCTTCCAAATTAATCCCCTCATCAAAAGAGCATTAATACAATTAAACATTTCATTATCAAAAAATATACCATAACTATTAGATACTTTATATATATAATTTATAATAATTCAGTGTTTTTGATGATCCTTTAACCCTGCTTTTCCATATTCTTCTTTAATACTTCTTTCCAACTAATAAAAACATGAATCATTCCTTATGTATCAATAATGTCAAAACACGAGACAAGAAATTATCCATACCATTCCTAGGTAATTTTTAGTTTACTTAACTTCAATTGGAATGAAATTAGGTATTTCTAAACATATATCTATATGGTACTCCTGATCCAATTCTTGAACCTTCTTTATAAGAAATTGATTTTCATAATGACTATAATCCCCACATTTAAAACAATCAACTTATAAGTTAGAAAGAACTTCTTTCATTTCCTAGAGTCAACTAAACGTTTCGTTTTTCCTTGGTAGGTTATTGCTTTATGACCTCTATAACCACATATATAACATCTTCCAATACATTTATAACATTTTATAAGGTGGTTCATTCAACATCCTTAACACATATATTGATGTATATTATTACCTTTATGATCATTATTATCTGAACTACTATAGGGATTCATTTCCCTTATATATAATGCATTAGAAAAATGACCATGGTTCAAGTTGCTAATCATTACTCATGATATTTGGTTTAGAATAACCATGAGATATCTCATTGTAGCTCCCATTTCATTCAGTTTCTTATTCAAATAACCACCACATTTTCTTTCACATCCATTTTTACATTGTTGCATGATGGATCTGCGCATTTAATAAAACCATAAATGTTAGTGTGATTATATCAATAAAATAATCATATACTATATTATGTGAAAAAACACTATGATATAATTATTCATGTTAAAATATTTACGACTGTTCATATTATTCTAAGCATTGTGGTAATATATTACCTGTAACATATACTTAAATACCACCATATCCTATAAATTTACTAATACCAACCTCCAATAACAACTATAAGGCTCCAAACTTAATCATTAAATAATCGGGAGTGTTAGTCAAGAATATAATTTCTTTCATATTAACGATATTTTTGGGTTTAGATTTTTTGATAATTAGGCCATAACTATTGCATAATAAAAACCATAAGAATTAAAAGTGAACACTTTCAAAGAGAATCCATTTTTTAACGAAAGGGAATCATAATTTTCATCTATAAAACATAAGTTATTTATCATAACTCATGAAATCATAAGATTCCTTAAAAACATCATAGCAATCATAAATAATAAAGGTAACTTGAAACATCTATATCATACTTATATTATAGCTTTCACAACTAAATAGGAAGTAACCTTCATAATTACATTTAGAATACCCATCAGAGTATATTCTCTAAATCTCTTAGGAGAAAACTTATCGTTTAACTCCATATTAATAACCAATGCATTGGAGGGATATTAAGGGATCAACCACCCTCAGTTTATCATGAAATAACCTATATACATAAACAATGCCTAAGAACTGTAACATAATCATAACACAGAAAAAATCATAAATGAAAAATAACATTTCCACATTTCATTCATTGGATATAATTTAAGATATTGATATAATAAATCCCATCCCAAAAAAATATTCAGTACCAAAATACCTGAAAATGGAAAATGATATTTATTTTTCTTTTAAAAACATTACCTTTTATAGAGGAAGTCAAATACTGAATAGTGGTCACAGTGGTAGAAATATCGTTGTCGCCGTATACATTAAAAAACATTCTTTTTTCCATTTTGAACAATGATTCATATAAAAATATTACTTTTGAAAATAACATAATGAAATCAATATTTAAAGGGGTTGATTATAAAAAGTATAAAAATGGTGGTCTATAAAATCCAAATTTTCCCCAATTAAAGGAGATTGAGATGAAGTCTTTTAATGTGAGTCCAACTCATCATGTATAATATTTATATTCATGAATAATAAAATTATGTTAATTTATAATTTCTTGAGAACCTTTTTAAAGTTTATTATTTCAATTAAATCACTTATTACTAAAAAAGTTCAGGACATGAGCAAACTCGGTCCTAAAAATCTATTTATGAAAAGAAAAGTACAACGGAACACACCAAATGCAAAATACAAAATAACTTCCAAACAAGCACACATTAAAATAGTGCAACCCCAACACACCAAAAGTCTAATGACTCACGCACAACTAGACCCAAAGACCCTGAAATAATGGACATACCCAGTATCCATCAGAAAATCAAATCTGACCCAATAAAACTGTTAAGACCCCTTATAGGCACTGCAAATTAACCCGCCATATGTGAAAACATCACTCCTCCCACATAAAGCAAAAGCCCTCATACCGAGGGTGAAAAAATTCTCACTGGAACATAGCCATGTGCCGCTGCCTAGCAGCACCAAAATTCCACAGACAGCTTGTCTGGTTGGATTTCCCGCATCTCGAGTGAAGTAAGGTTTGTAGCATCCAATGTCACTACCTCCCATGAAGTCTCTGCCTCCCATCAAGTCAAAGCCGTAAAAATATTCTCACTGGATCAAGTTTGTCGCGTCACCAAAACAAGAGAAAATCAACTCGCCAGATCGCCACCGGACTGCTCGATTATCCAGGAGCCTACAAACATGGTCCCAATAATGCTGAAGATGCTCGAGGACTCTGCCAGATCTACGCCGCTAAGTCAATCTCAACACCAGCTATGCATGGGACTGTCCTCCATCGCATATCATCCCACCAAATCCCGTCATGGTGGCGACTAGCTCACCCTGCAATATTGGAAAAGCATTCGCTTGCCATCCCCACTCACAAATCATGACACCAGAATTCACCACGCATCCATGTCAGGATGCCACCGGCTCCAGCCGAGCTAGACACACCACTAACCTCCAGGGTCCCAGATCCCACCAAAAACCCAGATCAAAAAACATGATATCGTTCACCGCCCAACTCGCTGATTCATCATCGGCCTCCAAACAAAATGCCACCTTCATTATGTAGTAATGGTCATCACCCGCATGCCTTGATCATGACCAACATCCTCTCAGAGATCATGCATCATCATGAGTGTCCACCATCATCATCCGACCAGAACCAACTCATTGTCGTCGTCCCCGTGCATCACTCGCTGCGGGCCTCTATTTTGAAAACCCTCGAGGGTGAGGATATGGGTTCAATAACCAGACCCTCTTCAATGGATGGAACCACCGAGTCAGGGAGAAATCCCTCTGTAACACATGATTCCCTCGATAAATGTTTGACTTCACATGCTGAAAACATCTGAAAGTGACCAACAATTTCATCACTTAAAACACGCTCCACCAGATTACCATCCAGGGGGAAAACCGTATGAGAGAGAAGATCTCCATTGAAGATATATAAACTCTCTATTTCCCAATTAAATCACTTAATACCATTTTATAAAAATTACATAATTATTTTAGTTCATATCAGATGTTTTGTCAATATTCAGTACTCAAGTCAAAAATGATAATGGTTTGATGTCACTAGTCCATGCCGTAAAAATTCATTATTATCTAGAATAATATTCATGAAATTATTATCATTATTATACATTAATTATACTTTTAAATCAATCTGTTATGTATGGTTATGTAAAATAAACAATGTCATAATCATGCAGATGGTAAGCCGTACGTAAGCATGAGTAACATTATCCATTTTTCATTGATCGTTATTGAAAGAAGTTAAGTATTATTTTATCTTTATATAATGATAATAACATAATTAATATCATATCAATCATTTATATATATATATATATCATATAAGTTATATAATGAATAAAAACGAGTCACATCGCTTCGCGGAGGTGATAGTTCACACGTATTCATGAACGACGTTATCATTTTTATGATTATAGAAATTAAGAAAATAATTGATATATTATTATATTATAATTATTAATGTGTCATTAATATCACATATGAACATTAATTCAATTATTATAACCATTCATGAGAGATTATTATAGAAAAAAATTTGATCTGTTCGTGGAGGTGATAGTTTTGAGGTATGCATGAATGATTAATTGATATCCCATTTAATGAATGTTGAGATGGATTTAGGTTATTAAATTATCAGAATAAAATATCAGTATATTAATTAATTGGAGTTATTATTTCATCATTGATGATGAATATTTGATGGAAATGGAAGAAGAAATAAAATATAAACATTTAAATAAAAACATTACATTTCCTTCAGATGATCACCTTTCTTATCAACTTAACACCTCAAAGAAGGGTGTTATGCCTAAAATAATGATTTAAAAATATGGGGAGGGATTATAGTAAGGGTTTTGGGTAGATAGTGGCTGATCCAAAAGGTTTTGGAAGTGTGTTTAATAGAGAGGAATGAGTGCCTTTTTATAGGAGAGGGGAGGGGCACCTTTGGAATTATTAAAAGTATTAAATTAATATACATCCAATTTCGAATCATAATGGGTAAAATTTTATTTCATTATAATATATTATGAATATGTGTCTAAATATAATCATTCAATAATAATTATACACGTTTTTTATAATTTTTGATCCTTATCTTTTTTATTTTACCTTTTGAACTCTTACTATTTTATCAAATAATTTACACTTTGAGAGTTAAAATAATTAAAAAATCATACAAAATATCAATTACTGAGTCATTGATGAATTTTTTAGAGTTAAATAAACTTTTTAGTTGAATATTAGTTTTTTATAAATTTAATATCATTTAGTTATGTATTTTATAATTTAAGTTATGAATTATAACAAGTTTGACACTATTCATTACATGACTTTTTATAAAAACTAATTCTAAAAAAAAAACTATATCAAATAAATAATAAAATTTCATAATAAACCATATAATCCATTTATGTTTTCAAATAATTTGAAACAATTTTTTTTCATATTATTTTCATCATTTATTCGATTCTTTCTTTAATACATCAGTTACCGTATGATGATTGTGTCCCTATTTATTTTAATTATTTATTTCATAAAAATTATAAATAAATTACCATAATATAGGTAATATTTTTATATTTATAAGGAATATTCATAGTTGAGGATATCAATTTTTAAACCAAGTATTAAAATTGTTTTAGTAATGGGAGACATATTTATAACATATTTTCCCTTCTTTAAATTAAAAGTTAAAAATGTCATAATCACACCCAAGTGTCTTCCAAATATCATTATTTGTACCCAATTATGGTCATAGTAAATAATAACTCATAAAATAAGATTATTACAAGGTTTAAGGTAATTTTATAATTTTATAATATTAATTTTACCATTAATTACACTATTTACCATTAACTGTGGTAAATAAAATTCTAAAGTTACTATTTATGAAAAAATATTTTTATCCTATTAGACTATATTTTTCATACTAAGTAAAACAATGTATTTATGTTTTTGAAAATGTAATTCACAGAAGTTGTTAAATTAGGTTTAACACTAATCCTGTTGAGGGATCGAGAAAACAAATTATGAAGTAAAACATTCAAAGGTTCACATAGTTTTTCTATTAAATTTTAATTTGAAAAATAATCCAATGAACTGCATTTAATTAAATTATAAAAATAATAATCTAATTGTACCTTAAAACCATGTAAAAGTATGATATCTTAATATAAATAAATTATATGAATAAGTAGTTTTGAATTAAAATGTTGTTTTTTTCACTTTTCATTAAAATATATATTTTATTAAACAAATACCAAATATTCAACCAAAGAAAAATTGAATTTCCCTAATTCAAATAATAAGTCTATTTTTTTTCAAATAGAACACATAAATTTGACAAAATATATATTTAAAAAGGGTTCACCAACAGAAGGCGGTAAACATGCCTTTTTTTAAAAAAAATACTCCTTTTATTCATAAAGTTGAATTTCTTATTATAACATGTCTATGAAACATATAAGATAAAATTTAAACATAATATTTAATTTTTATTTCATTAATATAATATAAAAAGTGTTATTTGATTATTTTATAAACACAATTAATTTAACATAAATAGTTTTCATAAAAAAACTTCCTTTATATTCAATTTGTTTTTATTTTAATTTTTAATTAATTTTCATACCAATGAATCATTATATAATCATGCATAAACCCAATTTTCAGAATTTTGTTAATACCATCCATTCCCTCCATTCTAACGACTATGCGATAACTACAGCTTAAAATAGTAATATTAATAAGAATTTATATTTCAGTATAACTCAATCGTGTTTGCAATGTAAGATTTCAGAAAAACCCATTGTTGTGTGTCAATTACACTATCAAACATAATATTCTTTTCAAAGTGAAATTTCTATGTAATTAATTATTATTAATAAATATAAAAAATTATTATTTTATAATTACATGGGATATTACATCCTTCCCCAATTTTCTAAATTGCATCCTCATAATTTTAAATTTGGGCTTGGTAACTAAGGTTTCACATTTTTTAAAAATACTTCATTGAAAACCAATATAGGAAAAAAGTTTTGATAAAACATGCACTTTTGTGATGGCCCAATCAAGTCCCCAATCATGATCTTATCCGATTTAGGCCTAGCATGCATTTTATTTCTTTGCTTGGGCTTTGGCCCTCAGGAATACCCCATTAAAAGGCATTATAATGGGAGAGGTATCCACACCCCCTTATAAAGGGGTACTTTGTGCTCCTCCTCCATTGATGTGGAATAGAAATAATACACCCATAGAAGGTATAAAAATCTTCACTGTCATAATAAATGGACACTGTCTCTGATGCCATTTGTGATGGGCCATTCAATCCCATGATAATGATATTTTCTACTTTTGGCCTATCCCACATGGTTTTTCTTTCTATGGGATTTGGCCCTCCGGAATCCCCCATGAAAAGGCCTCGTGACAGGAGTTGTATCAAAACCACCTTATAATGGGGTGATTCATTCTACTAATCCTGTTTTGTGAGAATTCCATAATCCACTCCCCCTATAAGGGCCCAACGTCCTCATTGGATCATCAAATTAACACTGTCTCCGATACAATTTGTGATGGCCTAGTCCAACCCATGATCATGATATTGTCTGATTTGGCCCAAGACAACACAATTGTTCTTTTAATGGGATTTATGGCTTAGGAATCCCCCATGAAAGGCCTCATATTTGTGACTGTCTTGTCCAACCCATGATCATGACTTTTTTCCTCTTTGGGCCTAGCCCGCATAGTTTTTCTTTCCCTAGGATTTGACTCTTAGGTAACCCTAGGGAAAAGGTCTCATGATTGGAAATGTATCCACACCAACTAATAAATGGGTTCTTTTTTCTCCTCCTACTTAGATGTGGGATAACTATAATCACAAGTACATATTAGTAAGTCACCCATCCTAGTACTACTATCTCCCAAGAGAGGGAAAATAAGACAATATCATGATTGTGGGATAGAATGGTCTCTCAAAATATTTAAATAAAAAAAGCAAATCCCAAATGTCACCCAAGGTAACACATACTAGGATTATATGTAAAAAAACATGGATTTATAAGAAAATCTCACCATAATGTTTTGATGTAGAGTGATAAAAACATGGTCACGAGAAAGTTAACAATAAAAAACCACAAACTAGTGATGGGTAAAATAGTCATTGATTTCACAGTAGGAAAAGTAAAGATATTTTTTTTATTTAAGATATTTTTCATAAAGTGAGATAATTATTTTACTACATAGAATAATAACATAAGGATATATACTTACTTGAGAAGTAGAGTTTAATCCTTTTGTCAATTTTTACCATAAAATCATCTTTTTCTCCAAATAAAGAGTATTTAATGAAAAAAATTTACACCCGAAGAACTAGAATCATCTTATAGGGAATCACCTAATCCATAAAATATTAACTAAATATTATTATTTTCATTAAACATTAACCAAAACCAAAAGGGTTAGAATAATATAACATAGTCCCACAAAAATAATAAACTATTGGATGATGAAAAACTACTTTTAATCTCTAAAATTCAACCCTAATACCCAAAATCCAACATAGACCATTAAAAAAATAACTATCCTTAAAATTTCTCAAAAATATTATAACTAAGATAAAATCCCACAAATTAGAACAATTTAATCAAATAATCTTCTAAAATAAGTTCTAACATTTAACTCCAAATAACATCAACCATTTTTAATGTCTTATACCAAAAATATAGTTCCCATAATCACTTATTCTCCAATATAGCTTAATCATTTCCATAAATTACCCTAATTTTCATAAGTACAAAATAAATATATAGATTCTTCCAAAATTAAATTCAACCATTACTCCTAAAATAAAATACCATAGTATTCTATTTTCCTTTGGCATGTAGGGTTCCAAAAATAGTGAACTTCTTTAAAAATAACATTTATCACTTAATCCCCAAATCATCTTCCTATACCAAGGATATCAATTTGATAAATCATAAGTTCCAAAAATAAACTTATTCTTTTTCCATAAACATGATTAACTAAAAATAAAATTACATACTAGCCAAGGACTTACCGTAGGCCAGTGGTAGGTGATAAATCCTTCTCATACTTCAGTTGTATGTTCGATTTCTACAGCCTTGTTTGATGTGATGGGTTTTTACCCTTCTGATGAGTTATAATTTTCCTAAAATTATATAATTTTATAACATTCTCAAAATGAGATAAAATTCTCAAAAACAACCATAACATTTTTTATGCTCAAATTTTATCTCATACCTTTCATTTGGAAATCCAAAATGTAATAACCTCAAAATAAAAGAACATATAAAACCTAATGGTTATTAATACCCTTGTAATTATGTCCACATACTAAATGATAATTCTTCTTCAAAAAAAATTTACTATAACAAACATCAGGGTTACACATACTAGAAAAATGTATTCCAATGTAATCCCATCATAAATAGAGTATTAATACTTTTTAGCATTTCATCATCCTAAAATATACTGTAACTCTTGAATAATTTATATGTATACAATTTAATCATTAATAGTTCATCATGATCCATTGACCATGATTTTCTATATTATACCTTATCACTTCTTTACTACAAAAAAAACATGAACCATATCCTAATATTCAATAATGTAAAAATATGAGACACGAAATAATACATACCTCTCATAGGTCATTTTCACTTTCCCCATCTTCAAATGTAATGACATTAGGTATTGCTAAATATATATTTGTACAGTCCTTCTAATCACATTCATGAACCTTCTTTGTAGGAAATTGATTTTTAGAATGACCATACTCCCCAAATTTAAATCATTCTATTGATAACTCAGAAATAACATCTTTCCCTTTCCTAGAGTAAACTATATGCTTCTTTTTTTTCTTGGTAGTTTATTACTCTATGAAATTCATTACCACATCTATTACATCCTCTAGTACCATTAAAACATTTTCTAAGTTGTTTCTTTGCACATCCTTGACACATATGATGATGAATATGCTAACATTTATAATCATTATTACCTAAACTACCATATGAATCCGTTTCTCTCATACATGATTCATTAGCAAAATCACCAATGTTTAAGTGGTTAATCGTTAATCTCGATATTTGGTTTATAGTAACCAAAACAGTTCTCTTTGTAGATACCATTTCATTCAGTTTCTTATTCATAGAACCACCTAATTTTCTTTCACATACATTTTTACTTTGGTTCCTACTAGATCCGAACATTTACAAAAAATAATGGTTAGTGTGAGTATATTAATAAAATCATCATATACAATCTTATGAGGAAGAAAAACCGAGATATACTTATTTAGGTTATATCAAACTCATTCAATTTATCTAAAATAACTATGAATCCTTCCATTATTCCAACCATTGTGGTTATATATAACTTGTAACTTAATATTAAATATCACCATATCCTCTAAGGTTTTCAAAACTGACCTACGATGCAATCAATAAGGCCCCAGTCTTAATCATTACATAATATTGAGTTTTAGTCAAGAATTTAATTTCTTTTACATTGAGTATCTTTTCAAGTTTATATTTTTAGATAATTAGGTCAAAAATATTACATAAAAAACAATAATAAAGCAATGTAAACACCTCCCAATAGTATCCATTTTTTCACCAAATGAAAACTTTTTAAAATAAAACATGATTTCTTTTAGAGAAATATACTAAATTATTTCCTCATGACATATTCGTTGTCATTATCAATCATAAGACCTGTGAAAACTAATTTAAAACATGGGATGGGAAAAAAAATATCAGGACAAGATATAAATAAGGAATGAAACTATTAGTCCATGAATATTTTCAACATAAGAAAACATTTTCATAAAATCATACTTTTCACCCATAAACCATAAGTTCATTAACATTCCTCATGAAATCAGAAGATTTCTAAAAAACTTCTTAGCAATAAAAAAAATAATGCTAAATTTTAGCATCTATATATTACTTACATTGTAGCTTTCATAATTACATTAGGAGTGACCATCATGGTTACATTTGGAATAACCATCACAGAATATTCCATAAATATCTTAGGGGAAACCTTTTAGTTTAACTCGGTGTCATTACCCAATGCATTAGAGAGCTATTACGGGCTCACCCGCCCTTGGTTTATTATGAAACAACACATATACATTAACAATGTCCAAGAACATTAACATAATCATAACACATAAAACATGCATAAAGGGAAAATAACATTTCCACATTAAAATCATAAGATATAATTTAAATATATTAATTTATTCAATCCATTATCAAAAGAATTTAAAAAAATACCTTAAAAGGAAAAATGGTATCTATTTTTCTTTTTAAAACATTGTGGTTGTAGAGGATGCCAAATATCAAATATGGGTCATAGCAGTAGAAATGTTGTTGTATCCGTATACATTAAAAAAACATTCCTTTATTCATTTAGTAAAAGGATTCATACAAAATTATTCATTGTGAAAACCATTGAATTAATGTAAAACATAAAGGGGTTGATTATACACTGTATAAAAGAAGGTGGTGTATAACATCAAAATATGTCTAAATAAAAAGATATTGAGATAAAGTCCTTTACCGTGTGTCCGACTCGTTACACAAAATATTTATATTCATGAATAATAAACATAAGCTAATTTATTCTTGATTAATAATCCTTTTCAAGACTATTATTTCTTTTATATCACTTATTATCATGTTATAAAAATTAAAAAATTATAAAAGTTCATATCAGACGTTCTATCAATATTCGGTACTTGAGTTGAAAATGAACATGGTTTGATGTCACTAGTCCATTTGGTCATAATTCCTCCATCTTCATAATAATATTCATGTAATTATTATCATTTTTATACATAAATTATAATTTTAAATCAATTTATTATGTATGGTTATAAAAAATGAAAAACATTATAATCTTGGAGATGGTAAGCTGCACGTTTGCATGAATAACATATTCCATTTTTCATTGATAAATTTGGAAATAATTTATGTATTATTTAATATTTATATAATGATAATAACATAATTAATATCATATTAATCATTTAAATATTCTTATATATATCAGATAAGTTATATAATGAATAAAAACAAGTCACATTGCTTCGTGGAGGTGATAGTTCACACGTACTCACGAATGCCATTATCATTTCTATGCACATAGAAAGTAAGAATGTAATTTTTATATTATTATTCTATAATGATTAATATGTACTTAATATCCCATATTAAAATTAATTCCATTATTATAACCATCATCAAATATAGTTATAGAAAACAAATTTGAACTGTTCGTGGAGGTGATAGTTCACACGTACTCAAAAATGATTAATTCCTTTACCATTTATTGGAATTGGAGATGGATTTAGGTGATGATATTAACATCATAAAATATCAGTGTATTGAGGATACATGATTTATAATTTCACTAGGTATTTATTATATTTTAATGAAATGTAAGAAAAAATAAAATAAAAATACTGAAGTAAAAAATATCACCTTTCCTTCCGATGATCACATTTCTAAACCCCTTAACACCTCTAGGATGGGTCTTCTGCCTAAAATAAGGACCAAAGAATATGGGGAGGGATTATAAGAAGTGTTTATTGAGATCTTGGAAAAACAAAATGTTAATGGAAGTGTGAGTAATAGAGCAGAGGGATTTTCTTTTTATAAGAGAGGGGAGGGGCACCCTTGGAATTATAAATAGTATTAAATAAATACAAATTCAATTTAGATTACAAATTGGTAAAAGATGATTTATCTGAATGATAATATTATTAGGGGTCAAAATATAATCATCCAATGAGAATAAAACATGTTTTGAATAATTTGTAATCCTTATATTTTTGTTTTAACATTTTAAATTCTTACCATGTTATCAAGTAATTTACACTTTGAGATTTAAAATAATTAGGAAATCTTGCCAAATGACCATTGAATAATTAAATAATGATATTTTTAGAATTATATAATTTTTTTTGTAAAATATTGTATTTTCATAAATTTTATATCATTTAATTTAGTATTTTATAAGTTAAGTTACGAATTATGTCAATTTTGACACTATTCATTACATGATTTTTTTTTTAAATATAAAAACGTGATTCCTTCAAAAAAAAAATAACTCAATCCTAATATGTCAAATCGATATAGAAAATTCATGGATGACATCAAATATTTCAACTTATATTTATTTTAATATTATTAATATCACTTATTTGATTATTTGTTTAATAAATCCGTTATGACATCAGCATTGTGTAACTATTTGATTTAATTATTTATTTCGTAAAAATAATAAAAAAAATTCCATGATGTAGGTAATATTTTTATATTTAAAAGGACTATTAATAGTATAATATATCACTTATATTACTTGATATTAAATTTCTTTTATTAGGGAGAAACATATGTATGACATATTTGTCTTTAAATTAAATTTTATAAACGTCATAATCACACCGAAGTGGCTTTCAATGTTCACAATTTTAGACCAAGGTTGGTAATGGTTGATAATAACTCATTAAATAATATTAAGACTAGTTTAAGGGTAATTTTATAATATTATTATATTAATTTTACCTATAATTACCCTATTTACCTTTATCCGTGGTAAATAAAATACTAAATTTTCTATTCACTAAAAATTATTTTGATCTTATTTGATTTTTTTTGATACTGAGTATACCCTTATATGTATGAAAATTAAATTTTAGAAGTTTTTAATTTTGGTTTAACACTAATCCCATTGACGGGTCATGAAAAGTGGTTTGTAAGTAAAATGATATAAAGTTCACTTAGTTTTTCTATTTAATTCTAATTTGAAGAATAATGCAATGAAATAAATTGGATTAAATGATATAAAATTCAATGAATTATTTCATAAAAACATTTAAATGGATAATATAAAAATTTAAATAAATTAGATTAAAATGCAATATTTTCCACTATTCATTAAAATATGTATTTTTTAGAAAAATAACAAAAATTCAAACCAAGTAATTTTTGATGTCCCAATTGCAAATAAGAAGTTTATATTGTCAAATAGAACATATAAATGTAAAAAAATATATTTAAAAAGAATTATCCATCAAAAGGTGGTACAAATTCCTTTTTTGAAAAATACTCTTTTATTAATAAAATTGATTTTATTCTCATATCATGTCTAGAGAACATATAAGATAAATTTTAAACATCATATTTAGTTTATATTTCATTAATATAATACATCATGAGTGATTTTATTAGTTTATATACATAATTATTTTCACATAAATAGTTTTTTCATAAAAACACATCCTTTATATTCAATTGGGTTTTATTTTCATTTCAAAATAATTTTATAACCAATGAATCATTATATAAACATATGTAAACCCTATTTTCAAAATTTAGTTAATATCATTAAATCCTTCCATTATAACTGATATGCGATAACTATAACTTATAATAATAATATTAATAATATATTATTTTTCAATATAACTCAATCTTGTGTGCAATGTTAGATTTTAGAGAAACCCATTATTGCGTGTTTAGTATGCTATCAAACATATCATACTTTTCGAGTGAAATTACTATCTAAATCATAATTATTAATAAATAAGAAAAATAATTATTCTATAATTACCTTAGATGTTACATCCTTCCGTCTTTTTTGAAATTACTTCCTCAAAATTTTAAATTTGGTCTTGGTAACTAAGGTTTCACATGTCTAACTTAATTCATTGAAATAACACATTAAAAAAAGGAGTCAATAAAACATCCAATTTAAAAGAAATAAAGTGAAGTATAAAGGTCACCCAAGATAACACATACTATAACTCCATATAGGAAAACATAAATATAGAAAAAAAACTGACCATCATGTTATGATGGAGAGTGAAAGAAAACATGACCAGGAAAAAGTTAACAATCAGAAGAACACAAAATTGTGATGGGTTAACTTGTATTTAATTTCATCATAGAAAAAGTAATTTTTTTTATTTAACATCCATTTCATAAAGTTAATAAATTCATTAACTACTTATAATAATAAAATAAGGAACTATACATACCTGAGAAGTTGAGTTTCATAATTTTGTCAATTTCTACCATAAACTCACCTTTTTCTCCAAATGAGGAGTATTTAAGATGAATTTTTCATGCATGAAGAACTGGAATAAAATTATATAGAATCACATAATCCATATAATATTAACTAAATATTTTTTTGATCTAGAAAAATTAACTAAAACCAATACGGTTAGGATAAGATAAAAAAATTATCCAAAAATAATAAACCATTGGATGTCGAAAACTACTTTTAATCTCCCAAATTTGACTGTAATAACCAATGTCCAATATAGAACATTCAATAATGAACTATAGTTAAAATTCCTCAAAAATATTATAACAAAGATTAAATCCCCAAAACCAAACGTATTTAATCAAATAATCTACCAAGATATGTTCTAACATTTAACTATAAATATAATTCACCACTCTTAATGTCTTATACCAAAAATGTAATTTCCAAAGTCATATACTCTCCAAGATAGGTTAATCATTTATGTAAATAAACAAAATTTCTATAATTCCATAATAAAAACATAGATTCTTTAAAAATAAAATTCATCCATTACCCCATTAATAATATCCCACAGTATTCTATTTTCCTTAGGCATATAGGGTTCCCAAAATAGTGAAAGTATTCCAAAAATAACATTTATCAATTAATCCCCAAATCATTTTACTCGACCAAGGATATCCATTTGATGAAACATAAGTTACCAAAATCAACTTATTATTATTCCAAAAACACATTTAACAAAAAATAAAATGACATACTAAACATGGAATTCCCATAGGCCAATGGGAGGAGATAAAGCCTTATCTCACTTCACTTATGGGTTCGATTTCCCAATCCTTGTTCGATACGATGGGATGTCACCCTTCATGTGGGGTTTCCTTTTACTAAAATTTTATAATTTTACAACATTCCCAAAATGAGATGAAATCCTAAAAAATAACCACAAAAAGTTGTATGGTTAGTGTTTTTCTCATAAATTTCATTTTGAAGCCTAAAATCTAATAAACTCAAAATCAAAGATCATATAAACCCTAAGGGTTATCCATACCTTTGTAATTAGTTCCACAAAAGAAAAGATAATTCTTATTCAAATAAAGTTTTCACATAACAAACATCAGTGTTACACATACTAGAAAAAATTCTTCCAAAGTAATGCCATCATCAAAAGTGCTTTAATACTTTTAATCATTTCATCATCCTACAGTCTACCGTAACTCTTGAATCCATTATATATAAGAATTTTAAATCATTCATATTTCATTGTGATCTATTAAACACAATTTTCAATATTATTAGTTAATATTTATTTACTAAAAACATAAACATGAATCAAGTCCTAAGATTAAATAATATTAATACACAAGATAAGAAATAATCCATACCCTTCATAGGTAATTTTTATTTTCCTTATCTTCATTTAGAATGGAATTAGATATTTATAAATATATATTTGTATAGTCCTCCTGGACCCATTCTCAAACCTTCTTCCTAGAACATTGATTTTCATAATGATCATACTCCACACATTTAAAACATTCAATTAATAACTCGAAAGGGACTTCTTTCCCTTTACTAGGGCCACCTGAAAGCTTTTTTTTTCCTTAGAAGGTTATTTATTTATGAACTTCATTACCACATCTGTAACATCTTACCATTATATTAAAGCATTTTACTATGTGTTTCTCTCCACATCCTCAAAAAATATTTCGATGAATATTCTTTCCTTTATGATCATTATTACTTAAACTACCATAGGGATTCGTTTTTCTCATATATGATGCACCAGAGGAATCAAGAAGGTTCAAGTGGTTAATAATTACTCCGGATAGTTGGTTTAGAATACAGAAGAGTTCTCATTATATCTCCAATTTCATTTAGATGCATATTTAGAGAACCACCACATTTTCTTTCACATCCATTATTACTTTGGTGCCTGCTAGATTCGACAATTTTCTAAAACCACAAAGGTTAGTGTGTGTATATCAATAAAATCATCATATACTATCTTATGAGGAAAAACACTAAGATATACTTACTAATGTTATCTCAGACTCATTCAATTTATCTAAAATAACTACGACTCTTTCTATTATGCTAACCATTGTGGTTATATATAACTTGTAACTTTTGCTTAAATATCACCCTAACCTCTAAAGTTATCTAAACTGACATCTGATCCCAAATAAAAGTCTAAAGCCATAATATTTACATAATCTTGAGTTTAATAAATAATTTATTTTCTTTCACATTGGGGATCATTTCTGGTTTATATTTTTATAGAATTAGTTAGTAACTATTACATAACAAAAACCATAATAAAGCTAATTGCTCACTTCCAATTAGTATCCATTTTTTCACTAATGATAAACCTTTTAAAATAAAACATGATTTATTTTAGATAAAAATCCTTAGATATTTCATCATGACAACTTTTTTGTACTTACCAATCTTATGACCTATGAAAAAAATTTAAACTCACGTACCGGATATAAATAAGGAAAAACATGATTTATTTTCTTTCATCATGACAAATTTTTTTGGATGATAATAAAAATCTTAGTACATGATATAAATAAGGAATGAAACTGCTAGTCCATGACTATTTTAAACTTGTGATAATATTTTCAGAAAAGAATAATTATCATCCATGAAACATAATTTCTTTTACATAACTCATAAAATCATATGATTCTTGAATTTTTTTATCAATAATAAATACTAAAGGAAACCTATGGAATTCATATCATACATACATTATAGCTTTCACAACTATATAGGGCATAACCTTCATTGTTACGTTTGGAATACCCATCATAGTATATTACCTAAATATCTTAGGATTAACCTTATAATTTAACTCATTCTCATTAACCAATTCATTGTAGTGCAATTATGGGCTCACCCGCCCACAATTTATCACGAAACCACCTTTATATATAAATAATTCCCAAGAACCATAACATAATCATAACATATAAAACAATCATAAATTAAAAATCAAAAATCCAAATTGCAATAACATGATATCATTTCAAGATAATGATATAATAAATCTACTATACAAACCATTTTCAATACAAAAATACCTGAGAAAGGAAAATGGTATTTATTTTTCTTTTGAAAACATTACACCTTGTAGAGGAAATCAAATAATAAATAATAGTCACGACTGTAGAAATGTCAGGGCATCCTTGTATGATAAAAAAAAATCATTTTTTAATTTAGTAAAACTCTTCATATATCAAGATTCATTTTGAAAACTTTTGAACAAAATTATAATTTAAAGGGGTTTATTATACACCGTATAAAATAAGGTGGTGTATAACATAAAAATATGCCTCAATAAAAGAAGATTGAGACGAAGTCCCTTACCCTGACTCTGACTCATCATGTATAATATGTAAATTATTGATTAATAGATGGTTGTTAAATTATAATTTATTCATAAAAATTACCAAGTTTATTATTTTTTTGTATAACTTATTATCATTTTATAAAAATTATATATTTATTTATGTTCTTAACAGATGTTTTTTTGATATTCTGTACTTTAGTCAAATATGAACATGGTTTATTGTCACTAGTCCATGTGGTCATAATTACTTTATCACATGAATAATAGACATTGATATTATTATAATTTTTATAAAAAAAATTTATTTTTAAATCTATCCATTTATTATGGTTATGAAAAATGAACAATGTTATAATCATGGAAATGATAAGCCGTATATACGCATAAGTAATGTTTTCCATTTTTCATTGATTGTTATGGAAATAAGGTAAGTATTATTTTATATTTAAAAAATTATTATAACATCATTAATATCATATTAATTATTTATATGTAATTATATATATCAAACAAGTGATATAATGAATAAAAACAAGTCACATTGCTTTGTGGAGGCGATAGTTCACACATACACACGAGCGACATTATCATTGTTTGCGCATGGAAAATAAAAATGTAATTGATATATAATTATTTTATAATGATTAATATGTAATTAATATCACATATGAACATTAATTAAATTATTATAATTAGTTATGAGAGACAGTTATGGAAAATTAATTAGATCACTTCGTGGAGGTGATAGTTCGCACGTACACAGAAATGATTAATTCCTTTCCCATTTAATGAATGCAGAGATGGATTTAGGAGATGATATTTGTAACACACCAACCCCAGTTTCTCAAGATCTAGTGAATTATTTTAATACATTGATATGATTACAAATAATCTTTTCATGAAAGACCGATCAGTTTAGTAGCCTTGGAAGTATTAGATTCATTCATAAGTTTTTTATTACATTATGAAATCAAAGCATCAAAAACATTATGTACCCTTTCTAAACAAACTTATATCCTTATCCTATCCTTACATTCCAAACATAAAATACTTCTTCACATCCAAGAAAAAATAAAACATAGAATGGGGTGAGCTCAGATGCTCAGTAAGGATAACAATATAGCTGAAACTTTCATAAATAAGCATAAACATTTAAAAAAATTTATAAAACTAAAACAAAATCATTTTCAACATAAACTTAATCATAATATGGAAATTATAAATCAAAATAATTCCATTTAATCACTCACATGGATATTATACTATTCGAATAATCACATGTAATATCAATAGACACTTTTATAATGATGGAATGCATAATGCTGGACTTCATAACCATATAGTCAAGGCCTTGTGCTAAGACTATAAATAACATTTGGTCAAGGCCTTATGCCAAGACACTATTTTGTCTCATGAGACCTACCAATGCATCAAGGAGCTATAGCAGGCTCCACCCGTAACTTACTAAGTCAATGCATTCCTCATATAAAAAGTTTAAACATAACATAAACATTCATATTAAAACTAACATACGAAATGTCAATAATTTATCCATAAACCATGAATGGTATAAAAATAACACATCCATAGTAAAACATACCTCATTAAATACAATATGTAATATTTTATTATAATAAATCAACCTCAATCAAGAATAATGAAGGATATTGACATAGATTAAGTTAATCATCAAAACTACTTAAGAGACATATCCCCCTTTTTCTTTAAAACATTTAAAAGTCTCACTATTTTTCAAGAAGATGTTTAAAATAGATTTTTTAATAAAAGTTTCCCATAACACTTTGAAAAATTTTACAGGAATTTTAATTTTAAAACACTAATTTCCATATAAATAAAACCATAAAACCATTTTTAAAACATGGACATTAATGATAATGATTTAGAAGAATAAAATTTTAAAACATTTAAAATTATATTTTAGTTAGAGTTCCTAACCAAATGAGAGACGCTTGAATAAAGATAATTGAGGTAATCAAATCTTTATAACACCATGAGAATAAAGGTATTCATGATATACTATGTCAAAGTACAGTATATACACCAAAAAAAGTAAATTGGTGCATAACAACAAAGAATTCTCAATGGAATGTAAGATGGGATGAATTACTTTATAAAGCCCACATACTTAGGTTAAGGATAAATCAATGAAATAAATATGTGTGACAAATATTAATACACTCAATATTATTGGGTATTCAGTATAAATCAATCATAGTATATTCATACATATTCTTGTAAAAACAACACCAATGACTTGGATGTTTAACTCAATGAATAGAAATTGAGTTAAAATTAATCTTATCAAGTTTATATCGATGACTTGAGAATTTATCAATGGAGTGATTATGTGTATCTAAAGTATATCCATGCAAACGGGAGTGGAAATTACTGGATAGGAAAATAAATAGTGATTTCACATATAATCTTAAGGTAAAGTAATCCATGAAGTTTGCATAAAACCGAATGATTGGAAATTGAAATTTGAAATTCCCTTATCTATTTGGTAAATTACAGAACATACACCCCATGAAATAAGGATCATCCAATAATGATGTAAATACCCATAAATTAATGTATATTACACAAACAATACAATCATGGGTAGTACATGCACCACACAAAAGGTAGCAGTGGCAAATATAACATGAATCTCACAAGGAAAAAGTGAGATGAAAACCCCTTAACTTGTATTTTTACTTGGTCGAGGGTACGTTAACCTTAAGTATAATAGTTAAATCATTGTTATTAAATTATAAAAGAACTATATGCATAAATATGATATAATATATTATCCTCTAATATTTTATTGTTAATAATATTTTCGTAGTATCATCATTTCGGGTGTTAACTAATTAATTTTCCTTTATATGATTTGTTATGTAAGACATGTTTTTTATGGATAGGATGTATTTTATTCATATACAGAATGATATTATGTTCATAAAAATTATTTTTAATCATAAAATGAAAATTATTTATTAATGATTATGATGGGGAATGAATCTCATCGCGTTCGTGGAGACGGTAATCCGTTTGTACGCATGAGAAACAATATCATTATTTTTATATTAAAATCGTATATAATTGGATGTTATATCATATATAAAAAATCATTATAATGTTATATTTATTATTTACATCATTTATACTGATTATTATACCCATCCAAATTATGAAGTGTTTGAATAACAAACTTCACCATGATGTGGAGACGGTAATCCGTACGTACACACGTATGATGACTTTGTCATTAATAGGATGAATAGAATAATGAATATGGTTGCACCATTTTTATAATGAAATCAAATTATATATAAGATACTGTCGTTATTATTTTATAATGGAAACAACAAATAAAGAGGATGTGGAAGAAGAAAACAATTTGAAAGAGGTGATGAAATATTTACCTCTTCTTGGGGTTCTTTCTTTTGATTTGATCAAAAGAGCTTCTTAGGATGGATTGAGGACTAAAGTAAGGCCTATAAGATGAAGTTAGGACAGTTGGGAGGATATTTTGGTAGGTTTTGGATGAAACAATGGCTTTGAATGTGTGAATTTGAGATAAGGGGAAGTACCCTTTTATAATAGGGGTGTGGGGCACCTTAGGAAAAGATTGTAATATTATTTTATAATAAAGTCAATTTCGTTTTCTAATGGATCCAAAATGAATTATTTAAAGGCTAAGGTGGGTATGGGTCAAAAAAATCTCAACCAATAGGGTTTAGATAGGATTGGGGCACTATATTAACCTTATTTTTTAGATTTAACTCTTAGTTAAATATTTTGACATTTACCATGTCTCTGTGTATTTTTAAATTATATGGTTAATAAACGTTCTATAAAATTCCAAGAGAACCCAAAGTGGTTCTTTAATGATACAAATATCATTATATAAGTCTTTTGGCCAAATCTTAGATTTTTATGATTATTATATCAACCAATAATATTGTATTTGTTTTAAAAACTTATTTATGTCAATTTTGACATTATTTAATAATTGATTTTTGATAAATTCCTAAAAACTATATTAATTAGAAATAAATACATTTAATCTTCTATAACATGTCATATTAACCTATAAAATTATTCAAATTTATTAAATATCTCAAAGTACAATTATTTGGATATTTATAATATCAATTATTTTAATATTTCATTATTAAGGTAATTACTGCGTCATCATTGTGTCATAAATAAATTATATTATTTAATGTATAAAAATTATAAATAAAATATAATTATATAGGAAATAGTTTTAGATTTCTAATTAATAATTATAGTCTAATTTATCTTATTTATAACCCTATATTAAAAATGGTTTAGATATTAAACTTTGATTTTAATCCTTTTAACTCTTCTTTAAATAAAATAATAATATATGTCCTAATCTAATCCAAGTGGATCTAAAGAATTATATTTTATTCCTAAGGTTGTTTTGGGTCGAATTACACTTATCCAATAGAATTAGGACATGTGTTGGGGTAATTATGATATCATTTTTACTCTTAATTACCCTATTTGCTTTTAACCGTGGTAAATAAAAGTAAAAAGTTACTATTCACCAAAAAAAAATTTCATCTTATTGAACCATATTTTTCTTACTGATATCAAGAGTGTATCTTGGATTTTTGAAATTCCACTCACAGAAGAAGTAAAATTATGTTTTATGTGAATTTGAAAATGCTCCTAGGAGGTGGGTAAAAGATGGTAAAAAGTTCAAATTTTTTTATACATCTCATTTTATTATAAAATAATTCAAATGAATTAAATTGAACTTATATAGGTATTATATATCTATTTTTACTTAAAATAAATTTAAATAAAAAATTATTTAAATAAAAAGTCAGTTTTAAACTATAACGCAATGTTTTTCACTGTTCATCAAAGATTGAATGTTTTCTAAAAAATACCAAAAAATTTCCCTAAGCTAATTTTGATATTCCGAGTTCAAAAATGAATTATATTTTATAAAATTAAAAATATAGAAGTTGAATTAATTAATTTAAAATTATTTAACATTGTCAAAACTGAAAAGCGGGTTTTAAAAAGTAAAAACTATCAAAAGATTGACATGTGTTTATGTCAAATTTAAATGTGAAATTACTTATAATCACCTACATTATATTAAATGATAAAAATATAATCTTATTATACTTAAAAACCATTCAAATTCATAATTTTACACTGTAAAGTATTTTTATTAAAGAAGTTGTTTTCAATTAAAATTTAGTATTTTTCAATATTCATAAAAAAATAAAAGTTATTAGAAATGTAAAAAAAAATACAAAATAAATTTTTATGTCCCGATTATAAATAAGAATTTAGTTTTAATAAATTTAATATATAAAATTGTCAAATATTGGTTTTAAAAAGGGTTTTCCATTAAATGTGGTAAAATTGTATTTTTTTAAAATACTTTTTTTATCTGAAAAAATGAATTTGTTCTTATATTATATCTAAGAAACACATAACATGGATTCTAAACTTATATGGAGTATATAAAATTCAAAATTCAGTTAATAATATTCATAACCAATTTTGAATGGCTAGTTTGGTAAGTTGTGGTGTACTAGAACTCAGTGTTGCATGTAACACAAGCTATTAAATTACTTTAAAGAAAATAACTTACTATGAAATATTGGGGTGTTACATTCTTCCTCCCTTTTTGAAGTTGTGTCCTCGCAATTTTAAAATTTTGCTTGGGAACATCATTTAATGTCTCACATTGGAAAAAGAGTTAATAAAACTATCACTTTAAAAGAAAGAAAGAGAAGTAAAAAGCTCACCCGAGATAACCCATACTAGGATTCCATGTAAAAAAACAAGGATATAGAGGATAAAATAAGTGTCAGGTTCTGATGGAGAGTGATAGAAAACATGACAGGAGAAAGTTAACAATAAGAAAACCACAATCTTTTGATGGTATAAATGGTCATTCGTTTCTTAGTAGGAATAGTAAACAGACAACATTTTTTTGTTTTAAGTTCCATTTCATATGGATGAAGAATTTATTTATGAGATTGATTAATAACTTAAAGAGATATACTTACTTTTTAAGTATAGTTTTATCCTTTTATAAATTTATACCACTAACTCATCTCATTTTCCAAACGATGAGAATTCAAGATGACTTTGTTACACCTGAAGTGCTAGAATCAACTTCTATAGAATCATGTGATCCATAAAGGATAAAATATATATTTCCCTTGTCTTTAGATATTAACCAAAACCAAAGTGGTTAGTACAAGATCAGATGATCCCCAAAAATGATAATCCATTATAGAAAGAAATACAAATCATAATTTCTAAAATTAAACCAACAATACCCAAAGTTCAATAAATAACATTCAAAAAACAATTGTCCATAAAACATTTCAATATAATCAAAACTAATATTGAAACCCAAAACTCAGAAGAATTTTCTTACGTAGTCTTCCATGTTAAATTGTATCTCCAAATAACATCGGCTACTCTTAAAGTCACATACTTAAAATTAATTAACCTAATAACATATTATCTATGATAGGTTAATCATTTCCATAAATAACCCAAAACACTATAAATCCATAATAAAAACATAGATAAAAATATACCATTACTCCAAAAAAAAATCCCATAGTATTCTATTTTCCTTAGGCATATAGTGTTAACAAAAGAGAGAATATCTTCCAAAATAACATTTATCACTTAATCATCAAATCATTTTCCAATACTAAGGATAAATCATAAGTTACTGAATTCAACATATTCTTGATATATAAAATTATTTAACTAAAAAAGAATTAGTCATACTTACCAAGGACTTCATGTAGTCTAGTGGTAGATGATAAATCCCAGACGCACTTTGGTTGTGGGTTCGATTCCCATAGCTTTGTCTGACGTGACATGTTGTCACTTGGTCTACATATTGTCGTTTTTCAAAAACTATATTTTATAACATTCCCCAAATGAGATATATTCCTCAAAATAATCATAATATAATTTAACCACCAATGTTATCTCATACCTCACATTTTCATCCCAAAAATTAATAACCAGTAATTTCCTCAAATTAAAGAGTCATATAAACCCAAATGGTTATTTATAAATATATCCACAAAAGAAAATATAATTATTCCTTGAATAGAATTTTCACATAACAAACAGCAGGGTTACACAAACAAGAGAAAAGTCTTCCAAAGCAATTTCATCAATAAAGAGCACTAATACATTTACACATTTTTCCATCCATTTATTTCTACATAGGATCTTCCTTGACCAAGACAGTATCCTATAGAATATGGAATTGACTTGGGCGATGCCATGATCCATTACATTTACGACAAATGACTGCAATTAGATTCTTATGATCATTTTTATTTTCTTCCATATTACTCTTCATTTTTTCTCGACAATTATTTACTTTATGCCCTTCTTTCCCACAGATAAAGCATTTATTTATTCCATTGAGACACTTTCCTGGGTGTCTCCTTACACATTTTTGGCATGAAGGAAACTGATCTTTCTTCTCTCCATAGCCTCCACTGCTGGAACTCTTATCATTCACCACATTTCTCTTCTTTGTTGAGTTCAGGAGTTGGTTAATATATGTGTTGTTGATCATATTTTTTGTAAAACTGATTCAGAATGAAGAAAATATCTTTTACACCTATCAAAATTACATTTCATTTCTCATTTCCACCACTGTTTCCACCTTGTACATCATGTTCAATGTTACCATGACTTCCTTGGAATCCAGCCATTAACTAAAACAAGAAAGCATTGTGTGAGTAAGAATAGTAATAAAATTATTTAAAAAATATCATCACACCTTATTTTCAATCTAAAACACCCTAGGATTATCCAAGTTTATTTATTCTAATAATCTATTAAAATCCTTCAAATCAGTTTGTAATAAAAATTTGAATTATCCTAAGCGTATCCCCCGAGAGTGTCGTAACCAATAGTACAGCAAGGCCAGTTTTCATGCACCAAGATACCCCAGGTCAAGCCTGAAACACCTTGTCAGAGTTTTCACTCCTAGGTACATCGATTCCAGAGATGCCTCAACCTACTCGTATCTAGATAGGGATGTACTTCTTGGAAAATGAACAAAATATCTACATTACCAAGATTCTAGGAAGTTTTTCTATACTATTCCTCAAAGTATATATTAGGGTAATGTGCTCTAATCAGAGTTACTCTAAATCTAGTTTCAAAGGATTCTACTAAACTTCCTATGATACCAACTGTAACGCCCCGACCCAAGTTACCTAGGAGATTGTGCATTATTTTAATACATTTGCATGATTACAAGGAATCATGTCCCGAAAGACCAATTGGTTTAGTATCCCTGGAACTACTAGATACATTCAAAAGTTTTTCATTACATTATGAAATAAATGCATAAACAACATTATGTACTCTTTTTAAACACACTTATATCCTTCGCCTATCCCTGCAGGTCAACCATAAAATACTTCTTCACATCCTGGGAAAAATAAAACATAGAAATGGGTGAGCTCAAATGCTCAATAAGGATAACAATATTGTGGAAACTTTCACAAATATGCATAAACATTTAAGTCAATGTATAAATCTAAAACAAAAGCCTTTTCAACATAAAGTTAATTCTAATATGGAAAATATAAATCAAAATAGTTCCATTTACTTACTCACATGGATAATCTACTAGTCGAATAATCACATGAAATATCAATAGACACTTTCGTAATGATGGAATGCAAAATTCCAGACTTCATAATTACACAGTCAAGGCATTGTGCCAAGACTAAAAATCAGATTTTGTGAAGTCCTTGTGCTAGTACACTAGTTTGTCTAATGAGAACTACCGATGAATCAAGGATCTATTGTGGGCTCCACCCGTCACTTACTAAGTCAATGCATTCCTCATATGAAAATGTTTAAAAATAACATAAAAATTCATATTAAAACTACCATACAAAATTTCAATACTTTATCCATAAACCATGAATGATATAAAAACAGCACATCCCCAGTCAAAAAATACTCATTCAATACAGTATGAAAGATTTTATTATCATAAATCAACCTCCATTAAGAATAATGAAGGATATTGACATATATGAAGTTAATAATCAATAATATTTGAGAGAAATATCCCCCTTTTTCTTTAAATCATTTTAAAGTTTCACTATTTATCAAGAAGTTATTTAAAACAGATTTTGGAATAAAAGTGTCCCATACCACTTTAAAACTTTTAAAAGGAATTTTAATTTTAAAACATTAATGTTCGTATAAATAAAACCTTATTTTTTTAAAACATAGACATTAATGAGAATGATTTAGAAGAATAAAATTTTAAAACCTTTAAAATGATATTTTAGTTAGAGTTCCTATCCAAATGAGAGATTATTGAATGCAAATAATTAAGGTAATAAAAACTTTATAATATAATGAGAATAAAGTGATTCATGATATACTATGTCAAAGTACAGTATATACATCAAATAAAAGTGGATTGGCGCATAACAACAAAGAAGTCTCAATGGAATATAAGATAGGATGAATTCCTTTATAAAGACCGTATCCTTAGGTTAATGATAAATAAATGAAATAATTATGTGTGAAAAATATAAATAAACTCAATATGATTAGATATTCGATGTAAATATAGCAAAGGACTTTCACACATATTCTTGTAAAAACAACACCAATGACTTGGTTGTTTATCTCAATGAAAAGAAATTGAGTTAAAATTACTCTTATCAAGTTTATATCGATGACTTGAGAATTTATTGATGGAGTGATTGTGTGTATAAAAGTTATATCCACGCAAAGGGGAGTGGAAATTACTATATAGGTAAATAAATAGTGATTTCACACATAATCATGGGGTAATGTAATCAATGAAGTTTGCGTAAAACCGAATGAGTGGAAATTGAAATTTGAAATTCTCTTATCGATTTGGTAACTTAAGAAACATAAACCCCTTGAAAGAAGGATCATAAAATGATGATATAAATAACTTTAAATTAATTATATTACACAAAAAATACAATCATGGGTAGTACATACACCACACAAAAGGTAGCAGTGGAAAATATAACATGAATCTCACAGGGATAAAAGTGAGATGAAAACCCATTAACTTGTACCTTTCCTTCGTCGAGGGTACGTTAACCTCCTGTATAATAATTAAATCATTTTTATTCAATTATAAATGAACTATATACATAAATATGATATCATATATGATCATCTAATATTTCTTTTTTAATAATATTTTAGTATTATCATCATTTTGGGTGTTAACTGATTCGTTTTCCTTTATATGCTTGGTAACGTAAGCCCAATTTCTTATGGATAGTATGTATTGTATTCATATACAGAATGATATTATGTTCATAAACATTATTTTTAATCATAAAATGAAAATTATTCTTTAATGATTACGATGGAGAATCAATCTCATCGGGTTCATGGAGACGGTAATCCGTACGTACGCACAAGCGACAATATCATTATTTTGATATTGAAATTTTATATAATTGGATGGTATATCATATATAAATAATAATTATCATGTTATATTTATTATTTAAGTCAGTTATACTCATTATTATACCCATCCAAATGATGAAGTGTTTGAATAACAAACTTTACCATGACTTGGAGACGGTAATCCATACGTACGCACGTATGGTGACTTTGTCATTTATAGGATGGATAGAATAATGAATATAGTCGTACCATTTTTATAATAACATAAAATTATATATAAGATACTTGATTTATTATTTTAGAATAGAAACAACAATGAAAGAAGAAGTGGAAGAAGAAAATAACTTGAAAGAGGTGATGAAACATATTACCTCTTCCTCAGGTTCTTTCTATTGATTTGATAAAAAGGGATCCTTGGGTTGGCTTTCTGACAAAATTAATTCCTCTAAGATTAAGGGAAGACAATTTAGATGATATTTGGTCAGGGGATGGTGGAGCCAAATGGGATTGAAGGTGTGAATTTGAGAGAAGGGGAAGTACCCTTTTATAAGAGGGGTGAGGGGTACCTTAGGAAAAGATTGGAATATTATTTCATAATAAAGTCATTTTTGGTCTCTAATGGCATAAAAATGAATTATTTAAAGGATAAGGTGGATATGGGTCTAAAAACTCTCAACTAATATCTTTTAGACAGGTTTGGGTCACTATATTAACCTTATCTTTTTTATTTAACTCTTAGTTAAATAGTTTGACATTTACCATGTGTCTTTGTATTTTTATATTATATGGTTAATAAACTTACTATAAACATACAATATAACCCCAAGTGGTTCATTAATGATACACCTATCATTATATAAGTTTTTTGGCCGAACATTAGATTTTTATGATTATTATATCATCCAATAATATTGTATTTGTTTTAAAAACACATTTATGTCAATTTTGACATTATTTAATAATTGACTTTTTTTAAAGTCCTAAGAACTTTATTACTTATAAATAAATACATTTAATAAACCCTAAAATGTCATGTTAACCTATAAAATTAGTGTAATTTATTGAAAGTCTCAAATTAAAATTATTTAGATATTCATCTTATCAATTATTTTAATATTTCATTATTAAGGTAATTTCTGCGTCCTCATTGTGTCATAAATAAATTAAATATTTAATGTATAATTTTTTTAAATAAAATATAATTATGTAGGAAATATATTTATCTTTCTAATGAATATTTATATTCGAATTTATCTTTTTTATCACCCAATATTAGAAATTATTTAGTTATTAAACATTGATTTTAATTCTTTTAACTCTTCTTTAAATAAAATAATAATTAATGTCCTAATTTTAATCCATGTGGACCTAAAGGATCATATTTTATTTCTAAGTTTGTATTTTTTCTAATTACACATATCCAATAGAATTAGGAGATGTTTTTGGGTAATTATGATATCATTTTTACCCTTAATTACCCTATTTAATTTTAACTATGGTAAATAAAAGTAAAAAAGTTACTATTCACCAAAAATTATTTTAATCTAATTGAACCACATTTTTCTTACTGATATCAACCGTGTCTCTCAGATTTTCGAAATTACACTCATAGAAGCGGTAAAATTATGTTTTATGCGAATTTTCAAATGCTCCTTGGAGGTGGGTAAAAGATGGTAAAATGTTCGATAAAATTTTATACATCTAATTTTATTATAAAATGACTCAAATGAAATAAATTGAACTTATATGGGTATTATATATCTATTTTTAATTAAAATAAATTAAAATAAATAATTATTTAAATAAAAAGTTGGTTTTAAACTATAATACAATGTTTTTCACTATTCATAAAAAAATTGAATGTTTTCAGAAAAATACCAAAAATTTACCCTAAGATAATTTTGATATTCCGAATTCAAAAATGAATTCTGTTTTACAAAATTCAAAACAAATAAGTTGCATTAATTAATTTAAAATTAATTTTCTTTGTCAAAACCGAAAAGCGGGTTTTGAAAAAGTAAAAACTATCAAAATATTGACATGCGTTTATGTCAAATTTAATTGTGAAATTACTTATAATCACTTAAATTGTATTAAATGATAAAAATATAATCTAATTATACTTCCAAACTATTCAAATACATAATTTAAAACTACAAATTATTTTGATTAAAAAAGTTGTTTTCAATTAAAATTTATTATTTTTCAATGTTGATCAAAATATAAAAGTTATTATAATAGTACCAAAAATTTATCCAAAATAAATTTTTATGTCTGGATTCTAATGAAGAATTTAATTTCCTTAAATTGAATAAATAAAAGTGTCAAATATTCTTTTTAAAAATGGTTTTCCATTAAAAGGTGGTAAAATTGTATTTTTTTGAAAAATACTTTTTTATGTGAAAAAAATTGAATTTGTTCTTATATTATGTATAAGAAACACATAATATGGATTATAAAATTATATGGAGTATATAAAATTCAAAATTTAGTTAATACTATTCATAATTTCTTTTGAATGGCTAGTTTGGTAAGTCATGGTGCGCTCGAACTCGGTGTTGCATGTAGCACAAGCTATTGAATTACTTTAAAGAAAATAACTTACTGTGAAATCGTGGGGTGTTATAATATTAACATAATACCATATCAGTATATTGGGGATACTAAATTTATTATTTCATCATGGATGAATAATATTTTATGTAAATGGAAGAAGAAATAAAATTGAAATACTTAAATAAAATCATTACCTTTCCTTCGGATGATCACCTTTCATAACACCTTAACACCTATATGAAGGGTGTTATGCCTAAAATACAAACTAAAAATTGAAATAAGGGATTATAGGAAGGGGTTGTTATAGATATTGGTTGAAACAAATGGTTTTTAAGTGTGTTTAATTTAGAGTAATGTGCGCCTTTTTATAGTAGAGGGGATGGGCACCATTGGAATTATTAAAAGGATTAAATTAATATAAATTTTAATTTATATTCCAAATGGTTCAAAGTATATTTTTTAAAAATATAGGATGATTATATGTTTAAATATAACCAAAAAACTAGAATTATACATGTTTTTAGTAATATTTAACCCTTTTCTTTTTGTTTTAACCTTTTTTACTCTTACTGTTTTATTTAGTAATTTACAATATTAGAGTTAAAATATTTACCAAATATTTTCAAAAGACAAATGAATTAGTCATTAAAGAAATTTTCAAAGTTATCTTAACATTTTTTTTCTAATATTGTATTACTATAAATTTTATATCATTTAATCACATATTTTATAATTTTAGTTAGGAATTATGACAATTTTGACACTATTCATTACATGACTTTTTTAAAAACATATAAAAACATGATTTATTAAAAAGAATAAATTAAATCAGTACCAAAATATCATAGTCATAAAAAAATTAGAGTATGACATCAATTTTTTTAAATTATATTTATTTTAATATTATTAATATCATTTATTTGATTCTTTCTTTAATAAATTATTTACGACATCATTATTGTGTCCCTATTTAATTTAATTATTTATATCCTAATAATTATTAAAAAATTAACATGATGTAGGTAAAAATTTTATATCTATATTTATTACTAATATTTTAATATATCACTTATATAACCAAATATTAAAATTATTTTTATAAGGAGAGACCTATTTATGAAGTATTTGCCTTTAAATTAAAAGTTATAAATGTCATAATTACACCCAAGTGGCTTCCAAAGGTAAATATTTCGGCCCAAGGATGGTTATGGGTGATACTCACTAATTAAATAATATTATTACTAGTGTTAGGGTACTTTTTTAACATCATAATACTAATTTTACCTTTAATTACCCTATTTAACATTAACCATGGAAAATAAAATACTAAAGTTACTATTCAGCAATTTTTTTTGATCATATTAAACCAAATTTTTTATAATGAGTAAAAATATGTATTTTAATTTATAAAAACATAAAACATATATGTTATTTAATTTTTTTAACACTAATCCAATTGACGGACCGAGAAAACAACTTTTTATATAAAATGTTTAAAATTTCGCATTGTTTTTTAATTTAATTTTAATTTGAAAAAGCATCCAATTAAATACATTGGATTAAATGATAAAACTTAATCTTATTATTCCTTAAAACTATATAAAAGGATAATATAACAATATAAATAAATTATATGAAAATATAGTTTTGAATTAAAATGCTGTATTTTTCACAATTAACCAAAATATGATTTTATCAAAAAAAAATAAAAAAAAATTCAACCATAGTAAATTATAATATCCCAATTCCAATTAATAATAATATTTTTTCAAATATAATATATAAAAGTGAAAAAACTAGATTTATAATGTGTTATCCATCCAAATATGGAAAAAATACCTATTTTTAAAAAATACTCCTTTTATTCATAAAATTGAATTTCTTCATATATCATATAAATAAAACACATGATATTAATTTTAAACATCATATTAAATTTATATTTCATCAATATAATCCAATAAGGGTGATTTTAATATTTTATAAACATAATTATTTACATTTAAATAGTTCTTCTTAAAAACACATCTTTTATATTCAATTGGTTTTTATTTTCATTTCTAATTAATTTTCCAAAAAATGAATCATTATATAGACATGGGTAAACCATGATTTCAATATTTAGTTACTATCATTTATTCCCACCATTGTAATTTCTATGAGATAACTAAAATATAAAATAATAACATTAATAATACTTTATTTTTTAGTATAACTCAATCTTGTGTGCAACATAAGATCTTAGAGAAACCCATTGTTGCGTGTCAGGTACTCTATATGACATAGCATCATTTTTAAAGAAAAATTACTATATAATTCATAATTATTAATAAATATGAAAAATAATTATTCTATAATTACCTGGGATGTTACATCCTTCCCCCTTTATGGAAATTGGATCCTCATTATTTTAAATTTTGGTTCGGTAATTAAGGTTTCACTTTTCAAAAGTACTTCATTGAAATCCCACATCAGAAAAAAAGATTCAATAAAACATCAAATTTAATGAAATAAGGTGAAGAAAAAAGGACACCTAAGATAATAAATACTAGGATTCTATGTATCAAAACATGGATATGGTAGAAAAACTAACTATCATGTTCTAATAGAGAGTGATGGAAAACATGATCCAAAGAAGGTTAATAATCAGACAACAAAAAACCTATGATGGGTTAAATGGTTTTTGATTTCATATTATAAAACATAATTTTTTTTGATTTATGATCATTTTCATCAATCTAAGTAATTATTTTAAAACATAGAATAATAACACAAGGAAATATACTTAATTGATAAGTATATTTTCATCCTTTTGAAAATTTATACCATAAAAATATCTTTTTTATCTTAAACGATGAGTATTTAAGATGAATATTTCATGTCTCAAGAACTAGAGTAAAAATTTTTAGAATCACTTAATCCATAGAAGATTAACTAAATATTTCTCTTGTCTTGAAACATTAATAAAAACCCATATTTTTAGGATAAGGTCAAACAATTATACAAAAATAATAAACCATTAGATGATGAAAAACTATATTTAATCACCAAAATTAGACTGTAATACCCAAAGTCCAATATAAACCATTCAAAAAATAAATATCCTTAAAATTACTCACAATTATTATAACTAAGATTAAATCCCAAAAATTAGCAGGATTTAATCAATTAATCTTCCAAGATAATTTATAACACTTAACTCTAAATAACATTAACCACTCTTAAAGTCTTATACCAAAAATATAATTTCCAAAATTCAAATATTCTCTAAGAAAGGTTAAATAATTATTAAAAATAACCTAAATCTCCACAATTCCCCAATTAAAAAATATATTCATCCCAAATAATATTCAACAATTACTCCTTAAATAAAATCCTATATTATTTTATTTTTAAGCATATTTGGTAATAGAAATATTGAACATCATCTGAAAGAAGATGTATCACTTAATCCCTAAATAATTTCCCTATACCAAATATATCTATTGGATAAAACATAAGTTCTAAAAATAAAATTTTTCTTAATCCATCAACTATTTTAATTAAAAATAAAATTCCATACTTAAGAGGGACTTCCCGTAGGATATTGGTAGGAAAAAAAACCTTATCACACTTCAGTTGTGGGATCGCTTTCGATATCCTTGTCTAACGCGATGGGTTGTACCTCTTCCTATGGGTTTTCCACTTCCATATGTTATATAATTTTATAATATTTTGAAAATGAGATAAAATACTCAAAAATAAACATAATTTTTTTTAGGATGAATGGTTATCTCATACAATTCATATTTGAAACCCAAAATGTAATAACCTCAAAATAAAAGATCACATAAACCCAAATGGTAATCCATTCCCTTGTAATTATATTCACACTAGAAAATATAATTATTTGTCAAATAAAATTTTCACATAACAAACATCAGGGTGAAACATACTTGAAAAGTCTTCTAATGTAATCCCATCATCAAAATTGCATTAATACTTTTAAAATTTCATCATCCTATAATATACCATAACTCTTTAATTATTATTATGTAAAATTTTTAATCGTTCAAAGTTCATTGTGATCCAATTACAATTATTTTCCATATTATTCCTTAATAAATATTTCCTACAAACCAAAAAAAGAATCATGTCCTGAGATTAAATAATGTCAAAACAAGAGATAAGAAATAATACAAACCTTTCATATGTCATTTTCTTTTTCCCCATCTTCAATTGGAATAGAATTAGGTAATTATAATCATATATTGGTATGTTACTCATGGTCCCACTCATGAAACTTCTTCATACGACATTGATTTTCATAATGACCATACTCTAAACATTTAAAATATTCATTTGATAACTCAAAAAGAAGTTCTTTCCCTTTACTGGAGTCAAATGAATGCTTCCATTTTTTCATGGAAGGTTGTTGCTTTATGACCAGCATTACCACATATATAACATCTTCCCATCCCTTTAATAAAATTTCCAAGTGTCTCTTTCCACATCCCTAACACATATATTGATTAACATACTTACCATTATGATCATTATTACCTGAACTACCATAGAGACTCATGATGCATCATAAAAATCATCATGGTTCAAGTGGTTAATCATTTCTCCTGATAATTGTTTTAGAATAACCATGAGAGCTCTCATTGTATCTCCCATTTCATTCGGTTTCTTATTTAGTGAACCAATGCATTTTTATTCACATCCATTGTTACTTTGTTGTCTGTTGGATCCAACTATTTACTAAAAAAAATATTTAGTGAGATTATATAAATAAAATCATCATATACTATCTTATGAGGGAAAACCATTAATATATACTTATTCATGTTATCTAAAACTCATCAAATTTATCTAAAATTACAATGACTCTTTCTATTATACTAACAATTGACATTATATATAACTTTTAAATTCTTCTTAAATATCACCCTAACATCAAAAGTTATCGAAAAAGAACATTAATACCAACTATAAGGCCCTGACCTCAATAATTACCTAATATTGAGTTTTAGTCATAAAGTTAATTAATTTTAAATTGAGAATATTTTCATGTTTATAGTTTTAAAGAATTAGGCTATAACTATTACATAAAAAAACCATGACAATGAAAAATGGGAACTTCCAGATAGTATAAATTTTTTTTCACCAAAGGAATCCCTTTTAAAATAAAAAATAATTTCTTTTTAAGAAACATCCCCAATCATTTCATCATGACATATTCTTTTTCCTTAACAATCTCAAGACCCGGGAAAAACAATTTAAATCTTTGAATGAGTATAAAAATATCAATATGAGATATAAATAAGGAATGAAACCTTTAGTACATAAATATTTAATCTCATGAAAACATTTTCACAAAATCATAATTTTTATCTATATAAAATAATTTCATTAACATACCTCATATAATCATAATATTCCTAAAAAACTTCCTTGTAATCATAAACCATTATGGTAACTTGTGGCATATATATCATACTTAAATTATAGATTTCAAAGCGAAATAGGGTGTAACCTTAACAGTTACCTTTAAAATACCCATTATCGTATATTCCAAAAATCTATTTAAAGAAACATTATAATTTAACTCCTTCTCATTACCCAATGAATTAGAGAGATATTAATGGCCCATATTTCCTTGGTTTATCAATGAACCACCCATATACATAATCAATTCCTAGTAAGATTAATAGAATTATAACATATAAAACAAGCATAAATAAAAATAATATTTCCACATTATAATCGCAAGATATCATTTCAAGATATTAATATAATAAATTCATTCTTAAAACCATTATTAATACCAAAGTAACTGAATAGGGAAAATGATATTTATTTTTCTTTTGAAAACATTAAGACTTATAGAGGAAGAAAAATACCAAATAATGGTCAGAACGATAGAAATGTCATTGTCACCATATATATTAAAAAATATTCCTTTTCTCATATAGTAAAATGATTCATATAAAAATATTACTTTTGAAAAATGTTGAATGAATTGAAATTTCAAATGGGTTGATTAATCACCTCATAAAATAAGGTGGTGTATAACATCAAAGTATGCCTCAATGAAAGGAGATTTAGACGAAGTCCCTTACCATGAGTTGAACTAGTCATGTACGATCATTATATTCATGAATAATAAAATTATGTTAATTTATAATTACATGGGAATTTTTTTTAAAGTTTATTATTTATTATATTTCACTTATTACCATTTTATAAATATTACATAATTATTTAAGTTCATATAAGACATTTTGTCGATATTAGGTACCTGAGTAGAAAATGAACATGGTTTGATGTATCTAGTCATTGTGGTCATAATTAATTCATATAAAAAATAATATTAATGAAATTATTATCATTTTTATACATAATTATAATTTTAAATAAATCTATTAACTATGGTTATGAAAAATGAACAATGTTATAATCATGGAGACGGTAAGCCGTACGTACGTATGAGTAACGTTTTTTATTTTACATTGAGAGTTATGGAAAGAATGCAAGTAGTATTTTATCTTTAAATAATTATAATAACATCATTAATATCAAATTAATAATTTTAATATACTTATATATATATACATATATATCATAAATGCGATACTGTGAATAGGAATGAGTCACATCACTTTGTGGAGGTGATAGTTCAGAAACACACACACACACACACACGAACGATGATATCATTTTTATGTGTATGGAAAGTAAGAACATAATTGATATATTATTATGTTATAATGATTAATATTTAATTAATATAAAATTTAAAAATTAATTCCATTATTATAACCAGTCATGAGAGAAGGTTTTGAAAAATGAATTAGATTAGTTCATGGAGGTGGTTGTTCACACTTGCACACAAATGATTAATTCTTTTCCCAATTAATTGAAGTGGAGATGGATTTAGGTGATTATATTAACATAATAAAATATAATATATTTAGTATAATGGATTTATTATTTCATCATGGATAAATAATATTTTAAAAAAATGGAAGAATAAATAAAATAGAAATACTTAAAATAAAAACATTACTTTCCTCAGATGATCACCTTTCAAAACACCTTAACACTTCTAGGAAAGGTGTTCTACCTAATATAAAGCCTCAAGAATGTGGGTAGGGATTCTAGAAAGGGTTTTATGAATCTATTTTCTGAACCAAACTATTTTAGAAGTGTGATTAATATATAAAAATGAATGCCTTTTTATAGGAGAGGGGAAGGCACCCTTGGAATTATTAAAAGTGTTAAATTAATATAAATTGAATTTTGATTCGAAATGGGTCCAAATAGATTTATTTAGATGATATAATGAGTAGAGGTATAAATATAATCATCCAATGATAATTATACATGTTATGAATAATTTTTAATCCTTATATTTTTTTAACATTTTTAACTCTTACTATTCTATCAAGTAATCTACAGTTTGAGAGTTAAACTAATTACCAAATCATCCCAAACTACCAATTAATGAGTGATTAATGAAAATTTTAGAGTTATATAAAACTTTTAGTCAATTGTTTTATTTTTATAAGGTTTATATCATTTAGTTTGGTATTTTATAATTTAATTTATGAACTACATTAGTTTTGACACTATTCAATACATGATTTTTTTAAATATAACTACTATATTCCTTAAAATAACTAAATTAACTCAATAATAAAATTTCATAGTCATAAAATTTTTTATGGAATATAAATTTTAAAATTATATTTATCTTATTATTATTAATATCATTTATTTTATTATTTTTTAATAAATCAATTTCTAAATCATCATTGTGTCACTATTTAATTTAATTATTTATTTCCTAAAAAATATAAATAAATTACCATAATGTAGGTAATATTTTTATATTTCTATGGAATATTAATATTCTAATATATCACTTATGTAAACTAATATTAAATTTTTTTTAGTAAGGATAGAAAGATTTATGACATATTTTTCTTTACTTTAAATTAAAAGTTGTAAATATCATAATCACACCCAAGTGGATTTCAGAGGTCACAATTTCATTCCAAAGATAGAAAAGGTCGATTAAAACTCATGAAATAAGATTATCAAAAATGTTAGGGTAATTTTATAATATTATAATATTAATTTTACCTTTAATAAACTTATTTACCTGTAATCATGGTAAATAAAAGAATAAAGTTGCTATTCAAAAAAAAATATTTTTATCCTATTATTTTTTTTCATCATGGGTGAAGCCATGTATGTCCGTTTTCCAAAATTAAATTCACAAAATTTTTTAAATTAGGTTTAACACTAATCCCTTTGATGGATCGTCAAAACGGGTTTTTAAGTAAAATGTTCAAAATTTCACATAGTTTTTCTATTTAATTTTAATTTGAAAAAGAATTGAAAGAACTACATTGTATTAATAGATAAAAAATTCATATAATTTTACCTTAAAACCATGTAAAATTATATTCAAACAATATAAATAAATTATATGAGAAGAATGTTCTGAATTAAAATGCAGTATTTTCACTATTCATTAAAATATGTATTTTATCCTAAAAATTCAGAAAATTCAACCATAGTAATTTTTTAAGTCCAAATTCCAATAAATTGGTTTTTTTTTCAAATATAACATATGAAAGTGACAAAAACCGAATTTAAAAAGGTTTCCCGATCAAAAGGTGGTAAAATTACATTTTTGAAAAATACTCCTTTTATTTATAAAATTGAATTCTTTCTTATATCATGTATAGAAAACATAAAATATGAATTTTCAACATCATATTTAATTTATATTTCATTAATATATTAAAACAAGAATGATTTGATTATTTTATATACATAACTTTTCATAATGAAATAGTTTTTCATAAAAACACATCCTTTATATTCATTTGGTATTTATTTACATTTTTGATTGATTTTATAACTAATGAATCATTATACAAACATGTGTAAAACTTGTTTTCTTAATTTAGTTAATATCATTCATTCCATCCATTCTAATGACTATGCGATTACCAAAACATAATATAATAATTTTAATAATATATTAATTTTCAATATTACTCAATCATGTGTGAAACGTAAGATTTCAGAGAAACCCATTATTGTGTTCAGGTTACGCTATCAAACATAGCATCATTTTTAATTTAAAATTACAATCTAATTCATAATTATTAATAAATATGAAAATTTATTATTCTATAATTACATTGGATGTTACATAGGGTGCTTCTTAAATCATGGGAGAAGCTTCCTTAGAGATTTTTGGAATCTATGGAGGGATATATAGATGGAAGGTTAGAGTGACTTCATGATACAAGGGTTTTTACTGAATATAATGGGATTTTTGGTAGTTTTTATGGTAAAATAAAGGGGAATTCTTTATTAATTTCTAAACATATGTTTTTTAATCTATATGTAAAAGTACTCAGAACAATAAAAATTACCATGGGTTTTGCCCATGGTTTTAGTCAAAGAGGATTGTTTTTTTTGGTATAATATTAACAACTGAACTCATTAAAATTACCCCATGAGTGAGGTGTAAGTGTATCATGTTTATAAATAATTGATTTTATAACCTTAAAATATAATATAGGTTTTTAAGACTCATTAAGTGTTTATAAAATTAATCAAATAACATAAAATTGCATTATTTTAAATCGAAAACATAATTTTGGTTTTTTATACACTTAATAATATTTTGAAATCACTTTTGGTCTTGTATGATTTTATAATACATGTCATAAAAATATACCTTATTTAATACTGACCAAAAAAATTAACAATCCATGAAATTTATGAAAAATTCACTTTTGGATAATTTTGATGTACAAATTTAAAAAATAGTATTTAATTTATAAAAATAATTATCTAAATATGATGATTAATATTTTAAATAAAAACCCCTCATTTATTGAGAAATACCTTTTTTACAATTATTATTTTATAAACCTTATAAAAATTGCATATGACTATTTAATATTATATTATCATTTATATTTGATAATTTTTGTTAAAAATATTTTATTATGATATAATTCATTTCAAAATTTCTTTAATTAATCAAAAAGAGTGTATTGATTATTAATGTACATATCCCAAAAATAATTTTTTTCATCATATCAAAATTTAATTTTTATCAAAATTGTTATTTAATAATTATAATGTAATAATAATAGATAAATTTAATAATTTTTAGAAAATATAAAAAATCATACTTTTATGGCATATATACAAAGAACATTATTACCCCGGCAAATGCCCAAAGGGAAAGGTGTGAAATGGTGAGATTTTCTTAAGGTGGTTCGATGAACATGGTATGGTACATGATCTTGATGAGATTAAACTTCTCCTTTAAATGGTTTTAGACATTATTTAGTTATTGAATCTCATCACTGTCTTTGTCTAAGGAAAATATCGATGTTTCTGTCTCCCTTAGAAGTCCTGATAAATGGGCTTCATAGAGTGGGATATTGCTGGTTGAGGTTATCACTTGCTTTTTATTTTTCAAATGGAATTATGGTAACATGAAATATATATACAAATCATAGGACCATACTATATTGGATATACTATCAATGGTTATTATGCTTAATGGCCTTTTAAATATAATAAGAAATAAATTATTACACTAAAAAACAATCAAATTTCATCTTGTGTTTTCTATAATATCATTTCATAATATAGAATTCAATCATTTAAAAGGTAAATTTAATTTATAAATGTTTGGGAAATCAAATTATTACTCCCTTAAAAATTTTCACCCTCAAAATTTCATTCATACTCTAAAATATATGAGGGTACTTTTTTTCATCGCCACTACCATTTCCCAAGTCGCTTCCTCAAACTCATGGTTATGGCACCTCACTTTGACCAAGTGAGTTGTCTAGCATTATATAAACCTTTCTCTATTATTTAATATCTTCAAAGAATTCTATTTGTATAAAAAAATATTCTCTAATGGTACAACCTTTTGATTTAGTACATGTGTGGGGTCTGTTATATACTTATTTAAGAGGGATACATGGAACACGTCATGTTCTTGGGATAGGTTAGGTATGTGTTCTAGTCAATTAAATAGTACTATAATGGGATCAAAGATCTCAAAGGGGTCAACATATCTTGGATAAAGCATTCTCTACTTCCCAAAACTTATTATTTTCTTCTATGAAGATATATGAATGGAAACTTTATCTCTAACCTCAAGCTCCAGATCACATTAAATTTTTTTTCATAGATTTTATGTCTACTTTATATGGATTTAAGATGATTTTTAATGGTTTGAACCTTGTTTTTATTGTGTTAGATATGATCAAGTTTCACTAGATTTTGTTCTCAAAATTAATTCCAACATATGGGAGTCTAAAACCTCTTCCTATATAGAGCCCCATAAGATTCTATTTGAATGATTGAATGTAAATTGTTGTAAAATGAGACTTCCACTATGGGAATGTTGTGATCTAAAAATCCTTGTAAATCCATATAAGAATATATTAACATATACTCTATAGTTTTAATGGTTCTCTTAGACTAACCATTTATCTGAGGGTTATAAGTAGTGATGAATATTAGTTCTAAATACTATGATTGCTGAAGGATTATAAAACACACCAATATAAACTTTATATATCCATTAGATATAATTGAGAACTCAATTCCATGTTGTAATATCACTTACCTTATGTATATCTTGATGATTTAGTTAAGAGATAAATATTCCTTGATAGTAAATAAATTTACACGCTTGGTAAAGTAATCAACTTCCACCTATATAGAGTTCTATCATTTAGAGATCATATGGAGTCATACAATAAAATACATGATAATGTTTTCCCATTTCCATAATAGTATGGGTAACAGTTTAATTATACCATTAGAGTTATATAATCAATACTTGGATTGTTGGAATACTAAGCATCATAATACAAAATTTTCAAAATCCCTCTTCATGTTATCCCACATATGTTTTTATTCATATCTCTATTAATCATACTCATTCTAAGATGAATATAGAAGGATGAGATATACACATCATCCAGAAGTTCCTTATTCAATTAATGTTTTTATGGGACACATATCTGGGTTCAAAAACTTATAACTCTATATTAGGAAATTTTAACTCTAAAATATTCCTTACCTTTTCCTGTATCACCTCATTATCATTCTTGGGTGTTATATCTTGTTTTTACAACTTGTTTGGTTTCATATGGAAAACTATACCCCAACATTATCTCAATACCTTGGAATTTATTTTATACCTTTGGTGTCTTGTGGATTTCACCTTAGTATTGAAGCACCTTCCCCTATTACCAATATAATGGATGACATATAGGATGTTACATTATCATTCTTTCAAATGGGAATCAATAATAAATATGATTAAGAACACTTAATGTAGAATTTTGTCAAAAAAAATTTATATATACTAATTAATTTAGTTTAAAAGTTATTTTTCTTTTCTTTATAAAATCAATTATAAATATAGTTTTGGTGCAACAATTGTTTTATAAATTTTTCCTTTTTTTAAAATAATCTTTTTTGGTAAAACCTAGTTACCAATGTGAATACCAAAATGGTAAAATGTAAAAATCATGTAGAAAAAGGATTGGTGTTTTTTAAATCATTTGAAAAATTGATGTAGGAGGATTGAATGACCTTAGATCACCCTTGGATCTATTATTTCAACAGTTTGGAGCTATTGATCCTTAAATAGCTTTATTCTAATATTTTAAATTAAGAGGTATTCAAAAAAGTGCCTTTTTATCCCCTTATAAAATGGTAACACATCCACCCATGAATTATAACATTATTATTGAGAATTAAATCATTAAAATATACTACAATTATACACTTAATGGACTTTATCATGTTTATAAGACTATAGTCTCAATTATTTTGATTAATCCCTTCATTTCCATGGATACAGTCATGATAATGTTCAACATCCCAACAAGAGTATTACTTAATCCTTACCCTTTTTTCATAATATTTATATTATATAACTATCCTAACTATATTAATATAATAAAATAAGTATAATTATTATATTAAAGTTCTACTATATTAATTAAAACCTTTATTTATTTCTTCATCTCAACTTAGATAAATAAAATAATGTTTGTTGGGAATTTGTGTAGACTACTGCTTCCCTGAAGAGACATATGTCATCTTCCACCATATCCCATCATAATTGGTTATAATGATATAATGGAAGAATTAATTTGACATATAAATAATATAATAATTATTATAATGATAAAAATAATAATCCACCTTCTTTCTCTCTCAATCTTTTGATAAATGAAAATATTTATCATGTGTTGTGTGGACAATCGCCTCCATGAAGTAACACATATCATTTTTCATCTCTATTAATTAGAACTTATTAAAATATAATAAAATATGATATAAAAAACTTATATATTGAAAATATCATTATTTTTTTTTTAATTATTAAATTTTTCCAAAATAACCCACTTTCATTACCGCACTCATCCATTAATTTGGATATGTACATGTTTGGGAATTTTAAACAACATATATGAAAAATACTATAAAGTAATTTCATGGATGAGTATGAGAAACTTATTACAAAGGATATATGATATAAATAAGTAAATGTTTATTTTAATTTCTCTCTTTAATAGAAAGTTTATCCTTAAACTCATTAATTAAGACATCACCATTTATTTTTAAAAATTACTAAAAAGTTCGTATCACAAAATTTATTTCTAGAACTATAAGTAAAAAACATAAGAGTAACTTAAAAATATATAAAATATAGTAAAAAATCAATTTCAGCACCTTGTATGTTCATGGAATTATGACTTTTGGGGCAATAATGAATAAAAACACTACTATTATGAAACTAGTTCAAAACAATCTAGACATCCCGCACTCAATATTGAAAATATAAAATAAGTAACTAATATACATGCAGAGAATAATTTTAAACGAATTTAATAAAAGGTTTTATAAATGAATATGGTTTTAAAATAGAGTATTAAGATATTAATTTCTTATATAAGTTAGATTCAAGAACCTTAGTATAAGAAAGGAATTAATATTAGGGTGTTTCATCTCAATTTCCTATATTTGAGAATTATTTTGTTTATACAACTAATTTATTTTAAATTTGTGTGTATTCACTATTGGATATATAATATTACGATTCATATTTTATTCATACTGTTTTCAGTCTAATTTTAATATCTCTATTTTATTGTGTTTTTAATAAAACGTTTCATAAGTTGTAAATGCTATTTATCACTAGAAAATTATTTCTTTGGGTTAGAATGTTTCATATTGAACTAATTTTTCAATGATTAGTTTCTTCCACATTAATATTATACAAAATATTTCCACCCTATCTTTATAAAATAAAACTTTTTAGTCAAATCTCAAACTATGTCGAATTTATTTCCCATAAAATCTTGTCACATTTAAGAATAATCCATATTACCTTTATAAATGATTTTACTCGATATCCATATTCTCCCTTACCAAAAAAAATATCCTTTATATTTGGAAATATAATTATGTGTTATTTATTTTGAACCTTTTTTCCTTATCCTCTTTTCAAAGTTAATTTTATTAAACCTTTTTATGATGTGGGTTTTATAACAGCTCTGCTCTTTAATACACACTCAAACATTATTTATTACATAAAATTTCACTTTATAAGACTCTGAGTCTCAAGTGGTCTAGTGTCTTTGGGGACTAGGAAAATTAAATAACAACATAAAACTTAAAATAAAACATCTTTATTGAAAATTTAATTTGCATGGCCATGACATTCCTTCATACCTAGAATTTTGTTGGATAACATGGGGACATAGATAAGAAAAGGGTGGTCTATAAAGCCCAGTAAGGGAGTAAACAAGGAATAAGATAAATAATAAAATACTTGTTATGAAATAGGCATATCAATGGATCATAATAGAAACATGAACAAAAAGGCATGATATTTCATGATTATCATCACATGAAGATGTGGCAACAACATTTAACACGATATTAGTATGAGCCAAGGCTCATTGTACATGGAGCATGAGTAAAACATAATTTCACATGAATTATAATTATTAAACCCACATTGAAAAATAATTATAATTATTCACCACACATTTCACATGATTTATCATGATACTACTCTTTACCCAATTTATTTGAGTTCTATTAGGGTGCACCCTTTATAAAGATTTCATTTCATGCATAAGTGTGCCACATGGATCATAAAACATAGAATCATTCAAAATATTTATTTATTCCATGATAATGGAATGGGTATTAAATATATGTATCTCCATAATCAATATGTACATATTCATAATGGTGAATACCCTTATTAGAGAAATGGTCCAGGTAATCATTACACAATGACTTTGGCTAGAAAAATTGTGGTGAAATTTTAGTAGCATAACGGCATGACATAAGAATTCATAAAAATGGTTGATGAGAGGGAAATTGGTATATCATAATATGTGCATGAAATTTAATTTAAGTGGGCAATATTGATACATGTCCCAACATATGTAACTTAATTTAGATGCATAATATAAAATAATTAGTTGAATGTAAAAGAGGATAGGGTAATCCTTTATGAAATTTCGGTATGGTAACAGGTGTACATGAGAGAAATTAATGAGAACGAAAGGTGTCCATCATCATTCAAGCATAAGGAGGGAAGTAAAGGGGATGTTTTAAATCATACCCCATCAATTTTAATGGAAAATAAAAGGGAATAATAATATAAGGAAACTTGGACATAAATAAGGAAGGAGGGAAAGTGAGGATACCTTACATGGAAGTGTGTGACATGAAGAGTTTGGGGAGAGGATTAATGAGGGATTGGAGAACCTTGAGAGGATTATATAGAGAGGAGGTCATATTAGGGACTTCATACAATGGTTTTTAGTGAATAAAAGAGTGAGATTGGGTGGGTTTATATAGGAAAAGGGAGGGAATTCTTTATTATTTAGGTTTTGGACACCACACATTAAACTAATCAAATCCACAAAAAAAACCATGGATTTTCCCATGGTTTTTTCCAAATGGGAGTGTAAAAAAATAATTTATAAGGCTAGTGTCCAAAATTATTACAATATTAGGCTTTATTATATGGAGGTGAATGACACTCTCAAGGAAATCATTTTAAAAAGATAAAATATTTATAAGTCTTGGAGGGTCCACTAAGGCACCATAAATTTAATCAAAAAAAATATAAAATCACATTATTTAAAAGTTAAAACATATATTATCCTAATATTCCTTTTAAATTACTTTATTACATCACCATTTGGACATTATGATATCATAAGACACATTTTATATTTAAACTGTATTTAATTTTTACCAAAAATTGTGATTGTCTCAGAAAATTATGAAAGATTAACCATTAGATAATTTATATGTCCTAAATCCAAAAATAAAATTCATTTTATCTAAATAATTTTATAAATATTTTAATTTTCAATTTTAAAATAAAAACATTCATTTATAAAAAATTCATGGGTTTTGACAAAAACAGTTTTCAAATATTAATAAAAATTACTATTTTATTCAAAAAAATTATATGATAATTTATATTTAATAAACTGTAATTTAGATATATTATTTGAATAAAATATTATTTTATTCAAAAATCCATTAATTCATCAATATATATTTCTTAATTGAATATTAACTAAAAATACCATTTGTGCTTTAAAAACTATTTACAATGTAACAATAATAAAATAAATGTATATTATTTATTTTATACAAACATAATAAACATAATCATAGTGCTATGTTCTTGTTACATAACCCCTTATAACACCCACATAAGAATTATGTGTAAGGTGTGCGATGGTGACCGACTCTTGGGGCGACTCGAATAACATCTCTCTGTTGGTTGTCTCTATTAACTTCCACTTCTCTCGTATGTAGTTCCGTGCAAGAATAATTTGTTGAAGCTCGGATCTGGCTTGGTCAAAAGAAAATCCTAGTGATGCTACTTCCTTTCCACGCTCTAAAAATTGGGCTTTGTATGAAGTAATTATACTAGATGAGGCCATCATTTCCTTTATTTGAGTAAATTGGATTTGTTTAATCCTTATATTTATACTAATCATGTGATCACTGTTGAAAAACTATATTAGCAATGGTAAAAATTCTTAACTATATTTTAAAATCCAAAAACATAAAACCATGGAAGTGCATATGTTTTATATAACCATTTTACATAATAAGAAATTTAATTAGATCAAGAGGAATTTTCATTAATAATAGTTGGGGTTGTTACAATCTTCCCCCCTTAATAAATTTCAACATCGAAATTTCCTTTTCACACACTAAAATAGTTGAGGGTAACTCTGCTTCATCACTTTTTCTGATTCCCATGTTGCTTCATCAAACTAGGGGTTTCACCAAAATACCATGATGAGGGGCATTGACTTATTTCATAGAACTTTATCACTATAATATAATATCTTCACCGAATTCTATTCATAGGAGATGCCATTCTCCAATGGTACCACCTATGTATTTACTACATTCAAGGGGTCAGGTATTTACTTCCTCAAGAGTGATACATCGAATACATCATGTACATGATATATGTTCGGTGGGAGTTCTAGTTGATAGACCACTGCTCCAATCCAATAAAGGATCTCAAAAAGGACCGATGTACCTTGGACTAAGATTTACCTTCTCCCCAAATCTCATAACTCTCTTCAATATTTATATGTAGAGAAATACCATGTCCACAACATCAAACTCTAGGTCTCATCGACAATTATCAATATTTCTCTTTTGTTCACTCTGAATAGCTTTAATGTGCTCATGGATGGTCATAACATTCTCCACCATTTCTTCTACTATTTCTAAACCTAGGAGTGTTTTATCCCAAACATCATCTAACCATGCCGGTGTTCTGCACCTCTTCCCATAAACGGCTTTATAAGGATCCATTTGGATGCATGAGTGAAAACACCTATCGTAAGAGAACTCATCCAGAGAAAGATGTTGATCCCATCATCGTTCAAAGTCCATTGAGAAAGCTCTCAACATTTCCTCAAGTGTTTGTATAGTCAAATCAGTTTGGAAATTAGTTTAAGGATGACAAGATGTACTGATGTTTATCTCGGTATTAAGATCAAGTTATAGACTCTTCTAGAACATAGAAGTGAATCTTAAATCTCGATCAGATACAATCAATATTGGTACTCTATACAGCCTTACCACTTATTTGATGTATATCTGTGCCAGTTGTTCCAATGATAAATCCTCCCAAATTGCAATGGAGTGTGCAGTCTTTGTAAGATGATCCACAAAAACCCATATATCATTGTTTCCTTTTTATTTCATCATAAGTCTAGTGACAACATATATGGTGAAGTTCTCCCTTTTCCACATTGGTATGGGTAATGGTTGCATCATCCCCTTATACTTCTTCCTCTCAGCCATCACTTGCTGACATACCTGGCACAATGATGTACACTCAATGATCTCCTTGTTCATGTTATCCCACCAATAATGCTCTCAGAGATCTCGATAGATCTTTGTGTTTCCTGGGTGAATAGAGAACTTTGAGTTATGTGCAGTATTCTATAGTTATTTCTTTAACTCTAGATTTTATGGAACACATAGTATTGACCCAAATCCCATAATTTTTTCTTCATTAACATTGAACTTTTTGGATTTCCCTTTTTTGATAGTTTCTACTTTCTTCTAAATTCCCACATAATCCTTTTGAGTATCCATTAACCGCTCTAAAAGAGACTGTTGATAAATAATTTATGAAAGGATTGATGATGTTCCCTTATTTATTATTTCCATGTCTATCTTCATCAAATCTAGAAAGACTATATTTTTTAAAATTCTAATCAATGATAGAATCATTGGGTTCTTTCTACTTAGAGCATCCCCCAACTTGTTCGCTTTCACACAGTGGAAATGGATTGAGAAATAATAGTCTTTAATCAGATCTAACCATCTTCGTTGTTTCATGTTCAAATCTATCTATGTGAATATATACTTGAGGATTTTGTGATCCATGAAAATTTCAAACTTCTCTCCAATGTGGTAATGTCACAAAAATTTTAAAGTGAAGATCACTACAGACAACTCCAGATCATGGGTTGGATAGTTTTTCTCCTGAAATTTCAACTGCCTTAAAGCATAGGTAATGAATTTTCCATTTTTCATCAACACATATCCCATTCCCTTCTTCTAAGCATCACTAAATACCAAAAAAAAGTTATCCACTTATGGGTACTGTGAGAACTAGTGCAGTTATAAGCCTTTTTTTCAACTCCTTGAAGCTATCTTCACATTCATCACTCTAAGAAAACTTGACTTCCTTTCGAGTTATCTTTGTAAGATGGTTTTACAATCATGATAAATTTATCATATATTGGTGATAATCTTCAGCTAACCCAAAGAAGCTACAGATATTCATCACAAATGTTGGACTCAACCATCCCAAAATTCCATTTGTCTTGGATGGATCCATAGTTATCCCATTTTTTTTTGATGATTTGACCCAAGAATGAGGCTTCCTTCAACCAAAACTCACACTTGTTGTACATTGCATAGGGACTATCCATTCACAAGGTCTCTAGTACAGTACTTATATACTCTTCATGCTACTCCTTTTTGGAGTATATTATAATATCATCTATAAAAACTACATCCAATTTGTCAAGGTAATATCTATAGACTCTATTCATCAAGTCCATGAAGATTTTTGGAACATTAGTGAGTCTGAAAGGCATTAATATAAATTCATAGTTCCCGTACCTTGTACAAAAATCAGTTTTGGGGATACTCTCCTTCTTCAACCTTACTTGGTAATATCCCAACCACATATCCACCATAGAGAAGTATTGTTCTCCACATAGTAGATCAAACAAGTCATCAATTCATGGTAGAGGATACTTGTTTTTTATCGTGATTTTGTTGATATCACGATAATAAATGAAATGGTTCATTGACCCATACTTTTTTCTTGCTGAAGAGGACTGGTGCACCCCATGGTGATGCACTTGGGAATATAAAACAATTATCTAGATTCTCTTGTAGTTGTTTCTTTAGATACTCAAGCTCCATAACAGTCACTATATGTTGAGTCTTGGATATTGGAAAAGCCCTGAGTATAAGATCAATCGATAATTCAACATCTCTTCTAGGAGGAAGAGCAGACAATTTCTCAGAAAACACTTCAGTGAATTCCCTCACAGTAGGCATGTATTCAAGGATGGTTTCTTACATAGACTCAATCATCTAAGAAAGATATGCATGTTCATCGAGAAGTAATATTCATGCTTGATATGATGGTGCTAAATATTATTCATCCTCCTCCTTGCACTTGTACAAAATTGGGGGTCGATTCACTATATAGATAGTTATTTCCCTCTCATGGAAATTAATGTTTTCTATATGTATGGAAATACGATCCATGCCAATAATTGTATAAAATTCCTCCATAGGGAGTATGCAGATGTTTGTTGGGAAGTTAAATCCACAAATTATGATAGGGGAGGAGTTATATTCATGGGATGCAAAGATTTCACCATTTTCTGTTATAACCAAAATATCTAATTCCATGATTTGTGATTGTATTGGGATTATTATAATAAACATTCATGATGTAAAAGATTGTGTTAAACCAGAATCCAAAAGTACCTTCCCTATTCTTCAATTAATAACTAGCATACCTGTCACTACTTTGTTGTCAGGGTTTTCTTTGGTAGCAGTGATCGAAAAAGCTCCCCCTTGCTTCCTTGTAGGTTGTTCGTTGCCTCAAAAAACCCTTGGCTTTGGGAACTAGTTTTCAAAGTGCCCTGGTTCTTTGCAGTTGAAGCAACAAACAATATGTTGAGGGTTAAATGGAGCATTCCTCTCTTATGTTGCAACATTATATTTTTATTGTCAACAATTAATGATAGGGTGTCCTTTTCTTCCACACCTAAATCATTTTCTCACCCCTTCCAGCAATTTCTAGGGTGCTTCTTTCCACACCTTGGGCAAGTGGGGTGCTAGAATTTTTTTTGCATCACTGGATTTATCTATCAAACCACTTGAATTAATGTTCAAATTCCATTTCCTATCCACAAGATACCTCTGAGATTCGCTGGTCTCCATTTCAACTTTGAGGGCACATCAGACTATTTCCTCATAGTTATTGAAGTCACGGATCACCATGGATTTCCATAGGCTAGGTTTTATCCCACCAATGAAGCTATTAACCATGCATTCAAGGGTAACTACAAAGATGGAGGCATATCATATATGCCTTGTGAAGTTTTCATTATACGCTCCAATGGATTCATCGTCTTTTTTCTTGAGGGAAAGGAATTACCTTTCCATCTTAAGTCGGAGGGTGCATGGAAAAATATTTATCTAGATTTTTATATGGAAATCCTTACATTACAATAGCTCGATCACTTCCTTAGGATTCATATTTTTGATTAATGTACACTATTTATCAACTACACCCTCTATATGATAAGAAACTAGAAGAACCTTCTCTTGTTTGGAACATTAAAGGATGGTCAAAATCTTTTCAATGGATTTTATCTATTGTTTTATGAGTGAGGGATCATATAATCCATTAAAAGTAGGTGGTCTTGGTCTCATGAAGCTCTCTATTGTGGCTTGTTATTTATTATGGGGTGAGGGTGGGGGTTGAACATTCCTCTTGACTCATGTCTCTATGCCAAACTTGATTTAACTAATAGAGTATCATGAAAAAGTTTGTGATTCCCACTCTCATCGGATTGGGAATCTCAATTAGAACAATTATCACATTGATCATCACAACGGCTGTAAGCCCGTGTCCTCCAATTACTGGCCATTGTATGGAAGTAAAGGAAAGTTAGGGGTAACACATAAAGGGGAATCCAATGAAAAAAGGTATAACTTATAAATTACATTTAGTTCCATAACTTATGAATTCATAGGATTTAATCTATGTTATCCATGATCTACATCCCAAAATATATTCTTAGGGGAATTTTTATATTCCCTTAATAATGGTTCACACTAATATTAGGAATTCAAAAAAGAATATCCCCTAAGAGTGTTGAAACCATGAGTACAAAAAGGCCTATTGTCATGCACCAGTTCCCATTCGAGTCTAGATCAAATTTGTGTTTTTAGGTTTTACCCCAATATATATCTGTGTCAGAGACACCTCTACTTGTTCATATCCAAACAAGGATGTACTTTCAAGATAAACCACATAACCTATAGTCACAAAAATTTAAGAATGTTTTTATTATACTTAGTCTTATCCATATGGCATTAACTATGGACTTATAATCCTAATCCCCAAAATAACCAAACATATCCTTTGATATCAACTATAACGACCCTGCTCTTTATTACACACTTAAACATGATTTATTAGATAAAATTTCACTTTATTAAACTCCGAGGATTTATAGGTATAGTGTATTTGGGGATTATGAACATTACATAACAAATTAAAACATAAAATACAATATATTTTTTGAAAACTTCTTTTACATGACCACAACATTCATTCGTACTTAGCATTGCATGGGATAACCTGAGGACATACAAAAGAAAAGGGTGAGCTATAAAGAACACTAAGGGAGTAAAAAAAGAATAAAATGAAGAATAAAATACATGTTATGCAATAGGCATATCAATGGAACATAAGAGAAACATAAACATAAGTGCATGATATAGCATGATTATCATCACATGGAGACGTGGAAACAATATTTAACATGATGTTAGCACGAGCCAGGGATCATATCACATGGAACATGGGTAAACCCACATTGAACATGAATTAGAATGAGTAAAACCTCATTTCAAAGAATCATCATGATTCAACACTCATTGAACATTTCGTAAAATGATACTATTCTTTACCCAATGCATTGGAGCGTTATCAGGGCACACCCTTTATAAACAGTTCATTTCATGCATAAGTGTTCCACATGGATCATACAACATGGAATAATTCAGCATAATAATGTATTAAACAATAATGGAATGTGGAATAAATATATGAAACTCTATAATCAATATGTAAATGTGCATAAAGGTTAATACCTTTATTAGAGAAATGGGCATGGTATTCACTATACAATGACTTTGGCTTGGAAAATTGCTATGCAATTTCGGCAGCATAATGGCATAACATAAGAATTCATAAAAATGGTTGATCAGAGGGAAAGAGGTATCTAATCATATTTAAATGAAAGGGACTATAAGGGGGTAATATAGATACATGTTATAACATATGTAATGGAATTTTGATGCATAATAAAAAACAATTGCGTGAATGTAAATGAGGAGAGAGAAACCCCTTACGGAATTTCAGCATGGTAACCGGTGTACATGAGAGGAATTAATGAGAGATAAAAGGGTCTATAATCATTAAAAAATAAGGATGGAATTATAGGGGAGGTGTGAAATCATACCCCAACATTTGTAATTGAAAATAAAATGGCATAACAATATAAGTAAACTTGGAAATAAATTTGGAAGGAGGGAAAGTGAGTATACCTTACTTGGATGTGTGTGACTTAAAGAGATTTAAGAGGGGATTAATGAGATCTTGGGGAACATTTGGAGGATTAAAAGGATAGGAGGTATGAGTAGGGATGTTCTCCAATGGTTTTTAGTGAGGAGAAGTGGGAACTTGGGTGTGTTTATATAGGAAAATCAAGGGAATTATTTATTATTTAGGTTTCGGACACCGCATATTAAACTAATGAAAAAAAAAATCCATTGATTTTGCCCATGTTTTTTTTTGAAAAAGGGGAGTGGAAAAAATTAATTTATAAGGCCATTGTCCTAGATTATTAAAATATTTTTCTTGCATATGTGGAGGTGAGTCACACTCTCATGAAAATCATTTTAAAATGTTAAAATATTTTATTAGTCTTAGAGGGTCCACTAAGGCACCATAAAATTGATAAAACTAATCTAAAATCATATTATTTTAAAGATAAAAATATATTGTCTGAATATAAGTTTTAAATTATTTTATTACATCACTATTGGGTCATTATGATGGCATAAAAAACATTATATATTTAAATGGTATTTGATTTTTACCCAAAAATTCGACTGTCTTAGAAAATTATGAAAAATTCACCATTAGATAATTTCAACATCCTGAATCCAAAAATAATATTGATTTTATCTAAATAGTTTTCTAAATATATAAATTGTCACTTTTAAAATAAAAACTTCTATTTATCAAAAATTCATTAGGTTTGACAAAAAGAGTTTTAAAACCTTAAAAAACATTACAATTGTATTCATAAAAAATATAAGATAATTAAAATTTAAAAAACAATTATTTTAGATATAATATTTTATTAAAATAATATTTAATTAAAAATTCCATTAATTAATCAAAATATTTTTCTTAATTGAATATTAACTAAAAATACTTTTTGTGGTTTAAAAACTATTTACAACGTAATAATAATAAAATGAATGTATATAATTTTCTTTATAAAAAAATAATACACATAATCATATTGATAGGGTATTATTATATAACCCATTATAATACCCACATAAGTCCTAAGGGTATGGTGTGTGATGGTGACAAACTATTTTGGGTGGGTCAGATAACATCGCTCAGGTGGTAATCTCTATCAATATCCACTTCTCTTATAAGCAGTTCTGTTTAAGCTTAATGTGTGGAAGCATGGAATGGGAATGGTAAAATGTGAATACTAGTGATTCTACCTCCTTTCCATGCTCTGATAATTGGTCTTCGTATAGAGAAATTCTACTGGATGAGGTTATTGCTTCCTTTGTCTGAGAAAATTTGATTTGTTAAAGCCATATATTTATACTAATCATTTGATTACTGTTCATCAACTATATTAGAAATGGTAACAATTATTAATGGTATTTTAAAATCAAAATACATAAAACCATGGAAGTGCATATGTTTTATATAACCATTTTACATAATAAGACAATTAACTAGACCAAGATTAATTTTCATTAATAAAAGTTTTGGTCGTTACAGGGTTTCAATAGGTTTTTTTAAATATTCAATTGGTCTTCTACCATTTCAAAATTAAATGTTTATTCATACACTCTATATTCTCTTTATAAATATTTTATGTATTTTCAAATTTCCATTATTGAAGCCTCTTTTTAAATTAAATGTTTTCCAATATTTTCACTTCAACCTTTAAAAAATGTCTTTTCAAAATGATCGTAACTTCTTCCTTTACAGAAAAAATAAATGTGTTTTGAAATCTCTAATGTTTTCTATTACTATCTGATCATTATTATTTTTGAAGATTATTTCCATGTTTTTAAAAATTATTACTATTTTTTTACACTTGATGATTTTGAAAATAAAATAAAATATTCTTATATTTTTAAAGTAAAATCTGTTTTATAAATGGAATTATTTATTTTTAAAAATAGGCTTAAAGGATTGGGTTTTATGAAAGGTTTTTTCAATTGACCCCCATCAAAGTCACCATATATAGTAATAATTAATTTCATTCTCAAACCTGTGCCCCCATTGAATTCATCCTCACCATTACTTTCCAATGCCCCTCCATTAAATTTTTCTACTCTTTACAGATTTTCATGGTTCAATCATTAGATATAGTCATAGATTATTATCATGATCAGAACAATTAATTCATGATTAAATGTGGGTATTGTCTCACTAAATTGATTTTACATATGGGATAATCATTTTAGTGGGAGTAATTTCATTAAAATTTAATGATGAAAACATATGAAACGTGATACTCATCTGAAAAAATATTCTACTATATAAAAATAACATCATCTTCATTAAAAAAAATAACTTTGGAGTTAATATTTTAAAAGGAAAAGATTAAAGTAAGAAACTCCCAAAATAGGTTAATGTTTCAGAGTTTCACGGAAGTGCCTATTGGGTAGCATCCAACTCAGCTTTATATCAAGATCAATGAATAATATGAGATGTACATGAGGAAGAACACCATGAATAGTTAAAATAATTTAAAGATTAATTGAAACAAACACAGAAACCATTAATACAAGATCATAACATATAATTTATAATGAATTATTTATTCTTTGTTAATCACAACATAATATTTCATGGTTAGAATGAATCACTCAGGTTTTCTCAAAAATTTGAGTGGGAGGGGGTGGAGGATCTTTATCCATTATTGAGATTATTCAATGAAATAATATCTCTAGGGATTTATAAGACTCTATAAATCTTATTAAACTTATACATGTGACTTAGAGTTATATTACCTAAGGAGGGGTGTGAATCAGTGTATGCATTTCCAATCACAATTAAAACACAAAATCTATTAAATGTCTCACATTACCTTAGGATCCTTACCTCTAAATATTAAGGTATAATATTTTATTCTTTTTATCCAGATATGAATAATGTTTCCTAATCTCTTTTAGTACACATGTATAAATTAAATATGGACACAAATATTAACTTGGTTCGCCCTCACTGGGCTATATCAAAGGTTCATGAATCAACATTGTTCCATGAACTGAAATCCACTATAAATCTCACTACATTCATATGATAATGAAATGTCACTTCTATATCTAGGATCACTAGATTAAAAGGTTTAGGGATATCTTATTACTTATAAGGGCCACTCTCCCAAACCTTCATTCATTGGATCACTACCGGTGTAAAGAATAACTAACATCCTCTTCCTTTTCCAACTACTCTATAAGGGATCCACCCATAGTTTATGTACATGTTGTTACCTAAATCAAAATAAATGAATTCAACATATACTATATGTATATTATCTACTAAATTACCTTTTTCCCATCTTCACAGTCATTGAAAACACATTTATGCAAAACCTACACTATTTTCCAAAATTCCTTGAACAACTCAACTTTTCCGTTGACCCAAAAAATAAAAACTCATTTTTGGACAATTCTTTAATACTTACATCCCCTCACTACAAGACTACCCTCTTCTTCCCTTAAAAGGATTTGAATCATTAGGAAGCAAATGATTCCCTAATTTTCTTTATTTTTTGGATATATAAGATGTTCAAAAAGAACTCTACCATAAACTTCCTTCTCATTGATCTCCATTTCATGATATAAGAAGGTTGTTCATCCCTCAACTATAAACATGGAATGATAATTTTTGGACTTTGAGAACGGTCCATAACTCGACCATTTTTTATCCAAATAAATGTTGATAAATAAATACTCTTGGATACCCAAAAACACCTAGATGTGGTGAGGACTAACAGATGATGATATAGCACCACCCATTTTGAAAACTCTATAGTGCAGTTATGTTTACAATAGTGAAACCTTTACTTCACTATGGAGTGTTCATGTAAACTAAATTGTGGACACACGTAGCTAACTAGATCGATAAAACATATCCATTAACTCCTACATAACACCCACACAATTTATGACATAATCTATTTAAACCAATTCTCATAAAAATGGCTAAAGTGCGGACACAATGCTATTATATAGTCTATTATAGGAATAGTGATCCACAAACCTTTGGATCTTCCAAAACCAGGAAACCTATGTAACAAGGCATGATTACAAAATGGACTCTTTGCAGTCTATGGGGACTACGATAGGGAAGAAAGAAAAATGGTGTGGACTCCTATAAGAATGAGAAATCCATATAGAATGGTAACTCTATACCATAATACATAGCTGGGGCGTGCACTTATTCTTCTATAAAGGGCCATTGACATAGCCTTTAGTGCTATAGAATGGGAACCTAGAAATCTTCAGTTAAAAAAAAATCCTCTTAAACAAACTCCGTGCAAGAGTTATTTTTATTGTGGCCTAGCCTAAGAGATCCACATCCCACATTGTAATTGACCCTTGAATTCATATGTCATATAAGCTTCTTTGATCCCTTTAACTTCTAAATGTGAGTAAAGGGGTTATATCCTGGCCTCCGCCAGGTATCCAAACTATTGTGTGGACTACTATCCCTATGATTCCACCCCTTCAGTTCATACCACTACTATAAGAACACATTTAACAACATTCACACTCATCTTCCTCCCTAGTCTAACTGTCCCTAGATAGTTTTGTTTGTTCCCTTATATAGTTGAGATTTCTCCCACAAATGTAGGGTCGATATGATTTGGATTACTAGCCAAGGTTGTACTTATTCTTACAGTGCAAACAACAAGTGTATAGTGTAGTCATAATGAAAACAACTCGGAAAATAATTTGAATTACTCATGATCAACTCCTCCATGGCGTAGCTAGATACACTATGACATAGTCCACTCTCTAATAGCTCCTATATGACACAAATAATGATCTAAGAGTCATATCTACATGGATATGACCACTCCCATGATATGGAAGTTCCATTTTTTATAGCCTTTATTCTTGAGAAACATACTCAATGAACATACTTCTGGCATGACTTATGACATCTTTACTTATCCAATGATAATTGGTATTAACTAATATGCCATTAAAAACACAAAAACCTATATTATCATCAACAAGTATTTTCAAAGTTTCCATTTTTAATAAGTTTATATATTTTTTATTTTCACTATCATTATTTTCAATAACTCTAACATCAATCCTCATAGAATTCTAACTAAAATTATTATTGATGAATCCAACATCAATCCTATGAGATTTCTAAAAATTTCCCCTTTTATTTTTTTGACAATAAACATCATGATTTTTATCCCCTTATTTAATTAACCCTTAGAGGTATCTTCTCCCCATTATTAATACCTCCTACCTCTCAAAAAATGTTTTTCTCCACCATTTTGTAAATGAAATACAAAGGTCCTTCCAAAAGAAAGGGGCATTTAAAAACTACCTTGTACAAATATGGGGATGAAATTTTTTTCATATTAGAGGGAACATTATGGTCACATTATATCTCTCACTTAATCATGAAAAATATTCCAATAAAGATAAAATCTCCCTTAAGAATATCATTTCTAACCATTTGAAGAAAACTTATTTCATTTTCATAAACCACATGTTGATTAACCAAATACATTGAAACAATATTTAATAAAATCCAATATCCTTTATTACTATTTTTCCACAAGAGATTCACAGATTGAATTTATTACTAGAAACATGAGAAGTCAATAAATCCTCTAAGACAAATATGCCCGAGATCAATGTAAGGAATAATAGTTATCATAAAAAATAACAAGGTTTTTATTGTCAATACATGAATACCAAAAAATAAATAAAAAATCCCTGGATTTTCACTTTCAAAAGACAAATTATGATCTATATCACTTCACACCATACAATTAGTGCATAACATTATAGTATGCAGTAGTGTGAAACATACCATATGAAGAACTAATTGATTCCACTTATTAAAAATTTATCATCACTTGTTTCAAGAGTGGTTCAAGTTGAATAAATAATATCATTTGAACTCTATTATTACAAGATATTTTCAAGATTTAAGAGCATCTAATGAGGATTAATAGCCTTTTATGTCCAGCAAAAATCCCCCAGAGACTTTTTATCTTGAAAATATTTTTTATATTAGTTGTTGGTGTAAAAATGGGGTAATCAAATAATAGATAGATTATCCCAATTCAGTATATTTTTGTCATATTTAATGAATAAGATGATATCAAGCAAAAAAAACTTTCTATAAGAACAAATATATGAGTATAAGATTCATTTTTGTGTCTGATTCTATAACAAAAAATATTCTTCCTTTTTTCATGCCTAATTGAAACATATAACATGATACCAACATTTTTGAAAACCATATGGGCCTTATATCCTTGTATTTTCAGCATGGAAATTCTCCAAAAACATGCATATTTTTCCTTGAAACCAATTGATATAAGAAAACATTGATTATGATTTACAACACAAATCAAATCACTATTTGAACAAAAGATTCTTATTGACACGATTCTACATCAACTACCATTACATGTGATTTTCATGGACAATATCTACATGGATCATATCTGCCCCATAATTATATACATCTTAAAAAATAGTCAGACAAATAATGTATATAGGGGGAGGGTTACCTCTAACTTCCTAAATTTGAGGAAGATGGAGAGTTTATAAGGATCACCCTTTTTCCTCTGTATTTAATCTTGGAATCCATCGTAAAAAAGGACTATGATTTTTTAGTGGGGGGTGTATTGACTATCAATGTCCCTAATCCAATCACATGATTAATGAAAATCATTCGCATTGACTTGGAAAAAATGGTTATTTTTTTCTAAATTCTCCTTTATTATATTTTTGAAAAATTTTATGATAAAAGATTCATATAATTGTTAATAAGTTTCAAAAAAATCATCTAAATATAGGAAACCATTCCTATAATTTTCATTAAAGAATAAATGAAATACTCTTATTTTTAGCTTATTCCCATTTAACCCTAGAAGTTGATATTGATGCACTATGTTACAGGAGTCCCATTTAGGTAAATTTATTCCTCATTTAGAAGTCTATTAAATACTGAAAATAGTGAAATATTTGAGTGTTTAGGTTTATAATTTATAAATATGGGATCCAGACTGATACATGGTGGATTTCTTGACACTTGAAGATGTTAATACTCTTACATCCTAGGTTTTTCAAGATTTTCCTGCTGAATGAGATCAGGTTAGAGGATTTTCTCATTTACTATAGGGAAACTCCCTCTTTCTGATGTTCTGCATGAAATTTTTTTCATTCTTATGTTCTCTAAGATGTTTGTGGATTTGAAATATTGTTGGATATCAGTTAATAGTTTATTTTATCTTGTGTGGATGTATAAATTTTTTTCTGAAATATTTTTAATGTACACAATATATTTCAATATTTTTAAAATTTTAAATTATTTTTTAGTTTTTTTAGTTTTAGAAATTTTGGGTCACACAAATACCTTTTTCATCAATAATGAAATAATTAAATAAGTTTCATTAATAATTTCCATATTACGTATTTATTTTCCCACATAGAACTTGGGGGGCATCAAGTAGGGTCAAACTCATAAAAAATGTGTGTCTAAAGTCTAATAAATACTCAAAAACTAGAAAAAAATGATAAATGAAATAGATGTCGGTAATGATAATGTTATAATGGTAAAAAATAATTTTGATCTGGATAATGAAACTATTTGGAATGGATGTATACAATAATAATATAACAAGATAAAATAAGTGATCAATGATATAGGGAATTTTTTTTTTTTAACATTGAAAAAATATTTATTGATGTCAATGAGATGAAATTATATGTTAAATCAACTTCAAAAAAATATTCCAAACACAATCATTAAGGCCGATGTGTATAGAATTGTAATACCCACTGACTTCCAAACTACTCTGTACACTCAATGAGTTGAAATGAAGAATTTGTGTCTACTAAGATAAAATTGTAATTTGATCTTGGTGTGTTACACAATATGTTCAAGCACCCCTCATTAGAAGGTTTTTCAAGATTGAAATTCATAAAAAATTGAAAATAACAATCCATAAAAAAATTATTGACTCTTGAAGGTTTTAATAATTATTACCGTAGGAAAACTGAGAAGATAAATGTCCGAGAACTTAAATTAGAAAGGAAGAATAAATTTCGAATGAATAAAGAATGATATATTTTCCCCAATATAAATCAAACTAATACTCATGTTATTTCAATAAAATATATTATGGTCAAATTTATTTTAAATAATGATAAAATTTAATAAGGAAAAGTGGTGCGGAATATTCCTTATAGAGTGCCTCTAATTTTACAGCTATGTTTTCACTTTTCTAGTGATTTTTTTTGATTTATGCCTATGCTTCCTTATTTTCAATGATACCATCCAAAATTATCCTCTTCTAATTTTGAATACATTAATGCGATTAAATTAAAGGCATCCAATATTTAAAGCTCACATTTAACTTACTCAGATGAATTAATGGCCTTCATGAAATGAAAGTTACTATTTACCATATTCTTTTGGGAATTCATCCATCTCTTAACTAATGATAGTTTCAAGCCCATGTGTGCTTCAAGATTTTGAATCTCTATCATAATTCTTCTCATAACTTTTAATTTATTTTGTATCTTTTTTTAGCTCAACTTCGATCCCTCTTTCTTTTAATTTTATGATTTAGGGCTTTATGTGAATTAATTTCTCAAAAAATTCTTATATTTATTGTTATAAATGACCCTTATGTGGGTTTACGATATTACCATTAACCAGCATAAAATGATTCAATATGTGATAACGAACTTTTTCATATCGATCAAGAAGAAAAATAGACATTTTTATATCTCTTTGGAACATTGAATGAACTTTATGTAGATCCCATTGATTATAGTGATACACTCACATAACACTATAGTTTCTCTATTATACCTTTCATCCATGGAGTTACCTTTACACAAGTATTTAGGGATGTCCTTGATGTAGATGTTGAATCACTATATGTACCATTAAATAGCCCCTTTGGCATCATCATTATTACCCTTACATAGCCTTCATAACTTCAATATAACCTTTATATAGGTTATTTAAAAACAAATTGACCTTTATAAAACATTATTATACATAATAGAAATAAACTACACATAGAAATAATATATTCAGATAGAAACATTAAAATACATTATATTAAAAACATCAAATGATGAAGACATTTTTTCTCCAATAAGTAATATGAGAAATAAAACAAGGAACCGAAAGAATTACATCAAAAATACAAATTTAATTAAAAAATTTCTCAGAATATTTTTTATAAACAATCAGAAAAAATAAACAACAATATTGGTTCTTAAATAATGTGAAAATTAAATGAAAATATCCTTTGAACTTTCAGTGTCAAAATAATATTTTCATCCAAAAATTAAAAAAATTACTATTTCAACAATAAAAAGATGTGAAATAGAAATAAAAATAGTAAAAGAAAATTTCACCATCAAAACATTAAAATTTTCATATAAAAATTGTGAAAAAACATGTATTTAAAATATACCACGTCATCATTGTGTATAACTTTGAAAACCCACAAAGTACACAATGTGTAAGAAGAAAATACATGATGTGTAGTTCTAAATTTATCATGGAAATTAATTACGAATTTTTTTGTTGTAATATACTATCACTCAATGCATATTCCAACTAAACTTCATATAGTTTGGTTTAATTCCATAATTATTTTTTATTTTATTTAATAAAGTCATATGGTTATAGCTTGGATCAATGTGTAATCTACATGAATGGATCTCTGTTAAACAACAAGTACGGTCTACTACACAACATGTAATACACTCTATGATCATATATGATACATTATTATGGAATCAATTTGTTTTTTACATGTATATTTCTATTTCACACAACATATATTCCAACTACATATCATTTAATCATAGTTGTCCATGTTACGCGGCTTCTACTCAACAAGAAGCATGTAATAAACACTTAAAGGTACTTTTATTGACAAGATGAGCTACAAATTTCATGAATCATCCCAATGTGTTGAACCTGGATTCATAATTTTTATAACACTATGAAATTTTATAATATATTTATCTTCAAATAAATTTAATTTCTTTAATGAATTATGATACAGGCAATCCCGCGTCAAGATGAAAAATAATACAGTATACCATTATTTCCTAGTCGTTAAGGATTAAATAAGATTAAATACATATTTAAAATTATATATAAAGTTTTTATATAAATAAAATATATTGATAAATAATTACTCAAATTTTAATAATGTATTCATATTCTTTTTCCTCAAAAATTATTTTTATTTATTTTTATGGAAAAAAAGTTAAATTGATTTCTTCCATTTTTTGAAAATTTATTTTTTAAAATTAATTAATTAAATTAAATTATAATATCAAAATTAACTTTTGGTGAAATTTTTCAATTTTTTTTGAAATGATTTATTTTTTAATGAATTGTGAGAAAATAATGTTTTTCAAATATTATAATTTATTTTCATTAAATATAAAACTTTAAGGTTTTAAATATTTATTTTATTTCATATTAAAGCTAAAAATGATCTATTTTATTTATAATAATATAATTAATTCGATTTTAAGTTGTAATATTATTTATTTTGATGAAAGTTAATTTTTATGCCTCAAAACAGATTTTTCTAAAAATAACTTTTTGTTTCATTTTACACATTTATATTAAAATTGATTTATATGAAATATATATATTTAATCGTGAAAAATTTATACCATATTTGGAATTAGGAGGTTCAAATTTGGTAAGTAGGACCCTTTTATTTTTTATTATTATGAATAGTAAGTGTGGTAAATTTGTTTCCCCACAGTAAGGGAAAAACTAGTAAAACTGGAACATATCATTGGTTTAAGGATTTAAAATTACTCTATGACTTCAATTTATCCTATTTGATGAGTATATTTTGACCGTTATTATAATAGTATAAAAATATGGCCACTTGGTTCCTCTTTATTTGATTACGACCTTAATATTATTTTTAGAAAAGGACAAATACAAATTGTCACTCTCTTGAATTTAATAAATATAAAATTTTATAGTGAAAAAAGATTATATTTTTAGTTATAAATGTTTTTTTAAATATGAATTACAGATTTTTATTATGATAATTTTTTTCTAATTTTTAGTAATTGAATAATTACCTTATATGATTACGTAACACTGACACAATTTTTAGTTAATTAAAAGAAAATTAAAATTAACGATATTAAAAAAATTAAACGTAATATAATTTGTGAGAATTATTTTGATAATTGAATTTTATAGATAAATATAACATATTTGGAATATTTTATAGGTTTATATTTGAGTTTTATTTTCTGACTTGTTGTCGTTAAATTAAAATTGAAATAATAGTTTCAAAAATGATATTAATGATATTTTATGTTAAATAATATTTTATTAAATTATTTAAAAATAAAATAAATATTTAAAGATTAATATTATGATGTGAAATAGACTAAAATATCAACCCTTTCCCATTTTGGAGATAATTTTTACCTTATAAGTAAATCATAATGCTTTAATATTAAAAATGTTATTACAATGGTTAATGTTAAAATTTATTAGAAAAAGGGGTTAAAAATGATAAGGTTTAAAATGAAACAAAAACATATCTAAATTTCATTATTTAAAGATATTTAAAACATATCATATTTTAATTTTAATATATATCCATTTGGAATCATTTTTCTTGAGAATGAATTAATTGTATTTTAAAATTTTTAGAAATTCCTTGTGTGTACTTTCTCTATCTTATAAATGGACAAACATTATTTATTTTATTTACAACTATTTTTGCATATATATTTATGATAAACTAACCATTTATCTTTTCATAATCTTTATATAAGAATTCATATTATTGGTATTCTTAAAATACCACTCTAAGGGCCCTTAAGTTGGGATATAAAGGAGGCATACTGAAGAAGAGGCAATCTTCCTACCCATCGTCTTTCTATTTATTTCTTCTTTTACCTCTTATAAATATATGTTATTTATCATAAAATAATAATTTAGATATATTAAATACATTTAAATGGTACTATGATTATTAAAGAACCATTATCCACCCTCATTTCTATTAAATGAGAAGTGAAATTTTTGCTCATGCGTACGTGTAGACTACAACCTCCACATAGAATTAAAATTTATTTTTCATAACCATATTTAATGGATTAGTATTATTATTGATTTAGTGTTCATAAATTAAATTTATGACATTTTTATAATTTTAGAACAAAAATTTAATATCTACCTTCTTACCATCAAATCTGTTGGAAAATTATAACGTCACTCATGCGTATGTGTGGACAACCACCTCCACAAAGAGGTGTGATTCATTTTTCATTTACAGTTTACATATATAGTAAAAATATTGGTTTAATGAATATCTTAGTAATATTGAGTAACTAAAGAGGGTGGGGGTGAATTGAGTTACCAATATAAATTCATGTTTAAAATAATTTAAAATGAAATACACTAAATTAATTAAAAATAGACATTTAAAAAATTATAATTATATATTTATGATATTTAAAATAATTTAAAAAATCAAGATAAGACCCAGTTAAAATAGTAATTGATGATTCATAAATTTTTAAAACTAATTCAATTAATCAAATACATTATACAAAAAAAATTAATACTGATAATCAAATTAAGTTTTTGTTTACATATTTTGAAAACATTTATAGTTTTAACATTGAAATAAAGAAAAAAACCAATACAACCCACAATGGAATATAAACAAGAGGTTTGGTCTCAATGTGAGACTCAATCCCCTCCATTATTAAATTACCTACTACAAAATAGTTTACTATAATGATAAATAGATCGACAACCTAGATTGGGTTTTACAATCAATAACACATATGGCTGTGTAGGATGAAATACCATTCCATGGTTATACATGGGAATAAAAACTCTACCAAAATACCCACAACAACTTCCATAATTATTATTGGGAATAAAAGTAAAATAGTTTTAGATAATATCATGTATTCTCAAGTATAGTCATAAGAGATAGTGTGAAAAGATAAATAGAGTAAAACAACACACAACTCAAAAGATAATGCATAAATAGAGAGAGAAAATGATTATAGATTAGAAGAATTGGTGTTGATTGGTCAGAATATCTTCATATGCTCTGAGTCCTTGAGTTTTTCTTTAGAAAGAGCTTAAACATGTTTCTTAGAATGCACCATAAAATATAGTGTCATGGAGGTTTGATAAGTCCTACTGTTTTTGGTTATTCAACATCTAGAGATGGATCTGTAGTTCCAAATTGGTTTTCATATTATTCCATGAATGGGTAAGATTATCTGAATATATTACACTCTAGGAACAATAATCCATTGAAGAATAATAAAAAAATCATGGATCCTCATACTGAGCACTAGATCAAAAAAATATGGTGTTTTCATCAATGCATATATAGAGTGGATTATGAATAATGGTTCTTAAATCCATGTTAGACTTGTAGAATTTAATTCCTTAAACAATTTTTTAGTGGAATTAAATTTTAATTAGAGAATCCAAATAAAATAGTACCATACTAAAAGTAGATCCTTATTAATGGTATATCACCCCACCGGTAGCACAAACTCATGATAAATCAACTTTTGGAGTAGATATGATTACTGGTAGATAATATGAATCAATGATAAAAAAATCATTAGTATACCTTTCTGGCAGTAGATCACATCTGACAGTACCATAGGTAAGTGGTAGACCTATCAGTGGTAAATACTCCTATGGGAAAAAATGTCACTGGTAGATCTTAATTAAAAAATGGTAGATTTGTTCAACTATAGATCCATCTATGGTAGAGTCTAAAAATAGTTGTCTTTAATGGTATATCGGTCATATGTAGTGTCTAACATTAGATGTAGTCCACCAGTATATCTAATTGTACTAAGGGTTGATCTTCATAACTAATGGTAGATCTGTAATTTTCTAAATTTATCCACAAAAATTATGTACTATCATCGAACAATAATTTTATTAGAAATATAACAAACAAGGTTAGTGAGAATTAAAATTAGGTGGTTTAACCAATCTACCCATTTTTTATAGTCACAAATCATGGGATATATAACCATGAATATAAAAATAAATAATAGAAAAAGATAGATAAAAAGAAATACTTTTTTGCATAACATATTAATCAGTATTTTAAAACACTTTAATAATTATATTCTTAAAATGACACTAAAGAATATTCCCACTTTTGGTATTATAAAAAAAATAATAAAATAAAATAAATAAAATAAATATATTAGTATTAATAAATTAGAGTTTTCATTAGAAGAAAAATGTCAAGAATTACATCTCAAAAAAATAAAACATTGTAAATTATAACCCCTATGAAATTCTAATCCAAATGAGAATTACCCTATACTTAATGGGATGTATAAACCTATGGATCATTATATTTTTTAGTGATAAAAGGTACAAAGGTTGAGGATGAGGGTGTTGATATAGTTGTGGGAAGCTCCTTGATCACTATTAGGCTTAGATACCGAATAAATTTGACTAGAGACATGATAAAAGAATTAGAATAAAAAGGAAGAGGTGCATAAGAAGGTAAATATGTGAAATTATTCATAGTTATAACTTCATGTTACACTACTATTGTTTTAGAGAAAAAATAAAATGGTATCATAATGTTCAAAATATCCGTAATGATGTTTCCACCATGCTTCATTACTATGAATAAACATTTATTCTCCTCCATAAAATTATTGACCATAGAGGAAAAAACTTGAACTAGTTCACTTTTTATTTGAAGGACCTGATTACATGAGTCTTCCTTAAATTTTACATAAGAATAATAAAATGAAAATTTATATTATTCTTGTTATAAATTCTAGAAAGGTATTATTTAATGGATTTACTGATATTCTCTTTATCACAGAAATCTTAATTCAGACACTCCATAACTAATTTATATATTTTCTTATTATTGGATTTTTTGTCCAAATATCCTAATGATTATATATAGTGAGATATTCCAAGATAGAATGAAGATCCTCCCTTATTATATCTCATATCATCACTGCATCAAATGAAGATACAGGGGGTGGAGCAGTGGAAGTAAAAGAACCTACATTATGTAATGTATCCAACCTATCCATAAGGGATATCTATATTACAACAAGGTTAATTCTCATAACATCCATTATTTTATCGACATATTACATTTAATTATCAAATAAAAAAATTTTAAATCTCCAATTCTTGAATTTTAAGAATCCCTTTAGGATGAATGTGTAAAATGAATAGATTGAAAATCTACCAAGTTATAGCTTCACTGATATTAAATTATTTAAGATATTTTGATATAATAATCCAACTAATATAAAAAATAATCCTCACTATAAAATATTTCAAATCATACTTACTGATAAAATAAGAGTATAGAGAAGCAAAAGGTAGAGGATAAAGAATCCTCTCAGATCATGGCAATATAACCTCTATAATTTTTGATTCACATACAGGAGAAGATCAAGGAAAATATTCCTATATAATAGACACATAAATTTGTCCTAAAATATATCAATTATGATATTTTCCACCAATAGTTATAGAAATCACACCATTATTATATGTACTTCAATTCTCATCATCATCACTATCACCATCAGAATCCAGGTAGGTGATTCCCCTTAGTTTATAACCAGGAGAAGGATCCTCTTTGGACTGAGCTCCATCCTATTTTGTGGATGAAATAAAGTTTTCATCCCTGTGAATTTGTTTTGACTAGTAACACCCAGGAATTCCCCCCCCCTCAATAGGTGCACTAGAGTAATCTTTAGGAGAAGATTCATGGCTAGCAGGATGAGTAGAATGAGGTTTTTCATTATATACCGACCTACCATAATTAGAAATAGAAAGAGATGGATGTGAATATTCTCTCTCAAAATAATTATCATAATCATTATATTTTCCATCAGAGGTTTAATTTCCATCACTATTCCCATTTTTAGATCCATCAACACCATCTGAACCTTCAACCACTTACCTTGTGTTGAAAAAAAACTCACAAATTGTTCTTCACTGGAGACTTCAGTCTCTTATTATTGTCCACCACATAATAATAAATATCTATCAAGAGGATAAATATAGGAACTAGAATATCCATAAGAAACAATGGGGATGTTGACAACATCTGGGTCACTCCCTTCCTCAACTGAGACAATTGTTTCTTTATCTCTTATTTAATCCTCTTATTCTTCCACTTCCACATCATAGAAAATCAAAACTTCATCTATATCTATTCTAGGATCAAATATATCTTTAGGACTTTTTAATTGATGCAATGGATTTAAATTCCCATATATTTTATCATTTTATACCACCCATTTCTTTAACCATAGATTAAAATTTAACTTCATTATCTTATATGTAAATTAGATAAAATAAAATCACCACATTTTACTACATATTCTTCATCCACATCTACTATTCCTTTAGATTCAAATGTGTCCTAGATAAACATATGATAGATAAAGGAATTTGATCTAGATAAGGTCTTTCTCATCTCCATCATTTATCCCATTAAATATCAGCATAGATTTATTTTCTAACTCCTTTTCATAAGAAACAAAATAAAAACAACCTAATAACTCATCATGATAAGGTACCCCTTCCTGGGATAAAGAATGTGGTGGATTATTTTAAATAGCAATGCACACTCCCCTTAAAGTTCTGTAGGAGAAGGTCCTCATACAACATCATTTACAATAAACTCTAGAATAGACTTATCATATAAATGTAATTTGTTATTTATAGGAGTATATTTTTGAAATTCATCAAAAATACCTCTAGGAAGTACATTAAGGCATCTGACCAATTACTTTGAAGAAAAGAAGAGTTATTCTTCATTGATCATACTTATAATCAAATATTTATTTTCTCTAAAACAATAATCTTCATAATGGTAAAATCAGTCAACTGACCTTGTAAATAGTGGGAAATAATTCCTTGAAAACTACTCAATCTATTATTGTTCATGCATAACATTTTGAACTAAAAATTTTCTATAAACCAACTATTAAACATATATATATTTTTTGGGAATGAAAACTCAAGTACAATGTTGTGGGTTATTTTGTTCCACAATTGCAGCATGAATTGATTCTCCTAGAGACTTATTTATGGGAAACAATCATTCATGAGATTAAATTGAGGGGTGTCATTAAACTGATTCTAAGGAATAATGGAAATGTATGATGGTTGTAGGTCGAGAGAGAAGGGACGTCCAATGGTTCTAAAGGATGAATGAGGGAATGTGTTCCCAAAATTTGACTTAGAAATTTATTTTATCAATTAGGGATTTAGATAAATAAAATATAATAAAATATTCACAAATAAATCTAACAAAAATTTAAACACATATAATAGGACCTATAGAAAATAACATAGACACTAGACCCGTAGATGTTCCAACAGTGGATATCCCAACAGTGGTTCTCCAATAGTGGATTTCCAATGGTGGATATATAATGGTGGATCCTCTAATGGTGGATCTATAATTGTTGATCACCAATAGTGGATCAAAAATGGTGGATCATCCAAAATCATGTCTTCAAACTGTGGATCTTCTAGCAGTGGGAATTAAAATGGTGGATATTTGAAGGTAAAGGACTAACTGAAGTTTATCATTCCTAATTCATATATGATATAACTTAATCTCTTTTAATTAGAGAGTCTTATAAATATATTATCAATATGATGTTTAGTTCTAATGAATTCAAATAGTATATCACCCTTTAAAAATGATCTATCAAGATGTCTTGTCGTATATTAATATGTTTTTCCCTAGAATGTGATACATGATTGTTCTAAATAATAATTTCAATTTTATTATCAATTTATTTATGGAAATATTGAAATTGATATCCATAACCAAGTAAAATGTATTTCATCTATAGAATCTGTGTAAAAATACTTTCTACAATTATATACTCAACCTCAATAGTAGACATTGTGATAGTTCTTTTCTTTATATTACACCATGAAACTAGTGAATTTCAAAAAATGTGACATGTTCTAGAGGTGTTTTTATATCTAACATATAACCAAGATAATCTACATTAGAATAAGTCACTAAATAATTTTCTTTTACTCTAATATAGAATAGTTATTCAATAATGGTATACATTATTATTTTTAAATTATTTTAATAGCAGGTAAATGTGCCTTTTTTTGTATTTGATTGAAAACATGCACACATCCAATAAAAAACAAAAATCTAATCAGATAGAATTAAAATATAGAAAACATCCAATAAAACCACTATAATTGGTTTGATCAACTAATTTCCTCATTTCATCTTCTTCCAGATTACAGGTTGTATTAATGGGTGTATCACTACTTCTTGTTCTATAAAAAGAAACCCTGTTTTAAAGTTATTTTTGTACTTACATTGAATTAAACTAATTCTATATTAATTTTAATTTTTTTTGAAATGGTTAAATAATATTAACTCACCCATTAAACTAATTTTAAATTAACTAATAATCATTTTTCAAAATCAGTACACAAATAATTTCTAAAATATCCAAATATTATGTCATCAACATAAATTTTAACTATTAAAATATCTTTTAAATTTTTTATATAAATAAATTATGATCATCAATGATTTTTTATAAAACATTAGAAATCTGAAAAGAGCTAATCCTATCATTATAAGCTCTATGATCTTGTTTTAAACCATAAATCATTTTCTATTTTAAAAACATGATTTGGAAAATGAGGAATTTGAAATCCTAGGGTAGTTCAACAAGAAAATTCACTACTATATAACTATTAAAGAATACACTCTTAATATCCATTTGATATAGAATAAAATAAAAATATCCTACATAGACAAGAGACATTATAATGGATTCTTGTAGAGACATAGGTTCAATGATTTAATGACAGTCAATACCCCCTTTTTAAATATATCCTTGTGTAGCCAATCCATCATTCTTTGTAGCTATAGTTCCTAACTTATCAACATTATTTCTAAATGTCCATTTAGTTGCAATGGTTTGAGAGTCTTTAAGACTATATACAAGTTCTCAAACCCTATTTCTTTCAAATGGATTACTTTCTTATCACACTTCCATTGCAAATAATTCATCATTAATTTTTTTATTTATGTTCTTAGGTTCAAGATATTATAAGAACACTTGATTTTCAACAATATTTAAAAGAGAATATCTAGTATGTGTTTCTCTATCTAAGTGTTCAACTACCATATCTAAGTGGTGGTATATTTGTGTCCTAATAGTTCTAGGAAAATAAGTGCAAGATATTCCATTATCCTCTATAGGTTCATATCCATCTTGTTTCTCTTAACTGAAAGATTTTCTTACTTATTTCACAAAATATGAAAAGGTTTTACATTTGTATTCAAATTAGGCAGATCATTATCAAGGTTCTATAAAGGAGTTTTACACTCATTTGGACTATTTAATCAAATTTTACAAGTAGATATTCCTCAAATATCTTTTTTCCTCTATTAAAAACACTATATGATTTATTAAATGTAAAATAACCATGGAAAATTCCTTCATCACCCTTGAACTAAAATTTGTCAATATTATCCTTTATATTGCGAATAAATAGTTTGAAACCAAATATTATAAAGTAATAAAACTTATATTTTCGTCCATTATATAGTTAAAAATGATTTTTAATTAGGAGAGGTATTATAATGAATTTATTGATAATATAACATGCTATATTCAAAAAATCTTCCGAATTATAAACAAGAAAGTCATACACATTTTTTAGGGTTTGAGAGATTTTTTGAGGGGTTTTATATCTTCTTTTTACAACACCATTCCACAGTGGGGACCAATGAGATAAAAAGATATGATTATAGTCATTTTGACCAAATTTATTAAAAATATTGATTTTCAAACTCACAATCAGGATCAATTCTTAATGTTTTAATTCTACTTCCACTAAAATTTTCAATGGATTTATCATACTTAGTAAAATAGGAAAAATCTTCACTTTTTTAAGATATAATGAATACACAAGTATATGTAGAAATATCATCTATAAGAAAATGAGAATAATGATTCCAATTTAAGGTAGAAAATTTAGAGAGTCCAAACAAGTCTATGTGAACCAACTCTAGGGGTTGAGAAGCTGAAACTTTATTATTTAATTTTAAATATATTTTGTTCTGATTCCATTTTTTATATATGTTTTAAAATTTATCATTTGTGAATTCTAGTTTAGGTGTATCCTTGACTAAACCTTTCCTACTTATATTTTTAAGTGAATGAATCTTTCAATTTCTTATTCTTATATTCCAATTAAAATATTCATTGTGAAAGTCCCTTTGATAAAAAATGTTTTAAGAAAACAAGGAATCTAAATTGACAACATAAACCTTTAAAGTTCTAAAATAAGTAAAAAATAAATCATTTTTAGAATAAAAAACATTATATAAATTATTTTTAAATTTAACATGTAAACCATCATCACATTTATTAGAGATCCTAAGTATTTTATAATTTATTAGATATATTATTAAATATTTAGAAATTGAAATAGTGTTAGAGTTACCAATTTGACCAAGTCCAATGATTTTTACTCTAGAATTGTCAACAACAGTGATATGTCAACCATCAACCTTGATTAGGTTCTTGAAACAAGAATATTCCTCTTTAATGGGTATAAAGTATCAATATTCCAAATACCATAAATTCTTACTGAAACATACCAATCAGTTTTCCTACAAAGTATTTTTAAAACAAAATTTACTATTGTACCCAAATATTCTTGGGTCCATAAATATTATCAATTAAATATTTATGAAGACATAACATTATTACTAGTTTTCTAAAAGATGGTTTTATAATTTTAGAAATAAAAACATTGGTTTTTCCATAAGAATAAAAACTAGTAACTGAATTAGCAGAACTAGAACTAAAAATTAAAATATTTTTAATAATCCTTCTATGTCCAAGTTGATACTATATTCCATTAATATATTTGGGAGAAGTTTTATTTCCAAGAATATGAATTAAAGTATTTCTTCTTTTTGAAAATCCTTTAAATTCATTTTTTAATTACACATTGGATAATTTCAACTAAATTTTTTTCTTTTAGGAACTGAGAAGTTTTACCCTTATCTATACAAAGGTATATTTTAATGTTATAATTCATAGCATGCCCCTTATTTAAACATTTATATTTTTCTTTAAGTTTATTGAAAAAATCCTCAAACATATTTAATTATTCAAATATTTAATTATTAATCATATTTTATTCACTATTTTTATATCTGAAAGTGTTATAATTATAAATAGTAGATGTAGAAAAAATACTAGACACCCTAATTGTGTTTTTCATAAAAAATATGTGGGATCTATAATGTTTATATTCTTTTTTTATTCTAATTCACTCAAATGTTATTTGAAAGAAAACCATGTTACTATCATAGTTTTCTAATACAAGTTCTCCTTTTTATCATATTTATTATTAAATTTTAAATTAGTATAGTCTAATTCGATATGGCCATTTCTCTTAAATTCATAGTATAATATCTTTTTTATTGTATCATTACCCTTCTAATCCTTTCTCTAATAACCTTTATTTTTATAATTTACATTCTAATTGGTTTTCATGTATAATTTATTCCTCTTGTTAAATTTCATGAATATCCTTACTATTTGAGACATTTCTTCATCATTGTCAGTAGGTGAGTCTTCATCATTAGATCTTTCAACATTTATATTCCCTTTTTGTTTCGAAGTAGCCGGTTTTAAGGATATATATTGCACCTTTGTTTTATCTTCCACTTCTATGTTTTCTATGACTTCCTCATCATACATCCTGAGCATTACTATCATATCTATAACAAGAACCATATTTATTTCACATGATTCTCAAATTGACACTGAATTTCTTCTCTATATGTATGATAAACACCTCAATAGGCGTGTCTCCTAGTATTTATTATAAATAGGTTTCATCAATAAATTCATTGTGTTCCTGATATTATAAAACATAATATATATTATCAATTGGTTCACCATGTTTCATTATAAATGTAACATATTTAATAGTATAATAATTTATACACATTTATTTGATATTATATGTTTGTTCATGAGAAATAGAAAAAGTATCCCAAATTTCAAATACAATAGTACAAGGAGATATTCTATTTAATTATTCATCTTCTAAAGAGAAATATAACGCTTTTATAGATTTATAGTTATTATTATAAGTTGGTTTATTATAATAACTCAATCCATCTATAGATGTTTTGGGTAATTTGTATTTGTCTTAAATTATAGTATGAATCTCAACACTCGTGCTTTAAATATGAATTTTCATTTTTATTTTCCATTTGGAATAATTCATGCCATTAAAATAAGGAGGCCTATTTATAGTAGATCCATCTTGTTTATTATTATCCAAAACGAATAAAAGATAAGAGAAATAGATATTTAAGATCCTTAAAAGGAAACCCAATCATAGTTGAAAAGATATTTGAAAAAAATCCTTTGATACCAAATGTTGGTTGGAGCCAGTAACTTAAGAGGGGATGGGGATGAATTGAGTTTCTAATAAAAATTTATATTCTAAACAATTTAAAACTAAATATCCCCAATTAATTAAAAACCCCTTGTTAATCAAAATAGTATAATTATATATATTTGATCTTTAGAATTATTTCTCAAAGCAGGATTAATCCTCAAATAATAAATACATGAGATTACATTAACATCTGAAACTAAATTACTTGATCAAATACTTTTTATAAACACAAATCAAGACTAACTATCAAAGAGAAGTTATATTATAAATATTGAAAATAGACATAATAATTGATTTAAAATAACTATATCAAAACCAATAAAACATATAATTGAAAATAAAAAAAATAATTTTGGAATAGATCTGAGACTTAATCCCCTCCATTTAGCGATCACCTACCACCAAGCAGGTTATTATAAAATTAAATCGATCCAAAAAATGGATCAAGTTTTACAACCATGATAACACATGGAGGTATGGGTTGAAATCCTATTCCATTGTTATAAATACGAATAAAAACAAAACCAGGACATGAATCACCTCTTCCATAGTTATTCATGGGAATATATGTAAATGTGTTTGATAGAATATCAAGTATTCTACACTTTAGGAAAAGGGATAAAGTGTATGAATAAAAAAATGTATAAAAAACACATATGTAAATATAATGCATAAAAAGAGAGAAAATTATTTGAGATTGGAAGAAGGGCATTGATCATCCAGAATAGCTTAATATGTATTGTGTCCTTGAATTTTTCTTTGGTAGGTGATTGAACAGGTTTATCAAAATCTAAATAAAAACACCATGTCATGGATTTCTGAGAATTTTTTTTTTCATTCAGTCAACATATAGAGTTGGATCTTATCTACTATATGTTTTTTTTTCATATTCTTCCATCCAAAAGTAAGACCATATGAATATATAACTCTATAATACTAATTAACCATTGAATAATATTAAAAGAATCTCAGATCCTCATACTGAGCACTAAATTAAGATTGTTTTCTTTTTTATTCAATGCATATATAGAGTGGTATAGTAATAATGATTCTTAAATCCAAATCCTTTTGAGGTATTAATATTAAATAAGTGAATATTGAATGAAATGATATCATACTGGTGTTAGATCTTTACTATCTGTTGATCACCAAAATGGTATAACAAAATTGTAGTAGATAAAATATATAAGTAGATATAATCAATGACAAATCATCTAAACTGAATGTAGATCATTCATTAATAGTTTTATATAGGGGTATATCTTATTTAATGGAAGTATATGCTGATTGTATATATGTTAGTGGTATATGTTGTACAGGTAGTTGTAGTTCACCGGTAGATCATGATTTCACTAATAATAGATGTACTCAATGGTAGATCCATTAGTTGTATAATATAATTGTAGATGTTTAAAATGGTATATCCATTAGATGTGGATTTTGTTGTTATATGTAGTCCACTGGTAGATCTGATTGTATAAATGATAGATCTTCATAACTAATCATAGATCTGTATATATCCAAATTTTCTCCACAAAATGATGTACTATCATAAAACATTAGTATTTGTATAAATATAACAAACATGATTTCTAATCATTAAAATAAGGTGGTTCTGATAGAATATATAAGATAAAATAATGATCATGGTATGGTTAATTCTTATTTACCTTTATTTCATTTCATCCATCAAAAAGGGAAAACATCTTTCATGCTCGCGTATGACCTATCATCCCCATAGATGATGAAATTCATTTTTATTTATTGAACCTTTAGGGATGACTATATAATAACATTTAATTAATATAAATTATATTTATATCTTTATTAACATTCAATATAAGATGGAAGCATGAACAAAGTAAATGGATCAGATATAAAAAACCGACATTCACATGGAAAAAAATAATTAACACTTATAAATAGTGAATTTAATAAGAAATTTTTAATAAATGAGTGATAAAATGTTATTAGAGGATAATATGTGATATTATGAGTATATAAAAAAAATTTATATAATTTTAATAAATTTAAATTTATTATACAGGAATTTAGAGATATTTATAAGAAATTGGAACTCATAGTAAGAGTTTGTGATAAAATCTCATTATTCACCATAATTTTTTATTATTAAGTTTCTAAGGATAAAATTTCATGATCTACATATAATAAACTCATAAAATTTATTCCCCTCATGTTATTTATTATTAAATGTTTTCCCTCCATTTAACTCTCTTTAATTACTCAAGAGAACAAAATAATATTTTTACGAAAACTGATTTTATTTCACTCTTTGGTCAAAGATCTGTTTTTTTACATGTCCATATTTTCAAAAAAATTAATGAAGAGAGTTTTTAAAATTCTACTATGAATTTTGAAGTAATTTTTATCCATATTTTACTTTTCATAAAATGGATTAAGTGCAATATTCTTTTAATTTTTTGAAGGACGCTATTTTTTAATTTTTACCGAAAATGTGAAAGGAATTTATGATTTAATGTACATGACATGAACATAATTTTTCATCATCATAAAAAATAAAATATTTAAATCTTCCATTAAATGCTTACAAATTTATTTTGAAAGAAAAATTATTTATTTATATTTTTATATTTTAAATAAGTAATTTCAAATTGAAAAGGGTATTTTCTTCAAAAAAATGATCTTGTGATCTTTTAAAAGAATTTTTATCCTATGATAACATCCTTTGATGTTACTGAGGATTTTATTGGGATATTATTCAATGATTCCAAATTTATTCTTTATCCAGATTTTTTGTAGCTATGATGATGAAATATCTATGAAACATTTTTTATTTTCCATGGTCTAAGTTATGATGAATGTTTTTATAATCTTCTAGAAAACATCTAAATAAATTTATAGTTAAATATTGGTTGTTCCTAGAATTATATATCCCCATAATTCATTATATAAATATTGATTTTATATGATATAAAATGGTACACATGAGGTTATCCAAATCCAAAAATCAGATTTTACATGAGAGGTTGTCCCAAGACCGAAACAAGAGGGTGTATAGGAAGTTATCCCAAACATTAAAGAGGTTACACAAGACGATATACCATGTATGAGGTAAGTAAATGGTTTTTTATTTCAATAAAAACATGATATAAGTGTCTTTGTGGATATCTTTTAAATAATAATTCTTCAGTTATGACAATAAGAAAATTTTCTCCACTCCCTTATGACATAATCTCATGACAATGTTATGATTTCATGGTTTAGGTTCATTGATCCATTTATGATTCATGTCTTATAAACAATATATATTCTAACCGTGGCTCTTGTTTATGGTCTAAGAAATAAGGTGTATAATTTTTAAACATCAGTCTCATGTTCTAATACCAATTATGAACTTGTTATGTTTAAATGATCATTGATATCATCGTTGTCTACCCTTACTTGAAATCTGATCTCACCCATTATTATGTTTCCTTTCCATAGGTTATGGAGAAAGGTTTTAAGTATGATATGTCTAATAAAGTTTATATTTATAAATAAATTTTTCGGATATAATGTGGATCTCTTATGAACTAGTTGATTATGTATCCATGTGTCTAAAGTAACTAACACTATACGATTCTAGAATGTATTATAATTTATGTAACGAATATTCATCTATTAAGATGTAAAATATATGTATAATAGTTATAGATCTGTATATTTGTTATTAGATAATGTTTTAGTTACCATTGGAAACTAGGATGATAAAAAATTAGTTGGAACTCTTACAACAATCCTATGTATAGAATACCATCCTAAGTTATGGTAAAGAAAAGAGTTTGGTTTTCCTAGATAAACATCCCTATCTGGATACTACAAGTGGATATAGTTTGGAAATAGATTATTCTAGGTGTAAAAACCAAAAAAAGTAGTTTTAGTATATATCAAGTGCACAATGGGAATTCTTTTATAGTTTAAATGTTTTGATATTCCTGAGGGATATTATTGGGTTAATTCACAATTTATTTATAAAAAATTGTGGAGCATTTAAATAGATGACGATGATGGATAATATAGGTTAAACATATGGTGTCTTATATTGAATAGAAGGTGTCAGGATTAATATATCCTATAAATTATTTTGCGTGATTATGTGGTTTCCCACTATGATTATTATTTCATGTACAATGATTTTGGATTTTAGTCAATGGATAGAACTCAATATAATCGTGTTAAAGATGAATGTGATAGAAAAGTGAAATTATTTTCCTCCTATGAAACTAAATGTTATGGGATATTGAATAAAATATCTCATTACTATTTTTATACAAATTTCTGAATCCATGAATCATTTGGACCTTCCAAACAATATTGAGAGGGAAAATGCTCTATTGAGTCTTTTATGAGGCCCCAACCACCTCCTTTTAATGTATAAGATGATTCACAAGTTAATGAATAATGGGTCATCACCATTGAAAATATATTTTCCATTCACGAGTTTTTACAACATAAAAAAGATATTTTGGTTATCAATCAATTGAAAGGAAAAGCATACCAATGGTGGAATATCATCAAGAACAAGAGGAAATGAGAAGAAATTGACTCTATGTGGTGGGATCAGTTTATATAATTGTTTTTTAATAATTAAATTCCTCTTATTATATGTATGAAAATAAAGTAAGAATTGTTTGAGCTAAGTTAGAGGGATAATGAATCCATCAGTGCATATGAGGATAACATTACAAAAATTTCTAGGTATGATCTGGTATAATTGTTGAACTAAAATTAAGATTAATTAATTCTTCAGTGCCATAAACCAAGAATCTGAAGTACACTATCCACAGGGGACTTTAATAGTTATAAATAAGTCATTCGATGTGCTTTTGAAGTATAAATAAATATTGGAGTTTCTAATAAATCTCAATGTTTCGATAATACACAAATAGTAATTCAATAGAAATTATAATTACTAAAACCATGGAGGTAATAAGAGGACAATTCTATTATAATAAAGGTGTGGAAGGATAGATGAAAAAAAATTTCATTAAGATATTGGAAAATGAATTAAGTGTGTAAAGATATGTCATTAAGTAATCGAATGCCAAAGTATTTGAATTAGTTATCCAATTAAGTAGGAAACGAACCAAAGAATGCACCACCCACTCTCTTGTTTTTGAAATGAAAGGAATATAATAATTATTCAAATTAGTTCTCAAATATAGAATTTATTGATGATAATTAATTCAAGCAACCTCTTCAGTCTAGAGACAAAGGGAAATATCATTGGATCACTATTTCCAATGTGGGTTGTGATAAAAAAGTGGTGAAAGGTACACATACCATCCAATATAGAACTATTGATATATTATTTGATTCCATATCTACCTACACCTTTTTATCTAATGAATTACCAAAATATATCACAATACTAAATAAAAAATTAAATGTTGAATTTTCAGTGAAAACCCCTATTGGTTTATGATCACATCATAATTTTATAACACTTCTACGATTGTTGTTTGTGGGAATGTACTTCTTTCAAATCTTGTTATTCACCCTCTTATTTAATTTGATGTTATAATAGGATTTTATTGAATTTATAAACATAGATACCATTTCAATTTCCAATTAAAGGATGTTATGTTTGATTTTACAAGACAACCTGAGATTTTTTATCAGTGGGTGATAAATAAGAACTTCTAATTGGAATTACATCCATTGTATAAATCATGATTCCTATTCCAATAGGGTATTTATCTCATATGGTTGGGGAAAACTTAATATCTAATATATTTCAATTTTAGGATTGTTTTCTGATTTTTTCTAGAATAAATTCATAGTCTTCCTCCAAATCATAAAGTTGAGTTTTCAATGGAACTCATACCTTGTGTTACACCTATTTCAATGACTCCATAATGAATTTACCAAATTGAGATTCAGGAATTAAATAAGTAACTCCCAACTAATATTTATAAGGGATTAATTCATCCAAGTGTGTCACTTTAAGGTCAACCTATTCATTATTAATAATAATTTTTGGTCAATGTGACTTTTCATTGATTATCTAGAACTTAACAAGATCACAATAAAAAAAAGTATCATCTACCCAATATTGATGACTTATATGACCAAAAACGTGGATATCAATAATTTTAAAATATTTATCTTTATTCTAGATATCATAAATTGAGGGTTATAAAATAGGATATAGAAAAGAAAACATTCCATACTAGGTATAAAACTACAAAGTTATTACAATTTCATTTCTTCTTACTAATTCTCTAACTGTGTTTATGAATTTTATGAATTGGGTCTTCAGATATTACATTGATCAGTATATGGTAGTTTTTATAGATGATATTATTATATATTAAAAGAGAAAATAAGAGAATCAATATAGCTTTAGAATTCTTCTAATGACCCTATGAAATGAGTAGATTTATGAAAAATTAATGATGTTTTAATTTTGGCTACCATGATTTTATTTTTTGTTTTATATAAACTCATGAGAGGGTATATTAGTAGATCTATAAAAAATAAAAGTTATTGAACATTAGAATAGACCAAATAATGTGGCTAGGATCTATAGTTTTATTAGTTTGTATGGATATTATCGATGATTTTTGGAAAATTTATCACGACTATCTAATCCACTCAATAATTTAACATGAAAGGGATTTATATGCATTTGAAAAAATAAATATAAAGAAAATTTCAGGAAAATAAAGAAATGGCTAATTAGAAAACCTTTACTTACATTACCCTATAGTGGAGAAGGGTTTATAATCTATAGTGATGCATTAAATAAAACATTTGAATGAATCCTTATATATAATGATATGGTGGTAGCCTATGCCTCATTACAATTGATGTTTCATTAAATAAATTACCCAACTCATTATTTGTAGTAAAATATGGTATTTTTTTAATTAAATATAAGGATACATTATATTTATAGAGAAAGTTGTGACATATATACTGATCATTGAAATTTAAAGTATATATTCACTAATAAATATTTGTGTATGATCCAGAGAATATGATTGTAGTAGATTTAAGATTATGACTACCCAATACATTACCACCTATGTAAAGCAAACAAGGGATAAATTCTTTGAGTCGAAAAGATCTTTCTTTCTTATCTATGAAGAAGATCACAAATAATCCACATTTTTTGTATTTTATAAGGATTCATATTGAAACCATAAATGATGGGGAAAGATATTATTTTTATTAAATGAGTGTCCAACCATATATCTATATAATAATTAAAGAGGGGCAGGTGGAAGATGTGGAGTTATAGAATATTTTTTGAAATATTCCTTAGTTCAACCTTGATTGTGATGGAATGATATGGTTCAAAAACATTGTATGTTTTCTATACATAACAGATTAAAAGAAGGATTAATTAGATTATTCTCATAGTTTATCATTCTCTATTTATCCTAACAGTACAAAGATATAAATAGATCTAAAAGCATATTTCTAGATAGATAATAAAAATGGAGTGATTGTAGAGTATGTATCCTAGTTCTTAGTTTTTTATAAAGTTAAGGTAGAGAGATAGATGTCAATGGTGATGTAACATCCATTACCCATAAAATAATGGAAATAGAAAAAAATAACCATGGATGTTTCAATCAGATTCCACAAAACATATAAATTCAATAATGCTACTGTGGTTGTATTTGACCACCTTTCAATGTCCAAAAACTTAATATCTATAAAATAATATTTATATCTTGATCATTTCATGAATATACAATAGAGAAATGGTATGGTTGTATGGAGTAACACATTATATTCAATTTGATCTGGATATGAGGTTTACCTCGATGTTCTAGGGAAGTATTTAGTAGCATCAAGATAAATACTTATTTATCAGAACTGATTACAATATTCCTTTAGATGGTTACATTAAGATATTAATTCAAAACCTATAGTATATACTAATATCTTATTCTATGGATTTCAATGATATTTTTGATCAACACCTTTATCTAGTATATTTCTCTTCAAAAAATAGATTTCTCTTGAGAGTTTAGATAGATCTATTAAAATCCCAATATGTAAAGTAGTATAGAACTACATTGTGTTGGGATAAAGTTTGAGAAATAAAGTTATTTTGACTTAATCTATATAAGGGAATTATAGAGAGAGGGAAATTTATTTAGAACTATATCAATGTTGTTCAAATTTGAAAGAAAATTTATATAGAAAATAGTTGGTGAAATTGGAAATTCAATGATGGAAGGTAAGTATTTTAGCATATTTCTCTATGGAAAAAGGTTATGAAATTTAGGAAAAAGGAAAGATAATCACTTAGTATATTATACCCCTTAATATTTTTCAGTGAGTACGGATGGTAGCTTACTGATTGGAACTTCCACTAAACCTCTATCATGTTCATGATGTGTTACACCTATTTCTCATAAGGAAATACATAGTAGATTCAAAACTTGTAATAAAAACATATTTCATACTACTATAGCATGATATTTCTTATGAATAAAAATTAGTAAAAATCTTGGACTGAAGAGAAAAATTTCTACAGACAAATACTACTCACCCGGTTAAAGATATATGGAGGAATCAAAAATTAAAAGAAGCTACTTGGGAAACTACGGATAGGATGAAAAAATATATCCAAATTTTTTATATTATAGTGATATAATTCCAAGTGATTCGTTCATTTTAAGGGGGTATAATGTAACACATTGAGATTCTATAATATAATTCTCTAAAAATAAATTTAATTTCATCAGTAGCTTATGATACATGCAATACAGAGTCTAAATGATCCATAATATAGTGTATCATTATATCATAGAAATTAAATTAGAAAAGTGAATAGGAATAACCAAATATTAAAAATTAAATATAGTTATTTAGATAAATGAAATATATTTATAAATATGTAACCCATTTTTTATAAAGTCATTATATTCTTTATAAAAAGAGGTGTTTTATTTATTTTTATGATAAAATACCCAAATTAATTTAATAAAATTTTGAAAAATTTATTTGACTAAAATTATTTGTAAAATTAGAATATCTAAATTAAATTATGGGTAAAGTTTGGTATTTTTCTGAATTGATTGAATTTGAAAGGAATTGTGATAAAATACAGTTTTTTCAAATACTATCATTTCTATTCATTAAATCATATAATTCAAAGGTCCCATTATATTTATGATTTGGTATTATAGTTATATATGATCCACTTTATTTATAATAATATAATTCATTCCATTTAAATTGACAATATTAATTATGTTGTTATAAGTTAATTTTTATACTTAAAAAAATTTAAACAATTATTTTTTGTTTAAATTTTTGAATTTTTAATAAAATTAATTTATATCACCTATTGTCATTGAATCTGTAGTAATAGATACTATGAAAATATGAGGTATAAATTGGGTAAATATGACCCTTTTTATTTCATGGTCATTATGAATTGTAACCATGATAATTTGTTTCACCTTGGAAAGGGATAAATTGGTAAAATTGGGTTAGAAATTTGGATTATGGATTTAAAATTATAAAAAAACATGAATTTATTCTTTTGGGTGAGTTTATTTTAAAAAATTTCATCTATGACTTGAAAAAAATATCCACTTGGTTCTATTTTTCATTAATTAAAACCATTATAATATTTTAAGAAATTGATAAATACAAAATATTACTCTTTTGTCTTTAAGAACTCTACATTTTTATTTATAGGATAATAAAATGAGAAGTTTGGTTATAATCTTTTATTTTAAATAAAAATTAATTATTGTTATCAATGAAATTTATTTATATTTATTAATAATTAGCCTAAATTCTTAGGAAACTTGAAAATAATAGTTATTAAATTAATAGAAAAATAAAAAAAAATGATTTTAATAATATTAAAAGTAATAATATTTAGTTGAATTATTTCATTCCATGAATCCTATATATTATTATAACATATTAGGAATGTGTGAAAGGTTTATATTTAAATTCATCTGATGTTATGTTCTCTTTAAAGTCAAATAAAATGAATAGATTGAAAAATTACATTAATGATATTTTTTGTTAAATAATATTTTATTAAATTATTTAAAAATCATAAATACCTTGAAATATGACAAGAAGGATGAGAATTGGTCTAAACTTTTATCTATTTTCCATTAATAAGAAAACTATTACCTTATAATTTAAATTATAACCCTTAAATATTAAGAAATCCATTACCATGATTATGATTAAAATTGGTTAACCAAGGGTTGGGACAAAAAGATATAGTTCAAAATGGTGTAAAAAAAAATCTAAATTTCATATATGATTATTGTTTTACCTTATAATATTTTTATAGGAATATATATCCATTTGGAATCATTTTTATTGATAATTAGTTAATTAAATTTTAATCTTTTTAGTAATTTCATGTGTGTGTTTTCTAGTCTTTATAAATGGACACCTATTATCTATTTTCTATACACCTATTTGAGTTTTTTATGACAACTTAAACATGAAAATTTATCTTCTAAAATTATATTTAAATTAATTATATGTTACAATCATCTTTAAATACCATTATAAGGGTCCATAGGAATAGATCTTAATGAGTCCCAACAAAGAAGATGTAATCTTCTAACCTAACCTCTTTTAATTATACCTTATTATAGCTCCTTTAAATAATTTGTATTTAACATTAATTAATAAATTTGGTATCATAAATACACTGTGATTTTATTATGATTATTTAACTATCATTATCGTCCCTATTTTCTATCAAATTTGAAGTTAAAGTATCACACAAGCGTACATGTGGACTACCACCTCCATTTAGTAATAAAATTCTTTTTTCATCACCATATTTCATGGATGAGTAGAATGATGGGTTTAGTGTTAATATATGATATTTATTAAATTGTTATGATTCTAGAATTATAATATCTTATCGACCTTGTATCAACCTGTTACCATTTTGAATAGTAAGTTTTAGCATTTTTTTGGATTTCCTTTTTCTTTATCTGGGTAGGGATGAGAAAAAACTGGGAGGATACCTATAATGGTGAATTCAGTGATTTTTTGGTTTCTCATATTTGTAAACGTGTGGGTTCTATATATTGATGGGGATTTACATGCAGTGTAATGTGGTTACATGATGTCTATGTTGTAAAATATTAATAAATCCATTTTTTTAAAATGTGAATGGTTTTTTTAGAAATTATGAGATTTTTCAATTTCAGGGCATGTAATTGGGTTAAACATCATGTAAATTTCTGATGGTTGTTTTTAAATAGGAGTTTTGTATGATATTCCTATTTACTCTTTTCTATATTTCTTTTCTCACAACCTAAGAGCCTTCCCCATGAGTTTTTTGATCCCCTAAACCCTTTCGAGTATTTTTATTCATCAATTAGTCATGGTTACGAATGTTGTGTGACTTTATTGGTAAGCATTCTCCCTATCTATTTTTCTCATTCTATTTCACTCCTTGGGGTTTTATATTTCATCTAGGGTATTATGAATCAGAAACATTTATTGTGGAATATTTTCTCTAGGTTGAGTCCCAATATCTTCTATTCCTTCATTCCTGTTAGCGAGGCCCATTGTGGGATTTGTGTTTTTGTGAGAATGGTAAGTGGTTCATTCATAATGCTCAATTATTATTAACCATAAATTTCGTGATTTTTTTATTTAATTTTATTTACTTTTATAAATGAAATTTCATTCAATTTATTGTTCCAAAAACCAATTCTAGTGAATTTGGGTTTTTAAATTTAATTTTGGCTTCAAATTGGGAAAACCCACAATTCTATTGAATTGGGCTGTAATAATGAAATTTATTGAAATCTGTGGAGATTTAAATGGTTGTATTTAAATTATAAAATTTATGGAAATATTTTCAATTAAAATTTTGAATTTTATTGTGGAAATTTATATTGTGAAAATGAATTTGTGAATTGATTTCAAATTATTATTTGGAAAAAATGGATTAAAAATATTTTTTATTGGAACATTGGGATTTTATCTTAGAAAAAGGAAGGTATTGATTAAATCCCCTTTTTTGTTATTAAATTGAATGTTGTAATTTTTGAAATGGGAGAATTGAATTTTATTTTATTTTAAGAAGTCTTAAAATAAATTTCTCATCGTTATTTTTTACTAGAGAACATGCACACCTAGGTAGTTAGATTGTTATTTATAAAAAACATGCTAGGATTGGAATGCCCTTATATTGAATTTTCACTTTACAACACCAACTAAATACTTCTTAGAACATATTATTCCTCAGTGGGATATTCATGAGTCTTCTATCTCAAGTACCCTAGGACATGTGTTCAAATTGGGATTATTATCGCTTAAGAGTGTGAGGATCTCATAAAATAAAGCTATCGTACCTCTTAGAAGATGACCATGTTACTTGATTTTTTATATTTGAGATATAAATGTATGCCAATTTTTTTGAACTATATTAAATGAATTCTGATTTATATAAACTATTTAATATAAATTTTTTTATTTAAGCCATTTTTTAATGAATTTTATTATTTGAAATTTATTCCATATTTTGAAATGTATAGTAAGATTCGTTTAATTATGATTTTGAAATTCCAAACCTATTTATTTTAAAATTTAAATCTCTTTGTTTGGTTAATTAAATGTTAGAATATATTATGGAATCCTTGGTGAGACCCGAACGGGCTTTTAGCTCACACCAACATGTTCCTTTAGGTGTTTTTAGATTATATAATTCTAGGTTCGAGCAGGGATAAACCACCACATGGAGATGGTTCTATATATTGATATGTAGACATGGAGAGTTGTATAATTTTATTGATGAGATATTCTTTCAGTTTTCTAGTACCTAGATATATTAATTTTTTTCATGCATGTTAGACTTCTGGTGAACTTATCCCTATTGTGCTTATTTTGTAGGCATTCTTACTTTTTTATCTTCTTCAACAATTTTTGTGTAAAAAACATTCACACCCTCATTGTTGTATAATGTTAGCTACTAATCACTACACTATTGGGTGTGGGAACACCCTTCTTGCCTTGTTAGGGCCGGATCTGTTATCTAGTTACCGGGGTACCCAAGATGGTTTCTGATAATGTTTTATTAGTGATATCTATGTTGAGTTTCTTGTCTTGCAGTCAGTATGTATTAATTAATTCTTTTCAGGACATAGGTGGTATTTGCGATTGATTTCCTTTCCATCTCCAAACCAAATGAACCTTAACTCAGTAGGTTTAGTTTGGGAAATTCATCTTAATAATTAAATATATTATCTTCCCTCATTTTGATTCAGATAGATTGAAATACAAATAATTTTGACTATATGTTGGGATAAAATTTCCTTTGTTGATCCATTTGAGTGTTATATTATATCTTCTTTATTTTATTCTTATGTGGTCTAGCATAATTTGTTCAAGAAGTTACATTAATTATATCCATGAGGAAGATACTATTGGTCATCATAAAAAAAAAATCCTCTCATGGACCCAAACCAGGTTGAGGTGACTGTACATACTGTCCAAGCTCTGGGATATACATCATCACAAGTTCCCGTTCAGGCTCTAGCTGTGGACCCTCATAGAAATTTTTTTGGGTTCATTCTCTAGAGTTTAATCACCAAAATCTAGCATCATTAAAATGATCAAATGATCCACAAGAAGATGAATAATAGTTTAGTAGGATGGAATGTTTGTTTGGGTTATTGGAGAAACCTAATGAAATCAAGGTGAAGTGTGCCACCTTCATGCTGGAAGGACCAATTGGAAGATAGTGGGACACTATAATGACAATGGAGAATCATAAAGGCCTAGAGTGGAAAGAAATTAAATCTATTCTCACTGACTAGTGCTATCCAAATTTGATATTGTTTAAAAGGATATGGATTATTTAAAACATGAGATGGCTGACAAGATTATGACAGAGTATGAAAATTGTTTTTCTGAGCTCGTGAATTTTTCACCTGAGATAATATCAAATGAGAAGATTAAGGCTTGATGATTTGAGTTGGGAAAAAAATATGATATTCTTTCTTAGGTTTTCTTCCTGAAGATTAATTCTTATAATGATGTGTTGGATAGATAATCCATGGTCGAGATAGACCTGACTGGCAAGGGAGGGCTGATGGGAGTTTCTTCCTCTCTTATTTGCAGTGTTTTTTACTCTAAGGGAAAGATGAAGCATGATGATTCTCATTGTGGATCTCAATATTAGGGTCATTCTAGGCCTCCTATAGTTTTTGGAAGAGGTCCTGTGATTTTCTACCCATTTAGTAAGCCATGGAATTCCAAATGGGTTTTCACTAAGGAAACAAAGAATTATGGCTCTTGTGGATTCTGAGGTAACCTACAGATGTTTTAACAAATATTTTCCACTTAAAGTAGTTGAATGAGATACTCAAATCCATTTGAAACTATATGGAAATAATATTATTCAATGATAAAAGGTTTTCATCCATAGGAAACCAAAATGATGTTTCTTCATGCAATAAAAAAGTCTATATAGGAAGAGAATATGAGTCCTGTGACCGTGAGAGGTACTATGACTATATATTCATTATTAGTGACTTATTTATTTGATACTGGTATATCTCATTCATTTATTTAATCTAGTATTGTTAATATTTTAATTAATTCTATGTAATATTTATCCTATGTCATTTATATTACAACACCCCTTGAATCAAAGAGAGGGAAGGATATCTATAGTCCCCATTGTGTCTTGTCTCTATTAGATTTCCAGCTTTATTGGTGTTTTACGGTTGTTGGTAAGAAAACACTTAAAGTCACTCTCATGATAGATTGGATCATTTCCAAAAAATCATGGATTGACTATTTTATTCGAGAGGTCTCTTTCACTATACTAGATGGTGTGTGCCGTGTCTTCCTAGGAGAATGGGACCCAAGGAAAAGTAAAGAAAAAACATCTAATCCGGTGTTGGGGAAAGTGATATTTATGTTCACATTGGTTATGGGGAGAGAATAATTGAGTGGTGATCTCCCTCCAGTGTTTGATGAGTTTTCCGATGTGTTTCCTTTAGTCTTCTCTGGGTTACCACCAATAATGGAGATAGAGTTCTCCACTGACTTAGTTCTCAGTACTCAACCTAAACCAGTTTATATTCTATATTACTGCATACCATCCATTGTACTAAAAAAACATAAGTTTCAGTTGGATGATCTTTTGGATATTGACTTTATATGCCTGAGTGTGTCACCTTGGGCAGTTCTAGTTCTCTTTTCCAAGAAATTTGATAGTTCACTACACATTTTGTGTTGATTATCGAAAAATCAATCAAGTTGAAGTAAATTAAAAGTATCTATTAAAATATATTTATGATATTTTTGATCATTTGAAAGAGGATAATTTGTTCTCAAATTTTGATCTTTTCTCCAGTTACCATCAGTTGAGGATAAAAGAAGACCAACATTTAGAGTAGGTACAACCATTATGAGTAACTTTTCATTACCTTTGGTCTATCCAATTATCCTTTAGTTTTTATGGATTTAATGAATATGATTTTATATGAGTATCTTGATACCTTTATGTTAGTCTTTGTGGATTAAATCCATGTCTAATCTACCTATGTGTAGGATCTTGGGCAACAACTGAGAATAATTCTAAGTTTCCTGAGAAATAATTGACTTTATTCCAAGCTTCCAAAATTTTATTTCTTGATTGGGAAGTGATATTATTGGGACAAGTTGTGTTGGAACATAGGATATTAGTAGATTTTGAGAAACTAAAATCCATTCTGATATGGGAACAACCAAATATTTTTTCATGATTCAGATCTTCTTGAGTATAGATGGTTATTATCATTGGTTTATAAAGGACTTCTCAAAGTTGGATTCTCTAATTTCTGACCTAACTTGGAAGGGAGTAAATTTTTTTTTGATTAAAGATTTATGAATTAATTTTTCGAGAATAAAGATATTTTGACTATTGTACTGGTGTTGACTCTTACAGAGGTTTGGCATGGCTATATGGTATTTTATGATGCATCCTGTTAAGGTTAGGGCTGCATTCTTATGAAAAGTGATCATGTTTTTTATTATTAATCTCGTCATCTTTGATCACATGAGAAGAATTATCTGACCCAAACCATTAACATTCTGCTATGATGCACACACTTAAGTGTTGGAAGAATTTCCATTATAGATAAAGGTTTACCATATTTTTAAACCACAAGATCACGAGTTATATATTTTCTCAAAAAGAATAGAATCTCTACCAGAGGTGTTGGGTGGAATACCTGAAATATTTCAAATTTGGCATTGCCCATACCCCTCGAAAAGTGAAAATCATTAAAGATGCTTTGAGTAGGAATCTTCTGACATAGCCCATGAAGGAATCTTCGGAAGAGTATAACTTCATGTCTCTCTTTACACCATTTCATATAGAAGTCCAGGAATAAGGGTCTAAGGTTTATTTGGCTAGTCTTTAGTTGACATCCACTATTCTCGAGATGATTATTTTGGAACAATATCATGATGATGAGTTCTACAACATTAGATATTGTCTTTATAGTGGGGAGACAATATTTTAGTGGTCATTCTCCAAGATTAAATTATATGAAATCAAAATAACTCTGTTGTGCTGTTAGTGGAATGAAAATCTATGGTGGGGGATTTTCATAATTCCTAGGGGATAGTTCACCTGGGAACCATGAAGATGTTATGTGAATTCATATGGTAGTTTTGGTGTCTATGTTAGATATGGGGAATTGATGATTTTTTCAATCATTGTTATACATTCTAACAGGTTTAGGGTAGGCACCAAAGACCTTCAGGATAGATTTGGACACTTTTATTGCTTACATAGAAGTGGTATGAGTTCTCCATGAACTTTGGGATTGGTTTTCCATATAACCTGATAAAGAATAATGTGATATGATTTTTGATTGATCAATTTACTATGTAGACACACTTTATAACAATTCTTGACACAATTAAAGTTGAGGAGTTGGGGAATCTCTATGTGAAAGAGATTTTTCATCTTCCCAGAGTTCCATCTACTACAGTCTTTGGCAGAGATCCTAGGTTCACTTCTTTTTAGAGATGCCTTTAGGAAGAACATGGATCTCAATTCCAATTGAGTACGTCATACCACATGTTTTCGTATGTCTAGATAGAAAGAGATATAAAAATTCATGAGGATATGCTACATGATTGTGTTCTCAACTTTGGTGTTTTTTTGGATCACCATCTAGGTTAGGTTGAGTTTTCTTATAACTATAGTTACCAGTCTTCGATCATAGTTACTCTTTTTAAGTCCTTGTTTTGACAGTCTTGCATATATCAATTGTGTAGGTCGAGGATTGGTGAATGTTCCTTTGTTGGATCAATCGTGGGCCAGGATACGAAAACCAATATTCATTTGGTTCATCAGAGAATGTTGAGGAAACAATGTAGGTAGATTTTATATGCCGATCACGACCATAGACAATTGAAATTATATGATTTTGAAAAGGTATTCTCGAATGTTTTATCTCAGTTGGTTCATTGAAATATTGGGAATAAATGGAAGCTTACACCCCATTTTGTGGGAGGTTTTGAGGTTTTTGATCAGATGCGGAATATTTATTATTTGTTATCACTTATTTCATAGATTATATCAATTCATAACATGTTACATATATCAAAACAACATAATAATCTATTTGATTCATATAATTTTCTATTTTGGATTGATCTTGAAGTTAAGCCTGAATTCTCTATAACTATAAAAACAGTCATGATAATTTATTCTGAAACCAATGTAATTCATGGGAGAGTGATAATTTGGTTTGTGTGCTATGGTAGAATAGTTATGAATATAAATATACAGGGGAATATGAGTAACTTATAAGAGATAATGGCCTCATATTTTCTATATGGAATATTCTTGATAATATGTTTTGGGCTAGATAGTTTTTATGGTGGGGAGGTTGTAACATCCCATTACACTTCTGATAAATACATTTTAATAATTTTTATGGTATTACTTTTTCTTTATATAGTAGGGTTGAGATAGAATTGGGAGGATACCTATAATGGCGAATTCATAGATTTGTTGGATTCTTTAATTTTTAAACCTTTTGGTTTGGTATCCTGTTGTAGATTTAAACACTGCGTAATACTATTACATGACATTTAAGTTCTAAAATTTTAATTAATCCATTTTCGACAAAAGATAATGGGTTTTCAAGATTATTTGATTTTTATATTTCATGAAGTCTAATTAGGATACACATAGTATAATGTCCCAATTATTGTTATTAAGCAGGCTGGTTGGTAGAAATTTGTATTTCCACCTTTTTATATTTTCTTTCTATCAACCCAAAGCCTTCCCCATGCATTTTTGGAACCCCCAAACTCTTTTAGGTCATTTTATTCATCAGTCGATCATGGTAGCGAATGTTGTGTGACTTTTAGGGTAAGCGTTATCCCTGTCTCTTCGACTTTTTATCTTTCTCTCATTAGGATTTGATTGATCATATTGGGTCTAATGGATATAAGACTAATGTCGCTGAGTCTGTTCTCTAGGTTGAGTTCCAAGATCTTACATGTCTTCATTATTTTTTTTTGGTTCTGTTGATGGATTTGTGTTTCCATGAAAAAGGTAGGTGGTTTTGTCATGATGCTCAAATTTTATTAATAATAAATTTATTTGTTTTTGATTTAAATTAAATTAATTTTATTTAAATTTATTAATAATAAACCCAATTCCAATGAATTGATGTTTTTTGGAAACTGAATTTTTCTTGAAATTAGGGAAACCCCTAATTCCATTTAATTGGTGACTGATTTTGAAATTGATGGAAAATTATATAGATTTAAATGGTAGAATTTAAATTATAAAATTAAAGGAAAATGTTTTAATTAAATTTATAAATTTAATTATTGAAATTTAATTTTTCAAATTTAATTTTTGAATTGATCTCAAATTATTATTTGGGAAAAATGGATTAAAAATGGTTTTGATAGAAACACTTCCGTTTTATCTTAGAAAAGGCACAATTTGACTAAAAACATTTTTTTCTTTTAAATGGAACATTACCATTTTTGAAATGGAATAATGGGATTTTTCCTAAATTTAAGAAGTCTTAAAATATATTGCTTATCATATTTTTGAATAAGGTTGCATGAAATACTAGGTAGTTAATGAGTTATTTAGGAAATAAATGCTAGTATGAGATTTCCCTAGTACCACATTAATGCTTTAAAACACTAACTAAATACTTACTAACACATCTTATTCCATAGTGGGAAATTTATGGGTCCAATCTTTCTAGTTCCATGAGACATTTGTACACATTGTGATTATTATCAATTGAGAATGTGAGGATCCCATAAACTATTATACCTCTTGGAATATGAACATGTTGCTCACATGTTCATATATGATATATAAATGTATAATAATTTTTGTGAACTATATTAAAGTCCTTATGATTTATATAAAATATTTTATATAAATATTTTTATTTCATATATTTGTTTAAATTATTTCCATCATTTGAAATGTATTCCATCTTTTGAAATGTAAATCATGTTTTTTTAATATTCCATTAAATTGAAAAACCTATTTATTTGAAAATTAAATTATATATATATGGTTAATTAATTGTTCTAATCTATTATGGAATACCTAGTGAGAACCTTCATAGATTTTATATCACACCATACCTATTCATTTGGGTGTTTGTAGATTATCTCTTTTCAGGTTTGATCCGGGGTAAATCACTGCTTGGAAGTGGTTCTAAATATTGATCTGTGGACTTGGAGAGTTGCATCCTTTAAGACATGAGTTATTCAATCAGTTTTTTGGTAATTTTATATATTAATTTTTTTGTTCATGCATGTTATAATTTCAGTATGCTTATCTATGTGGAGTTTCATTTGTATGATTAATATCTTGTTTATATGCTTCTATAATGTTTGTGGAAAAATTGTTCCCACACTCTATTTTATATGATTCTAGGTTCTATTCATCAAAGCTTGGGGATCAAGAACTCAATTCCCTAAATTTCAGGACTAAATTAGTTATCTAGTTAACAGGGTACCTAGGATGGTTCATGACAAAATATCTTACCTTATAATCTGTTGGACAATAATAAATTCACTAACATGTACTTGCAAACTACCACTACAATGAAGTGATGTGATTTATTTTTCATTTTTCCTTTACATGGATGGTAATAAGGATGTATTTAGGGAGTATATATGATATATATGATATAATAATTAATAATTATTGTTTTATTGTCAATTAACTTCCATTCTATCCATTCGTTGTAAAGTGAATAAAATAATCATGTGTATGTATGACCTATCATCTCCATGAATGTTATAATTCATTTTTCTGTCTCTATGCTTTATAGATAACTCTATATCTCCATATAAATCTATATAAGTAATATATATTATATTAATATCATTATTAACAGTTTTTATATAATAGAAATGTGATCAACGTTTTAGGACCAGAATCAACGAACAGAAATTCTCATGAGAAATGAAACATTTAACACCCTAAAATGATGATATTAATAAGGAATTGTTTATAAATGGGTGTTGGAATTTCATAAGTGGATCATATAAGATATTTTTTGTATTTAAATTATTATAGTGTAGAATTATAATTAAATCTAATTTATTATTCATTATATTAGATAACATTCAAATAATATTTAACTCAAGGATAAAGTTTGATGTTAAAACTTCATTATTTATGAGGATTGTTTATGATTATGTTTTTAATGGTGAATTTTTTATCTACCTTCTAATAAACTCATATATATTAGTTTATAATTGTTATTTCTAGAGATTACATGTTGTCATTTAATTTTTCTCACTTTAATCACATAACAAACTGAATGAATATTTTTAAAGAAACTAACTTTATTTCCCTCTTCGGTCAATTTTTTTTTTCATCCATGTATATATTTTCCAAAATTTTATTCCAGAATGTTTCAAATATTATATTATGGTTGTATAAATTCATAGAGATGTCTCGCTTTGCACCAAGTATGGTAAATGAATACACATCTAGGGTGAGACGCTTTGAGGATGGCGTACGACATGCCATTCAGGTACAGGTGAACATCTTCAGGTTGAGTTCCTTCTCCGAGGCTATGAACTAGGCCCTTATAGCAGAGGGAAACCTGAGGGATATGCCCCATGTTGGACGGGTGACAGCTTCAGGTGATTGTTCGAATAGTAGGAAGTAAGGACTGGATGAGTTCCAGTAGGGCAGTCAGGGTAGGGATTCAGCTAGACCAGCTCGTGGTAGTTCTATAGTGATTTACATTCAGTGTGGACAACAGAGACATGTTCAGACTCAGTGAAATAGGCCTCCTAAGGAGTGCCGGGCATGTGGGCATGTCGGGCATTTGGAGAGGTTTTGCAGGCATCCTTCTCAAATTGCCGGTAGATGGGGACCATGACAGATGATGGTATCTGTAGTTGGTTCATGTTCTGTACCAGGAGTGGGTAGCCGAGGATTAGCGACACCCAGAGGGCGTGACAGAGAAAGCGGGATCCAGCTGAGGGGTCAGTGGCCTGTGGCTAGAGCAGCACCGCAGGGAGGTCAATCATCAGGCAGCCATACTTCAGGCCAAGTGCACGTCGTGGAGCTTCCAATGGCTGAGCAGGCTGAGGAGGAAACAACGGTTATAAGTAAACCACGTGTGTGGCTGTGATTCCAAGTTTCCTTTTTGGAATGACCTATAGAGGCATGTCCATTTTGGGTGCACGTGGTGTACAGGATCTTTGTGGACTGACTAGATGCTACTCAGTGGGGTTGGCACCATATCGGGTGCATGATATAAATATATATATATATATATATATATATGTATGAGATGGGTAGAATTAGGGGCATAGAGGATGAAGGTTTCTTGAAATGACTTGGGCATCGGGGCATCGAGGATGTGAGTTACTTGAGGTGCTAGGCACCAGGACCTCGTGGAGGCGGACACCGATGCAGTGCGGGATACATTGGGTGTCGGGGATGACATAGGAGCACCAATGAGGTGCAGGGGTGATGATGCATCACAGAAGGACTTTGCGTCTAGAAAACAGGTTAGTAAACCTTGTTTTCTTTGGGTTTTGTTGGGTTGAGACTGAGTTAGGCGATTCCTAAGGTGGGGATCCCCCTTGAGGAATTTAACTGGGACCTTTGAGACTGGGAATTCTAGCTTACTTTGATCAGGGTGGTATGTTTGGAGCCATCTCCGGGTTTTTTTGATAGCTTTGGGACAAGCTATGTTAAGGTGGGGAGATTGTAAGAACCTGGGTTTTTAGAACGGGTCAAAATCCCGACCCTGTTTAAATTTTTGACTTTTTTCTGAGGTAACTGGAGAATTTGGGCAATTTCTGGAAATTTCCAGACTACATTCCGTGTACTTTAAGTACATTACATGTATATTCTAAGCGAGTGTTGGCTGTGTGCTCGTCGAGTATATGCCATGTGATGACCGTGTAGAATTTCTTACTACACGGCATGTTATTTTGAACACGCCGTGTACCCCCAACCGTGTGGAGGGCATACATGGCGTGTAGGCATGTTGGCTGGGGTGAATCATTGAAACCACTTACACGTTGTGTTCCCCTTGGACATGCCGTGTCGTTTGGCTATGTATAAGGGATATTCATGGCATTTGGGTAGGTCGGTGAGGAAGAGTAGGAAAGTCAAGTACATGCCGTGTACCCATAGGTACACGTCGTGTACTCATGTCGGAAGGTTCAGAAAGTAAGTCGGTGGAATTTCAGCCACCAAATGAACAGTTAAATGATATACAGGGTGTGTAGTCCTAAAGTACACGCCGTGTAGTTTATTTTCTTTTCATTAAAATGGGCAGTAGCCTCGTTTTGAGGCCGAAACACTTTGGTTCTTTCGGGTTTCACCAACCAAGCTGGCCAAACCTTGTTTCTTCTCCCGATCGACTGTTCGAGACCTGATTTGAACATCGTTAGATGCGTTAGAACCGCCTCAGTAAGTCCTCAATTCCTCTTGAGCCATTTTGTCTGATTTCCTTTCTAAAACGCGTTATAGGGGTTTGAGCTGTTTTAACTCTTTTATAGATTTACCGCGTTTTATCCCAAATTGGAGATTTTTACGGGAGGAGTAGCATCATATGAGTATCATGTAGGTGGTGCATACCACTTTTTTTGTTTTTGTGTTCATTTGGGTAACGCGTCCTTTGGTGCATTTTCAGGTATTTTGAGCAGGACCCGTTTTATCTTCTGTTTCATATTGAATTGATAGTTGGACCTATGGGATGCCTTTGGGTATGCCTGGTTAAATTTTTTTCTTGATCGGGGCCGGGTGAGGGGTCGTTGCTCATCGGGGAATTTTGGCCGGGGGATGTCAAAATGGTTTAAATTGTAATATCAATTTTTTAAACTGTTGTGTTTAATTTATTAAGCCTACTGTGAATTGTTAGAGTAATTCAAGACCTCGATACTATTGACTGATAACCGTTGGGTAAGGGAAATTCTACTATTTGAATGTTTTTCATGTTTATGTATACTGTTTAAATTTTATATATATGCAATTGCTGAATTGCACATGCTGGACCCTTTGGGATGTGTGGGGCATGGCCCAGATATTCTTGAGTGATACTGATCACAGGTTGGGCTTGGCCCAGGTTACGTTGGGTGGTTCTGACCATGGGATTGGGCGTCATGGACATCAGTTTGAGGCAGGATGACTTTCAGGTTGGGCATGGCCTGGGTTACTGGGATGGTAAGGCCATCAGACTTGAGCGACATGGTTGCAGGGGCATGAGGTGTCAGAGGTTTTGTGGCTTGGGTACTATTTTGGTGATTACTGCTCAACCGGAACATTGAGTAGTGTGCACATAGAGATACTCCGCGATGAGATGGTTTTGACCATTTTTGTGGGTAGACGCCCCCGTAATTGCGGTTTAGGTATTTGGTTTGGGGGTGCTTGCCGTAGGAAACCACATGGAAGGTGAGGAGCATTCATGAGATTATATCGAGACTATCTGGTTGGTGGCGGAGGCTCGCCGTGATTTGTGGGAAGATATCATTGTCCCTCCGGATACCTTATTTGAGGGCATACATCGCTATCCCTCCAGATACCATATTTGAGGCAGACATTGCTGTCCCTCTGGTTATGTTATTTCAAGGAAGACATCACTGTCCCTCCAGTTTCTTATTTTAGGACAAACATTGTTGTTTCTCCAGGTTAGTTCTTGGGCGTGCCTTCGGGACATTGGTTCTTGAGAAGTGGTGTCAGGGGGCACATGGTTCTGGGTTACATGAAAGATATTTCGGCGTTGGCCGAAGTAGGTGACACTCTATGGTGGATGTTAACTACCAGCTGAGTTAGTGTTTATTTGTGCATTGTACTGTTTAATTCTTTCCTTATAAATGCATGACTACATAAATACTCATATTAGGTACGCACCATTGGGTGGTATCCTACTGAGATTTGTCTCACACCCTGCACGGACCCTTCGGGAGGCGTTAAGACTTTATGGATTTACGTGTAGGAAAGAGGCCAGCTTCAGGAGTTGGGTTACGTTAGTTGTTTCATGGAGATGGTAAGGACCCTAAGGTCTTACCCAGCAGGGGTTACTCTATTTTGTTTTCATTACTTTTATCGGCATGCTTACTTGTTATAGCTACTGTTGGTTAGCCATTGGTGACTCTTTTGTTTAGTGACATTCTATGGATGTATGTTTGGTTTGTTTTTTAGTTACCATTGATTATCATGCTGTTGTGTTTACTTTCCGCTGTTGTTGTTTATACTTATTTCTTTCGCTGTTTATTGTTATTGAATGTGCTTCTGCTCTGCGGGTCTGGTTTGAGTCTAATGAGCCTTTTATTCCATTGCATCTATACTATTATACATGGACTGGTACCGTTATTATTATCCTCCAAGAGGGTATATCCTCCCCACTATACCTATAAGACCCTCACTTCTAGTCGATAGTCTTTGGCGTTCGGGGAGGTGCACCTAATGTAGTAGCACCCGACCAGTTTAGCACTGTTCAGGTGGCAGTTTGGGTCCGGGTAAATACTATTTTAGTATTATATCATCTCATATTTTAAAATATTATATTTCTTTAGGTTTTTGAATGTGGTTTAATTTTATTATAAATTAATATTTTTGGAGATTCAATAAGTGCCCATCCCCTCAATTATAAAAGAGAACCTCCTCTATCACTTCTTCACTTCATTTTGAACCTTCAAGCTTGACCATACCCTACTCATTTCCCTTATAAACATCTGTATACATATTATAGAGGTGTCGTTCTTCTCAAAATACCATATTTAGTTACTTTATGAGGAGATCTAGAGGAATCACACTAGAGAAAAGGTAATATCCTTTACCGAATATCTTAAGATCTTTTCTTCTTCTATATCTTCATCATTTGTTGTTTCCATTATTAAGTAATAAATTAATTATCAAATATATACTAAGATTTTATAATAGTTATGGAACAACCATATTCCACCTTCTATCCATCCTATGAAAAATGAAATCACTAAGAGTGACTACGTATGACTTACCATCTCCACGCCATAGTGTATTATGTTTTTCACCACCACTTTACATGGATTGGTATAATGATGGAAATAATAACTATATATTGTTATTATAAAAATAAATTAATTCAATAACAATATATACACCATCTAATTCCATACCATTTCATAATTAAAGGAATGGAATCATCGCTTGTGCATACGCATTGACAACCATCTCCATGATGTGATGTGATTCATTCTTCAAGATATCCATTAAAGAATAAACATATAAATGTTTGGATTGAATAAATATGATAAATATTATACTAATATCATACTATAAATTATCTAAATATTATATTAGCGGGGGAAATAGAACTTATTTGACAAAACATGCACATGAAAATGAATCCATTAATACCCAAACAATGAGTAATAATGAAATGTTTTCAAATGAATGACAATATGACCATATATGATATCATAAAAAAGGGATATGATTATAGAATAATCCAATAAAAATATTTAAATCATTATATATAAGGTTCAGATATATAGGAATGATATCAGACCTAAGCTAAGGGATACTTTTGAAATCTCATTATTATTCGAGATTGTTTATATGTAAGTGAATATGAAGGTATATTTAACATCCATTTCCATGTATGATAAATAAGTATTCATAAATATTATTTATAACCTTATATAAATGTTAAATGTAAATTTTACCCATTGTTGAATTTTTATTATATGATACGAATGGAATCTTTTATCATTTTTCGATACGAGGTACTTTTTGACATATCCGACAAAAGTATGGGAAGAATGTTCTCTATTAACTTATACAAAATTAAGGGGTTTTATATTTTTATAACACCATATTTCTATGAATATTCCCTGAAAATATTTAAAGGCTATTTTAAAAGAAATTATTTTCTTTTATAATTTGATGTAAGTTTGAGAAAAGAAATTGTATTTGGAGATGAAAGGATATTTTCCTCAGGAATTTATTTCAAGTGTTTAATAAAAAATTATATTCCATCTAATATGAAATTATTTAATAGGATTATATTTAAAAAATTATATCCCTATTATTCTTATGGTTTGATTTTGTTTATTTATGGAATAATATTTATGAAATCCATTTGTTTTACATGGATTATCTATTGATGGAATTCTTTTTAAGAAACCCATTTTATTCTTTGGGTTATCCTATGATGAATGATTTATGTTTTTGTGGAACAAGTTAGAATGATTTAATTATGAGATGGATGTGACCTATATCTCCCACCAATTCATTGGGTAAATATTTATATCTCATGAGATAGATAGGGATGGAATGATAAAAGATCATGGTTAGGGAAGGAATGAGGAGCGAGCTTGGTTCAGTAATGGACTTTGTCCTCTATGATGGTCTTGAAAATGAGAATTAACTATTATGAAGTTATTTTCCATGATTATTTTTATGCTACAAATTCAATGTCTTATGTTATGACTTTTCGGAGCACATTCATTTATTTTTTATGATATTTTATGATTTATCCCATGACATGATATTATGATATTTCATAACCCAGATAATATTTTTAAATATTATGTTCTTATGTTTTATGATTATGTTATCATTGATATCTCCCATGTTTACCCTTATAGATTATTTGAGATCACCATTTTGTATGTTTCTTTTCTTTAGGTTATAAATAAGATTATTAGTAAGATATGTTAAAGAGGGGTCTGGATATGAAGGAATAGGTAGGAGACAATATAGATGCATTATTAACTAGTTGTTTATTTTTCCCAATTTCCGAATACACTATACATATATGGTCCTATCATGGAATTGTAATATTATGTAATTAATATTATTCAATTATGAAATAATATATATGTATATAATGTATGGGTCATTATACTGAAGTAGGTTCACAGGCGGTTATCCCAAGCCTAACATCTAATAAATTTCATAGTTGGTAGACTTGACATAATGTTTCCATGATTATGAATATACAATACTTTATGGAACTATTTAATGACATTCTCTTATGCCAATGTTATGTTTTATGAATCATATTTTTTGACCCCTTTTTTGATTCTTGTTTTATGGAATGAAAATGATTTACTCCATGATTCATGTTCATGATCTATGAATTGCTGGGTCTTATTTACATAGATTTATTTCATTTTCATGTACCCATTATGCCAATGTTATGTCACAAACCAACCTGGGTCAACCCTGAACCGATCACCCGAGCTGATTTGTGGCATGGACCGAAGGAAAATCCTGATCCCCAATGGATGAAAACTAGTATAGGGAATCAACAATGTATAGAAAGGGAATTATTTCTCACAAGAATAAATAATGAAACTAAACAACAAAATGAAACCAAACATACCAATACATAAACAATACCAAACTAAACATATTTTAAATAAGGCCAACATGTACAACAACTATACAATAAAACCAACTGAAAAAGGAAACTACATGATCTCTATGTGACCCCATGGGTTAATCTCTAACACAAAGGTCAACCATCAGCCAAGGTAATTGAAGTCAAATAGAAACCTACACCAAATGATAAAAATAAGAAGAGACTATAGGCATGAGAATTAAAAATCAGTAGGCTTGCCTGAAAAAATATATTCCCAATTCTCTTCCATTAAAAATAAAAGAAACATAAACATCAAATTTGAAATAAATTATATAAAAGTAAAATTATCTACAAATGTTACTTGAAAATGAACTATGGTCCATTTCCCTCATTAATTTCAAAATAAGGTTCATTTCCAAGAGTGAGACATTAATATATTCAAGGGGGAAGGTGATGCTTTCATTTTCAAATTGAATAATAGGGTATAAAAAACTTTTAATATGATTTTTTTTCACAAAAATTTGGAAGACAACAAATTACTTTTCAAGAAATTCACCACACAGGAGATAACAATAGAAATCATATAATGAGGGAAATAGAAATAAACACACAAGAGTAACCAAGTATCTCATTCATTACTACAACCTATTAAGTGCCAATAGACATGGGTAAACCTAAGAGATTGTGAATAATCCACAATTTACTAATACATGAGACCCATCCCCAGAAGCATGCCTCATATGATGAAATCAAAAGAACCTTATATACTCTCGGCCACCCTAACATAGGATAGACTATGTGTCAGATCCCATAGTAATAAACCCAATATATCCACCTACTATGGGTCACCATCTAGTGAATAATCAAGCCAATTAAATAACCATTTTTAGAAAATTCTCCCACTATTCATGGTTCCCATGTCTCATGTATAAAGGGGGTGAGCCAACCGATTTCAATTTATCATACAATCACATGCATATATAATAATAGTTCAACAACAGGCCTAAAACCCAGTCACCACAAGGGTTGATTCACATACTATAGAAAGAATAAAACTCAAGGAGTCTATACTAAGGATCTCTAATTATCATGATGGATAACATAGATTTTCTAGTGAGGATATATCATCCATTAAATATAAAAAATTCATGATAATCATCCAATAGAGTTTTTCAAAATAATCACTTTTATCAATTTCGCAAAATTATTAATGATCCTTTAATCATTTTCCACAAAACTAATATTAGTCAAAGATACAAGTCCACCATTAATAAGGGGTGAAAAAACGCCATTATAAACTTAAAAAACATTTACAAAAAACTTTTAAAACATTCACATCACACTTTAATTCAAAATCAATTTTTTCAAATGCCAAATGGTCCATAACCCATCATCACATGTTAAACCCATTTCAATCCAAACATACACTTATTTTAAACATTAAACCACTTGATAATAGTTCAAGAAAACCAAATTAATCATTTCAAAATATTAATATTTATTAAAAAAGACAAACCATGCATTACATACCATAGACTACTCACAAAATCCAATCGTACATTTCATCGAACACTTGGTGTGAAATATTTTGAAAAATACTTCTATTTATCACATAAGAAGGAATAAGACACAAATTTTTACACCTAATAATAATTTAAAAATTCACACAATAGTATTTAGCATATAAGGGAGGAGAAAAAGGTCTGAGATCAATGATCCTAAATTAAAAAGGTAAATTTCATGAGAAACATACCTAAAAACCATGACGCGTCAACAATGCACACCCAAAATCACTCTATGAGGGTTCCAAAATACATGATCGATGAAGAATAACCATAAATACACAAAACCACCAACATAAATTAAGGTAAACACAAAACCTATATCACAATGACCATGGGAGAAGAGAAAATCAATAAGAAATAGAAGAAGAAGGAAGAATGAGAATAAAGGAGAGGGTTTACCTTGGACATCTAGTCCAACCCTTGAAGATATCCACTTGTAATCACCCTATATGGAGATTTAAGGTGTGAGTTAGAGGTCAGAGGATTTTTAGGATCAAAAGAAATGAATGGGGGAAGAATAAAGTGATTTGGGTTAAAATACCGAAGGTTGGAAATATTTAATTTCAACAATTTTTAGATCTAGGCAACTCACATGGTTTGGAAGCATAGTTTACCAAACAATGTGCCAACTATGCGGTAGACACTAATAAAGAAAAGATCAACCAAATGATAAATAAAAATGGTTTAACTACCATGTAGAGACCATGTGGTAGGTTTTGTATGAAATCACCAGCTATCTCATGGTTATGTGGGTTTGGTTGCACAATTTACCAAATCATGCATCAACCGTGCATAAACCATTTCCAAGACAAAAACCCCAAGTTTTGTACCAAAAATCAAAAATATATTGAGGATCAACCATGTAATAAAAACTAGGCAATGAATCACTTCAAAATTTAAACCCCTTCACACAGAGAACTCGATAGAAAGATTGAGATTCCCAATGAACTAGAAGATAAGATGAGAAATGAAAAATCATGTGCGACAATTCTCCCCAACATTAATGATTTCCACCATAAAAAATCCACAACATTCCCTAGTTAATGGATCAATGACTAAGGAATCCATAATCAAATGATCCAACCTCTTGAACCATGAAAATCATTTCCACATACAATAGAAATTATTCTTCTTTCTAGAAACATAACAACAAACCATGATGATTTCTAGAAAATAAAGGGAAAGACAAAAACACATCATCCAAACAAGCTGAAAAATAACCATTAGGCCCTATTCCGTGAATCCCAATACTCACCCAAACTGAAGAGCACAACAAAAACAACTTCATGGGAGGTTAGGAAAGACTCCCCACTGTTAGAAAACAATTATCACCTAACAACAACTTAAGAGAAAACTCTGTGAGACCCATAGTAGGTATCCCCTCCATTAAGAACCAACTATCACTGACCAAATAAAAATTCTACATGAACTAATATCATGAATTTCCAACAAAGACCAACCAAACTCTTCCACATTAGCCTATTGACCAAGGATTAGATGGACATATCAAGAGAATTCAATCTACCCACTCCCTAATAAAGGGGACAAGAAAGGATCCAACACTCCCCACACCAATAACGGTCTCCTCACCATGTTCCACCTTCACTACGAGGGCTTGTGGCTAGAGCAATTATGTTTAAAGCATTATCTACATCACATTCAAGAATTGATAACCCCATCAAGAAAAAATGTATCACCCAATTAGATAAAGAGGATGATATAAATTTCTGGAAATTAATCCACACTTCTATTGAAAATAAAATTTCATCAAAATACTCACAATACCCCCTTATCGGAGAGTTGGATCCTAGAAACATTCTAGAAATTCTACAAAAACTGTTTCAAGTGACACAAGTGTCCACAAGCATGGTATGGTTTTTTCATACATGGACATGAAAAATTTTTAAATCCTATATTTCAAGAATGGTAACACACTAGGACCTCATTCCCAAAATAGGATGATGAAATATCATGAGGCCTTTTGATTCCAAGACTAGCTGCAATAGCATTCGGCCACGTTCCTACCTCCTTACCAGAATTTCCCCCACTACTTCCCATAATTTAAGGGGTAGGGGGAAACCTCTAGAACTCCCTCACCCCCATCAAAACATCAACATGAAAATATTGCCTCACTATGTTAGAAAATGTGGTATGATTGAAATCTGACACCCTTGACTGCAGATGGGGATGAATCCCAAATATAATTATCAAGCCTTCATGGGATCATCCGAAACATACTCTGAAAGGTAAGGATTATATCCACAAAATGACATAAATACTCCAACAAAGATTGATCACCCTACAAAAAGAAATGAATTTCCATCCCCCTTTTCACCCTTTATTTCTCAAAAATTACTGATTAATGAAAAAATCCTTTAGGAACTCCCATGTAAGAACTTCCAAAGGCTTATTTCGAGACACCGACATCCACCACTCCCACGATGAACCTTCAACATGAAATCTGAAAACCTTACCTTCAACATCTCCAGAAACTCATTGAGGCTAATGTTTCTGTTGATCTTTTGCATACACTCTTCCACTTTGAGAGGATCTGTTTTACCTTAAAATAGAGATGGATTTAGCTTTCAAAACTCTAGAATGAAATCTTTAGGTTGATCAAATGGAAATCCTGCAAAAAAGGGAATCACCCGAAGCCATGTCATGATCACCCATTAATGATCTATGGGAGTAACTACTGGACAAGAAGAAAGAAAATAACTAAATCAAGGCCAACTCATCAACAAAAATCACCAAAAAAAAACACTACATAGGTGAAAATATTTTAACATAGAAAAATAATCTACTATTAACATCAAAACATTCCATTTCAAAGAATTTTTGATTTAAAAAAAACTCAGCGGGTTGAACACTCTCCATAGGTATCCCAGAGAGTCTCACTCTCATTCAAATTTCTATGCCGCCCCGAGCACCCATCAAACATGCCATACAAAGCACCCATCCAAATTTGCATATACAAAAATTCAGGTGATCACCCATGGGAACACCAAAGGCCAAAAAAATTCCATCATTTTCAAAAACTAATCATTCTACATTATTAAAAATTTCATGAAACCTTCCAAAGGATCACCAACCACAAAGTAATAAACAATTTTTTAGATTCCATGTTTTAATCCACTCCTCCATACTCAAAAAAAAATCCCATGAATTCCAATCAAAGAATTCAATTTATCTCATTCAAAACATTTTCCAAAAACATATAAAATATAATTTCATCAAAAACCATTTGGCAAAAAACCCAACCATTTTCATTTAAAATAAATTTCAATACAAATAACATTTTTTGAACAACTGTTTTCTATAAAACCCAATTTTTGATTATAAAATTAAAATTCTGTTAAATCATTTCAATTTTACCCAAAGAGGTCAATCCATAAAAATTAATTTCTTAAAAAATTTCACTAAGTTAATTTAGAAAACCCCCTTTCCCCCCATTCCAAAATCCAACCATTACTACTAAAACCCCATTTTCATAGTTCCATCATAAGGGGCTTTCAAAACAATATTTAGAATCAAAGAAGACTCAAAGACTCTCATATGGTGGAAACTAGTGTTGATGGGTGACTTGGTCATATGGTTGGCGGCCATATGCCAAACACACCACCATTACAGAGATCCTTCTAGGACCATTCCCCTAGATCCAAAAATCATTTTAGGCCCTGTGAGCCCATGAAGACCACTATCTCGACTCCCTTTTGGAATCCCAGACCAAAACAATCCACATTGACCAAAGAAACTAACAAAATAGGACTTACCCTGGAATCCTAAGGATCAAAACGAGTGAGGGTTCATGAAGTCCTTCTAATTCCTACCTTTAAAATCCTAAAAATCATACACTATTCACCTTGAAATCCTCACGTAACAAAGGGTCCTCTAAAAATCAAGGTCCTCTAATAGCTGAATTGCTATGATGTCATTTTTTCATGAACCATCCCGAGTCAACCCTGATCCAGTCATCAAAGTCAATTAGTAGCATGGACTGAAGGGCATTTCCAATCCCTATGGCATGGAAAATGGTTTTGGGAATTGAAAAAGTATACAAAGAGAATGATTTATCCCAATAATATATAAATAAACAAAAAAACTAAAATAAACCAAACGTCCTCATACATAAACAATACCAAAAAGAACATCTTTTATATAAGGCGAACAAGTAAACCAACTATATAATAAAACCCACATAAGAATAAGATTGCACAATTTCTATGTGATCCCATGGGTCACTATCCAACATAAAGAACTACCATCTCCCATGTAAATAGAACTCAATCTGAAACCTACCCCAAAGGATAAAAACAAGAACAGACTATAGGAATGATTATTAGAAATCAGAAGGATATACCGAACAAATATATTCCCAATGAACTTACTTTAAAATAAAAGAAACCTAATATTAAAGTATGAAATAAAATATATAAAATTAATCTTTTATAAATATTTTACTTGAGAAAAACAATGGTCTATTTCTCTAATTCATTTGAAAACCAGGTTCATTTATTATAGTGAGACAATAACATTTTCAAGGGGGAAAGTGATGCTTTCATTTTCAAATGGTACAACAGAGTATAAAAATATTTTACAATAAAAAAATAATTCATAAACATATGGAATCAAACACATCACTTTCTAAGAAGGGAAACACACATGAGATAAAAATAATAATCATATAATGAAGGAAATAAAAATAAACACACAAAAGTAACCATGTGTCTCAATCATTACTCCAAGAAGCTAAGTGAAAAAAGACAAGGGAAATCCTTAGATATGTAGAATAATATATAATGTACTAATACAAGAGACCCATCAATAGAAGTATTCCACACATGATGAAATCAAAAAATCCCTAAATACCCATGGCCACCCTAACATAGGATAGACTGGGGGAAAATCTCGTAGTAGTAAACCCAATATATCCACCTACAATGGGACCCCAACTAGTGCATAACCTAGCCAGTTTAGCAATCACACTCATAAAATTATCTCATTATACCAGGTTCCATGAATCACATATAAAGGGAGTGAGAAAACTAATTCTAAATGAGCATCCAATCACTTGCATATATAATAATAATTCAATAATAGGCCTCACCCCGATTCACCAAAAGGGTTGATTCACATGCCATAGAAAGAATATAACTCAAGGAGTCTGTATAGAGGATCTCAAATTATCATGATCGAGCACAAGAATTCTATAGATAGGAAATACCATCCATTAAACATAAAAAATTCATAAGAATCATCCAATTATGGTTTTCATAACAAATACTTTTATATTTCTCACAAAATTACCAAATGCACCTTTAATCGTTTTTCGAAAAACTGCCAATTTTCAAATATCCAAACCCACCAGTAATAAATGGTGTAAACACACCACTTTCCACTTCAAAATAATTTAAAAAACACTTTTAAAAAATTCACATCAATATTTCAAGCTAAATCCATTTTTATAATGATGTCAAATGGGCTACAACCCATCATCACATGCGAAACCCATTTTAAGGACAAACAAATACTTATTTTAAACTTGAAACCACATGAAAGTCATTCATTAAACCCAAAGACATAATTTTTTATGTCACATATTTATTAAAAATTCCAAACCATACTTTACATACCACAAAATACCCACAAAAGACAATATGTCATCTCATCGAACACATGATGTCCAATATTTAGAAAAACAATTATTTTTATCATATAACAAGGAATAAAACACCACTTTTCACACCCAATAAAAATTTCAAAGGAAAAAAATAAATAGTTAGCATATAAGGTAAGTATAAAAGTCATGAAATTAATGGTTTCAAAATTAAATAGGGAATGTTCATGGGAAACCTACCTCAAATGCGTGGATATTAAACAACAAATGCTCGAAATCACTCCATGCGGATTCCAAAAGACAATATCTATGAAGAGGATCACTAAACACATATAACCACAACATAAATAGAGGTATATAAAATCCCAAGGCCTCCATTACCGTGGTATAGGAGAAACTAATGAATAAATATTAAAAGAAGGAAGAATAGGAATAAATGAGAGGGTTTACATTGAAGATCTAGCCAAACCCTTCAAGAAATCTTCGTATAATCACCATAGAACGATGTGCGAGGAATGAGGAATAGGGAGGAGGAAACCTAGGATTGAATTCCCCAAGTGGGGGAGGAAGAGGGTGTCTTGGGTTAAAATCACAATTGGGGGAAAACATAGAATTTCATGAATTTTTAGATCTTGGAAAATTGCACGGTTTGGCCACAGAGTTTACCAAACGGTGCGCCAACTGTGCTATAACCACTTCCCATGGGAAGATCAACTGAATTAACAATATACATGATATAACTACCATGCTCAGATCATGTGGTAGGTTCTGTCCGAAACCACAACCTACCACATTGTTACCAGGGTTGGGCCGCATGGTTTACCAAACCATGTGCCAACAATGTGCAGGCCAATGCCAACCAAAAACACAAGATTTTCTCAGAAAACTATTGAATGAATTGAGGATGAACCACATAATAAAAACTAGTAAAATAATAACTTAAAAATTAAACCGTTTTCACACCCAAAACTCAAGAGAAAGATCGAGATTCTCAAAAAACTAGAACATAAGATGATAAATAATAAATCAGGTGTGACATGTTATGTTTAAGTAATCATTGATATCTTATTTTTTTACCCTTACTAAGCTTCTAGACTCACCTATTATATATTTTTACTTTATATATGTTATAAATAAATGTTTTATGTATGATATGTCTATGAAAGTTTGTTAGTTTTTAAGAATTTAGCGTGCAATAATATAGATCTATTATGAACACATTTTTTATGCATTCAAGTTTCCAAAGTCACTAAAAGTTTGAAAATCTAAAGTGGATCATATTAATATGTAATGAATATTAATATGTTAATATTTAATATCTATGTATGAAAAGTACCGGCCACTATAGTGTGTACTTATAATTACACACAATGTAATCCAATATTCTTCATCTAGAATATGGTGGTCCAATGGATGGTATCATAAACATCTATTTCTACATTATTGGACTATTCTTGTTCTAATGAAAATGAATGAATATGATATAATAACTTTCAGATAATATATAAAATAAAATATAAATGAAAACAATCATCAAATGCACAAATTGTTCAATGATTGATAAATAATTATAAATTAGTGTGTGAGAACTATGATACCACCTGAATGTTCTAGGACCTAGTGGAAGTGGTTAGACCCATGACTAAAATTGAATTTAAATGGTTTCTAAATATAAAATCTCAAAACCAGAAGATAGAAACTGCAAAATATTCAAAATATGTTCTTTTAGCAAATATTTTATAAGTAATTTATATAAATAATAATTATTCATTCTTTTAATAATTTATTCATTGTAGAATTAGATGGCTGATTGTTTCATACTTTCATTGTATTGAAGGATTTAAGTGTATTTTACCTATAATGATATCCCCACATGCTCTAAAAAACATATAATGTTATTGTAGAATCTCCAAGTGATAGCACAAACAATTCCAATCACTAGAATAATTCGTCATAGGTTTTAATAAGAATTCATCAGTATGTAAGTGTTCTTTCTTTTATTTTATCAATCCTTGAGAGGGATTTGTAGGATATATGATATATGTTATTAAGATAATTTTAGAGAATGAAATATATAGGGTTAAAAGAATTATATATATATAGTGGATTTATGAAAAAATATTTGTGATCCTATAAATTATATAATTAGGTTTATATAGCTAGGTTATATAATTGTTTATTTTATATAGGACCTTAAATAATCTCATAATCCTTAGAGAACCACACATTGGATAATAATAATAATAAAGGGACAACAACAGAAATATTATTACTGTTATTTCCATACCATGCACAACACTGATAGATAATTGTAGTGTCATTTATTAAATAAAAAAGTTAATATTTATTTAAATGATATTTAATATATCATTCCAACTAGACCCTTAATATAGTCTATTAATCTTCCTTGGAACATGTCATACTCTGAATAATGGCTATTTATTTAATGAAATGTCCCCAAAATATACATTCATTTTAATAAATAAATATTATATTCACCTAATTATGTATACATATTTATTTAGTATTTGTGTAACCAAATAAGTAATTAACTTTAAAACTAATAATATTCAAATTAATTTTATATATTTACATAATTATTAATCACATTGTGAATAAATATTTATTCAATATTCAATCACATATAGTTTATCTTGAGTAACTGGTGATTGGATTAACGTTATCATTTATACATGAATAATTATTAAACTACACGTCAAGAATAATTTTTATATGAACTATTAAATTCAAATAGAATTTAACTGAGGCTAAGGAAACACTTAGTGTGTGATCCTATAGTCTAATTTTTTAGTCTCATTATGTCATCTAGCCTAAATTATATGATTAGTGTAACATCATTCTATCAAAGCCATTGAAACGGTGCCCTTAGATAAAATTCCATGAGGACTAAATGATGGATCCCCCAATGTTGTAGACTGGCGACTACAGGAATGGTTCTTTGAGGTTAGCCTTGGAAACTATGAAATCATGTCAATGTAGTTATAACAATGAATTTAATGAAAAAATATATAAATTAAGAAACTTTACTAATAAATCATGGTAAGTGCATAAAATAACTATAGTATCAAAATACCATAATAATGGGTATTACATATATGTAAAGGATCCCTATTGGGAGGATGATATATTTTAAAACAAATACCCAAAATAAAAATGTTACCAATAACACCTCCCAACACGGTCTCGTGTACTGCATGGTCCCATTATCTATACCCAAAATGGCATGTCAATCCAAATATCATCAAATTCAGGCACTGTCCTATCCCTACAACTTGTGAAAAAATAGTGAAATATACTTGAGTAAACAAGTTCGATGGTGGATGGAGCAGGGTGTGAGTAAAACACAGTACACCACTACAAATGACATTCTTAAAATAACTAGTCGAATATAAATGTGCATTTGAAAGTACTTGAGTTAAATAGTTTATACCTTTACAAAATAATATTAATAAAAGAATTTAACAACCATTGATTCCCTAGGTTCATGATGACACCCAAGGTTAGATTTAATGTTTTTGATACTTAGGTCTATAACCTCGATTGTCTCAACAAGCATCGACCGTTGATGGGGGGTCTCTTACCACATCGCATGGACCATTATAACCTTAGACAACCACATGGAATCCTATATTCAAAATGGAATTCCCAGTATTGTGAAGTATCACACATAATCCGAGAACTCATCTCAACATTCCCATCGAATCTAAGCTCTCATCCCAACATTCCCCAATCCTTAGTCGTTATAAGGAATCCATATGCTCATCCTAACATTCTGATAGAATCCTAGAACCCATCCCAACATTCCCCACCATAAAGAATCATATGTGTATTGGAACCCCCTGTATAATTTCCATGTCATTTTCAAGTACATGGAATTCAAGAACTCATCCTAAAATTCACAATAATCAAGTATCATACAGAATCCATGAGATCATCCTGACATTCCAATGTAGTATGTATCATGTGAAATCCAAGGATCTCATCCTATCATTCTCAATAATTACAAACATAAAAAAAATCCAAATTTTGTATTTTCATTGAAAAATTGGATTTATAAATTTACATAACATGGGATTAAATTATGTAATACTTCACTAATCATCATTTTAATTTATTAAAATTGACATAATCCATAACCACAAAACACTATTTACTACCAATTATCAATTTTAAAACTGAATTCACCCTTTTTATAAAAAATTTCTTTTTCATAAAACATGATTCCCAATTTTGAGTTTACATAGACATATTAAACATAGGAAGACAATTAAAATTAGTCAAAATATTCAATGAAATTTATTTACAATTCTTAATTAATCCATTTAATTGGCCATGGTTTTTAAGAACTATCATATTTAAATTAACTTTCATCATATATAAAATCATGTAATGAATTGTGTTTCTATTCCAAAATCATCTCCTATTATGAGATTTAATTTAAAATATTTGATCCAGAACATAGTTATCAAGTTGTGATTATAATCCAAGATACTCAATTTATCTCAATGCTATAATTTTTGGAATCACATATATTTAGTTAATACAACTCAAGATAAACTCTAAAACCATGAAATTTCCATTTGAATTCCTTTTTCAATAAGAACGAAACACATAAACTAGGGTAGCAAACTAAAACATGGAACAACTTAAACCATTTAACTTTTTTATATGGTTAATGCATGGAAAGGCCGACAAGACCACATGATTCCCCACATGATAAAAAAGTATGTTTATGGGTTAAGTATAAGTCAATATTACCTCATTATTAAGATATTATAACATTATTTTTTTTGCCTTCAGTTCATCCTACATTGAAAGAAAAATGATAAACCAAACAAAGTCCCCAAAATAGGAAATATTAGCTAAACTAAGTGGAACTGTACTCAACAATGGATGAAAACCAAAATATATGGAATACGATTTTTATATGTACCTCCACCTATCCAAAACATCCAATGAAACTTGATTCATACCTAGAAAAATGGAGATCCATACAATATGGGAGGAGAGGGAATAGAGGTGCATGGGGTTTCTAGGTGGAAAATGGGAGGAAGGGGGTGTTAACATATAAATGGTAAGAGTGGTAAATTCATAATTTTCATAATTTTTATGAGGTGTATGATTTGGACACATGATTTTCCATATTGTTCAATAACCATGTAGACCTCACTATTTTGACACACAATCATGCATAATTAGTGTGCATGATGTGACTAAACCATGTGGAAACCGTGTGAAATGCTTCTTTGATTTTCTATAGAAGTCAAATGAGTCCTTGAATCCCCTCACATATTTCAATGAAACTTTGTACCTATATAAACCAAGACACATGGGTTGTGTGAATGGTTATAACTAACAATGTGATAACCATGCACCCCATGTTACTATATCTGATACCAAAATTTACAAATCGATGGTTTCTGAGACTTATATAAGAACCTGAGGCACCTATTCTCTCTCAAGTCACATAAAAAACACCCCTATAAGATGTTTTGACACTCAAATCAATGATTTTAAAATCATCTTTAAAAATGTCCCAACCTCCAACCAAACTAAAAACTCTAATTTCTCACCAAGACTCAAGGTTCGTCTGTACACTCGAGCCTTACAAACTCCCCGCCAAAACACTTCTAATATATATGAAGTTTGTTTGGAAATTAAACTCCATCACCAAACCTATATTGGTCATAAAATCAATTCTTCATGAATATATTTCACTACCAAAAACCCATCTCCATTTCAAAATGCATCCACAATGAAAGACATAAGTTCATCTGATCACAAACCGATGATCTCATTTCTCACCAAACACTCAAATAGATCTATAATGATCATATATAACCCAAGACACTGACCCACCATTTCTATCTAATTACATGGCCAATGGTTCTCACAATCATTAAACTTATATAATAAGGCCAATTATAAATTTAATCACTTCTAATCATCAGAATCATCCCCCAAAGCATGTTCTCAATGGTTAAAAACCGCTAAACATAGTTTATTATGCCTTATATTATGACATGAATATGATACTTGGTCAAAACTAGTACCAAATCTCATTTACACAATCAAGTCAAAACATACATGGCTCTACCATTCAAACACAACCTGAAACCCACATGCACTTCCTCGAAAGGTCTCAACCAACATCCGAACATGGATTTTTGTATCTCCAAATACATGCTCGATGTTTTTTAAAACCCAATGAAAAAAATCTAGTGAAAAATATTTGGTCAGAACTCCTCCATCCAACCCACTATAAAAAATCTTGAATTTCACTAACATGATACTACTAAACTCACTACCAGTGTACCCTTATCAATAAAGGTATCTTGTGTTCATTCCAAGCGCACATCAAGGTCTAACCCTAAACTTATTATGAAATTACATGGTCAAACACCCACCAATAACATTCCATTTAAAGTGAACCAGGATATTCACACATGGATATTACACCAATTTTGCTGAATATTCATTACATTATTCAAAAAAACTCCCAAGGGTTTTAATAAATTAGTTCCTTTAGAAACCTGGAACATAATCTTCAAACTTGTTGAAATATCGTCTAAGATTCCCAAAAATATATTCCCATTTACTAGTCCAACTTAACACATTTCTTTATAACCTAGGGTATGGAAACATAATAAAGGGTGATATATGGTTCTCTGTAAGGATAAATAAAAAAAATATATATGAATAACATGAAAATAATGGTATGAGAACATGAGAAAAACATTTGAAGATAATATCAAACATATCAAAGATAATACCTGTGATTTTTTGAATAAATATTGACAGATCATAAGACATGAAACATAAGGGAATCGGTAGTATAACCCATGACAACATAATAAAGGAATAATAAATTGAATTTTAGAAGACACATATACATTTGAAATTATTTAAATTGTATTTAATGTTTAGTATAATGGATATATTAGTGGAATGGGTTCATTTCCCAAACCATCTTTAGAGTCAAGGTTCACTGGAAAGACCATCATAATAGTCATGGTTCAATTCCAAGACCATATTAGTAGCTGAGTTTTACTCCCAATGTAACCCCCAAAGCTTTCATGGTAGGTTTCCCTTTGAATAATACAATTTCTTGTGTTATACGCAAATTTGAGTTGAAACACACCACAACCAATCAAAATAGCCATTATGAATATTAATAACCACTTTTTTTAATTTTTTAAATTTTATCTTTCAAAATAGACTTCATTTTTGGATTTGGAATATCGAAATTATCTTAGGGTGAATTTTTGGTATTTTTCTATAAACTTTTAATTTATGATGAATAGTGAACAACATTGAGTTATTATTTAAAACCATATTTTTATTTAAATAATTATTTATTCTATTTAAATTTATTTTAGTAAAAAATAGATACAAAATTCCTATATAAGTTCAATGTAATTAATTGGAGTCATTTTATAGAATTTAGATATAATTTTTTTTTGAACTTACGGTCTTTTACCCACCATCTATGAGCATTTGAAAATTTTCATAAAATTTAATTGTACCGCTTATGTGAGTTGAATTTCAAAAATCCAAGACACACGGTTAATATCAATAAGTAAAATTTTGTTCAATAAGATGAAAATAATTTTTGGTGAATAATATCTTTTGACTTTTATTTACCACGGTTAAAAGTAAATGGGGTAATTAAGGGTAAAAATGATATTATAATTACCATAACACATGTCCTAATTCTACTGGATAAGTATAATTAGACCAAAAAAACATTAGGAATAAAATACGATCCTCTTTGGTTCACTTTTATTAGATTAGGACATTTATTATTATTTTATTTAAAGAAGAGTAAAAACTGTTAAATTCAAAGATTAATAAATAAACAATTTTTAATATAGGGTAATACATAAGATTAATTAGACTATAAATATTAATTAGAAAGAAAAAATGATTTCATACATAATTTAATTTAATTTATAATTTTTATACATTAAATAATTTAATTTATTTATGACCCAATGATGATGCAGTTATTACCTTACTAATGAAATATTAAAATAATTGATATTATAAAAATCCAAATAAATGTGAATTTAGAGATATGATGACTTCTACTAATTTTATAGGTTAATATGAGATATTATGGTTGTTTAAATAAATTTTATTCTAAGTGATAAAGTTTTTATGGCTTAAAAAAATTAAATACTAAATAGTGTCAAAATTGACATAATTGAGTTTTTAAAACAAATACTATATTATTAATTAATATAATATTCCTCAATATCTAAGGTTAGGAAAAAGGAATTATATATGGTTTTATATATTAATAACAAACCACATGTGGTTATCTTGTCTTGTTATAGTAATTTTATCACCCATATAATATAAAAATACAAAGAGACATGGTTAATGTTAATCTATTTCACTAAGAGATAATAAAAAAGATAAAGTTAATATGATGACATAAATCTATCTAAAACCTATTGATTGAGATTTTTTCTACCCATCCCCATATCATTATAGAAATAATTTATTTTTGAGCCATTACAAACCGAAAATTATTTTATTATAAAATAATATTTCAAGATTTTCCGAAAGTGACCCTCACCTCTCTTATAAAAGGGAACTTCCACTTACCTCAATTTCACACCTCCAATGCCATTTAGGTTGGCCAAAACGTGACCAAATATACTCACAACTCCCTTGAAATCATCCCATAGGCCTTACTTTGGTCATAAAGCCAACCTAAAAATCCCTTTTGATCAAATAAAAAGGATGAACCCGAAGAAGTGGTAAATATTTCATCATCACTTTCATGTTCTTTTCTTCTTCCACGCCCACATTCTTTGTTGTTTCCATTATAAAATAATAAATCTAGTATCTTATATATACTATGATGTTATTATAAAAATGTAACAACTATATTCATTATTCTATCCACCTTATGAATGACAAAGTCACCATATGTGCGTATGTACGGCTTACCGTCTCCACGTCGTGGTGTAGTTTGTTATTCAAACACTTAATTATTTTTATGGGTATAATAATGAGTATAAAAAATTTAAATAAGAAATATAACATGTTAATGATTCTTTATATATGATATACCATCCAATTAAATATTATTTCACCCTCAATATAATGATATTGTCGGTCGTGCGAACGTACGGATTACCGTATCCATGAACGCAATGAGATTCATTCCCCATCGTAATAATTCCAGAATAATTTTCATTTTATGAATAAAAATAATTATTGTTAAAATAAAATCATTATGTATATGAATCAAATACATCCCATCCATAAAACACATGGCTTACGTAACCAACCATATAAAGGAAAACAAATCAGTTTACACACAAAACGATGATACTACTAAAATATTATTAACAAAGTAATATAAGAGGGTCATATATGATATCATATATATGTATATATATCTTTTATAATTTAATAACAATGATTTAACTATTATACAGAAGGTTAACGTACCCTCAACCAAGAAAATGTACAAGTTAAGGGTTAATTTCCTAATCTCAATATTATCAGAGGTTGTTTTTACGTAAGTATCTACTGTGACATATTTGTTATCCATGTGTATGTTTCATAAAAGAGTTTTAAAAGGGATTATTTTAAGGTACTTTTTAATAAAACATAATTTTAAATGTTTTAATGATTCATTCTTCTAATATTTTTTCATTAATTTCCATGTTTTCAAAATGGTTTTAAGGATTTATTTATGTGGACATGAATGATTTAAAATGTTAATTCCATTCAAAAGTTTCAAAGTTGTATGTGAAAATTTGATTAAAAAATGTCTTTAAATGTATTCCTTTCTTAATTGTGTGACATTTAAATGATTTCATGAAAAGTGATATTTATCTCAAATATTTTTATTAATCATTTTCAACTATGGCAACATCCTTTATAGGATATTATTCTTGATCGAGGTTGTTTTATTATGATACAAATCTTCCATATTGTATTTATGGTTTTGTGATATATTTTACTGTGGAGGTTTTATTTTTATACCATTCATGGTTTCAGGTTAAAGTATTGAAATATTATATGCTTGTTTTAATATGAATGATTATGTTACGTTTCAACCTTTTTATATGAGGAATGTATTGGAATTATTAACTGACGGGTGGAGCCCGCTATATCTCCTCAGTGCATCGGTAGGTCTCATGAGACAAACTAGTGTCTTGACATAAGGCCTTGAAAAAATCTAATTTGTATTCTTGGCACAAGGCCTCGACTATGTGGTTATGATGTCTAGAATTACGCATTTGATCATTATAAAAGTAGATATTGATATTGCATGTGATTATTCAACTACAATAATATCCATGTGGAGAAGTAAATGGCATTATTTGATTTTATCTTTTCCATATTATGTAGAAGTTTAAGTTTAAATGGATTTTGTTTTTGTCTTATACATTTCCTTAATTGTTTGTGCTTATGTATGGATGTTTCTGCTATATTTTTATCCTTATTGAGAATCCGAGCTCACCCCTTTCTATGTTTTATTTTTCCTAGGTTGTGAAGAAGTATTTTATAGTTAAACTATAGGGATATGCTAAGGATATAAGTGTGTTTAAAAGGGGATAAATCTTGTTGATGTTTTTATTTCATGATGTAATGTAAAACTTATGAATTTATCTTGTACTTCCAAGGATACTAAACCGATCGGTCTTCCAGGAGTTGATCCCCTGTGATCATGCCAATGTTATGTAATAATTCACCAACTCTGGGTAACTAGTGTCGAGGGGCGTTACAGTTAGTATCAGAGGAATTTTAGTACATTCTTTGGAAACTAAATTTAAAAAAACACAGATTAGATAACATTAACCTAAGATAGACTTTGATGATTAGTATAGAAGAACTTACAGAGTTATGGTATTGTAAAGATTTTGAGTATTTTTCAAGCAATACATCCATATTTGGATATGATCATGTAGAGGTCGATCTGGCACATATGTTCGTAGGAGTGAAAACTCTGATAAGGAGTTTCGAGCTTGACCCGGGGTATCCTGGTACACGACAACGAGCCTTGCTACACTCTTAGATTTGATAATCCCTGGGGATATGCTTAGGTTAATTCACATATTCTTTACAAACCATTATGAAGGGTTTATGAGTATATACTTCCTCAAAGAAAACATTTTTATGATTATGGATTATATCCATAAACTATTCAATTTATGTGAATTATTTTAAAAGTTTGGAATTATGTATTGAGATTAATAAACTAATCTAGTGTATGCCATTTTTTCGAAATGGCGCCTAGTGGAAGGAATGGAAACCATATCAATGCACTTAATACATGTATTTATTTTCCACTTTCTCAAGATAATTATAGTGGAGCTGGTGAAGCAACTGGTGCTGATCAGCTTATCACCATATTGGGACAACTCACTTAGGTTACAGATAATAACCTTACATGTATGGATCACCCAAATCCACAACACGGAGGATCAATGTTAGACCACTTAATGAGGCATCAATAACAAACATTAAATGGGAGTATAAATCCATTATTTTCTGAGCAATGGATAAGTTCCTTAGAGAAAATATTTCTGGATTTGGGGAGTAGCGAATGGGAAAAATTTTTCTTGGCAGTTTATCACCTCACGGGAGATGCAGATCACTAGTGGTCATTAATCCGAAACACAATAGAATATGAAGAAGTATAAAACATGGAATGGAGGGAGTTTAAAGAGATTTTATTAGAAAAATACTTTCCTCGTGAACATCGAGCTGATATGGAAAGATAATTTTTGAGTCTGAGACAAAAGGAGGTTGAGAATGTTGCCAAATACGAGTCTGACATTACAAGGATATGAAGACATGATGCATATTATATACATAACCCAAGGAGTGATATTGATCAATTAATTGATGGGTTAAAACCATTTCTCCATCGAGTATTAGTCTCACAATCCTTCTCATCATACGAAGATATTGTCTTATGCGATATTAAGGTATAAAAGGAATTCTCTAAGTTATTCAAATTTAAAGCAATACAAGAGAAAAAGAGATGTGATGAACAGTTTGGAAATGGAAATAATAGGAATAAGGGAAATTTTTAATATCCAACCTATGGTAAATGAGGTAAGAAACACCCCGATACTTTCCTGTAGGGAATGGGAGTCTACTACAAGTGTGGTGAAAAAGGCCACCAAGCTCGTAATTGCAAGGGGAAGAAAGAGGTTGTCAATGATGAATGATAAAATTTTAGAGAAAAGGGTAATTACACAAATGAATATCCTAAGAACCAAGGGAAATTACCTCATAAAAGGCCTAGGGAGAAAGGCCAATCATATGAGATCACTACTACTGAGGTTGATGCTCCGAAAGATGTGGTGGAAGGTAATTTAATGGTTTCCTCAAGTTTAGCCAATTCATTATTTGATTCTAGATAATCATACCATTTCATATCTTCCCAGTTTGCTATGAAAATTAAATATTTTAAATTTTTCTTAATAAGGGAGTTGTTAGTCAAAATTCCTAAGGTAATTATCATCAAAACAATGTTTCATGAATCAGTTCTGATTAGGGTATATAAACATTCTGTATCTATTGATCTCATTGTCAAACCCATGATTGAATTTGATATAATCCTCAGAATGGATTGGCTTTTAGACTATTATGTGAAAATTTATTATAAGAAAATGAGGTTACAATTTTTGATGATGGTAAGGAGTACCTCATCTGTATAGTAGAAATGTCACCACATGATTCTTATCTAGATCCACCCCCAGAAGCTCAACTAAATTAAATTATTGGGGACTAAGAGAATGAAATAACTATTGGTGAGGAAAGGAATGTTCAAATCAAGGATGTACCTATTTTTCAAGAATATGTTTATGTGTTTTCAGATGATTTACCAAGACATCCTCCAAAATGAGAAATTTAGTTATCCCTTGATTTAATTCTTGGTTCAAGGCCCATATCAAATACCCCTTATAGAATGGCCACTATGGAATTAGTGGAACTATAGAAACAACTAGTGGAATTGAGTAATAAGGGATTTATTTTCCCTAGTGTTTATCCATGGGGTGCCCTTGTAATTTTTGTTAGGAAGAAAGAAGGTTCTATAAGGTTGTCCATTGAGTATAGGGAGATCAATTTTATAACAATGTATAACAAGTATCCCCTATCTCGCATTGATGATTTATTTGACCAAGTTTATGGAGCTCAATATTTTTCAAAGAATGACCTTTGATTGGGATATCATCAGTTGTGTGTGAAGAAGGAAGACATTTTGAAAACAACATTTCTAACCAGGTATGGGCATTACGATTTTACAGTAATTCCTTTTGGATTGACTAATGCACCCTCTATCTTCGTGGATCTAATGGATAGAGTTTTAGAGGAATATCTTGATGAATTTTTAGTGGTATTTATTGATGATATCTTGGTATACTTAAAAATATATAAACATCATGAAATTCACTTGTGCATTACTCTGAAGACTCTTAGAAGAAATGAATTATATGGGAAGTTTAGCAAGTGTGAATTCTAGCTTCAGAAGATTTATTTTCTTGGCCATATTGTCTCTAAGTATGGAATATATGTTGATCCTTCAAAGACCAAGGAAATCAACGAATGGACAAAACCACCAAGTATAACTGAGGTACGCAATTTTGTTGGTTTATCTGGTTATTATTGAAGTTTCATCAAAAAACTTTCCTTGTTGGATAACCCATTAACCAAGATCACACATAAAGGGGTTAAATTTGTTTGGATAGAAGATTTTGAATAATGTTTTGAAGAATTGAAGAGAATATTAGTCAAAGCTCATATCATAACTCTACTATCATGGAATAGTGGGTTTGTTATTTATAGTGATGCTTCAAAGAAAGTACTTGGTTGTGTCCTTATATAGAATGATATAGTTATTGCCTATGCATCAAGACAACTAAAAATTCATGAACAAAACTATCCCACTCCTGATCTTGAGTTAGAATCTGTAATCATTGATCTAAAAATATGGAGACACTATCTCTATGGTGAAAAATGTGAGATTTATACTAGTCACAAGAGTTTAAAGTATATTTTCTCAAAAAAATAACTCAACATGAGGCAAAGGCGGTGGATTGAACTACAAATGGATTATGATTTCAGTATACACCAACACCTGCGGAAGGAAAATAAGGTGGCAGATGCTTTAAGTAGAAATGATTGTGGAGTTTTGAACAAGATTATATTTAAAAAGGATCCTATATACACGGATCTAGGAAAGATGGATATGAGAATAACCATGGAAGGTGAAACATCAATGATTTTTCAAATGGTTGCCAAAACTTATTTACTTGAAATGATAAAATGTTCTCAGACTAATGATGAGGAATTTCAAAAGAAAATAAAAGCTGTGAATGATGGGAGATTAATCAACTTCGTATATGAAGATGGAGTTTTGAAATTTGGGAAGAGACTTTGTGTTTCCGATATACCCCATCTAAAAAGAAAATTATTGGATGATGCTCATAGCTCCAATTTCTCTGTACACCCTAGTAGCACTAAGATGTATAGAGATTTGAAAAAACATTTTTGGTGGGACAAAATGAAGAGGGAGATTTCTGATTTTGTGTCAATATGTATGGTTTGTCAATAACTGAAAGTTGGAAGGAAACAACCTGGAAAAGTCATGCAAACTATTCCCATACCTGAGTGGAAATGGGATGATATTACGATGGACTTTGTCACGGGGATATCAAATACTCCTTGAAGGAATGAAGACATATTGGTCATTGTTGATCGTCTTACCAAGTCAGCTCATTTTCTTGCTATAAGAGAAGATTTACCACTTGAAAGTTTAGAAAGACAATATATTAATAAAGTTGTAAGACTTCATAAAATACCCTTATTGAATGTTTCTGATCGTGATCCCTTTTTTACATCAAGATTCTGGAAAAGTCTTTAGATGGCCCCGGATACTGAACTTCGTTTGAGCACTTCCTAAAACCATCAAACTAATGGAAAATCAAACAAACTATTCAAACTTTAGAAGACATGTTGAGATCTTTCTCAAATGACTTTCAAGGAATGTGGGATCAATATTTACCTATGGTAGAATTTTCTTATAATAATAGCTTCCATTAAAGTATTCATATGGCACCATATGAAGTATTATATCGAAAGAGATGTTGCATACCAACTTTTTGGGATGATTTTGGTGAAAGAAAACTAATAAGCCTCGAACTTGTTGAGGAAACAATGAAAAAGGTGAAGGTTATCCAAACCCACAAAGTATCTCGAAGTATGCAGAAGGGCTATGCCGATAGACGAAGGAAGGATTTGGAATTTCTGGTTGGAGATCATATTTTCATGAAGGTATCTCCAAGGAAGGGATTTATACGATTCTGTAAGTAGGGTAAAATAGGTCCCATGTACATCGGACCTTTCGAAATTGTAGAACGAATTGGGGTTGTAGCTTACCGTTTGAAAATGCCACCATGTATCTCTAAAGTTCATGATGTGTTCCACATATCACTGTTGAGAAAATAAATTCTTGACCCAATGCATGCACTCATCTATGAGGAAATTGAACTGGAACCTGATCTGTCTTACTGGGAAGAGCCTGTCATGATTCTTGATACAAGATAACAAGTGCTAAGAAACTGGACGACTCTTCTGGTAAAAGTTATATGGAGAAACCATAATATGGAAGAGGCAATGTGGGAACCCAATGAAATTATGATGAAGAACCACCCGAATCATTTTATACAATAATATTCTAGAAATTTTTAGGACAAATTTATTTCAATGAGGGGAGGATGTAACACCCCAAGCTTCCACGGTACGTTTCCCCTTGAATAATACAATAGCTTGTGTTGTATGTAACTTCAAGTTAGAAAACAAAACAACCCATAAAACTAGCCATTATGAATAGTAATACCCAGTTTTTAAAATTTTATAAATTTTATCTTTCAAAATGGACTTCATTTTTGGATTCGCAATATCGAAATAAGCTTAGGGTGAATTTTTTGTATTTTTCTGACAACTTACAATTTTTGATGAATAGTAAAAACATTGAGTTATTGTTTAAAACCGAATTTTTATTTAAATAATTATTTTTTTATTTAAATTTATTTTCATTAAAAATATATACATAATACCTATATGTGTTTAATGTATTTCATTTCTGTTATTTTATAATGAGTTTAAATATATAAAAATTTTATAGAACTTTTTACCATCTTTTACCCACCACCAAGGAGCATTTGAAAATTTGCCTAAAACATAATTTTACTGCTTCTGTGAGTTGAATTTCAAAACTTCTGGAGACATTATTAATATCAATAAGTAAAATTTGGTTCAATAAGAAAAAAATAATTTTCGGTGAATAGTAACTTTTGACTTTTATTTACCACGATTAATAGTAAATTGGGTAATTAAGGGTAAAAAGATATTATAATTACCCTAATGCAGGTCCTAATTCTATTGGATAATTATAATTCGACCAAAAAAACCTTAGAAATAAAATTTGATCCTATTTGGTTCAATTGGATTAGATTAGGACATTTATTATTATTTTATTCAAAGAAGAGTTAAAAGTGTTAAATTCAAAAATTAATAAATAAAATAATTTTAATATTTGGTTATACATAAGATAAATTAGAAAATAAATATTCATTATATAGATAAAATTGTTTTCTACATAATTGTATTTTATTTTTAATTTTTAGAAATTAAATAATTTAATGTTTTTATGACACAATGACGATGCATTAATTACCTTATTAATGAAATATTAAAATAAATGATATTATAAATATAAAAAAATTCAATTAAGACTTATGATGAATTCCACTAATTTTATAGGCTAATATGATATTTTATGGTTGGTTTAATAAATTTTATTTGAAGTGATAACGTTTTTATGGATTTCAAAAAAATTAAATACTAAATAGTGTCAAAATTGACATAATTGAGTTTTTAAAACAATTACTATATTATTAATTTATATAATATTTCTAAAAATATAATATTCAGAAAAAGGACTTAGATAAGTTTACATATATTAATAATGAACCACATGGGGTTCTCTTGGATTTTTATTGTAAGTTTATTAACCATATAGTATAAAAATACAAAGAGACATGGTAAATGTCAAACTATTTAACTAAGAGTTAAATCTAAACAATAAGGTTAATATGATGACCTAAACCTGTATAAAACCTATTGGTTGAGAGGTTTTCGACCCATCCCCACCTTAGTCTAGAAATAATTCATTTTGGAGCCATTATAAACCAAAAATTATTTTTTTATAAAATAATATTTCAAGATTTTCCTAAAGTGACCCTAACCTCTCTTATAAAAGGGAACTTTTACTTCTCTTAATTTCAAACCTCCAAAGCCATTTGTCTTGGAAAAACCCTACCCAAATATCCTCCCAACTCCCCTCACATAATCGTAGATTCTTTCCTTTTTTCAGAAAGCAAACCTATGGATCCCTTTTGATCAAATCAAAATAAAGAACCTAGAGAAGAGGTAAATATTTCCGCACATCTTTCATGTTCTTTTCTTCTTCCATTTCCTATTTCTTTGTTTCTTCCATTATAAAATAATAAAACCCATATATTATACATATTTTAATGTTATTATAAATATGGATCAACTATATTAATTATTTTATCCATTATATGAATGAAAAAGTCACCATACGTGTGGACGTACGGCTTTCCGTATCCACGTCATGGTGTAGTTTGTTATTCGAACACTTTAATTTTTGGATGGGTATAATAATGAGTATAAATAATGTAAATAAAAAATATAACATTTTAATTATTCTGTATATATGATATACCATCCAATTACATAAGATTTCACCATCAATATAATGATATTATCGCTCATGCATACGTACAGATTACCGTCTCCACGAACGCGATGAGATTCATTCCCCATCGTAATCATTCAAGAATTATTTTCATTTTTTGATTAAAAAATGTTTATGAACATAATATAACTCTTAATATTAATAAAATATATCCTATTCATAACAAACATGTCTTACTTAACCAAGCATATAATGGAAAATGAATTAGTTAACACCCGAAATGATGATACTGCTGAAATATTATTAACAAAGAAATATTAGAGGGTCATATATGATATCATATATATGTATATTGTTCTTGGATAATTTAATAACAATGATTTAACTATTATACAGGAGTTTAACGTGCCCTTGACCAAGGGAAACTACAAAGTAAGGGTTAATTTCACAATCTCTTTATTATCCAAGGTTGTTTTTACATAAGTATCAAATGGGAAATATTTATTATACAAGACAATGTTTCATAAACGTGTTTTGAAAGGGATTATTTTATGTAATTTTTACTAAACATCATTTTAAATGTTTTATAGATTTATTCTTCTAATCCTTTCTCATTAATGTCCATATTTGGAAAATGGGTTTATGAATTTATTTATATGAACATGGATGCTTTAAAATGTTAATTCATTTCAAAAGTTTCAAAGTGGTATGGGAAACTTTGAATAAAAAATGTCTTTAAATGTATTACTTTGGTAATTTTGTGACTTTTAAATGATTTCATGAAAAGGGATATTTATCTCAAATATTTTTACTGATCATTTTCAACTATGTCAACTTCCTTTAAGGGATATTATTCTTGATTGCAGGTGATTTATTATGATACAAATATTTCATATTGTATTGAAGGTTTTGTGATATATTTGACTGTGGATGTGTTATGTTTATACCATTAATGGTTTTGGGTTAAAGTATTGACATTTAATATGCAAGTTTTAATATGAATGTTTATGTTATATTTCAACCATTTTATATGGGGAATGTATTGGACTTAGTAAGTGATAGGTGGAGCCTTCTATATCTCCTCGGTGAATCGGTAGGTCTCATGAGACAAACTAGTGTCTTGGCACCAAGCCTTGACAAAATCTTATTTTTAGTCTTGGCACAAGACCTTGACTATATGGTTATGAAGTCTGGAATTATGCATTCTATCATTACAAAAGTGGCTATTGATATTTCATGTGATTATTCGACTAGTATAATATCCCTATGAATAAGTATATGGCATTATTTGATTTTATCTTTTCCATATTATGCTAAAGTTTAAGATTAATAGTATTTTGTTTTAGTCCTATACATTTCCTAAAAATTTATTCTTATGTTTGAAAGATTCTGGTATATTGTTATCCTTATTGAGCATCTGAGATCACCCCTTTCTAAGTTTTATTTTTCCAAGGATATGAGGAAGTATATTATAGTTAACCTGTAGGGATAGGCTAAGAATATAAGTGTGTTCAAAAGGGCACAAAATGTTGTTGATGTTTTTATTTTATGATGTAATGTAAAACTTATGAATGTATCTAGTACTTACAAGGCTACTAATCTGATCCATCGTTCAACAGTTGATCCCTTGTGATCATACAATTGTTATTTAATAATGCACCAACTCATGGTAACTAGGGTCGGGGAGTTACACCTAAGACCATCTTACTAGAAAAAGACCCTTATGGAATCTTGTGTATTCCCCATGCTAGACAAGTCTATCTCATGAGATAAATATATTTACCCAATAAAATGGAGTGATATATACCTCCCACCCATCACATAATAAAATGAATTATATACATGACACATGATAACAAAATATTCATTATATAATGACCCATAAAAAGGGATTAGTTTTATAAACATCATATCATAACCCATGAAATGAAATGTGTATAATAATCATTTCATCATACCATAACCTGTTGAAAAGAGATAAGTTTCATAATCATTTCATTATAGAATAACCCATTAAAGTAAGTGGGTTTTAGAAGAATTTTATTGTGGTATAACCTATAAAGAGAAGTGAGTTTTATAAACAACTTTTAATCTCAAACATAAACCATTAAAAAAATAATAAGAATAGTTTCCTTGGATAATATCCCCAATAAATCATAAACTGTATCAAAGGATTTCATCTTATATGGAGAATTATTTTGAAAGACCACTTAGCGTGTTTTTAAGGAAAATAACCTTTATTTGAAAATCATTTTGTGAGGAATAAAAAATGTTCAAATTAATTTCTTTAAAAACCACTTTTAAGACTTATGAAGTAAGAAAGAAAAATAATTTAAAAAATTTCATGAGGAGAATATCCATTCCAATTTGAAAAATTCAATTTAAAATAGAAAATATTTTGAAAACCTTTTTCATTGAAAATAAATTTGAAAACTTATAAAAGAATCATTGAAAATAATTTAAAATATTTCATAAAAATATTGTTTTTAAATCATTTTCTTTGAAAAAGATCTTAAAATATAATTTAAAAAATTTATTTTTTTAGAAAACATTGTTTTTGGAAGAAAACTAATTTCTGGACGAAGAGAGAAATAAAGTTAGATTTTGTTACAAACAGTTTATTAATTATCTTATGTAAAAATATTGGGAAAATTGTAACACTACTAGAATTTATCATTAATAACCACAGGTGAATAAAATTAATTATAATTATTGAGAGATGGATCATAAGATTAAATATGTGGAAGCATATTCTTAAACAAGCCTACAAAATGTTGAGATTACAACAATAACCTCTTTCCACATTGGTAAATTAAAATCATAATTAACATTATAAAATTTAAATAAATGAAGATAAAAATTTATTTTAAAATATGGTTATTACTTATATAAAATTTCAAATGGGTAATATAAACACCTCATAAAATAATATAGGTTTAAAACATAACATGTGTCTCAAATAAGGAAAATTAAGATGAAATTCCCTTACCATTTAGGTATTATTAAACCATAACCCCATGAAAGAGAGAGAGAGAGAGAGTCAAATGGACATATAAATACAAAAAAATTTAGTTATAATAAACATAAATTAAATTCTTGGGAAATATATACACCACATAGAAGAAAGTGGTGGTAAATATAGCATGTGTTTCATAAAAGTAAAAAAGTGAGATCGAGAACCCTTACATTATGTATTGAATCTCACCGTACTCATTAAATCCTCTTGTATAAAAAATAACATTTTATTATAAATCTATTAAAAAACAATATTAATATATATAATACTATATATTTTTAATATATGGATTTATGTTACCCCTTTTTAATAGTAACAAGTAAAAGTTATGTTTTGTTTAACAATAGATTTTTATTTCATATATGTTTTGACTTGTCATTCTTGGTCCTATTATCTTGATCATGATTTAATCATCTCCAGAAAGATTACTATGATAATAAAATTATATATATTAATTAAATATTTATTTATAGTAGTCCATAAAATTTAGTGATGTGAAATGAAATAAACCGTTTATGGAGACGGTAGCTCACATATATTCATGAATGATTTTTCCATTTTCTTTTCATAGTGAATGAAAGAAAAGAATATGATATATAGATATTATCAGTAAAGTATAAGTTTTATGTTATATAGATCAAATATTTATATTAATCCATTCCATAATATATTTTATGTAATGTGTGAAAGAATCATATTCCTTCACGAATCGGCATTTGGTCGTACACATGAACGACATTACCGTCTTACCAAAGAATGAAAAGAATGAATTTAGGTTTTATTTAATATTTTGAAAAGTATAAAGATACAATAAATAACATAAATATAATATATAACCAGTATGTAAATCATTATTCCAAATTTTGAAAGGTGTTAATGGAAAAATGAACGACATCGGTTCACAAGGTGGTAGTCCCCCGTACACACGAACGATGATTGAATTATTACAACCCTGCTCTTTATTACACACATCAACCTGATTTATTAGATAAAATATTCACTTGATACAACATAGAAGATCAATAGGTCTAGTGTCTATAGGGCTTAGGAACATTACATAATATCATAGAACATAGAACATAGAACACATCATATCTTTATTGAAAACTTTATATACATGACGTCTATATTCCCTTGTACTTAGCATTGCATGAGATAACTTTAGGACATACATAAGAAAAAGGAGAGTTATAAAGCCCAGTAAAGAAATAAACATGGAATAATAGGAGGAATAAAATACATGATAGACAATAGTAATATCAATGGAGCACAAGAGAAACATGAACATAAAGGCATTATGATGCATGATAATCATAACATAGAAATGTGGAAACAACACTTAAGATGGAATTAGAATGAGCGAAGGCTCATTGCACATGGAGCATGAGTAAACCATCATTTCACATGAAGAATGAGTAAAACCTCATTGCACTTGAATTATCATGAGTCAACACCCATTGCGTGTGACGTATCAGGATACTATACTTTACCTAATGCATTGAAGCTCTATCAAGGCACAACCTTCTTAAACATTTCATTTCATGCATAAGTGTGCCAAATGGATCATCGAATCATTCAACATCATAAGTTATACCATGATTAAGTAATTTGTAATAAATACATGAATGTACCATTCAATATTTATATGTGTATAAAGGTGAATACCCTTGATAGAGAGATGAGTATAGTATTCACTACACAATGAACATGGCTTGGAAAAACACGGTGTAATTTCGGTAGCATAATGGTGTGACATAAGGATTCATGAAAATGGTTAATGAGAGAGAAAAGGGTATCAAATCAAATATACATGATATGGAATATAAGTGGGTCATATAGATACATGTCCCAACAATCACAATGGAATTTAGATACATAATACAAATGAATTACTTGGATGGAAAAGAGAAGAGAGAAATCTCTCAAGGAATTTCGGCATGTTAACAAGTGTACATGGGAGGAATTAATGAGAGAGAAATGGGTATCCCATCAGTAAAACATAAATAGGAACGTATGGTGGAGGTGTGAAATCAAACCACATCATTTGTAATTGAAAAACAAAGGGCATAACAACTTAATAAAAATTGGATAAAAACGAGAATAGAAGAAATACCTTACATGGAAGTGTGATCCCAAAGGCTAGGTAAAGGCTTGAGAGAGGCTTATTGAGAGCTCAGGGAACCTTTTGGGGATTCTAGATAGATGAGGGAAGCAGTTGGTCGAACTCCAAAGGCTTTGAGTGATGAGGAAGTGGGAGCTTGGGTGGTATTATATAGGAAAGTAGAGGGAAATCTTTATTATTTAGGTTTGGGACACCACACATTAAACTAATAAAAACCACAATCTAGACCATGGTTTTTTCTAAAGGGGAGTGTAAAAAAATCTTTTATAAGTCCAATGGCCGATATTTTTAAAATAATAGGTCTGCCTAGGTGGAGGTGAGTCACACTCTCAAGGAAAAAAATTTAAAAAGGAAAAATATTTTATAATCCTTGAAGGGTCCACTAATGCTTTGTAAAATAAATCAAAAAAACCAAAAATCACATTATTTTAATTTTAAAACATATATTTGCTGAACATAATGTTTATATTATTTTATTACATCACTATTGGGTCATTATGAAGTCATAAAACACATTATATATTTAAATGGTGTTTAATGTTTACCCAAAAAATCAACTATCTCAGAAAATTATAGAAAATTCACCATTGGATAATTTCAACATCCTGATTCCAAAAATAATGTTCATTTTATTTAAATAATTTTCTAAATATTTGAATATTTATTTTTAAAATAAAAACTGACATTTATCGAAAATTCATGAGTTTTGACAAAAATGACTTTTAAACCTTAATAAAAATTACAATTGCATTCATAAAATTATAAGATAATTTATATTTAATAAAAATTATTTTAATTGTAATAATATATTATTAAAATATTATTTAGTTCAAAAATCCATTAATTCATCAAAATAGATTTCTTAGTTAAATATTAACTAAAAATGATATATGTGCTTTGTAAACTATTTACAAAGTAACAATAATAAAATGATTGCACATTATTTATACAACAATAATATAAATTGTCATAGTGCTAGAGTCTTATTACATAACCCCTTATAACACTCACATAAGACTGAAGGGTAAGGTGTGCTGTGGTGATAGACTCTTGGGGTTGCTCGGATAACATCGCTCGAGTGGTAATCTCTATTACCTTCCACTACTCTCATAGTCGGTTCTTCTCAAGATTAACGTGTTCAAGCTCTGCTTGGGCTTGGTCCAGAGTGAAGCCCAATGACGCCACCTCCTTTATGAGCTCCGAAAAATGGTCTTCGTATGGGGAAAGTCTACTGGATGAGGCCATCACTTCTTTTGTCTGAGTAAATTGGTTTTTTTAAAGCCCTATATTTATACTAATCATGTGATCACTGTTCAATGACTATATTAGAAATGGTTACAATTCCTAATGGTATTTTAAAATCTAAAAATATAAAACCAATGAAGTTCAAATTTTATATAACCATAATAAACATTTAATTAGATTAGGAGGAATTTAATTAACGAAATTTTGGGTCATTACAATCATCCCCCTTGAGAAATGTTTCCCTCAAAATTTCCTTTTCCCACTTTAAAACAAATGTGGGTAACTCTAATTCTTCACTTCCTCTAATTCACACGTCGCTTCTACAAACTTTTGGTTTCTCTACAACACCTTGACAAGGGGCATTGTCTTATTCCGTAGAACTTTTTCTCTACAATCTAAGATCTTTATTGGTTGCTCCTCATAATAAATATCATCCTCTATATGTACTAACATTGAAGAGAGTACATGTGAAGGGTCTGGTATATACTTCCTTAGGAGGGATACATGAAAGACATAATGAAATTTGGCCATAGTAGGTGAAGTGATAGTCGATAGGCCACAACCCCAACCAGATCAAGAATCTCTAAGGGGTCGATGTACCTATGACTTAAATTCCCTTTCATTCCATTCCTCATGACCTTACATGGAGATATGCATCGAAATACCATGTCTCAAACTTTAAACTCATGGTCTCGTCAACGGTTATCTGCATAAATATTTGGTCGACTCTAGGATTCCTTGAAATGCGGCGGAATGGTTTTCACCTTTTCCACTATTTCATTGACCATTTCTTGTCCTAGAAACTTATTCTCACTGACTTCATCCCAACATACTGATGTTTTGAACCTCTTACCATATAGGGATTCATAAGGGGCCATTCAGATGCTCGAGTGTAAACTGTTATTATTGGAGAATTCAACCAGTGGAAGATGTTGGTCCCTCACTTTTTTGAATTCTATAGAACATGATCTTAACATATCCTCTAGTGTCTGAATAGTTCACTCAAATTGTCCATCAGTTTGAGGATGATAGGTTTTACTGAAGTTCAGTTCAGTATCAAGATCATGTTGAAGTCTCTTCGAAAACATAGTGGTGAATCTTGGTTCTCGATCGGATACAATAGATATTGGTACTCCACACAACCTTACCACTTCCCGGATATATATCAGTGCCAGTTGATCCAATGAGAAATCCTCTTGAATATCAATGAAGTGTGAAGACTTTTTAAGATGATCCATAATAACCCAAGATTGTATTGTTGCCTTTGGATGTCTTTTGAAGTTCGGTGACCAAGTCCATGGTAATTTTCTCCCATTTCCACGCTAGTTTGGTCAATGGTTGCATCATACCCTAAGACTTCTACCTATCTACCTTCATTTTATGTCACACTAGGCCCTTTGATGTATACTTAACAATCTCCTTCTTCATATTATCCCACCAAAAATGCTCTGATAGATCTTGATACATCTTTGTTTTTCCTAGGTGAAGAGAGAAATTTGATTTATGTGCATCATCCAAAATTTCCTTCTTTAACTCTGGACCTGATAGAAGGCATTGACTTTTCCAAAATCTCACAACTCTTTCTTCATTAACATTGAACTCTGAGGATTTACCTTTTCTGATAGCTTCCACATTCATCTGAATTCCCACATCATCTTTTATAAAATCCTTTAACCTTTCCAAAAGAGATGGCTGAGAAATCATTTGCTAAAGGATTGATGATGTTACCTTCTTTATGATTACCATGTCTATCTTTATCATGTCTAAGAAGAATGTATCCTTCTCAATTATCATCAATGAAAGAATCGTCAGGTCCTTTGTACTTAGAGAATCCGCCACCTTGTTCGCTTTCGCAGGGTGGTAATGGATTGAGAAGTCATAGTCATTGATGAGGTCTAATCATCTTCATTGGAGCATGTTCAGCTCTTTCTGTTTGAATATATACTTGAGGATTTTGGGGTCTGTATATATTTCACACTTCTCACAAAAGAGTTAATGCCACCAAATTTATAAAGGGAAGATCACCATAGCCAACTTCAAATCATGTGTTGGATAATTCTACTCATGAAATTTAAATTTCCTTGAAGCATAGTAAATTACTTTGTCATTTTGCATTAACACACAACCCATTCCCTTCTTTGAAGCATCGCTGAATACCACAAAAAGTTCTCCACTTATGGGTAAAGTGAGTACATGCGCATTGATAAGCCTCATTTTTAACTCCATGAATCATACTTTGAATTCATCACTCCAAGAAAACTTTACTCCCTTATGAGTTATCTTAGTAAGAGGGTTGGAAAATCATGTGAAATTTCTCACAAATCGTTGATAATATCCAGCTAAACCCAAGAAGCTACGGATATATGACACCAATGTTGGCCTCTTCCACATATCAATTGCATCTTTTTGGGATGGATCCATAGATATCCCATTACTTGTGATGATATGGCCCAAGAATAAGACCTACTTTAACCATAACTCACACTTTCTATACTTTGCATAGAGATTCTCCTTCTACAAGGTCTCTAGTATAGTACTTAGATGATTCTCATGATCCTACTTGGTTTTGGAGTATATCAAAATATCATCTATAAATACTAACACAAAATCATCTAGGTAATCCTTAAAGAGTTTATTTTTCATGTCCATGAAGATTGCTGGAGCATTAGTGAGTCCGAAAGGCATTACTATGAATTCATTGTGCCCGTATCTTGTATGAAAAGAAGTCTTCGGGATATCTTCCTTCTTCAACCTTACTTTCTAATATCATTACCGAAAATCCACCTTGTAGAAGTATTGTGCTCCACACAGCCGATCGAACAAGTCATCAATTTTTGAGAGAGGATACTTATTATTTATCGCGATTTATTTAAGCACATGATAATTGATGTAGAGGTGCATTGACCCATCGTTCTTCTTGATGAATAGGACTGGTTCACCCCATGGTGAAGCACTTGGGCATATAAACCATTTATCCAGATTATCCTATAGTTGTTTCTTTATCTCCTCAATTTCCACAACAACAATTCTATATAGAGTCTTGGATATTAGCAACGCCCCAGGTATAAGATCAATTGTGAATTCAACATCTCTCCTCGGAGGAAGACCCGACAATTCTTCAGGAAACACTTCAATGAATTCCCTCCCAATAGGCATGCATTTAAGGATGGTTGCCTCCTTATACTCAATCATTTGAGCCAGATATAGGTGATCATAGGGCAGTAATATCAACACTTGAGATGATGGATCTAAAGAAGATTCATCTTCCTCTATTCACTTGTATAGAATTCAGGGTCGATTCTCCGCATGGAGAGTGATTTCCCTCTCACATGAATTTTTGTTGGATCTATATAAGGAAATCCAATCCATGCCAAGAATTGCATCAAATTCCCCCAGAGGGAGTATGGTGAGGATTGCCAAAAATTAAATCCACATATTATGATAGAGTAGGAGTTATATTCATGGGATGCAATGATTTCTCCATTTTCCATACTCACCAACATCTTTACTTCCATGATTTGTGGTGGTGCTGGTATTGTTCTACTAAACTCTTGGGAAATAAATGAATACATAGAAATTAAGATGATAACCTTACCTTTTACTTTTTGATTATGGTTCTACTCTATCCAATATATACATAGGGATGATTACTTTTAACTATTAAACACATAAAAGGGAAATCCAATGAAATTAATGGAATAACTTATAAATTATACTTATTTCCTTAACAAAATAATTCTTAGTCTTCAATATATATTATTCATGATATATTGTGAAACATATATTCTTAGGGGCATTTTTCAAGTCCCTTAATAATATTTTATACTAATCTTGTTAATTTACCAAAGAATATACCCCAGGACTATCTTAAAAAAGATTGAAGCAAGGTACATTGTCATGCACCAGTTCCCGTTCGAGTCTAGCTCAAAGCGGTGTTTTTGTGTTTTACCGCTTGGATACATCTGTGCTAGAGCCACCTCTACCTGCTCGTATCCAGGCAGGGATGTATTTGCATGATAAAATACATACTCAATACTCACCAATAATTAGTGCTTCTTTTTTTATACTTATTCTTGTCTCTAAGTCTTCACAAGGGTTTTCTAATCATAATCCCCAAAATAACTAAACCTATCCTCTGATAGCAGCTCAAAAAACCCAGCTCATTATTACACACTTAAACTTGATTTATTACGTAAAATATTCACTTGATACAACATATAAGATCGATAGTTCTAGTGTATTTGGGGATTAGGAACATTATATAATATCTTTGACATAAAACACACAACATATTAATTGAAAAATACAGTTACATGACCACTGCATTCCCTCGTACTTAGCATTGCATGAGATAACCTGAGGACATGCATAAGAAAAGGGTGAGCTATAAATCCCAGTAAGGGAATAAACATGGAATTACACAAGGAATAAAATAAATTTTAGACAATAGGAATATCAATGGTGTATAAGAGAAACATGAACATAAAGGCATGATTAATCATGATAACCATAACATGGAAATGTGGCAACAATACTTATCATTGAATTAGCATGAGCCAAGGCTCATTGCACATAGAGCACGAGTAAACCCTCATTGCACATGAATCACGAGTAAAACCACATTGTACTTGAATTATCATGAGTAAACAAACATTTCATGTGATGTATCATGATACTATACTTTACCCAATGCATTGTAACACTATCAAGGCACACCCTTCTTAAACATTTCATTTCATGCATAAGTGTGCCACATGGATCATGGAATCATTCAACATCATAAGTTATTATAAGAGTATGTAATGTAGAATAAATACAAGAAATTAAAATTCAATATGTATACACATATATATGTGAACACCCTTGATAGATATATGGGTATGATATTCACTACACAATGATCTTGGCTTGGAAAAACGCAGTGCAATTTTGGCAGCATAACGATGTGACATAAGGATTGATGAAAATGGTTGATGAGAGAGAAAATAGTTTCTCAGAGTATATAAATGAAATGGATAGTAATGGGGTAATATAAATACATGTACTAACAAACATAATTTAATTTAGATGAATAATACAAAGTAATTACTTAGATGTGAAAGAGGAGAGAGAAATCCCCAAGGAATTCTGGCATGGTAACAGTTGTACATGGGAGGAATTAATGAGGGAGAAAGAGGTCTCCCATAATCCAAACATAAAGATGAAATTGTGAGGGAGGTGATAAATTGTACACCAACATTTTTAATAGAAAAAAGGGAATATCAACTTAATGAAAATTGGACAAAAATGAGGAAGGAAGAAATCCCTTACTCGGAAGTGTGATCCCAATGGCTTGGGAGAGGCTTGAGAGAGGATTATTGGGAGATTGGGGCACCTTGGGAGGATTCTAGAGAGGGGATGGTAGGGGTTGGTCTAAATCCAAAGGCTTTTAGTGAAGATAAATTGGGAGTATGGGTGGGTTTATATAGGAAAGAAGAGGGAATTATTTATTATTTAGGTTTGGGACATCTCATATTAAACTAATCAAAACCACAAACCATCCCATGGTTTTTTCCCATGGTTTATTCCAAAGGGGAGTGGAAAATAATATTTTATAAGTCCAATGTACTAAATTCTTAAAATAATAGGGTTGCTTATGTGGAGGTGTGTCACACTCTCAAGGAAAACAATTTCAAAAGACAAAATGTTTTATAAGCCTTGAAGGGTCCACTAAATCTTTGAAAAATATGTAAAACAAACCCAAAATTATATTATCTTAATGGTATAACATATATTATCCGAACATAATATTTATATTATTTTATTACATCACTATTGGGTCATTATGATGTCATAAAACACATTATATATTTAAACAGTATTTAATTTTTACCCAAAAATTTGACTGTCTTAGAAAAATATGATAAATTTACCATTAGATAATTCCAACATCCTGATTCCAAAAATAATATTTATTTTATCTAAATAATTTTCTAAATATTTTAATTTTTCAATTTTAAAATAAAAACCGACATTTATCCAAAATTCATGGGTTTTGACAAAAATAGCATTCAAACATTAATAAAAATTACAATTGCATTCATAAAATTATATGATCATTTATATTTGATAAAAATTAATCTAGTTAAAATAATATACTTTTAAAATATTATTTAAAAAAAATCCATTAATTCATCAAAATATATTTCTTAGTTAAATATTAAATAAAAATACTATTTGTTCTTTAAATACTATTTACAATGTAATAATAATAAAATGAATGCACATTCTTTATACAAAAATAATATACATAGTCATAGTGCTAAGATATTGTTACATAACCCCTTATAACACCCGCATAAGACCATACTTTAAGGTGTGCGATGGTGACAAAATCTTGGTGTGGCTCGGATAACATCGCTCAGGTGGTAATCTCTATTAACTTCCACTTCTCCCATAGTTGGTTCTGCTTAAGCATAAAGTGTTCAAGATCGGCTTGGGATTGGTCAAGAGAGAATCCCAATAACGCCACCTCCTTTCCAAGCTCTGTTAAATGGGCTTCGTACAAGGCAAGTCTACTAGATGAGGCAATCACTTCCTTTTCCTGAATAAATTGGATATGTTAAAGCCTTATATTTATACTAATCATGTGATCACTATTCAACATATATATTAGCAACGGTCACAATTAATAACTATTTTTTAAAATCCTAAAACCTAAAAACAATCAAGTTCACATTTTATATAACCAAAATAAACATTTAATTAGATCAAGAGGAATTTTCATTAATGTAATTTTGGGTCGATACATGGATATCCCATTTGATGAAAGCGTGTGTCGTTGTAGGTATTAACCTTAACATAACTGCATATAAGTGTATTTAATAAATGTTTTTGTCATATAAGTATTGTATTAAAATATTTTATAGAGTTTGAGGAAGAAATGAAAGAAAAATTTTCATTTATGAACATTACCTCTTCTTGAGGTATCTCCTTTTAGTTTGTACTGAAGGATATCATTGGTTGGATTTATACCAAAAATAAGGCTCATAGTTTGAGATAATGGAAGTAGAGAAGTTTTTTTGTAGGAATTTTCCAATCCATTATATTTTTAAGGTATGAATATAGGTGTATAGGGGATGACCTTTCATAAGTGGGGGGTGAGAGTACATGCTAGGAATTATTCAATGTAAATTTAGATAAAACCAAGTTTTTCTCAAGAAAAGGTTAAAATAATACCATGAAATATATAAAATTTGGTAAAAGGTCAAAATATTTCTATAAAATTGGTTTAGTAAACATTTTATGTCATTTTTTCCCTTAAGTTTAAATTTTAGTCATTTGGTAAACATGTTTTTCTTCAAATCGTCGTGATTAGTTTTAATCTCTTTCACTAAAAAAATTGATAGAAATTTACATTAGAATTATTAAATATTATAAATTATTATGATTCCAAATATTTAATCCATTTTTTAAATTAAAAACACTTTTGTGTTAAAATGTAATTTATAATTAATCAGGTAGATGCGATGAGAAAATAGGTAATTAAATAGAAAAGGTTCAATAATTCGAAAAGTTTTTTATAACCAATTTCAATTTGAAATTTATTAAAATGAACTAAATTGGATTAATATATGTATAATTAATATAATTATTTATTAAAACCAATTAAAAAATAATTTAACTACATAAATAATTCAAACAAAAGGTCATTTTCAATTAAAATTTAGTATTTTTAACTATTCATAAAAAATAATTTTTTTAGAAAAATCCTAAAAATTAAACATAAGATAATTATAATATTTTTATTTTTAAAATGATGCTTATTTTTTCATATAGAATTTATAAAAGGGTCAAAATTAGTTTTAAAATAATTGCTGCATTAAAAGTTCGTAAAAATGCCTTTTAGAAAAATACGTCTTTTTAAGCATAAAATTATATTTATTCTTATCTATTATATAAGAAAAAATATTATGAATATTAAATAGTTCATTTAATATATAATATATAAATTTCATTAAAATAATTCATCAAATTTTATTTTTTGAAATTATTGAGATAAAACATGTTTGTGCATTAAAAAAATGTTTTCAAAAAATAGAATATCTTTTTTTCAAATAATTATTACTTTTATTTACAAATAATTGGTTACCAAATATATTCATTTTATAAACATTAATAAACCAATTTTTCATAATTTAATCAATCGTTTTCATACCCTCTATTCCAATATCTTGATGATATTTATAATTATATTTTTATAATATGTCACATTTTATTTAAACTCAGTGTTTCTTATAATGACAACTAAGATTGGTGTTTCTTGTAAAGAAATATAAAATCAATATTTATTATAACACATGATAAACTCAGTGTTTTTTATAGAACAATATTAACTTCTTATTTTGTATAGAGAAATTATAACTTAGTGTAGCATGAAATGCAAGCCATCACATAATTTTTTATTTATTTAAAAGAAAGAATTCATAAAAACATAGTGTGTCACCTTATACCCACCATAAAATGAATTTCACCCTTGAAATTAATCTGGTTCATCAATGTTTTAATACTTTAAATTTTCTTTTCATAGAGACCCACATCATAAAGAAACTAACATTAAATCTTTTATTTAAAATAGAATATTGGAAACAAAATGGTTACACAATGTAACCCATAAATATGTATCAACACAGGATAACATAGGTGGTATGTGAAGATTTATAAATAGAATAAAATCATAAATAATTATAGAGAGTGATATAGATCACTGATAATAAGAAAGTGGGTGATCCAGAGAAAGTTAATGATAACAAAACCATAAATTTGTGATGATATAACAGACCATTTGATTTATAAAAATAAAGGTACTTAGATAATTTTTTTTAAGATCCTTTTCATAATGTTGAAGAATGTTCACAAGGATATATATATTTTTATTTCATTCCATTTCATATGCACAATCTCACCCTTTGATTATACCTAGATCAATTTATTCTTCATCATACACTCCAAGAAATGAAGTTGAATTTGTTATCAAAACATAACTAATGGATTATAATATCTATATATATTTATAATAAATTTTTTAAATATTAGTTATCATCAAAAAAATAGGTTATCACATGATATACCGTATACATAAATCCTCATATGGTGAGATAATACTCTAATATCTAAATCTTGATCATAATTTTAACATAAACAATTCCATAAATGGTAAACATTTCAACCCTTATTAATATAAAAAAAACCATTTTATGGAAGGTTACCAAATAATCATAACATTTATCCCCCATAAATCATAAAGTAGATAATTATTTTCACATACTAGACATGTGAATATTTTCATCATATATTCTCTTGAATAATTTTAATAACCAAAATTACCAAAAAAACATATTGAATACATGAATTATTTATTATTCCAAATATTATTAGATATCTTCCTTTAATATAAAAAATATCGCAAGCTTCATCCATGAGTGTATAAACCACTTTTTCAATAAATCAGTAATATTTTCAAAGGTAACTAGAACAATCTAATTTTCTTTATTATTATCCATCATCTCATTATCCAAACTAGATATCATTTTCCCAAAATGAGGAACATATTAAGGGTTAAATTCCTTCAATAATGTTTTTTACATAAAATATAACCATTCCATTAAATCATAATTTTATGCCATCAATACCATTCAACATACACTTTTTGATTCTTTCCAAAAAACTAATAAAAAAATCCTTATATATTTCATAATTCAGATAATACAAACTTAGAACTAAAATATATAAATACTTCATTCATCTAATTTCCTTCTCAATAAATTAATTTGGCCTAGGTGTTTTATTATTTAACGAAAATTTTAATTATAATGTTATTTTTTAGTCCCTTAATCATCAATAATATAACCATTACCCATACCTCTTTACTGATTCTGTTCACAATATTTACTTTTAGGATATCAATTTTCATAATCCCCATACCTTATAGATCTAAATCAATCAATATTTGATGATATCCCAAGGAGACCATTATTTTCATCCATTTTTAATTGAAATCTTAATTTTCTCTTTAATGATAATGATTTTTTGTCCTTTTCCACAGTCAGACCTTCTTCTCATCCTATTGAGATAAACCCTAGAGTGCTACCACCCACATTATTGACATATAGGAAAATGGATCTTCTTTCCACCACGACCTCCATTGCCTGAACTATCAGTGAACTCTTTCATTCTATCTATTGGTAAGTTTTGCGAGTTTGTTAAGGTACACATTGTTAGTCATGTTCTGTAAAAATTGATTAGGTGTAATCACAATGTACTTTACACTTGTCACCATCCCATTTGATTTCTACTCTAAATATTGTTCATATCATTAAATGTTAATCCAATAACTTCTGGTTCTCAACATTTACTTAAACTCGAAAACATAGTGTTAGTAGCATTTATCATAGTGGAAACCCACATATTCATGAAAAAACACTTACAGTATGTGAAAATCATGAAACCATATGTAATCTATGACACCATATGTTTATACTAGGTTTTCTATAGTTGTGTTCTATTTAAATCCTCCATGATGGGTTGTTGTGAGTTTGTGAATTTCTGAATCATTCCCCCAAGATTTTCATATCATTTGTGCAGTAATCCCTATTGTCGTGCACCAGTTCTCGAATGAGTCTAGCTCAATATGGGGTTTTTTTACCCCTAGTTACATCTATTCCAGAGCCACATCCACTTGTAGTATCTATAATGGGAACTATTTTTTTGAAACCACTCTCTCTATCTATACCAAAATTCCAGGACATTTACATATATTATAATTCATCCTTAAAATTATACAAAGACAAATACCTAGATATATATATCAATGGATCTCATTAAAGTTTTATTATCCATATTTCCAAAGGTTGAATAAACATTTCATTTAAAACTAACTATAGATATACATGATTTTTATCCAAGTAAATTACATCATTTTAGATGAATATTCATTGCATTATACAAGCATGAACCCGAGGACTATAATAGGTTAGTGCCTTTGGAAACATGGAACTTTATATTCTAGATTGGTGAAAGATATTCAATTTATCACAGATATATTAATATTTATAACTGACACTTAAAACATTTCTTTATAACTTGATTAAAGGAGTCATAAGAAAGGGTGACCTCAGATTCTCACATTACAATAGAATAGTAGCCTAGCAGTGATTCATTAAACAACAGATAAAAATTGAAAAAAATGTCGGTGGGTTTTCCTAAACATCCACTAAATATTTTTCATTTTTATAAAAACTTTCTTCCCCAGACTTCAACAAACCCCCACCATCTCCCTCAATCCCCCTATGCTTAATCCATTATCATTGGCCACCCCCTTCTCCCCTGAGGCATCACAACCAACCGCCTTTCCCCACTTCTCTCCCAAACCTATTCCCCTGATACCTGCCCCATTTATCCCCAAGCCCCAATATTGATCCCTCAATGTCGTCCGCTATCTTCCACAAACCCTTGTACATGTCCCTTCCCCCTTGCTGCTCGGAACCCTCTCCACCACACCTTCATTTTTATTATTTATTTTTCTACTCTCCTTCACTTCTCACACAACATATCCAAACCCTAATTATATTTTAGCTTTACATTTTTGGATTCATGGTGTTTACTATTTGTTAGACCTAATGGAGGTCCATCATTACTATGACCATTGAATGGGATGAATTTCCACTGATTCTAGGTTGAGTTTTGTTCCATTATTCCATTTTTATTAATTGTAATTAGGATTTTCTTGATTTTTAAGTCCTTATTTATTCTTTATGGTGTGTTAGAAATCATTTAGGTGGGATAATGCCACCATGTTTAAAGGTAGAGAGTTTTATTTAGGTGGACCTTTTTTTTTCAGGTCGTTAAATTGTAGATCTTATTTACTTTTATTTTTAATCCCTTAATTTGATATAAAATTATAATTATTAATATGTTAAAAATCTATTTTATGTGGAAATCAATATTCACATGAAATATCCTTTATTTTTATGAATTTTATGTAATTTAATGTTTGTTAAAATCCTACATTAATTTATTTCACAATGGAAAAGTTTTTAAATAACTGAAAATCCATTAATTAATAGGTTAAAAGTTTTAAGAGATGTTTTTAAAAGTGGGGTTATCTCTTCGATTAATTTTTTTATTAATTTTATATGCTTTTAAATTGTCTTCTCTCTCTATCACACACACACACACACAGATATATATATATATATTAGTTCTTTACATATATAAAAATAAACAGATATTTTTATATTTATATAAATTCATATGATAATACGAAAATTTGTGTAATGATATATATTTATATATCCCCCATGTATGAGACCTAAAGCCCCAAGAGTTTGATACCTTTCTGAGACCAACCCCCCTGAGCCTGAGTCCTCACCCTCCCCACCGACTCCCTTCTCCCTGATAAATCGTTGTCAGCCCCCCTTCTCCACCTTATCCCGACTTATCCTCTGATACCATTGAGCATGAGCCCTCACACATACCACAAACCCCATATCTCCCCAATCTACCTATCCCCCTTCTTCCCTGACACCACTTTCAAGGGGTTCTTCATTACATAAGTTTGGTATTTCAATGGAATTACATTGTAATACATGCTTTATAATTCATGGATGATTTTAATTGTTTTCTTATGATTTTAAAACAATTCAATAAGCATGTTGTAGGATTTAATGGATTTATAAATACATTTTTTTCTTGGAATTGACATATCCCATGATAAGAGTTTACATTAAGTCACTAAAAAAATATTGTATATCTTTATAAAATTTAAATATAATGAAACATGTTAATATTATATATTTAAATTGTTTTTTCATACTTTTTTATATTTTCAAAAATAATATTCTATTTTTATTTATAATCATTAATTATCATACCTACATATAACTTGTTTTTCATTAGTTTTCATTTGTTATATTTTCAATTTTTTTGCGTTAATTTTTCAGAATATATGTTTTAAAGTTATTTTTATTTATTTAAATGACAAGAATTCCAAATGATAAGAATTTAAAAAATCCCAATCAAATCCTAGATGATGTTCTGTCAACCACGCAAACACATAATGATCCATTGGGCTCCCTCCCTATATCATCCAGGATACCCTCCCTCTTCCCCCATTACCATTTGGATCGCCCTATATCTACCTCATACCAACTTATAGAACAAACTATTTATCAATACCATTAGCATCGGGAACATTGCCTCCAAATTCCGAAGGTACATCATGTGATGAATCCATAATGAGGGAAAATGTGGTTACTACTTTTTTTTCATGAGGATATTGGACAATAACAGTTATATGTACTATTAGAGTTAGTTCCAAAGAAACAAAATCTATATACATTATGATAATATGTATTCATAACTTTGAATATTAATAAATTTCTTATCAAAACATGTTTACTCTTATATAGTACATAGCATGTGATAATATCTTATGAGTAGTTATTTCAATAAAATGAAATAGCAGATCCCTGATATGATGAGTACCAAGAAGTTACATGAAAATAATATAGCATATATAATCTGTATCTAGAAGATATCATTTAAGGGACACAAATGATACAATATATCAGGGGTGGAGACTAATAGGGATTTGAGGCACCTTCTCATGGTGTACACCATTGGTAATATGCAGTGTGTGATATTATGAGAACAAGACCCAGTAGAAGGAAATCCACATTTATATGTGTAACTAGATGTTTCTATATTTTAAGGTATGTATTGATCCTTATAATTTATGTTTGTTATTAATGAGTATTATTAGTCATGTACTTTGATGTTTTGATGAAAACCATGAGGACATATGTTCATGGTGAGGTTGGATGCAATGGGTGCGTCACCGAAAATATCTCATTAATGAATAATACGAAAAATGATTTTTCCATTCTTTTATTAAAATAAAGTTGGTATATTACATGATTTTATGGAAATTATATATCCAAAATAAATACATGTCCACAGTTTTCGGTTCGTGGGATCTCCAGGAACGCGCGATTGTTGGCTTTCTCGACAGTAGGCAAATTTTGATTCGCTTTGAGACAGAGGCGGATCTGATTAAAGCGTGGTCGAGGGCTCCTCACTCCTTTAAGGGTAACCAATTTCTGATCCTTCACTGGTCATTTGATCTTCATATGAACTGTGACTCTTCTTCTATCACGGTCTGGGTAAGTTTTCCCAAGCTTCCATTGCTGTTTCAAAACCCTTCAATTATTTGATTACTGGGCAATATGGTAGGTCGTTATTTATGCACTGATTGCCACACCGAGATGGTTTCCCATCCAGTGAACCCCCTAGTGTGTGTTGAAATTGATGTGTCTCGCAAGTCATTCGAATTTGTTTGGATTATGATTGGAAAAGAGTATCGTTGTAAACAACAGGTCTTTTATAAAGATTGGATCGATTTTTTGTGGTTCTTACAGGAGGCAAGGGCATTCAGCTGAGGTATGCCGAAGGGGTCAGCTACCACAGTTGAAGGAGAATTTCCGTAAAGGGAAATCGATTCTAGTGGAAACAGCTGAAGATAGTCAATTGGAGGTTGAGATGGGTCCTATGCTGAGATCGGTTAGGACTGATGACAGAGGAAGGTGCGAGGGTGTGTCTAGTTCTGCTTTGAATGATAAGCCTGCTGGATCTTGTAAGACATTTGCGAATAGAGGGAATGATCTTAGAGATTCAAGGGGTATGAGACATATCCCAGATGATGTTGGAAGCTTGGAAAAGTCAATAAAGAAGTATGGGGTTTCCACTATGGACAGCATGAGTGCAGGGAAGGATCAGGACATGGGGGGGTTTGATCTCTGAATATGCTATTTAATCGGTTGGTGCAAAGGACTCTAGAGGTCTAGATCCTCTGGAACCACCTTTTCTGTCTTTGAGAAACAGGTTTGAAGGTTTGGTGGAGGGCTTGATGGCCGAGGGTCTGGAGGAGGCTGGTCTTGCTGGAGGGCTTGATGGTGAGGAGAATCCAGTGAGACAGCCGATGGAAGGCTTAGATGATGAAAGTGAAAGCTACATAGGTCTTCCAGTTTGTCAGGAGGATGAAGTGTGCAGAGTTACTACAGGTGAGGCGGCTCCAGAGAGTAAGTCAGTGGAGGTCACTCTGGCTGGAGGCAGGGGGCTTGCTGTCGTTGGTTTGTCAGTGGAAGAAAATCACACTGTGGTCAGGAGTTCAAATAGGGTTGCAACAGATAAGAATCTGGATTCTCAGGGTGGTGGTGGTGATAAGGAGGCTGATGCGGTGGCTGTGAAACATGTTTCTACAGAAGGGGAGTATCCTCCTTTGATGGGGTTTAATTCTCAGGTCAACAGAGGGAGGAAAATGCTGGGAGTCTTGTCTCGGATTTAGGCGATCAAATCAGTAATGGTAAGGGGACCTCTGGAGGAGGTAATGAAAATGTGAGTTGTCCAGTGGGTCGCTCTTTCAGTGAAGTTGTTCAAGGAGGGAAGAAGCTTCGGGATTCAGTTGAAGGGCCTCTTTCAGCTACACCAAGAAGATGGCCAAGGAGAGATTATTATTGTCTCCCACGACCGATGCGGACTGGGTCCTCCTATAAGGGGAATAGTCAGCTGACCGTGGCTATTAGGAAGGGCAGCTTGATCAAGGGGACTTCCCTAGATCAATCAAAACTGGAACAACTCAGGTGTTGGGTCCAAAGTGCAAGCTACTAGAGGTCGCCAGAATGGGAATCAGCTATGGCTACTGGTAAAGACGGATCTGGCAGGGGATGCAGAGATTATTATGGTTTTTCTGATGTGTAATTCTGTGTTGGCTGGGTGGCCGAGTTTGTGTTTTCCTTGTTTGGGATTGTGGTTTTATGTTTGGGCACTGGTTCCCTTAAACTGGATTTTGATAATTAAAAAATGATTTACAGTCAGTCATAGAATGAAACACAGAGCACATAGGTTGATGGCACCAACATGAATCCCACTTGATTAGAGGTATCATGGTTAAATTATTATATTACACATTGATCATCTGTATGAGATTTTATGGAATTGAGGAACACAATTCTTTCTCAACAGGTGGTTTTCATGTTTCAAGACACTATATTTTGGCATTATCCTACATCTCCTAATACCAATGAGAAAGGGGCCTGAAGGGTCATGCAATAATTGTGTTAGAATCTATGTTAAATAATACATTATTATTTTTCATTTAACAAGTTGAATAAATGTCATTACCACCCATGGTTTAATAATTATTCATGTTTTCATGATCTCCTATATTCTGTCACCAGTTATTTGAGAGAATATTATGTGATTAGAATGTTTAATAAATATTTATTTCTAATTTATGAAATATAATATTCAATTATTTGATGGATAATAATGAATTTATAGTTATTTGATAAATATAGGGACATTTTTTCAAGGCCAAATAACTACTGTGGAGAACTGGAGGACCATATTTAATGGTCTCGTGAGAAATAAAATATTTTGAATATTATTTAAATAAATTATATTTAATTTTAATTCACATGTTAAGAACATGTTGAGAAATAATAATAATATTATTATTATTATAGACATGTAGTTATATAAGAGAGTAAATAAATAATAATGGGAAATTGTGAAATTATTTATTTCTAACCCTAGAAATATATAATAATAATTATATTATTTTTAAGGAGAGACAATTCATTGGTGTTTTACAGAATGATAGCTAGAGATAATCCTCTCAAGTCCTAGAGAGCTCCCTCTCCTTGAACCCTCCCTAGAATGGGGAGTGATCTTCCCCCACCTACCATTATTTAGTCTAGAGAGATCAACAAGAAAGAATTGGAAGTGATTATTGTGGGGATCACAAGTGAATGATGCAAGATTTAGTATCTGTAGTTATATTAACTATAGATTCCTATAGTGATGTTCAGATATTTGTAGAACATGTGTGGATCATCACTATATGTAATAAAATATTTATTTGAACAATACAATAATGGTAGAATGTAGATCTATTGCCAGATCTATCTAAAGATAATGAAATCGGGCATTGTAATTTTTTAATTGATTAAAATAATTATGAATAATATGTGATGATCATGCTATTAGTTTCAAAATTTAATCCCTAGTCTATTCTCATTGATTCAATATTGTTGATCATGAAATTTATCATCATGTCAATCTCATATTGATCGTTGATCCAGAAAGAATGAAAAGTTTGGCATGACCCATCACATACTTCCACTATTCTCAGAACATGCAAGTTGTTTCATAGAGGTTCATTTAATTATACACTATACTAAATATAATTATACACCACATTTTGACCGGGTCACCCCGGTGCATGGTCAACAAGAGTACACACCACATAGCTCATGCACATGGCATGTATTCTGTTATTCATGAATGGTACATGTATCTTCTTAAATGGTCTATATTACTGGTGACTATGTAACTTGGAGACCACACCCCATGTAGCCCTTGTACACACCATGTAATCCAATTTTTAAATGTCACAATTTACATGCTAAGTCCCTAGGCTTGTGCCTTATATGGATGGTGAGAAATAGACATTCCGTGTAGATGACTTGTACACACTGTGTACTTATAAAAAATAATATATAATTAAAATCAATTTATTATACCATGTAAACCTTATCGATATATTCTTACAAGAGGTAAATAAGTTTATAGGACATGTATTGTGATTGGTTTCAATATATATATATATATATATATATATATATGAGTAATTCGGTTTTGTGTGATGATCATATCTATATATTATGTGTGATTCGTATTATAGTTATTAATCTCTGTACATTGGAGTGTAACACATGATAGAAAAATCATGTACATGTAATTGTTAAGTTGATAATACATGTAATAAAATTATGAGATAATTCATATATGATATATGTCACATGTTTAAAAAACATATGAGTATAATACATATTGGAATGATTCATATGGGTATTCTCCATGTTTCCTCCAAGGTATATTCATGTACATAGTTAATTTTAAGTAGATTTATTCAATTTGATTAAAATTATTATGGATACGAATATGAAGGAAATTCATATGAGAATTATGATAAAGGAATTGATTAATTAAATAACACAGTTAATTGATTTTCATATGATTGATATTAAATAAGAATTATTCGAATTGGATGATAATTTTATTAACGCATAATTTGTGGCATATTAAGGATGACCCTCAGCTTAAACATATTCATTTTAATGTGATTTGTTTCATTTAATTTATTACTAAGTTAAATAATTGGCATGAATGTCATATCTCATCCCATTATTTAAGGGTTTTTGTGCCCCTGTTTTATATTATGTAAACCCTTTCCCCTCACCCACATGTGAGTAAAACCATATATACCAGATGGAGAACCCAAGATAGTTGAGGTAGTTCATGCTTAGAGATTAGGTGAAACGAATCCCAGAGAGAGATATAGGTGGGAAGGTGGAAAGATATTACATGAATCTTAAATGGTTCAATGTGTTTTTCCCCTATGTCAATGATTATTTTATCATGCACTAGATAAACTAAACAACAATAAAATCTCATGATCATACCAATATAAAATTTTACTTCTATAAAGATTCATAGTTATTTTATTATGTATTTTTTTTCATGGTGACATGAATTAATGAATTAACAAGGGTGGAAGATAGAACTAAAATAAAGTGGATTATGTGTAAATATTATCTAATATAAGTCTAATCACTTATGTAAATACAATTAACATTAAAAATAATGTAATAATGATAATAATTGTAAATTTATTCATAAAAGATAAATTCCATCATATATATATATATATATATTATTTTGGTATATAATTCCTCTACATCAGTTAAAATAAAAACATAATTCAATGTACATGACCAACTAAAGTTTGGGTTCTTTCAATTATCATAGAATTCCAGTATGTTTTTTTGGGTTGAAATAACTTAGTTCAAATCCATAGTTGAGTTCCAAATTAGTACTTTGTGTTAATAAGAGGAAACAATTGAGGATATCCAATTTAAGGATTTTAGTGTTGGGGATTCCAATCAATAGATAAAAGAACTATGAGTTAATGCAGTTCTAATTTGGAAAGCCTATATAAAACCATTAAAGTTTCGAGGACAACCAAATTTAGGGTAATGAGAAAGGTTATATTGATCCTTTCTACTATAATGTCCATGAAACACAATATTCTGAAGCCAATGGTGAGGGAAATTGGGCTTCGATAAAATAGTAATTGATTAATAAATATTATATTTATTTATTTGTCAACATTTTATTAGATAATGTACTAAAATTACCATCATGTTATTTTTTGGAGAAAATAATAAATAAGACTTAAAATATATCACTATGATCTATAATATATAAGGATAAACTTCTCACTAATTTTTTTTTCAATGAGTGGAAATGGTGTTTATGTGTTATCCTTCTCCATAAAAGGAAAGTGTATGTGTCAGAAGATCTAATTATTGATGTTCTTGGAAATGTGGCTAGTGATGAAGAGTTTTTTCTCTATGAGAGTTATTTGAATGATTCTATATATATATATATATTCAATTTTTAATGCTATCATCCATGACCAATGATCTTTTGAAGAAACATGAGTACGTGGATGGATATAGTGTTATGTATCACATTGGGATCTATATCAATATGTGGAAACCCAAGAGATGTATGAGATCTCCAATGCTTTAATTAAAAGTAACCTTAGATTGCCTACACCCACTAGGTCTCATGTTGTTATGATTATTGGATACATTGAATTCTTAAACATATTAGGGATTAAATTCCAAGATGAGTTTCACACACATAATTTCATCACATCCCAAGAATTTTTTCATTTTTACTATTAATTACAATATCATAAAAATGAAAATATTCTTTTAGAAATTCTTTTATTGATTCGAAAATTGGATAAGGTCACGAGGCATGAAAAACCTATGGTACTTATGGTGAATAAGAAAAGAAAAACCAAGGAAAAGTGGCACAAGACTCAAAAAAAGTCTAAAGATCTCAAGAACCATCATTCTAAGAAGAGGAAGATATTGAGTCATGATAAGGAAAATGAGGTAGTATATTTTTCATATGGAAAGAAAGGCCACTGGAAGAAAACATTTACCCAGAAGGAAGGGGAAGCTAAAGGTGTAATTTTATATTGATTGTAATATCTCAATATCTACTCATTGGGTATTATATATAGCTTTTGGTTCCATCATATATATATATATATACATATATCCAAATGCATGATCAAAGTATATTACAAAATATTTATAGAGGAGAGATGGATCTACAAGAAGCCAATGGCGTGAGGATAACTGCTATAGCCAATAGTGACTACAACCTTTCATTGTCAATGGGGGATGATTTTTATTTTAAAATATTCTTATTATGCACCAACTTATACCACGTACACAATTTATTTACCACACCTAGATGAAGATGGGGTTATTTTCAAGTTAAAAAATACAAGTTTTTTCTTTTATAAAGACAATATATGTTATGGTGTGACACAATTAAATAACGGTTGTTAAGTATTAAATTATGAAACCTATGTATTGAATGTTGATAATGAATCTTGTCTACATGACACATATAACACTATGATATGTAATCATTATATTGGCCATGTAAACCTGATGAATTTGAAAAATCTATATCACGATGGCTATTTGGTCTTCTCTGATCTAAAACCACTTTAAATAGGTTATTTGCCTTTGCAATAAAAAATGGACAATCCACCATCGGTTGACATGGTGAAAGGGACACAATGCCTCTACGATTGGTACACACTGATGTGTGTGGAATACATCTAGTAGAATATATAGGTGAGTATTCTTACTTAATAAATTTTTACAATGAATTGAGTAGATATGGTTATGTTTACTTGATGAGGTATAAGTATGTGTCCTTTGAGAATTTCACAGAACTCAAGAATTAATTAGAGAATAAAATTGGAAAGAATATAAATAGTAATCAATCAGATTGAGGTGATGAATATCTTAACCAATATTTTATCAGTGTTCTATGGGCGTTTTGAATTATATCATTAATCAGTCAACCTTACACACCACCACAGAATATTATTAATGAAAGGAAGAACCATACCTTGTTAGACATGGTAAGTTCAATGATGACTGATATTGATAATCCATTTTCCTTTTATGGATATTAATTACAAAATGTGTCATACCCATTAAACCAAGTACCTACTAAAGTGGAAAATATAATCCACTTTGAGTTATGGAGTGTAAAGAAACTATTTTTGTTTTATACCTGTGTATGGGTTTGTTAGGTATTTCTAAGGGCTTATTAGGAAACAGAAAATCACCCTAGGGTAAAAAGTATATATTTATAGCGTATCCTGAGAAAATAATGAGATAGTGCCTATACCAACCCTCATTCAAGAAAGTGATTGTTTCCAAAAAAGACATCTTTATTGAGAGGGTTCACATCCAAAAGAAGTATAGTGGGATAATGATTAATTTCGATGAAGTTGATGATCAAGATACACAAGAGTTGTTAGAGGAATATATAACACATGTCCTCATGGAATATGTTGACCTGGAAAGACAAGTACTATGTAGGAGTACAAGAGTGGTAAGATAACAAAAGAGATATGGATTTCTATTCACCAAATATGGTGACTCATTATTGGTTGAAAATGATGAAACCATATCTTACAAAGATTTAGTATAGAACTCATAAGCATCAAGATGGAATGAATCTGTGAATTCTAAAATGAATTCCATGTATCCAAACCATGTTTGGATTTTGGTCGATGTGCTAGTTGATGTAAATCCTATAGGGTGAAAATGGATATTCAAGAGAAAAATAGATATGTAAGGTAATGTAAATACCTAAAAAAGGATGGATAATACATAAAAGGGTTTAATAAACATCAGGGAACTAACTATGAGGAAACCATTTCACCTGTTTCCATTTTTAAATCTATTAGAATTCAACTTTCTATGGCAGCTCACCATGACTAAGAAATATGGTAGATGGATTTAAAAAACTATTTACAAAATGGGAAGAATCATGAAGATATCTATTTGACACAAGTAGAATTTATTGTGAATCCAGGTGATTCGAAAAGGATTTGAAATTTTCATACAAATATTTATGGATTGAATTAGACATCTAAACCATGAAACATTGAATTCAATGAATTTATAAAAGAATTTGGTTTTATTTTGAATTAATTTGAGCCATGTTTTTACAAGAGGATTAGTGGGAACGCACTCAATATCCTAGTATTATATGATTCTGACATATTACTTATTGTAAATAACATACTAGTCTTATATCATGTTACGCACTAATTAAATAATTTTTTACCTATGAAGTAAATAGTAAAAAAGCCTATATTCATAGGGATCAAGATCATTTCTGATAGATCCCAGAGGCTTATTGGACTAAGTTAAAGTACATAGATATACTAGATACTAAAGTTATTTAGTATGGAAGAATCCTAGAAGGTATTTGTAACACCCAAAGCTTCCACAACACGTTTCCCTTTGAATAATGCAATAGCTTGCATTGTATGCAAAATGGAGTTTTAACACACCACAAACAATCAAACTAGACATTATGAATAGTAATAACCACATATTGAATTTTTTTTTTCGAAATGGAATTCATTTTTGGATTCATAATATCAAAATTATCTTAGGGTTAATTTTTGGTATTTTTCCGAAAAAGTTCAATTTTCGATGAATAGTGAAAACACTATGTTATTAATTAAAACCAAATTTTTATTTAAATAATTAGTTATTTTATTTAAATTTATATTATGTAAAAATAGATACATAATACTTATAAATTTTCAATATAATTCATTTGATTCATCTAATAATAATATTAGATATATAAAATTTTATTGTACTTTTTATAGTCTTTTACCCACCTTCTAGACGCATTCACAAATTTTCATAAAACGTAATTTTACCACTTATGTGAATTGAATTTCAAAAATTTGAGAGACATGGTTGTCATCAATAATTAAAATTTCGTTCTATAAGATTGAAATAATTTTTTGGGAAGAGTAACTTTTGACTTTAATTTACCACGGTTAAAAGTAAATAGTGTAATTAAAAGTAAAAAAATGATATTATAATTACCCTAACACATGTCCTAATTCTATTGGATCTGTGTATTTCAACTAAAATTAACCTTAGGAATAAAATATTATCCTTTTGGTCCACTTTTATTTTATTAGGAAATTTATTATTACTTTATTTAAAAAAGAGTTAAAAGTGTTAAATTCAAAGTTTAATAACTAACCCATTTTTAATATAGGGCTGTAAATAAGATAAATTGGACTATAAATATTAATTAGAAATCTAATAATATTTCTCACATAATGATATTTTATTTATAATCATTAGACATTAAATAATAAAATTTTTTATGACACAATGATGATACAATAATTACTTTATTAATGAAAGAATAAAATAATTGATATTATAAATATTAAAATAAATTAAAACTGAGACTTATGAGGAATTGAAATAATTTTATATATTAATATGACATGTTAGGGTTTATTAAATAAATTTATTTTAAGTGATAAAGTATTTATGACTTTTACAAAAACAAAATACCAAATAGTGTCAAAATTGACATAAATGAGTTGTTAAAACAAATACTATATTATTAATTGATATAATGTTCCTAAAAAGATAATTATTATCCAAATGATGCAGATAAGGTTAGATATATCAATAATGAACATCTTGGGGTTCTATTGGCTTTTTATAGTATTTTTTTAACAATTTATTATAATAATACAAAAATACATGGTAAAAGTTAAACTATTTAACTAAGAGTTAAATCTAAAAGATAAGGTTAATATGGGGACCTAAACTTATCTAAAACCTATTGGATGAAATATTTTTGACACATAACCACCTTATACACGAAATAAATCATTTTGGACCCATTAATAAATGAATATTATTGTATAATAAAATAATATTTCATGATTTTCCAAAAGTGACCCTAACTTTTCTTATAAAAGGGGACTTCCCCTTCTCTTAAAATAACACCACCAAAGCCATTTGATTCATCCAAAAACTACTCAAATATCATCCTAATTACCCTCACATAGACCTATAGGACTCACTTTGATCATTAAGCCATATTAGGGATCCCTTTTGATCAACTCAAAAGGGAACACCCGAAGAAGAGGTAATAATTTCACCACCTCTTTGAAAGTTATTTTCTTTTCCACTTCCTCTTTCCTTGTTTTTTACATACCAAAATAATGAAACCAGTACCTTATACATAATATGATGTTATTATAAATATTTTACAAGAATATTCATTATTCTATCCATTCTATGAATGACAACTCACCATAAGTCTGTACGTACAACTTACCATCTCCACATCATGGTGTAGTTTGTTATTCAAACACTTCAATATTTGGATGGGTATAATAATGAGTATAAATGATGTAAATAATAAATTTAACATGTTAATGATTCTGTATATATTATATTCCATCCAATTACATAATATTTCACCATCAATAGAATAATATTGTCACTCGTGCGTACGTATGGATTACCAGCTCCACAAACGCGATGAAAGTCATTAACCATCATAACCATTCAAGAATAATTCTCTTTTCATGATTACAAATAATGTTTAGGAACTTAATATCATTATGGATATGAATCAAGTACATCCTATCTATAACAAACATGGCTTACGTAACCAACCATATAATGGAAAATGAATCAGTTAACACCTGAAACGATGATACTACTAAACTATTATTAACAAAGAAATATTAGTAGATCATATATGATAACATATTTATGTATTTGGATCATTTATAATTTAATAAAAATGATTTAACTATTATACATGATCTTAATTTACCCTTGATCATTGAAAAGTAAAAAGTAAGGGTTAATTCTACAATATCTTCATTATCCGAGGTTGCTTATACGTGAGTATCTATTGGGACCTATTTATCATCCTCATCCGTGTTTCTTAAAAATGTATTTCAATTTTTTTTTACTATTTCAGATACTATGGGTTAAAGTAATTTATACCCTTGTTTTAATTTTAATGAGATGTTTACAAATGAATCTTTCTGTCGTTTTCTAATCAAGGACCTTTACAACCTTTTCGACAAAATTAAGAAAAGAATGTTTTTTTAACTTATATGACGGGTGCGGCTATTTTTTGCCGTGGTAACACCATCTAAGATTCCCTTACATTCTTATAATAATATTTTAAAAATAAACATTATATTTTAAAATTAGAGGAATTTTAAATGATTTCAACATAGAAAGAGATATTTATCTCAAATAGTTTTGATTTCATCTATGTCAACATCCTTTGTTGGATTTTACGCTTGATTGAAGTTGATTTATTATGATACTATAATCCATATTGTATTGAAGGTTTTGTGATATGTTTGACTGTGGATGTGATATTTTTATACCATTCATGGTTTATAGTTAGAGTATTAACATTTCCTATGCTAGTTTTAATGCAAATGTTTATGTTATGTTTCAACCTTTCATATGGGGAATTTATTGGACATAGTAAGTGAAGAGTGTAGCCTGCTACAAATCCTTGATGCATCGGTAGGTCTCATTAGACAAACTAGTGTCTTGGAACAAGGCCTTGAAAGAATATTATTTTTTGTCTTGGCACGAGGCCTTGACTATGAGGTTATGATGTCTGGCATTATGCATTCCATCATTATGAAATTGGCTATTGGTATTACATGTGATTATTCGACTAATAGAATATCAATGTGAATAAATAAATGGGATTATTTGATTTATATTTTCCATATTATGATGATGTTTATGTTTAAAAGGAATTTTTTAGTCTAATACATTTACTTAAATGTTTTCGATTACTTATGAATGTTTATGCTTTATTGTTATCCTTACTGAGCACTTGATCTCACCCCATTATAGGTTTTATTTTTCCCAAGATTTGAAGAAGTATATTATGACTGACCTGCAGGGTTAGTCTAAGGGATATGAATTTTTTCAATGGAGACAATGTTGTTGTTTTTTTCATTTTATAATGTAATTTAAAGCTTTTGTATGTATCTTGTACTTCCAAGGATACTAAACTGATCGGTCATTTATGATTTGATCCCTTGTGATCATGCCAATGTTTTGTAATAATGCTCTAACATTGGGTAACTGGGGTCAGGGCGTTACAGTTTCTATCAAAGAAAGTTTATTACAAACCTTGGAAACTAGATTTAGAAAAACTCTGATTAGAGAACACTACCCTAAGATAAACATTGAGGATTTGTATAGAATAACTTTCTTGAATTTTGGTAATGTAGAGATTTTCTGAGTTTTCTAAGAAATACATCTCTGTCTGGAACTTGGTGTTTTAATACACCATGACCAATCAAACTAGCCTTTATGAATAGTAATACCCACTTTTTGAAATTTTATAAATTTTAATTTTAAAAATGGACTTCATTTTTTGATTCGGAATATAAATATTAGCATAGGGTGAACATTTGTATTTTTCAAAAAACATTCAATTTTTTATGAATAATGAAAAACACTATGTTATTGCCTAAAACCAATTTTTTTAAATAATTATTTATTTTATTTATTTTTATATTAGGTAAAAATAGATAAATAATACCTATATATGTTAAATGTAATTCATTGTCATAATTTTATAATAATATTAGATATATAAAATTCTATTTACCTTTTTACCATCTTTTACCCCCCTTCTATGCGCATTTGCAAATTTGAATAAAATGAAATTTTACCGCTTCTGTGAATTGAATTTCAAAACTCTGAGAGACACGGTTGACATCAGTAAGTAAAATGTGGTTCAATAAAATGAAAATATATTTGGGTGAATAGTGACATTTTGTCTTTTATTTACCACGGTTAAAAGTAAATAGGGTAATTAAAGGTAAAAAATGATATTATAATTACCCTAACACGTGTCTTAATTCTATTGGATAAGTGTATTTATACCAAAATCAACCTAAGGAATAAAATATTACCCTTTTGGCCCACTTGTATTAGATTAGGACATTTATTAATATTTTATTTAAAGAATAGTTAAAAATGTTAAATTCAAAGTTTAATAACTAAACCATTTGTAATATATAGAGTTATACATTAGAAAAATCAACTAAAAATATTATTTAGAAAGATAAAATAATTTCCTACATAATGGTATTTTATTTATATTTTTTATACATTAAATAATTAAATATATTGACGACACAATGATGATGTCGTAATTACGTTTTTAATGAAAGATTAAAATAATTGATATTATAAATATCCAAATAAATATAAATTGAGACTTATGATGAATTAAACTAATTTTCTAGATTAATATGACATGGTAGGGTTTATTAAATAATTATTTTTGATGTGATAAGGTTGCTATGACGTTCACAAAAACAAAATAACAAATAGTGTCAAAATTGACAAAAACGAGCTTAAAAAAAATACTATTTTATTAATTGATATAATATTCTTAAAAATATAAGGTTCAAATAAAGGACTTAGATAAGATTAGATATATCAATAATTAACCACTTGTAGTTCCCTTGGATTTTTATAGTATGTTTATTTACTATTTATTATAATAATACAAATATACATGGTAAAAGTTAAAATATTTAACTAAGAGTTAAATATGAATGATAAGGTTAATATGGCGACCAAAACCTATATAAAAACTATTTCATGAGAGGGTTTCGACCCATACAAAAATTATCTACCATATAAATAATTTTTTAGCCATTATAAACCAAACATTATTGTATAATAAAATAATATTTCCATCTTTTCCTAAAGTTACCCTCACCTCTCTTATAAAAGGGTACTTCCCCTTCACACACAATCACTCCTCCAAAGACATTTGGCTCAGCCAAACCCTACTAAAATATTCTCCCAAATATCCTCACTTAAACAAATATGCCTTATTTTGACGAGAAAGCCCGCTTAAGGGGCCCTTTTGATCAGCTCAAAAGGAAACACTCGATGAAGAGGTAATAATTTCACCACCTCTTTCAAAGTTCATTTCTTCTTCCACATCATCTTTATTAGTTTTTTCCAACCAAAATAATAACTCCAATACCTTATACATATTGTGATATTAATATAAATATGGTAAAACTATATTCATTATTTGATCCATTCTGTGAATGACAAGTCACCATACATGCGTACGTATGGATTATCGTCTCCACATCGTGGGGTAGTTTGTTATTCAAACCCTTAAATATTTTGATGGGTATAATAATGAGAATAACTAATATAAATAATAAATTTAATGTGTTAATTATTATGTATATATGATATACCATCCAATTATATAATATTTCACCCTCAGTAGAATAATATTGTCGCTCGTGCATACTTAAGGATTACCGTCTCCACGAACGCGATGAAATTCATTCCCCATCATAACCATTCAAGAATAATTTTCATTTTATAATTAAAAATAATGTTTAAGAACTTAATATCATTTTGGATATGAATAAAATAATTCATATCTGTAACAAACATGGCTTACATAACCATGCATATAAATTAAAATGAATCAGTTAACACCCAAAATAATGATACTACTGAAATATTATTAACAAAGCAATATTAGAAGATCATATATTATAACATATTTATATATCTGGTCCTTGTATAATTTAATAATAATAATTTAACTATTATAAAGGAGGTTAACATACCCTTGATCAAGGAAATGTACAAGTTAAGGGTTAATTCTACAATCTCTTCATTATACAAGGTTGTTTATACATGTGTATCTACTGGGACCTCTTTATCTTCCAGATATGTGTTTCTTAAAAATGTATTTTAAAACATTTTAACTATTTACTATACTATGGGTTAAATTTATTTATACCATTTTTTGACTTTTTATGAGATGTTTATAATGGAATCTTTTTTTCATTTTCCAAACAAGGTTATTTACGACATTTCCAACAAAATTAAGGAAAGAATGTTTTTTAACCTATTGGGTGAGTGCCGCTATTTTCTGCCATTATAACACCTTCAATGCTTCCCTTACAATCTTATAAGAAGAAATTTCAAAATAAATGTGTTATTTTAAAATTACTGGACTTTTAAATGATTTCAAAATATAAAGAGATATTTTTGTCAAATAGTTTTGATTTCATCTATGTCAACATACATTGTTTCATTTTATTCTTGTTTGAAGTTGATTTATTATGATACAATCATCCATATTGTATCGATGGTTTTGTGATATTTTTCACTATGGATGTGATATATTTATACCATTAATGGTTTATGGTTAAAGTATTGACCTTTCATATGCTATTTTTAATACGAATGTTTATGTTATGTTTCATACTTTTCATAGGAGCAATGCATTGTACTTAGTAAGTGATGGGTGGAGCCAGTTATAGATCCTTGATGCATCGGTAGGTCTAATTAGACAAACTATTGTCTTGACACAAGGCATTGAGAAAATCTTATTTGGAGTCTTGGAACGATGCCTTGACTATGTGTTTATGATGTCCAACAGTATGCATTCTATCCTTATGAAATTTTCTATTGGTATTACATGTGATTATCCGACTAGTAGAATATCAATGTGAATAAGTAAATGTAATTATCTGATTTATATTTCTCATATTATATGGAAGTTTATTTTTAAAATGGTTTCATTTTAGTATTAAACATTTCCTTAAATGTCTATGATTATTTATGAAAGTTCCTGTTATATAGTTATCGTTACTGAGCACCTAAGATCACCCCTTTATATGTTTTATTTTTTACAGGATGCTAAGAAGTATATTATGACTGACCTGCAGGGATGGTCTAAGGGATATGAATTTTTTCAGAGGAGACAACGTTGTTTTTGTTTTTCATTTTATAATATATTGTAAAACGTATGTATATATGTAGTATCACTAAGGCAAGTAAACCTGTCGGTCATTCGGGATTTGATCCCTTGTGATCATGCCAGTGTTATGTAATAATGCACCAACTGTAGGTAGCTGAGGTAAGGGCGTTATAGTTGGTATCAGAGGAAGGTTAGTAAAATCATTGGAAACTAGATTTAGAAAAACTCTGATTAGAGAACAGTACCCTAAGATAGACCTTGAGGTTTAGAGTTGAAGAACCTATTTGAATTATGGTAATGTAGAGGTTTTTTTAAGTTTTCCAAGAAATACATCCTTGTATAGATATGAGAAGGTAGAGGCAGCTCTGACACAAATGTACCTAGTATTGAAAACTCTAACAATGAGTTTCAAGCTTGAATCGGGGTATTCTAGTACATGACAACGGTCCTTTCCTCACTATTGGTTACGACACTCCTGGGGGATATTCTTAGGATAATTCACATTTTCATTAAAAACCATTATGAAGGATTTATGAGTATATATGTCCTTAAAGAAGACATTTTTATGATTATGGATTATATCCATAAACTGTTCAATTTATTTTAAGTGTTTTAAAAGTTTGTAATTATGTATTTCAATTCATTAACTAATCTAATGTATGCCACTGTTTAGGAATAGTTCATAGTGGAAGGAATGAAAATCATATCAATGCATGTAATCTATGTAGGGATTTCCATTCTACTCAAGATAATTATAGTGAAGCTGGTGATGTATCTAGTACAAATCATCTTATCACCATACTAGGACAAATCGCTCAGGATATTAATAATAACCTTACCCCTATGGAGCACCTTGATCCATAGTACATAGGCTCAATGTTAGACCGTTTCATGAGGAGAAAACCACTAAAATTCAACGGTAATACAAATCCATTTCTATCTCAGCAATGGATAAGTTCCTTAGAGAAAATATTTCATGCTTTGGGGAGTAGCGAAAAGGAAAAAGTTATCATGGCAGTTTATTGCCTCATGGGAGATTCAAGTCAATGTTGTTCATTAATTCAAAACAAAAAAGGAGGATAAAGAAGTATCAAATATGGAATGGAGGGAGTTTAAAGATGTTTTATTAGAAAAATACTCTCCATGTGAGCATTGAGTAGATATGGAAATAAAATTTCTATATCTAAGGAAAAAAGGAGGATTATAATGTCGCAAAGTATGAGGCTAACTTTACAAGGTTAGAAAGGCATACAAAAAATTATATATGTAACCCAATGAGTAAGATTGATCGATTATTCGATGGGTTAAAACCATTTCTCCATCGAGCATTAGTATCACAATCCTTCTTATCATACAAAGATATTGTCTCATGTGCTATCAAGAGAGAAAAGTAATACTGTAAGTCTTAATAATTTAGAGCAAAGAAAGGGAAGAATAGATCTACTAAACACTCTGAAATTGGAAATAAGGGGATGAAGGGAAAAGTTGAATATCTATGCAGCAATAAATATAGAAAGATACACCCTGGTACTTGCTTGAAGGGAATGAGATTCTATTACAAGTGTGGTGAAAAAGGCCGCCATGCTTATGATTGTAAGGGAAGGAAAGAGACTATCAATGTTTAATGGTACAATTGTAGAGAAATGTAGCATTATTCGAATAAATGTCTTAAGAAAGAAGGAAAATTACATTAGAAAATGACAAGGGTGAAAGGCCATGCTTATGTGATCACTACTACTGAGGTTGAAGCTCTAATAGACGTGGTGGCATGTAATTTAATGATTTTCTCAAGTTTATCCAATGCTTTATTTGATTCGGGGTCATTATATTGTTTCATATCTTCCCGATTTGCTACGAAAATTAGATATTTCCTATTTTATTAAAGAAGGGAGTTGTCAGTCAAAAATTTAATGGGAAGTATCATCACAACAAATTTTTGTGAATCAATTACCATTAGGGCATATAAATGTTCTTTATCTGCTGATGTCATCATCATACCCATGATTGGATTTAATATAATCCTCGGTATGGATTGGATATCAGACCATGATGTGAAAGTTTATTATTATAAAGAGGAGGTTACAATTTTCGATGGTGATAAGAAGTACATTATCTTTAGAGTAGAAACATCACCACCTGATTCTTAACTAGATCCACCCCCAGTAGCTCTACTAAATTCAATTATTGGGGAGGAAGATTATGAAATAACTATGGGTGAGGAAAATAATGTTCGAATATAGGATGTACCAATTGTACAAGAATATGTTGATATGTTTTTAAAGGATTTACCTAGACATCCTACAGAATTAGAAATTGAGTTTTCCATTGATTTATTATTGGTTTAAAGACCATATTGAAGACCCCTTATAGAATGGCCACTATGGAATTAGTAAAAATAAAGAAACAACTTGAGGAATTGAGTAATAAAAGATTTTTTTCTAACTAGTGTTTCTGCATGGGGAACCCCTGTTCTTTTTGTTAAGAATAAAGATGGATCTATGAGGTTATGCATTGACTAGAGGCAGATCTATGCTATAACATTAAAAAAAAGTATCCTTACCTCACATTGATGATTTATTTGATCAACTTCATGGATCACAATATTTTTCAAAGAGTGACCTTTGATCTGGATAGCATTAGTTTTGTGTGGATAAGGAATACAATATGAAGATAACATTTGGTACCAGGTATGCAGAATAAGATTTTACAATAATTCCTTTTGGAATGACTAATGAACCCCCTGTATTCATGGATTTAATGAATAGAGTTTTCAAGTAATATCTTGATAACATGGTATTGGTATTTATTTATGATATCTTGGTATACTCCAAAATCTACAAATATCATGAAAATCACTTGCGCATTAATCTAAAGTCTCTTAGAAGAAATGAATTATATGGGAGGTTTAGCACGTTTGAATTCTGGATTCATGAGATTTTGTTTCTTGGACATATTGTATGTAAGGATGGAATCTCTGTTGATCCTTCTAGGACAAGAGCAATACAATAATAGTCGGCACCAACAAGTATAACTGAGGTATGTTGTTTTATTGGTTTAGTAGGTTATTATCGGTGTTTCGTCCATAATTTTTCCAGATTGGAAACCCCATTAACCAAGATCACATGTAAAGGGGTTAAATTTGGTTGGAAAAAAGAGCGAGAAGAATGTTTTGAAGAACTGAAGAGAAGATTAGTCAATACTCATATCTGGACTCTACCATCCGGGAATGATGGGGTTGTTATTTATAGTGATAATTTAAAGAAAGGACTTGGTTGTGTCCTTATGCAGAATGATAGAGTTATTTCCTATGCATCAAGGCAGCTAAAAATTCATGAACAAAACTACCCCACTTATGATCTTGAGTTAGCAGCTGTAATCATTTCTTTGAAGATATAGAGACACTGTCTCTATGGTGAAAAGTGTGAGATATATACCAATCACAAGATCCTGAATTATATTTTCTCACAGAAAGAACATAACATGAGGCAAATAAGATGTCTTGAAGTAATCAAAGATTATGATTTCACTATACACTACCACTCAGGGAAGGAAAATATGGTGTAATATGCTTCGAGTAGAAAAGATCATGAAGTTTTGAACAATATGATAGTTTAAAGGGATCCTATTTTCATGGATATAGTAAATATGGATATGGTAATAATCATGGAAGGTGAAACATCAATACTCTTTCAAATGGTTGACAATCTAACTTTACTAGAAAGGATAAAAAGTTCCCAGACTGATGATGAGTAGTTTCAAAAGAAAGTTAATACTATGAATGATGAGAGATTGATTGAATTCATATATTAAGATGGAATTTTGAAATTTTGGAAAATACTTTGTGTTCTAGATATTCCAGAGCTTAAAAGGGAATTATTGGATGATGCTCATAGCTCCAATTTCTCAAAACACCCTGATAGCACTAAGATGTATGGAGATTTGAAGGAACATTTTTGGAGGGACAACATGAATAGGGAGATTGGTGATTTTGTGTCAAGATGTATGGTTTTTCAATATGTTATGGTTAGAAGACAACATCCTAGAAGTGTAATGAAACCTCTTCCCATACCTGAGTGGAAATGGGATGACATTACAAAGGACATTACCATGGGGCTACAAAAGACTCCTAGAAGGAATGATGCAATATGAGTCATTGTTGATCATCTTACCAAGTCCACACATTTTCTTGCTATAAGAGAATATTTAACACTTGAATGTCTAGGAATAATATATATTAATGATGTTGTAAGACTTCATGGAGTACCCATATCGATTGTTTCAGATCTTGATCCCCATTTTACATCAAGATTCAATAAATGTCTTCAGAAGGCCTTGGATACTGAACATTGTTTGAGCACTACCTACCACCCTCAAACTGATGGACAATCAAAATGGACTATTCAAACCTTAGAAGACAAGTTGAGATCTTGATCACATGACTTTCAATGTATGTGGGATCAATATTTACATCTGGTATTATTTTCCTATAACAATAGCTTTCATTCAAGTATTTAGATGGCACCATATGAAGAATTATTGGGAAAGAGATGTTGCACACAAACTTGTTGGGATGATGTTAGTGAAACCAAACTCGTAGGCCCACAACTTGTTGAGGAAATAGTGGAAAATGTGAAGGTTATCCAAAACCACATCAAAGAATCTCAAAGTAGGTAATAGAGTTTTTCCAATAACAGAAGGAATGATTTGGAATTTTAAGTAAGAGATCATATTTTCTTGAAGGTATCTCTATGGAAGGGTGTTATACGATTCAGTAAGAAAGTAAAATTATGTCCCAGGTACATCAGACCATTCGATGTTCTAAAATAAATTGCAGTTATAGTTTATCATTTAGAAATGCCTCAAAGTCTCTCCAAAGTTAATGATTTGTTCCACGTATCACTGTTAAAAAAATACATGACTGGCCCAACGCAAATACTCACCTATGAAAAAATAGATCTGGAACCCGATCTATCTTATTTTGAAGAGCCTTCTAAGATTCTTGATACCATAGAACAAGTGCTGAGAAACCGAACGACTCGTCTGGTGAAAGTTTTATGAAGAAATCCTATGATGGAAGATGCAACATGGGAACCTGAGGAACTTATGATGAAGAACCACCCAAAAAATTTTATGCAGTAATGTTCTAGAAATTTATAGGATGAAAATATTTGAAGGTGGGGTGAATGTAACACCCCAAGCTTTTATGGTACATTTCCCTTTGAATAATTCAATAGCTTGTGTTAATACAACTTTGTGTTTTAACACACAATGACCAATAAATCTAGCCATTATGAATATTAATACCCGCTTTTTGAAATTTTATAATTTTTAATTTTCAAAATGGACTTCATTTTTGGATTTAGAATATCAATATTATCATAGGGTGAATTTTTGGTATTTTTCTGAAAACATTCAATTTTTTATGAATAGTGAAAAACACTATGTTGTTGCTTAAAACCGACTTTTTAATTAAATAATTTGGTATTTTATTTAAATTTATATTAGTTATAAATATATACATAATACCTATATATGATAAATGTTATTCATTGGAGTAATTTTAAAATAATATTAGATATATAAAATTTTATTGAACTTTTTACCATCTTTTACCCCCTTGAAGGCGCATTTTCAAATTTGCATAATTTTTTTTGCCACTTATGTGAATTGAATTTCAAAACATTGAGAGAAACATTTGACATCATTATGTAAAATTTGGTTCAATAAGATGAAAATAATATTTTGGTGAAAAGTAACTTTTTGACTTTTATTTACCATGATTAAAAGTAAATAGGGCAATTAAAGATAAAAAATGATATTATAATTACCCTAACACATGTATTAATTCTATTGGATAAGTGTATTTCGACCAAAAAGAAACCTTAGGAATAAAATATTATCCTTTTGGTCCACTTGAATTAGATTACGACATTTATTATTATTTTATTTAAAGAAGAGTTAAAAGTGTTAAATTAAAAGTTTAAAAACTAAACCATTTGTAATATATAGAGTTATACATAAGCTAAATTTGACTATAAATATTATTTATAAAGATAAAATCATTTCCTACATAATGGTATTTTATTTATAAATTTTAGACATTAAATAATTAAATTTATTTATGACACATTGTTGATGTCGTAATTACATTATTAATGAAAAATTAAAATAATTGATATTATAAATATCCAAATAAATATAAATTGAGAATTCTTAAGAATTTTAATAAATATCTAGGTTAATATGACATTTTAGTGTTTATTAAATAATTTTTTTAATGTGATAAAGTTGTTATGACTTTCACAAAAACAAAATACCAAATAGTTTCAAAATTGACATAAAAGAGTTTTTAAAACAAATACTATATTCTTAATTGATATAATATTCCAAAAAATATAAGGTTCAGAAAGAGGACTTAGATAAGATTAGATATATAAATAATTAACCACTTGGTGTTCTGTTGGATTTTTATAGTATGTTTATTTACCATTTATTATAATAATACAAAAATACATTGTAAAAGTTAAACTATTTAACTAAGAGTTAAATCGAAAAGATAATGTTAATATGGCAACCTAAACCTGTCTAAAACCTATTGGTTGAGAGGTGTTCGACCCATAACATCCTTATCCATGAAATAAATAATTTTGGATCCATTATAAATAGTATATTGTTGGATAATAAAATAATATATCAATCTTTTCATAAAGTGACCCTCACCTCTCTTATAAAAGGGTACTTCCCCTTCTCTCACAATCACACCTCCAAAGCCATTTGTCTCGGCCAAACCCAGCTCAAATATCCTCCCAAAAACCATCAATTCAACCAATATTCCTTACTTTGATCAAAAATCTTACTTAAGGGCCCCTTTTGATCAACTCAAAAGGAAACACCCGATGAAGAGGTAATAATTTCACCAACTCTTTCAATGTTCTTTTCTTCTTTCACTTCCTCTTTATTAGTTGTTTCCATACCAAAATAATAACTCTAATAACTTATAAATATTGTGATATTATTATAAATATGGTACAAATATATTAATTATTCGATCCATTATGTGAATGACAAGTCACCATACGTGCGTACGTACGGCTTACCGTCTCCACGTCGCGGTGTAGTTTATTATTCAAACCCTTCAATATTTGGATGAGTATAATAATGAGTATAAATTATGTAAATAATAAATTTAACATGTAAATTATTCTGTATATATGATATAACATCCAATTACATAATATTTCACCCTCAAGAGAATAATATTGTCGCTTGTGCCTACTTACAGATTACCGTCTTCACGAACGCGATGAAATTCATTCCCCATCATAACCATTCAAGAACAATTTTCATTTTATGGTTAAAAATAATGTTTATGAACTTAATATCATTCTGGATATGAATCAAATACATCATATCAGTAAAAAACATGGATTACATAACCAAGCATATAAAGTAAAATGAATCAGTTAACATTCGAAATGATGATACTATGGAAATATTATTAACAAAGCAATATTAGAAGATCATATATGAAAACATATTTATGTATGTGGTTCTTGTATAATTTAATAATAATGATTTAAATATTATACAAGAGGTTAACATACCCTCGATCATGGAAATGTTCAAGGTAAGGGTTAATTCTACAATCTCTTCATTATCAGAGGTTGTTTATACATGAGTATCTACTGGGTCCTCTTTATCATCCACATATGTGTTTCTTAAAAATGTATTTTAAAACATTTTTACTATTTACTATACTATGGGTAAAAGTCATTTATACTATTTTTTGAATTTTTATGAGATGTGTATAATTAATATTTCTTTCATTTTCCAAACAAGGTCCTTTATGACATTTTGAAGAAAATTAAGGAAAGAATTTTTTTTAATATATTGGGTGAGTGCCGCTATTTTATTCCATTATAACATCTTCAAAGCATCCCTTACATGATTATAATAAGAAATTTCAAAATAAATGTGTTCTTTTAAAATTAAAGGACTTTTAAATGATTTCAAAATAGAAAGAGATACTTCTGTCAGATTGTTTTGATTTCATCTATGTCAACATCCTTTATTTCATTTTACGCTTGTTTGAAGTTGATTTATTATGATACAATCATCCATATTATATTGAAGGTTTTGTGATATGTTTGAATATAGATGTGATATTTTTAAACCATTCGTGGTTTATGGTTAAAGTATTTACATTTCATATGGTAGTTTTAATACTAATTTTTATGTTATGTTTCAAGCTTTTCATAGTAGGAATGCGTTGGACTTAGTAAGTGATGGGTGGATCCAGCTATAGATCATCGATGAATCTGTAGGTCTCATGAGACTATATAGTGTCTTGGCACAAGGCATTGAAAAAATCTTATTTGCAGTCTTGGCACAAGGCCTTGACTCTGTTGTTATGATGTCCAATATTATGCATTCCATAATTATAAAATTTGATATTGGTATTACATGTGATTATTAAACTATTAGAATATCAATGTGAATAAGTAAATGACATTATATGATTTTATCTTTTCTATATTATGCAAAATTTTATGTCTAAAAGGGTTTTGTTTTAGTATTATACTTTTCCTTAAATTTTTATTATTATTTATGAAATTTTCCTTTATATTGTTATCGTTACTAAGCACCTGAGATCACCCCTTTCTATGTTTTATTTTTCCTAGGATGATAAGAAGTGTATTATGACTGACCTGTAGGGATAGTTTAAAAGATTTGAATTTGTTCAAAGGAGACAATGCTATTGTTGTTTTTCATTTTTTAATGTATTGTTAAACTTATATATGTATCTAGTACATATAAGGCTACTAAACCAGTCAGTCTTTCAGGATTTTATCTCTTGTGATCATGATAATGTTTTGTAACATTTCACTGACTCTGGTTAACTAGGGCCAGGTTATTATAGTTTCTATCAGATGAAGTTTAGTACAAACCATAGAAACTAGATTTATAAATACTCTAATTAGATAACATTACCCTAAGATAGACTTTGATGTTTAGTATAGAATAACTTTCTAGAATTATGTTAATGTAGAAATTTTTTGAGTTTTCCAAGAAATACATCCCTTTATGGATCTGAGTAGGTAAAGGTGGCTCTGGAATAGATTTACCTAGGAGGGGAAACTCTAAAAAGGAGTTTCAAGCTTGACCCGGGGTATCCTGGTACATGAGAATGGTCCTTGCTGCACTCTTGGTTACGACAATTCTGGGGGATTTGCTTAGGATAATTCACATTTTTTTTACAAACCATTATGAAGGATTTATGATTACATACCTCCTCAATGAAAACCTTTTTATGATTATGGATAATATCCATAAACTGTTCAATATATGTTATGTGTTTTACAAGTTTGGAATTATGTATTTCAATTCATAAACTAATCTAGTATATGCCATCTGTTTAGAAATGGCGCCTAGTTTTAGGAATGGACATCATATCAATTCATGTAATCCATGTATGGATTTCACTCCTACTCAAGATAATTATAGAGGAGCTGGGGATGTAACTGGTGCTGATCAGTTTATCAACATACTATGACATCTCACTCATGATAAGAATAATAAACTTACCCGTATGGAGAACCCTGATCCACAATGTGGAGGATCAATGTTATACCACTTCATAATGAAACTACCACTGATATTAAATGGGACTACAAATCAATTTTTATCTAAGAAATGGATATGTTCCTTAGAGAAAATATTTCATTCATTGGTGAGTAGCGAAAGAGAAAAAGTTTTCATGACAGTTTATTGCCGCATGAGAGATGCAAATAAATGGTGGTCATTAATTCAAAACAAAAAGGAGGATAAAAAAGTATCAAATATGGAATAGAGGGTGTTTAAAGATATTTTCATAGAAAAATACTTTCCTCGTGACCATCGAGTGGTATGGAAAGAAAATTTTTGAGTCTGAGGATAAAGGAGGATGAGAATATCGCAAAGTATGAGGCCAACTTTAAAAGGTTATCAAGGCATGCAACAGATTATATATTTAACACAAGGAGTAATATTGATTGATTCTTCAATTGGTTAAAACCATTTCTCCATCAAGAATTAGTCTCACTATCCTTTTCATCATACAATGTTATTTTCTCATGTGCTATAAATACAAAAAAGGAATTCCCTTTGTCTTAGAACATTAAAGCAAAGAAAGAGAAGAAAAGATCTACTAACACTCTGGAAATGGAAATAAGGGGAAAAAGGGAAATGTTGAATATCCATCCCGTGGAAAATGTGGGAAGAAACACCCTGATACTTGCCTGATGGGAATGAGAGTCTGTTACAAGTGTGGTGAAAATGTCCACGAAACTCATGATTTCAAGGGAAAGAAAGAGGTTGTCAATGTTGAATGCTACAATTTTAGAGAAATGGGGCATTATGAAAATTAATGTCCTAAGAGCATAGGGAACTTACATTAGAAATGGAAAAGGGAGCAAGGCCATGCTTATGGGATCACTACTTCTGAGGTTGAAGCTCCGAATGTTGTGGTGGCATGTAATTTAAGGATTTTATAAAATTTAGCCAATGATTTATTTGATTTTGGGTCATCAAATTGGTTCATATCATTCCAGTTTTCTAATAAAATTAGATATTTACAATTTGATTTAACAAGGGAGTTGTCAGTAAAAACTCATAAGGTAAGTATCATTGCAACAATGTTTTTTGAATCAGTTTCCATTAGGGCATATAAATATTCTTTATCTTCTGATATCATAGTAATACCCATGATTTAATTTGATATAATCCTCGGTATGGATTGGATTTTGTACCATTATGTGAAAATTTATTGTAATAAAAAGGAGGATACAATTTTCAATGATGATGATGAGTACCTTATCTTTAGAGTATAAACATCTCCATCTGATTCTTATCTAGATCCACCCCTAGTAGCTCTACTAAATTAAATTATTGGGGAGGAAAATAAAGAAATAAATATGGGTGAGGAAAAGAATGTTCAAATAGAGAACGTACCTATTGTACAAGAATATGTTGATGTGATTTCAGAGGATTTACCTAGATATCCTCGAGAATGAGAAATTGAGATTTCTATTGATTTAATTCCTAGTTCAAGGCCCATATCGAAGGATCCTTATTGAATGTCCACTATGGAATTAGTGTAACTAGAGAAACAACCAGAGGAATTGAGTAATAAAATATTTATTCAGGCTAGTGTTTCTCTAGGGGATCAACTCCTCTTTTAGTTAAGAAGAAAGATAGATCTATGAGGTTACAAATTGACTATTGGGAGATCAATGCTATAACAATAAATAACACGTATCCCCTTCCACACATTGATGATTTTTTCGATAAACATCTTGGAGAATAATATTTTTCAATGATTGACCTTCGATCTGGACATTATCAGTTGTGTGCGAAGATAGAAGACATTCTGAAGACTGCATTTCGTACCAGGTACGGGATTTACGAGTCTACAGTAATGCCTTTTGGACTGACAAATGAACCCTTGTTTTTATGGATATAATGAATAGAGTTTTCAAGGAATATCTTGATGACATTGTAGTGGTATTTATTGATGATATCTTGGTATACTCCAAAAGCTACGAAGATAATGAAAATCACTCGCACATTATTCTAAAGACTCTTAGAAGAAATAATCTATATGGGAAGCTTAGGAACTGTGAATTATGGATTCAAAAGATTTATTTTCATGGATATATTGTCTCTAAGGATGGAATCTATGTTGATACTTTTAATACAAGAGCAATACAATAATGGCCATCAATGACGAGTATAACTGAGGTACGCATTTTTATTGTTTTAGTAGGTTATTATCGGCATTTCGTCTAGAATTTTTTCCAATTGGAAAACCCATTAACCAAGATCAAACATAAATGGGTTAATATTTTTTGGACAAAAGATTGTGAAGAATATTTTGAAGAACTAAAGAGAAGATTATTCAATTTTTCTATCTTGACTCTACCATCAGGGCATAATAGGTTTGTTATTTATAGTGATTCTTCAATAAAAGGACTTGGTTGTGTCCTTATGTAGAATGATAGAGTTATTGCCTATGCATCATGACAGTTAAAAAATTATGAAAATAAATATCTCACTCATGATATTGAGTTAGCAGCTATAACCTTTTCTTTGAAGATATGAAGACACTATCTCTATGGTGAAAAATGTGAGATATATACTGATCACAAGAGTTTGAAGTATATTTTTCATAGAAAGAACTCAACATGAGGCAAAGATGATGGCTTGAACTATTGAAATATTATGATTTCACTATAAACTACCACCTGGGGAAGGAAAATAAGGTGGTAGATGCTTTGAGTAGAATGGATCATGGAGTTTTGTACAATATGGGAGTTGAAAAGGATCCTATGTTCATGGATCTAGTAAATATGTATATGGGAATAATCATGGAAGGTTAAACATCAATACTTTTTCAAATCATTTTCACTCTAAATTGACTAGAAATAATAAAAAGTTCTCATACTGATGATAATGAGTTTAAAAAGATAATTAAATCTATGAATGAAGGGAGATTGATTGACTTCAAATATGAAGATGGAATTTTGAAATTTGGGAAAAGAATTTGTGTTCCTGATATACCTGATCTAAAAAGGGAATTGTTGGTTTATGCTCATAGCTTCAATTTATCTATACAATCTGGTATCACAAAGATGTAATGAGATTTGAAGAAACATTTTTGTTGGGACAACATAAAGAGGGAGATTGCAGATTATGTGTCAAGATGTATGGTTTCTCCACATGTTAAGGATAGAAGACAACATACTAGAGGAGTCATGAATCCTCTTCCCATACGTGAGTGGAAATGGGATGATATTATAATGTACTTTGTCATGGGGCTACCAAATACTCTTATAAGGAATGATGTAATATTGGTCATTGTGATCATCTTACCAAGTTAGCATATTTTCTTGCTATAAGAGAAGATTTACCACTTGAACGTTTAGCAAGACTACATATTAATGAAGTTATAAGACCTCATGGAGTACCATAATCGATTGTTTCTGATTATGATCCCCATTTTACATCAAGATTCTAGAAAAGTCTTAAGAAGGCCTTGGATACTGAACTTTGTTTGAGCACTACCTACCACCCTCAAACTGATGGACAATCAGAATAGACTATTAAAACCTTAAAAGACTTGTTGAGATCTTTATCACTTGACTTTCAAGGTATTCAGGATCAATATTTACCTTTGGTATAATTTTCTTATAACAATAGCTTACATTTGAGTATTTAGATGGAACCATATGAAGCATTATATATAAAGAGATGTCGCACACCAACTTGTTTGGATGATGTTGGTGAAAGAAAAATCATAGGCCCAGAACTTATTGAGTAAATAAGGGAAAAGGTGAAGGTTATCTAAACCCACATCAAAGAAGCTCAAATTAGGCAAAAAGGATATGCCGACAACCGAAGGAAATATTTGGAATTTAAAATAAGAGATCATGTTTTCATGTAGGTATCTCCATGGAAGGGTGTTATACGATTTTGTAAGAAGGGAAAATTAAGTCCCAGGTATATCAGAACTTTTGAAATTCTATAACGAATTGGACTTGTTGATTATCATTTGGCAATGCCACCAAGTCTCTCTATAGTTCATGATGTGTTCCACACATCACTACTAAGAAAATACATGCCTGACCCAACACATGTACTCACCTATGAAGAAATAGAACTAGAACCCGATCTATCTTATTGTTAAGAGCCTGTCAAGATTCTTGATACCAAAGAACAAGTTCTAAGAAACCAAACGACCCATCTGGTGAAAGTTATGTGGAGAAATAATAAGATGGAAGAAGCAACATGGGAACCCAAGGAACTTATGATGGAGAACTACCCGAATCTTTTTATGCAGTAATATTCTATAAATTTCGGGGACAAAACTATTTGAAGCAGTGGTGAATGTAACATGCCAAGCTTCGATGGTATGTTTTCCTTTGAATATTGCAATATCACGTATTGTACACAACTTGGAGTTTTAACACACCAAGACCAATCAAACTAGCCGTTATGGATATTAATACCCACCTTTTGAAATTTAATAAATTTTATTTTACAAAATGGTCTTAATTTTTGGATTTGGAATATCAAAATTATCTTATGGTGAATTTTTTATAATTTTCTGAAAAATTTCAATTTTTGACAAATAGTGAAAAACACTGTGTTATTGCTTAAAACTGTCTTTTTATTAAAATAATTCTTTACTTTTTTTAAATTTATATTAGGTAAAAATAGATACATTATACCTATATATTTTCAATGTAATTCATTGGAGTCATTTTATAATAATATTAGATATATAAAATTTTGTTAAAATTTTTACCATCTTTTACCCACCTTCTTGGCGCATTTGCAAATTTGCATAAAACGAAATTTTACCGCTTCTGTGAATTGAATTTCAAAAAAACTTAGAGAAATGGTTGATATCAATAAATAAAATGTGGTTTAATAAGACAAAAATAATTTTTGGTGAACAATAACTTTTGACTTTTAATTAACACGGTTAAATGTAAATGGGGTAATTAAGAGTAAACATGATATTATAATTACCCTAAAAATGTCATAATTCTATTAGATAACTTTATTTCGAATAAAATCAACCTTAGGAATAAAATATGATCCTTTTGGTCCACTGTGATTAGATTAGGAAATTTATCACTATTTTATTTAAAGAAGATTTAAAAGTGTTAAATTCAAAGTTTAATAACTAAACCATATTTAATATAGTGTTATACATAAAATAAATTCGACTATAAATATTAGTTAGATATCTAAAAAACTTTCCTACATAATGGTTTTTTTTTTTTTTTTTAATTTTTATACTTTAAATAATTAAATTTATTTACAACACAATGATGATGTATTAATTACCTTATTAATGAAAGATTAAAATAATTGATATTATAAATATCCAAATAAATGTAAATTGAGGGTTTTGATGAATTCCACTAATTTTCTAGGTTAATATGGCTTGTTAGGGTTTATTAAATAAATTTTTTCTAACTGAATTTTTTTTATGACTTTCTAAAAAAAATACCCAATAGTGTCAATATTGACATAAATGTGTTTTTAAAACAAATACTACATTATTAATTGATAGAATATTCATAAAAATCTAGGGTTCATCCAAAAGACATATATAAGGTTATATATATCTATAATGAACCACTTAGGGTTTTTTTGGCTTTTTATAGTAAGTTTATTAACCATTTATTATAGTCATACAAAAAAATGGTAAAAGATAAACTATTTAACTAAGAGTTAAATCTAAAATATAAGTTAAATATGGTAAATTAATCTATCTAAAACCTATTAGTTGAGTATTTTTCTACCCATACCCACCTTCGCCTCTAAATAAGTCATTTTGGAGCCATTATAAACTGAATATTATTGTATAATAAAATAATATTTCAAGCTTTTCCTAATGTGACCCTCACCTCTTTTATAAAAGGGTACTTCCCCTTCTTTAAATATCAGACCTCCAATGAAATTTTTCTGAGAAAAACCCTACTAAAATATCCTCCCAAATACCCTTTATTTGACCCAGAGGCCTTACATTGATCATAAAGCCAACTTAAGGTGCCTTTTAGATCAACTCAAAACAAAACACCCAAAGAAGAGGTAATGAATTCACCACGTCTTTTAAAGGACTTCTCTTCTTCCACTTCATCTTTCGTTGTTGTTTCCATACCAAAATAATAACTCTATTAACTTCTACATAATTTTATGTTATTATAAATATGGTACAACCAAATTCATTATTTTTTCCATCCAATGAATGATGTGTCACCATACGTGCGTACGTACAGCTTACCGTCTCCACGTCGTGGGGTAGTTTGTTTTTCAAACATTTCAATATTTGATGGGTATAATAATGATTAGAAATGAAGTAAATAATAAATTTAACAAGTTAATGATTATGTTCAAATGATATACCATCCAATTACATATGATTTCACCATCAATAGAATAACATTGTCTCTTGTGCGTACATACGGATTACATTATCCACGAACGTGATAAAAATCATTCTCCATCATAACCATTCAAGAATAATTTTCATTTTATGATTAAAAAATGTTTAAGAAGTTAATATCATTATATATATGAATCAAATACATCCTATATGTAATAAATATGGATTATGTGACCAATCATATAAAGGAAAATTAATCAGTTAACACCTGAAACGATTACACTACTGAAATATTATTAACAAATAAATATAAGAAGATCATATATGATAACATATCTATGTGTGTGGTTCTTATATAATTTAATAAAAATTATTTAAATATAATACATGAGGTTAATGTAACCACGATCAAGTAAAAGTACAAGGTAAGGGTTAATTCTACAATCTCTTCATTATCCGAGGTTGTTTATACATGAGTATCTTCTGGAACCTCTTTATCATCCACATATGTGATTCATTAAAATGTATTTCAAAACAATTTTACTATTTCTAAGACTATGGTTTAAAGTCATTTATACATTTTTTTACTTTTTATGAGATATTAATAAATGAATCTTTCTGTCATTTTCCAAACAAGGTCCTTTACAATCTTTTCAACAATTTTTTTGAAAGAATGTTTTTTAACTTATATGGAAAGTGTATCTATTTTCTGCCATTGTAACACCTTCAAATCTTCCATTACAAGTTTATATGAATATTTTCAAAATAAATGTTTTGTTTTAAAATAATAGGACTTTTTAATGATTTCAAAATAGAAAGAGATATTTCTCTCAAATAGTTTTTATTTCACCTATGTCAGTATCCTTTGTTGGATTTTACGGTTGTTTGAAGATGATTTATTATGATACAAAGATCTATATTGTATTGAATGTTTTGTGTTATGTTTGACTGTGGATGTGATATTTATATACCATTCATGGTTTATGGTTAAAGTATTGACATTTAGTATTCTTGTTTTTTATACAAATTTTTATGTTATGTTTCAACCTTTTAATAAGAGGAATGAATTGGACTTAGTATGTGATGTGTGGAACCCGCTATGGCTCCTCAATGCATCAGTAGGTCTCATGAGATAGACTAGTGTCATGGAACAAGGCCTTGAAAAAAATCTTAGTTGTAGTCTTGGAATGAGGCCTTGACTATGTGGTTATGATGTCCGACATTATGCATTCCATCATTATGAAATTGGCCATTGATATTACATGTTATTATTAGACTAGTAAAATATCCATGTTAATACGTAAATGGAATTATTTGATTTATCTTTTCCATATTATGTTGGTTTTTATGTTAAAAAGGATTTTGTTTTATTCATATACATTGCTCTAAATGTTTATAATTATTTATGAATGTTTCTGGTATATTGTTATCCTTACTGATCACCTGAGCTCATCCCTTTCTATGTTTCATTTTTCCCTGGATGCAAAGATATATATTATGACTGACTAGCAGGGATAGTCTAAGGGATATGAATTTGTTCATAGGGGAAAATGTTGTTGTTGTTTTTCATTTTATAATGTAATATAAAACCTATGTATATATCTAGTACTTCCAAGGATACTAAACAGATCGGTCTTTCAGGATTTGATCCCTTGTGATCATGCCAATATTATGTAATAATGCACCGACTTTGGGTAACTAGGGTTAGGGTGTTATAGATTTGTTACATTGTCACATGGTTTATATATATCTATGAAATTGATTCCTCAGAGACAATAGGATAAAGAGATAATGATTAAGATCCCATACACTTTAGCAATACGATAAATCATGTATGTCATGTTGTGTACTAGAATTTATGTTGCCTTTGAATTGGGAATAGTAAGAGGATATCAGGAAGATAAATGAGAACAACATTCTTATGTTGTTAACTCTATCCTCAAGTATCTGAGAAAGACTAAGGATACATTCCTATTATATAGAGGAGATGAGGAGATGGTCATCAGAAATTATATAGATGCTAGTATTCAAACAAATCAGAATGATCTGATGTTATATTAAAGATATGGATTCTAAAACAATAGAGGAGATGTGAGCTGTAAGAGTTCAAAGAATATAGTTTTCACTGATTCTAAAATAGATTCTGAGTATATTGTGGCTCCATAATTATCCATGGAATAAATCTGGATACAAAACTTTGTCAAGGAGCTTGATGTGCTGCCTAGTAGTAAATACCCAATAACATTTTAGTGTGATAATACTAAAAAGATGTAACTTGAAAAATATCCATGGTCACACCAACATACATAGAATATAATCTAAATGTATAACCTATTTAACGATTCTTATCAAAGGGTTTAATTTTCAGTAATAATTGTACTCCCAGAAGAGAACAAGTTGGACCCCTTTTGTAAAAACCTATCTCGGAAGAAGCATGAGTATCACATGAGAGATAGTGGATTAGTGTTTGTTAACCATTGCCTCTAGCTAAAGTTGGAGACTATTAGATTTTTTTCCCTAGAATAAACATATATTTACATTATCATAACTTTTAATCATTTTTTTAAATATTAAAAAACTTCTTATCACATCATGAATATTCTTCTGCATAACATAGTATGTGATAATGTTCTAAAAGTATACGTCAAACTAAAAGGTCATACTAGTTCCCTACAATGATGAGAACCAAGAAGTTCCACACAAATATTCTTAATTATATGTTATTTTTTGGATCATAATAAGTAGATTATATGAATATACAAAACATTGTGTGTGGGGTAATTTTATTTTAAAAACATAGTTTAAACGATTTAAACTAGGTAAAACACAAAGCCTGTTAGATTAATTTTATCAAAATTAGACTCAGACATATTATCATTGAAAAGATCAGAATCATAATGGATCTAATTTATTAGAGTGTGTTTATTGCAATCAGAGTTATAATGATAAAACAAACAGAATATAATTTTGAGTATGATTACTAAATTTATTTAATATGAAAAGCTGAATAGTAACTTATAAAAATAAGAAATACAATATCTAATTATAGTAAGAATAACATAAAATCTACTATTAAAATATTTATCTCTTTAAAACTTATGAGTAAGGTAGTAAATAACACTGACTGAAGGTATCTACTATTTTCTACATATAGTAAGATCATTATTTCTATACCAGGAAATCCCTCGACATGATGATCATAATTTCTCTATCTCTTTATCATTGGAATACAACAATATGATGATCATCATCTTTTTGGTATACTCATATTACCTCGAACCAATGGATCTGAATCACTTTCTTCTTATCCCAAAAATCCCTCAATCCTAACAATGATAAGACATGATTACGACAGACAATTTTTATAAGGAAGCAAACCTGATGTGGTTTTTTAAAAACTACCAACTCTCTAAAGAATTGAAAAAGACTATGAACAACCAGTTCACACATACCAATCTTCATATGACCAGAGTTATGAATGAAATTTCCTCCATTGTTTTAGAATGACTTACTTTTTACAACTGATTCTCCAACAGTCATATTTCCATGTTTATTGCAACATTCTGAGAATAGTGAAGCATGGATGCCCTTAATGTTCTATAATAACTGAATGTTCGACGCTGTATTGATTAACACCATTATGGTGTTTATGATATTCTTTATGATAGAAATAATTTTATGTATTCTGATTTAAATGACAGTAAGTCCGATGGAATTCCATAACATTTTTCAATACGATAATCCTTACGAGAGTCAGTTCAATGAATAAAGGCCATTATCAGTTTTATTGTCATGAATTTTCCCAGTATGAAATACATGACAAGATTCTAAATTTTGGTATAATAAATGGTGATTCTAATTAATAGGATGCTACTCATTTGGATTAACTTAATGAAGAATCGTAATATTAAATTCATAATGCATTCATAAATTTTTTTATTTATGGTGAAAAAATGCTTTCAATAAAAACATACTAAATAACCTGGGACATAATAAGTTTTTAAACAATTATTAAGAAAGTGTTTGTGACTTATAAAACTAAAGGATTTTAAATTTAATAAGAAATACTTCTAACTAAACAATCTACCTTAGTTTGGAAAGAAAAATCTAGAAAAAATAAATTTAAAAATAAATTTGAAAGACATATTATAATTTTTTCATTTGATAACTTCATACTCAAATTTATTCATTAAAAAATGACCCCTATTGAGTTTGTAACTCTTTTAAGCATGATGTTGAATATGATGGAGGGTTTTACAATAGTTCTTATATAAATAAAAACATATCCCCTCAGAAATTGCTCCCCCTTTAGGAAAATATTTACCCATTTGATAAAACATTCTTCCCATTGAAAAATCACCCTAAGAATATAGTATTCTTCCCATTTTTAAAATTTCCACCCCTTTGTGATTTTTAAAAATAATGGTAAATAATCCAATGTTTCCTAAATGTTATAAAATATAACATATGAAAAAAATAATTTAACTAACCATGAAGGAAAAATATGAAAGAACATATATCCAATTATAATTAGAAAAAATTCTTAAAAATTAGATTTGGATGAAAGGATAATTCATTCATAATAAATGATTCATATTTTATAAAAAATAAATACACACAGAGTTAAAAAAATCTACATTATATCTTTATAAAGGACATTATGAAGTTATTCACATTCTTGAACTCATGGTGATCATTCTCAATAATTTAATCCTTTTCTTCTTGAGTCCACTCATGAGACTTTAGATTTTTAACATCCTCAGTGATTTCATTGTTTTGTTCCCTCAATACGATCACTTCATCATCACATTATCAGATCAAGTTATCACCAATTGCATACCATTAATATTTTCTTTTAGAGAATTTACATCCCCATTCCTTTCATCGATGGCATGTCAAAATTCCTAAAAAAACATTACTTTTTCATCCATGTATGATGAAAATATTTTAATTAAATTAGATGATTCTAAAATAAGCTTATTTAGTTCATAAAATTGATCATAATGCATTCAATGATTAGAATCAACCAGGTTGGACAACATTACCATTTGGTTGCATGATTTTTTATGAGTATTAGACTTTTCTTTAAATACCATTAACTCAACTACACTATGGATTACTAATTTGGTAAAAACATTTACATTCATTTATTTATCATTGAGAAAATTCTGAATTTTCTTATACCTTGAATAAAAATTAGGTAAGTAAATGATTGTCACTTCTATCCTCTTCAAGGATTAGACCAAAAAATCAAAACATTTGTTGGTAGTTGTAGCCTCTGAATCTTATGATAATGAAATAGGTTTTGGAGATTTTATTCTACTAGTTTTGGTGTGAAATTTCATTCCACTATTTATATCATTATTTGAAACAACAATTTCAATTTCCTTAGAATCATCCTTTTCATCAAAATGATCAAAAATATCCACATCAATATCAGTCTATGATTTATCTGCACCTTTTGTTTTTGAATGTTCATCTTATTCCTCTTTATTTGATGATTATTTTACTTATTTTTCAAATAAATATTATTCCTATTGAGAACCAGTGGATTTTTTATCCTTTCAAAACATAGCGGGTAAAAATTATGAGGATGAATATGATTACACTAAATATTTAATAGAGTGATATATTCCCATTCCTCCTGTTATTCATCAACTTTAAATTCTTCATCTACTTATTTATATTATACTTCTTCATATTTATTTACTTATCTCTATTTTCCATAATCACCATCACCAACATCCCTTTTTATCCCTTCTTCCACCCGTCTTGTAGTTATGAAACCTCCCTTTCTAGCTACCCCCACTTCTGATTCTTTTTGAGGTACAACTGGATCTAACACATCATCAACAATCTTTTTTACATTCCCTTTTCAACAAAAAAGTGATATCACTGTGAATAACAGTAGTTTCTTTAAAAAATTATCTATCTTCTAGTAAAAAATCATTGGTGTGGGGTATAAAATATAGGTACCCTAATCTAGAGTGAAAATATTCGAACCTTAGTGGGCGTCATTTATCATACTATGGGAGTCGACGGTGGCTGCTCTGATCTCCCTCCATTCTCCATGGAGGGGGAAGACTCATCCTTACTTCTCCCCCTTTACAAGCCTTTCCTTCCTCCATGATTTTTCTAGAATCCTCCTTTTCCAAAAAGTAATGTCTCTTAACCTTAGGGTCCAGTCTCTTCCCCTAACCCTCAGTGAATTATCTAAGGCGTTAGCCCACTTTGGCTTCTCCCTGGTTGGTCAATTTTGTCAAAGACTTATCCCACATTACAGTTTTGATATATTCATCAATGACACCTGGTCACTGAAAGTGCGATCCACTGTTAGGTTGTTGGATCCTCGCAACTTCCTTATTTTTTCATTAATGAGGATCACCTCACCGCCTCTTGGTCTAAGGGCTAGCGGTCATGTGAGGGATATCAATTCATTAAATTCATTTGGGGATATAAATTTCACTAGAATCGAGATCCTCTAACCATGGTGATTTGGGAATGTTTCCCATGTTTACCCCTTCCCATTCAAAACCTTTCTATACTTGGAATGTTAGGTATTCTCGTTAGACATTTTTTAGCATTTGATAACAACTATCGATCCCCGGACGACCCCATTTCCCCTCACATTTGTGTAGAAAAAAATATTTAATAGAATCATGTGTATTTTTTCTAGATTGACGTGGATGAAGAACTCAAAGTCCATCTGGTAGTGGTGTTCTAGGGTTGGAGAAACTAATTCTAATTGGGTTCTCATTTGGGAAACTCCCCATATGATTTTTGTTTGAGGAAGAATGAGTTAACACATCATATATATGAGGTGAATAAGGCCCTTGGTGTTTTTTATATTGATTTTAGAATGATTATGGATATGTACGATTATTGTACGGTTGATGGTAGTGAAATATCTATTTGAGATCCTAGTAATAAAGCTAGTATTTTATGTTTAGGTGAAGTGGTGAAGAAAAAGAAATTTAATGTATTACCACCTGGGCCGAGTGTAATTGGGATTTTTAACAGGCTGAGAAGAGACCTAGAGAGTCTTTTAGGCATCCCTATGATTACTGGGGACTGCACATCCCAGTGCAATGGAAGATGTTAATCTGCATATGCTCAAGTCTAAAGATGAAGCTTTGGTTGATCCAGTTAGAGTTGAGGTTTTAATTTCTAAGGTTGAGGTTTTACCAAGCTCTTGCACCTACGCTATGGATATACATGAAAGAAGTAGTAAGAGACCTAAAAAGGTGAACCATCCATCTAGCGATAGAAATTATATTGATGGCCAGGAGTGGGAGGTGACTCCAGTTGGAGAAAGTAGGTAGCTAAGTTCCAAACATGGATTCAATTTGAGAAAGAATTTGGATTGTATCTATTTGAACAACATCTTTGAGTGTTTGAGTTCCAATGGAGGGGTTGAATGAAACTTCTTTTGTCCCATAGAAGTTGCGTCTTATGAATAAGGAAAAACCATAGATTAAAATGTCATAGGAGATATCAGTAAGGGACTACACATCCCAAGGAAGAATAAGGGAACCAATGAAAATAGAGACCTGGGTGCTACATTGTTTCTAATAAGTTGAAACCAAAGGTGCACAAAGACTAATCGTATCTCCCTAGGCCATTAGAGAAATGGTCATCCAAAAAAGGTGGTAAATCCAAGGAACATGAGGTATAGATAGTGGAAGTTGAGGAGGTCTCGCAAATTGGAGGCTCCGGGTCTCCAAAACATTGCATGGAGGTTTCAAAGTCAGAGGGTCGCTCATACATTTTGGCAAACCCTCCAGGGGATACATATGAGAGTTTATAGGTTTACATTGGGGAGATACCAATTCACTTTTAGGAGGTGTTGTTGGTGAAGGAGGCCACATACCCTCTTGGATAGTATTTTGATGGGGATCAATGGGAAATTATTATCCAATCCGGGGAAGAAATGTTAGATAAATCGATTCCGTTCAACCTCTCGAAAGAAGATGTGATAAGATGTATGAGACATCTCTTTGTGTGGACACTAACAAGGAGTAGATAGAGTGGATTGTCATGAAGGATCATATTTTGTAAAGAGTATTTAATATATGTAATTTAAACATCATGGAATTCATACATATGTGGGACAAGTTATCTTTTTGGTTTGATGACCTTATCAAAGATGACCAGGATTCAAAGGTAAATGGACTTCTTGGGAAACTATTTATTAATAAAGTGTCTAATAAACTTAAACATGATTTCAAGGGTTCATCTACCTCCTTTGTTGTTTGATGCTCTGTATTTTGTACTGAAATGGTTTTTCTCTACTCCTAAAAAGCATTTCAAAATAAAAAGTAATTTTCAGCTTATGTAATGAATAAGTGAAAAAACTAAAAGAATAGAACAATACCTTTCAGAGTGGAAATATTTATCGGTTTGTTTTAAACGTTCATCTTGGTTTTTGGAAACTAAATTTATTATAATAATTTTTTAATAATAATTAATTATTATTGTTTTTAAAAATAAAATGAATGTGACTTTTTTTAAAATATAAAACTGTTTAGAGAAATGTTTAATCTAGAAAATATTTTATGATATTTTGAGTTCGGAAATTTTATAACATTTTCTATGTCTCAATAAAATTTTGAGGATTCTAAATAAAAATTTTTTTATATATTTTTTTGTCCAAAAAAACTCATTATGATAAAAACTTTAGAATCATTAACAATTATTAAAAACTAAATTATTTAATAAAAACTTAATGTTCTTGAAAAATAGAAGACTTATATACTACCCCTATAATGATGAGTATATTAATTTAAGAATATTAGTCAACAATATTAGATATGAACTGTTACTTTATATTAATCATTCCTTGGTTCTGTTTGATATAATAAAATGTATCGTAAATAAGTGTTTTCGTAAAAATGTTAGCAAATTGATATTTATTTACGATGAATTGTAAAATTATATTTACTTTAAATATATTTTCCAATAATAACAACGATCCCTATTCCAATAATCCATCCTGAAGCATTATCACAAAAATATAATCTCTCACCATTTATCTTGATTATCTTCTTGAAGAAATACTTATTTCCTCTAATGTGCTTGGAACACCCACTATCCATGAACCATATGTCTATTAATTTATTTGTTTTATGAAAAACCAAAAGATTAGATTTTTAAAATATAATCATTTTTGGGTCTTGTATTATTATAAAAAAAACATTAGGTAACAACATTTTTCAGAATTTTTCTTGAGAAATTTCCTTCCCTTTGAAAAAATAAGCCAGAAAACCTAATGATTGTAATCTATTTAAAGAACTATTATTCTTCTAGTCCCTAAAACTTCGTAACTTAGTGAAACAATTTCCACTTTTCAGAACTATATATTTATTACTAAAAATTGGAGTTTTACTAGTAAAACCCATTCTGGAACTTTTACCATGATATCTAATTTTTTTATACATTTTATCAAATTTATTGTTACTATGGGTAAAATTTGATAAACATTTTCTCAAACAAGAAATTTTGGATCTTAGTTTTACAACTAAATTTTTTTCCTCATCAGTGTTTCTTTTGGAACTAAGTTTTGTTTGTAAAATAAATTTCCTAGAAATAACATTCTCTAAATCTTTTGAAATGATTTTTTTTCAAAAATAGATTTATCAAGATATTTAGAAATATATGATATTTCATTAGTCAAAATAGTTATTCTCGAGTCATCCTTATAAATTTTATCTTTATCATTATAATGTTATTTAAAAATCTTAAAATTTCCATTTTTATATAATTTTGAAAATTAGGAAAACTCACCATAACTTAGTAAATAATTATTTTATGCCAAGGAAAATTCTTAATCAAAAGATGTGGAATTTTTCTCATCGGGATAATTACAATTTAAAGAAATGTTCCTAAGAGATTCAGTTATATATACCGTTTCCATAAAACATTGATTTACCATGGTAAATTTTTCAAAAAGACATATGTTCCTCCATACAAAACAGTCACTATTTGAAGAAAATTAAGAAGAATTACCACCACTAGTACTCCATGTGTCAGAATCATTCATAACATTGTTTCAATTATACATGTATTACTTCTGGGAGTTTCTTTTTTAATTCTTATATTTCTAATCATTCCTTTTCATATTTGGAAAATATTGTTTAATATTTTCATCTTTCTTACATTTATAGAATGTTACTTCAAAAACATTCATATCACTTTTATACTTGTAATGTATTTTATATCAGAATTGAAATTCATTCATTCCAAAAATCTTATTCATTCTGATAGCTAGGATATCCAACTCATTATCGAAATTTTATTATATTATTGAATCTCATTGAGAAACAAATTTATTCTTTCTTCAATATTTAACAACTTTATCAGCTAACTTAACTTTAGAAGTTGTAGTATATATTGAATCCAAAAAAACACCACTTTTATTTTTATTTTTCTCAACATCTCTTCTATGTATACCATCATACTGCATAAGAGTTCCAATTAAATCCTCATGTGTAAGATTAATAAAATTTCTTGTATCATCCGCATCTTCCCTTTTTGATTCCCACTCATTTAGAATAATATCAACAATTTTATCAACATGAATTTCATCATCTAATCCTTATATACATATTGAGATTTTCATTTATTTACTTATTGAAAGTTATTTAATGTTTTGATATAAACATAAATTTTATAAAAATTGTTACAACAACATGTATTTTTTGAACAAAATTTATTTTGTATTAACGATAGAAATTATGAATGTTGTCTATATTGGAAATTTTAATCGAAGTCAACATACAAATTAATATGGTAATGATTATTAATATTGGACAGAAATAATGAAGACTTTTGTGTTCAATATTGGGTTTGATAAATTTTTTATGCTTACTAGTAAATACAAGAATCGTGATAAAGATGTTTCTAACTTCAAAAATGATGATAAGTTAGAATATCAGTTGAATTACAATGTTATAAATACTATATGAGTATAAAAGGATTATAAAAATGATTTGATACCAATTTTAGTATTTTAGGAATTATCGTAGATGGATATACATACAAGAGAGGGTGGGGTAAATTTTAGTTTAATAATATAGTTTATAATATTTAAAATAGTAAAATCACAAAGACTTTTAATGGAATTATATATGACTCGGACTTAGTATGATTATCATATTAGAGATCAAAATCATATTGGATCCAATTTATCAAATTAAATATATCGTAATCATAGTTATACTAAATAAAAAATAGAATAGAAAGTTATGTGCAATGACTAAAATTACTTAGCAAGCACAATGGTACAATAACTAATAAAAATAATAAATACAATAGCTAGTAAAAGTAAGAATGAAATACAAGCTATTATTAAAAAAATTACATCTTTCGACCATAATATTAAGGTAGAAGATAACTGTAACAAATGGTATCCACTATTTTATACATACATTAAATTATGTCACCTCTTAAAAAGAAATCCCTCAATATAATGATTATAATTATTTTGTCTTCATCTCCCTAGAAGCCCTTGATATCATGATTGGAATATGTTTTCCTATTCCCTAAAGCCCTCAATCCGGTGGATCAGATTCTCCGTCTTCATATCCCTAGGATCCATTGATCGTAATAATGGTTGGACATGATTAAAACATTATATTTCTTAAGGGAAAAACCATTAAAAGGATTCCATAAAACTATAAACTCTATAAATAATAATAGATACTAATAAAGATTAGTTCATGCTTATCAATCTTTAGTTGAATTGATTTGTAAATGAATTTTTTTCCTAAATCATTAAATCACTTGATATTTATAAGTGGCGATCCAACGGTCATATTTTGAAGATTTTCTCAATGGCCTCAGACAGCTGATTCTTGGAAAATCACAACTTCCTACCATTACTGAATGTTAGACATAGTATTGATTAACAACATTACAGAGTTTAAGATATTCCATTTGATTGAAATAATTTTATGTATTCTGATTATAATCATCAATCAGTCTGATGGATTTCCTTATTGTCTTGTCAATAATATAAAACCAATGAGATCGAGTTTCATGAATTAGTACCATTATTAGTCAAATAGTCATGACTTTTTTAAGTATAATAAACATAATAGAAGACTAACTTATAGTCTTATTAAAGGCGAGTTCGATTTATCAGATTCATACTCACATTGATTACTGTAATAATGAATAGTAATTTTATATTAATAATAAATTTATAACCAATTCTATGTATCATAAAAGATAATGTTTTCTTTAAAAACATACTAAAACACCAAGAGCGTAAAAAGGTAGTTTATATGTGTTAAGAAATAGTTTTTGAATTTCAAAACTGATGTAATGGAAAAGTGAGAAGTAATACTTTTGACTCAACATTCTATAGTCCTACGATATCATTGGAGGGAAAAAATGTATATAATATATCTGGGGTGGAGACTCATTGGACTTTGATGAACCTTCTCAGGAAGTACATCCTTGGTAATATTCAGTGTTTTATATTTTGAGAACAAGACCTACTAGTATGAAATCTATATTTATATGTGTCATTAGATGATCCATTATAAATACGTGTGTATTGATCGTTAGAGTTTATAATTATTATTAATTAGTATTATGAGTTTCATACTTTGATTTACTAACAAAAAAGTGAAAACATATGTTCATGAAGATATAGGATACGTTTGGTGAATCCTGAAGAAAATTTCATTAATGAATAATGTGAGAAATTATTTATCCCTTATGTTCTTCAGTAGAAGCTAATATCTTAGGCCCATTTCTGGAAATGATATTACTTAAATAAATCCATTTCCATGGTGTTATATAAGATAGACCAGTTTATGTAAATTCAATGATAGAATCATCAGGCACATATATTAATGACAACATCAGGAAACTTGATTCATTATAGATATGTTTATTAAAGGATTATATCACATATAGAGCCTATGTGTGAGGTGTTATTTCATTTTAGAATTATCTTCTTTCTCTATGGATTCCTTGGCATGTTGGTAGATGCTAACCACAGACTTTAGGCTGATTCACCAAATGAGATTGAGAAAGATCCTAGAGGGTCACACACTAAGTATATCCAAAATTGTAGTTAAATAATATATTATTATTTTTAATATAATAATTTGATGAAATATTTTTCCCACATGTTGTTTAACAATGATTCATTTTTTCATAATCTCATGTATTCCATCACCAGTTATTTTAGAGAATATTATGTGAGTGGAATATTTAATAAATATTAATTTTCTAATTATTGAATATAATATTTATTTATTTATTAGATAATAACACATTGATATTAATTTAATAAAAAATAGACATTATTTAAGGATGGATAAATATTGTGGATGAATTGTGGAATGTGTTTCATGGTCTAGGGATAAATAATATATACTGAATATTTTTTTAATAAATAGAATATAATTTTAATTCTCATGTTAAGTTCATTTTGGGAAATAATAAAATAGTTATTATTAGAGAAATGGAGTTATGATTGTGATAAAACAATTAATAAATAGAACTTGTGAAAATATTTACCTCCAAGCCTCGTGATATATAAACCCAATTAAATTATTTTCAAGGATATCCAATTCATTTGTGTTCTGAACAATGATATCCATAGAGAATCATTTTGATCCCTAGAGAGCTCCCACTCTAAGAACACTCTAAAAAATTGAAGGATCTATTCTTCCACCACCCACTATAAAGTTTTGATAGATAAAGGATAACACTTTTAAGTAATTATCATGGCGATCAAAAGCGAATGACACAAGCATTAAGATTAGCCATAGTAGCACTATGATATTCCTACGATGATGTTTGGAGATATGTGGAATAGTGTGGATCCATGATTGTGGTAATATTATTTTTTCCTATAACACATTTATGATACAACATTTATCTTTTTTCAGATCCATTCACAAATAAATAAGTCACACAAGGAGATTCATTAATGGTCAAATCAATTATAAATAATATGTAATGATCTTGTGCTTGGTTCTCAAAGTCAATATTTTTTTATTTTCATTCATTCAATTTCATTTTTCATTATGTTTATCATTGTAAAAATCTCATATTGATAATGGATCATGAAAAAAGAAAATTTGTGCAGAACCCATGACTTTCTTCCTCTGGGTTCAGAACCAGTCGGTACGCATTTTAATATGAATAAAGGTAATGTAATTTTTTTTGAACTAATAGCTATTTTTTCATAAAATAAGGAAAAATAAATCAAAAGAGACAAATATTTATATTTCTTATGTCTAGAATCTGAATATATTGAAGAATGGTTTCCCATTTTATTATTATGGGGTCCCCATAAATGATGGTGTAGGATTATTTGGAAAAATTCTATTCTAGTTGGAGGGTAATACAATAACCCTTCCAATTACATATTATTATTGAAAGAATATGCCTCAATATTAGAAGAATGATGTACTTGATTTCTAGATAAATGTAATTTTAATATAATATGTCTGAATTTAATTCCATTAATTAAATAATTTCTAGTAATTTTAAAATAATAATATTTGTATGTATGCTAATACAGTTTATCCTTGATGATGTTAATACATGAAACTAGACATTGAAAAATTTGGGAAAGAAATAGAATGATTTTAAATATCGATTATTGATTCTGTTGAATGATACATCATAATATAGTCAACAATAGTATGATATGGTACTAGAATGGTCATCAAGAGAGAAGTGGAAGGTGTTTGTTGATAGCCATCACCATGAGAAGCATATAATGTTGAAAAATATATTATTGTATTAACATAATTAAATGTATAACGATATGAAATTACATAAAGTATAATAAAATTTTATATTTGTTTCAGGATGTTTGGAGAAAAAATATATCAAGTCAAGATAGAAAAATCATCCCCACAATGCTGGTTAAAGAGTTTTTCAAGGAACAAATCAACTACGGTAATATTTTCTTTATTTTGAATATTTATAAGATAAAATTTTATATTCCATGTATTAAATTGATTATTTATCATTGTTAATGGTATTGAAATAATTTAGGGAAAAAAGAATCCTGAACAGAATGTTGGTTGGATGTTCATATGAAATCTGATGGGAGTTACGTGAAGTATCCCACCAAAGTAGTTGGGGGTATGAATCCATTTTCATTATAATAACTTATTTATAGTTTTATCTTTTTAATATGTATTTATTTAACTATGGCTAATATTTCATTTATCAGTTTGTTTTAAAAAAAGATGATTTTTCCCAAAATGACCAAAGATCATTTATTATTTAAAAAAATAGTTTACAAGAGTCTAAAATATGAGATGATTTTACAATATTTTTCATGTAAGGGAATATGATCAGTAGGGAGGTCATTGAACAATGTAATGTATTGATTTAATCCCATGTTGGCCAGGCCATCTGCAACATTGTTTTCTTCTTGATAAACTTGTGTGATGATATAATTGATATCATTAAGAGAACAGGTGCAATCCATCCAATGAGTTGTAACTGGAAAAGAAATATGTGTTATTCCATTACAAATCACTTGCACGATAGTCATTGAGTCACTTTATATCTAGATATTGTTATATCCATGAATCTTGGAAAAGACAATAGCATGTATTAAACTCATCATCTCAGCTTCAAGAGATGTTGAAAAGCCACAACTACCCATGAAGCATCCAAGGATCTAACTGAGGTGATTCCTGAAGATAGAACCACATACCACAGGACCTAGATTTCCTCTGCAGGAACCATCCATATTAATTTTGATTCACCCGAGAAGAGAAGCACTCTATAAAACATCCAGAGAGTGATAGGGTTGAAAAAATTGACTTTTAATCTATAGACATTGTTTTATTTTAATGTCATGAATAGTGTTGTGACAATAACCCTTTTGAATTTAAGAAACTCCATGAATGGAAATAAGGATCCATATTTGACATACAATTTGATTGGGTGAGTAATTGTTATGAATAATAGCATTATGATCATACCAGATCACATGATTGAGCACAACAACGAAAGTTAAGAAAAGGTTCTTGATTTGCTAAGAGCCTTCCATTTCTACACATTTTAAGTTGATTTTTGATAGAGTCAAGAATCATCCATCCAAAATCAAAAATATCTAAAATATAGTTCCAAAGAGCAGAAGTAAAAGCAGAAGGAATAAATATTTGGTTATCATCTTCTCTATGTTGATTACGATGTTTTCACTTAAAGCATAGAAGGATTCCAAATGATTGAAGGTAGGTCTTGGTGGGGACTCTGTTGTGAGAAAGGCACCGAATGAGATTGAATCTTGAAGGTTTGATCCAAGGCTTGTTGAAATATTTTATCCAACTGTAATCACTCTAAGAGTAATAGATATAACGATTATATAAATTTTTATAATTAAGCATACCATTGTGAGCAGGTTCCCAAATTAAAAAATCATAACTGTTAGAAAAAAAGAAGTAATCAATGACATTCCGAATAGTATAAGGGAGGTGATCATGTTATGAGTTAAAAATTTACCTAATAGAGTAGTTGGTATTCTCAGGGGTCTAATCAAGAGATATCATAGAAATTAAGGTCGTGCTAGTCCAATTAGCCAACTAGAATGTCATGACAGCCTCTTTTAAATACCATCCATCCGGAATAATTCATAATATTAGAGAAAGATTGTTTCATGGATGTCCAAATAGAAAATTTAATGAAATTTTATTTTCCCATCTTATGTTTACCCAGAAATATATTTTTGAGGAAAGTAATATCATTCTTTGTATTATAAAGAATGTTCCAAGTGAGAATATCTTGAAGGGATTTATTAAAGTACTTTATATTGTTTTACTGATACCACCTTTTTCAATAGGTTTGCAACAAGTTGTTCAGGGTACAATAAAAAGATTTATTTATAGAGTAATATCAGTCCATATGAAATTCTTTATAGTGGTGTTCATTATTTTGATAAGACCAACAAGCCATTTTTAAACCATCATGGAGTTGAATATCTTAGATACAATAGTGGATTTGACAAGGCATGTCTAACTAACCTTAGAGAGAGATTTACCTTTCCAAGAAGAGAGCTAGTTTAGAACATGGTAAACTATAGTCTAAAAATGGTTAGACTTGGGTCTACCCTAAGAAATAGGAACACCAAGATAAGTGAAAGGGAGAGTACCTTCTTTTAGAACAAGGTCATTAATGATGTTACATTTTATGCTAGAAGGAAAATTAATTCCAAATAAGATGCATGATTTGTTCTTAATAATGGTTTTACTAGAAATATCTTCATAGTGAGAGTGTATTATTTTTTAGATTAAATAATATTTTTTTATCACCTTGAAGGAAAAGGATGATATCATCAGCATAAAATAGGTTGGTGGGAGCATTCATGTTCCCTGAAACATGAATGGGCATTAACTTATTCTGGTCCAAAAAATGGGTGATTTGGAGACTAAGATAGTCTTCCTATATCATGAAGAGAAGGACAGATAGGTGGTAACCTTTCCTGATAGTTTTGGTGCATTTAAAATAGCACTTAAGAGATTCATTGATTAGAATGGAGATAATTGCCAATTTGAAAAGAGTTCTCATTTCAATGATATATGAGGCACTAAACCAAATCCTTGAAGAACCATGAATATAATGTTCTAGACCATGGTGTCAAAATATTTTCTGATATCAAGTTTAATAGCAATTTTTATTCCTCGATTTGCTTTATTTATGTTATTTACACATTTAGAGGTAGAAAATATGCAGTCTAGAATGTATCTACCCTTAATGAAACTAAATTGGTTCCAGGAGATAATTTTGTCAGTGATAGTTGAATGTCTATTTCCAATGATTTTGTAATGATTTTATATAGAGTTTTAGTGATAGTAGTGGGTCTAAATAGGTGAATCTCACAAGAATTATCCTCTTTTGGGATCAATGTGAGGAATAGGGCATTAAGATCCTAAGGAAAAACACCATTGAAAAATAATTATTTGACAAGATTACAAAAATCAACATGAATCACATCCTAATAATGTTGAATAAAAACATTACTAAAGCCATCAGGACTCGAAGCACTATCGAGATTCAAACTAAATTCAGTGTCTTTGATTTCATGATCCAATGGAGTGGTGAGAAGGAAAGTGTTGTCCCCATCCGTGATCACTATCAGAATGACCTTAGGAAGGAATTATTTGGTGATATCAGGACCATTGAATAGGGATTCATAGTTGGAGACTATGTGGTGAGAAATGTCATCTTTATTGTCATGAAGCTTGTACCCATATTTTAGAATGGTTAAAGGCTGGAAATACTCCCTTATTCCTTGAAGAGAGTTATAGAACCTAGTATTTATGTCACTATCTAATAACCATTTAAAATTAAACCATTATTTCCACATATTTTCTTTAAAAGTGAGAAAAGAGTTATGTTTAACCACAAAGTTTATTTATTTAGTAGGATTAGTGTTGAGATCAGAGCTATTATTATTGTTTTGTAGAGCATTGAGTTCTTCAAGAAGAAGGATATAATTGTTAATTTGTTTATATTTTGAGCTACACCAAATTTCTAGAGTCTATTTGATATGTTTTAATTTGAAAGTATATTCAAAGGAATAATTGTTGTGTGACATAGAAGTACAAAAGTTTTGGATGATATTAGTGAAATCCACATAATAGAACCACACCTTATTAAATATAGAAGTTAACCAAGGTTTTTTTGTATTTAGTAGAGATATTGATAAATATGGGGTGATGGTTAGAGTTCAGCCTATGGAGAGTGGTGGTGGAGATGGTGTCCCATTTATCTATGGCATGGACATTCATGAAATCTCTATCCAGACTGGAGGTAACCACTCAATTGTAATGTCTTATATAACAAATGTATTTCTCCCCAGTGAGATTAATTTCAATGAGATTGTTGTAATCAGTCAAGGCTTTAAATTCTCTCATAGATAAAGAAGCATGGGATGGTCCAATTATCTCACCTGTCTTGATAATGGAATTAAAGTCTCCAATAATAACCTAAGGAGAATTAATATTAGTGTCTAGATATAAAAGATCATTCCAAAGAGTTATCCTTTCCTGGTATACATTCATAGCATAAAAAAATATAACAATATGTGTGTACTATCATTATTAAAATTTCATGTATAAATCTAATCCAAAACATTAAAAATACAAACATTATGTAATGAAGAGTGTGAAAATTTTCAAAGGCAGTGCAACCCAATGAGGCTAGATTTGAGAAATTCTGGAGGATATTTCTTAGTATCTTCATTAATAGGTCTCATGATACATCCATATGAGTATGTTTAGTATTGTATGACTATAAAATATTGTATTTCCCATGATATATAAAATTTTACATGTCTTTTATATTTGGGTGGCATTGATAATTTTTTGAAATAGTCATTCCTTCCATCTAACCTTCTCCCCTGCCACCCAAAAAAAGAGATAGGTTGACTATGATAACTCATGTTCCACTATTCAATGATGTATTAATTTGATAATGAAAATATATCTAGTTCCCCTATCAAACCATCATTTTACCAGAAATAAAATCAATTAGATATTACTTTGATAATGAGGATCTCTAATATTATGAATCCCATGAATCAATTTACGACTCAATATACTCATCCTAGATACTCAAAATTATTCTTCATAGTTATCAAGAATTCTGTTGGCCTTCCTGTGATAAAAAAATGGATCAGTGGGACAATGAGCTATTGATCTAGTGGAATCCCCAACATTTCCTTCACTGATTCGCATCACCCATGCATCAAGTCATCCTTCCCTCCATATAGATACCAATAGATAGAGGAAAAATAAAAATATGTCTCTAAATGACTTTTGGCCAAAACCAAAAAGGGCTACTCCTAAGTAAGTGCCAAATACCCACATACTATAAACTCATTCATGAAAGACCGATTCAAATGACATTAAAGAGTAAAACATTATAGATTATTCAATATGAAATTAAAATGATCATAATTAGTCCAAGATAAATGACCATAAAATGACTAATTATTCATTATAACTGAACTACCAAAAAACTAACCAAAATTTTCCTTATCACATGACCATAAATTGAATGGTGTGCCTCTTTAAATAATAATTAACATTATGTTTTATTTTCCCAATACAATGTCATGTAGTACTACCATTTCATGGGTTGAATTCTAACCCCACAATGTATTTCATGTCATTTGTTGATAGGAAATTTTAGAGTTTGTATATTTACTAATTTTAACAAAAAAATAACAATAATAATAATAATATAAATGAACTTCTTATACAAATAATATTCTGAAAAAAAAATCAGATGTAATTGATTGCATTCATAAAAAGGGGTGAATTAATTTTAAATTGGGAGGATTTCATGAATACTCATAAATTTATATGAGAGTTTCAGACTATGAAAAAATATCCAAAATTAGATGGGAAAAAATTCTATACTTTTATCAAAAAACAATCCATATTCATTTCCCAAGGTTATTGATAGGACACCCACATTTGGAAAGTGATGGAATCACATGAGATTTGAATTACCAAAATACACATTTGAAAAAATAAAGCGTAAAAAACTATTTCCTTATGAAATGATCATCACCTATTATAAAACACTGATATACATAGATTCTATCCCCAAAAGTCATTATATAAGTCTATTTTACCATTTAATGGATCATTTAGAATATGATCTATATTTATTTGGGGAGACGTTTTATGTGATATGAGTATATTGTACCTAATTTTAGATCACTAATAGTCCATAATATATTTATCATAAATTCAATTGTATATAGTAGAAATAAAATATAGGTAATTAATAATGTGATTGAGATTAGTTTATTACCTAAAATACTCAATAGGATTGTATTCATGCAATGAAATCATGTTAAATTACCCAATGGAACATTCATTAATATGATGATAGTATGATGTAAATAAACCAATGAAACATACGTAAAACAATCCCAAAATCCATGTTTATGAAGCAAGAGGATAATGACTGATAAACATCTTTTATATGAGGAAAATAAACATGTGAGTGTCTATGTGTGTTTGTATCTACACATGTCTATTTGTAAATCTATATCAACCCTTCTATATGTGTCTAAGAGTTGATTGAGTTTATGCTATATTATATAGATAACATATATCTAATGATTAATGTGATCATGTTCAAATGGAATAAATGAAATGTTTTGGTGGATTAAGGAACAATGACTACTTCTTTTGATTGTTGTTGGAAGGCCATATGATTGAGCATGAGTGGTTTTCGAAGGGATTGAGATGGCCTAAGGTATGTTTTAGAAAAATATGATGGTAGCTTCATGGATCCAATGAATTATAGTGAGTATGATCACACAAAATGAGTGTGACCACAAAAAAAAGTCAAGTGATAGTGTATTCCTACATAGTGATTGCATGTAGGGGTTTTGCGATCATGTGGAAGAACAGACTTATCATGTGGTAAGATGATGTGAAACCACCGATTAAATGACTAAAAATATTTAGGAACATCATCATTATGTCCTAAGATACTTTTACATGAGTATGTCTATGATTTTATCACTTTAACCTATGCTATTTCCCATTATATATAAAATTTTAATTTTTTCCATTATTTTTGACCATTGATTACTTATTTAGTTACTTTATTACTATTCTATCATTACTTTCCCATTATTATAATTGTATTGAATGTAAACTTTGATAATTTGTGTTCATTTATAAATTATTTTTCTTCATTCTCATTTGAAACTAAATATGTTACTTAAATAATTTGACATTATTTATTTACATATGTCATTTTTTACTGTGTTTATGATATTAGAGACTTTTTGATTTTTTTTAAGATTTAGTTTCTATTTTTTTTTCAAATGGTTTTCATTTAAATGAAAGGATAAACATTTGAATGAAATTTATTCTTTTCTTTTTCTTCTCACATTTATCTACCTTTAATGAATGTATCTTGATATTTTCTTATTTAGAAGATATATATGTATAGATTATAGTATTCCTGGATTCATTTCTTCTTATATCTAAAATTATTACTTTTGATATAGATGGAAGTATAATGTATGGATTCACCACAATTTGATTTCATAATTCTATTAATGGTTATAATTTTATATTTTTTTCTTTTTATAGTGATTTAGTTTCTATAGATGATGTATTTAAAATATCACTCTATAGTGGAAGTTTAAACCACTGTTATATTCGATCAACGTTTTTTATCATAGGTATTAACCTTCATGATATGTAGTCCTTAAATTTTTAGCAACTATTTAAATTTTCCCTAAAAATTACTATATTTAGAAATAGTTTATAATGTACATAAATCTTCAATAGTTTTTGAGATGCAAATATCCCATAAAAAATTAAATAACCACTTAAAAAAAATTTCATCACATCCAAAAAATTGCTACTAAATTGGAGAAACTAAAACTATTTGGATGCTGACACCAGCTTTAATAGTGGTTTCCAAAAACCATCATGAAATAATATTTTGGTTCTTTAAACTAATGCTAATTGAAAAAATAACCACCTATAAACACATATTCTGATGTGGTGTTATTAATGGTAAATAAAGGAGATATATAGTTATAACAAGTACACAAGGGTTTGAGAACAAGAGAACAATATTTGAAAACCATACCCTATGTTAGAAATATCATGAACATGATTCATGAAATAAATATTATCAAATAATAAGACATGGATCATAAGAGAATAAAGATTATAACCCATGAGAGCATAATATAAGAATAAGACATGGAATTGTGGTAGACACATATACATGTTAAATGATTTCGATAGTATTCAAGGCTCACTTCCAAGGCTATCTCAGTGTAATGGTTTCACTCCCCAACCATCTCAGTAGTCAATGTTCACTCCCAAGACCATCCCAGTATTTAAGGTTTACTCCCAAGACCATATTAGTAGACTATGTTAATTCATAAGTCCATTTTATAAGATAAATTACCTTACTGAATTGGGTTCACTCCCCATTCTATAAATGTCTATATCATGGGATATAAGTCTTTACCCAATGAATTGGAGGGAGATATAGGTCCCACCCATCACAAAATGAAATCATACATATGTGTGTTATAATAAAATATTAAATTCAGCATACCATGACCCATAAAGATATATTGGTTTTATAAACATCAAATAATATCCCATGTAATGAAATATGTATCATAAACATATCATAACATATTTAAAAGAGAAACGTTTCATTAAAAAATAATAGAATAACCCCTAAAAGGATGTGGGTTTCATAATTGTTTTATCATTGTATAACCCATGGAATGGAAATGTGTTTATAGATTAACATATCATATTAGAAATAAACCACTCAAGTAAATAATAAAATTACTGTCCTTGGATCATATCCCCAATAAATCATAAACTATATCAAATTATCTCATCTTACATGGATAAGGATTTTGAAATACCACATGAAGCTTTTCATAAGGAAAATAAAATTGCATCAATTTTTTTGAAGGTGTAAAACATTTTATAAATAATTCATTTTGAAAACCAATTTAAAAACTTATTAATTAATCATTTATAATAATTCAAAAAAATTCTGTATGAAGGTAATGTTTCCAATTTGAAAAACACTTTCTAAAACAAAAAATATTTCAAAAATGTTTTTCCTTGAAAATAAATTTGAAATAATATAAAAGATGACATGAAAAAAATTTAAAAATATTTTTAGATATAATTTTTTGAAAATAATTTTCAATGAAAATTATCTTAAAATATAATTTAAATATATTTTTGAAAACATTTTTAGAAAGTACTGGTTGGGAAGAAAACAAATTTTTGACTGAAGAGTGAAACAAAGACATTTTCTTAATTATATTAAGTAACAATGAGTGGAAAAAATGGTACAACTAATTGAACATAACATGAATTAAAATAGGAGAATAAAATTAATTATAATTATTGAGAGATGGATCATAATATTTCATAGATGAAAACATTATCATAAACAATCCTGAAGAACATTAAGATTATAGCAATAAACTCTAACCACTTTGGTAACATTGAATCATAATAACCTTGAAATAATAACATTAAATGAATCATAAAATATCATTAAAAAGTATATTCATGATATAACATGTCAAAGGGGCTTTATATACCCCTATTAAATGAATATAGGTGGATAACATAACATGTGTCTCAGAGAAGGAATATTGTGACAAAATGTTCTTATCACTTTGGTAACATAGAAAACATAGCCCCATGAAAGAGAGATCATGAAATTGATGTGTAAGTGATAATAAATATAGGTATATGAATCATAAATCACGTTCATGGGTACGATATATACCATATAGAACAATGCAGTTTTGAATAAAGCATGTGTCCTATAAAAGAAAAAAGTGAGATTGAAATCATTTACCTTAAGTCTTGAATCTTGTCATACTCATTCTATCCTCCTAAATAATCAATATAAGTTTACTAAAAATATATCATAGAACCATATTTATATATATAATACCATATTTTATTTACTTATGAATTTATATTACCCATTTATTAACAATTCAATGTCAATGTTATGTTTTGAGTAATAACAAATTCGTTTTTCAAACATGTTTTAAATTGTTATTCTTGTTCCTCTTACTTAGATCATTATTTCATCATATAAAGAATTATAAACATGATATTAATATAATATAGATTAATTATATATTTATTCAGATAAAAACATAAAATTTTGGGATAGAAAACGAAATACACTATTCATGTAAAGCATGAACAAATCACATCGCTTTGTAAGGTGGTAGTCCACCGTACACACGAACGACATTATTACATTCCCAGAAATTGGAACGAATGGAGGTATGTGTTATTTTATAAGTAAATAATAATAAATAACTAATAAATATCATAAATATAATATATAAATATAATTTCCATCATTATTCCCAACCTTAAAAGGTGGTAATGAAAAAACGAATGACATTGGTTCGTGAGGCATTAGTCCACCATAGACACAAACGATGATATCATAGCCCGTTTAATGGATGTGTGTGTGGTTTTAAGTCATTAACTTAATATAAAAACATCTTAGTATATTTCAGATATTATTTTTATTATAGAATTATAATATTAAAATAATTAATGGGTTTTGAGGAAGAAATAATACAAAAACATTCGTTGATGAACGTTACCTCTTCTTCGGGAATCTCCTTCTAGTTTGCATCAAAAGAATTTATTGGTTAGATTTATGCACAAAATAATTTTTCTATGTTATGGGAAGAGAAGTGGGTAAGTTATATGGGTATGGAATGGCTGAAACAATTGGTTTTAAATGTCTGAAAATAGGAGGAGAGGGGGTGGCCTTTTATAAGTGGGGAGAGGAAAAGTTGCTATTTTTTGAAATAATGTTAGGTGAACCCATGTCAAAAAATAGATTTCTAAAATAAATGACTAAAATGGATATTATATTTTAAAATTATAATATATGGCTATCCATTGGTGTTTGTAAAATTTTATATGTCATTTGGTCCCTTAAGTTTAATATTTAGCCCCTTGCTAAACTTGTTTATCTTTTAATTTTTGTGCTTATTTTTAGTCGCATTAACTAATCAAATTTATTAATAAATATGTTTAAATTATTATAAATAAATAAATTATTATGATTACAAAGATTTAATTAATGTTTTTAAATTCAATTAACAAAAGTGGATAATTTTAATTTAAAATTAATCCTACACATGTGAGGAGAAAGTGGAATTTCAAAGTGAAAAAGATGAAATGTTTGAAATATTTTTAAATAAAATTTCAATGTAAAATAGATTTAAATAAAATAAAATGTACTAAAAGATGTATAAATTATATCATTTTACTTTAAAACAAATATAAAATATAATTTAACTATATAAATAATTTGATCAAAAAAGATGTTTTCAATTAAAATTCTGCATTTTCAACTATTCATATAAAAAATGGAATATGTTCAGAAAAATACAAAACATTTACCCTAATATAATTTTCATGTTAAAATTTCAATAAATAAGTTTATTAATCAAAATATAATTTATAAAATTTTCAAAATTTAGATTTAAAATAAGTACACTATTAAAATGCAGTAAAACTATATTTTAGAAAAATACACCTTTTTATGCATAAAATTTTAATATATTGAATTGAAACCACATAAGATAAAATTTAAATAGTTCATTGAATATAAAATTTATATATTTCATTAAAAAGTTTATCAAAAGTGTGTTTTCTTACTTTATGAAGATAAAATGTGTTTTTCCCTAGAAAATAGTTTTTTATAAAATGAATTTCATTATTTACAAATAGTTCTTATATTATATTATTATTTATTGGTTAAAAATGATATTAATATTAAAAAATAATAATAAAACCTATTTTACTAATTTATTTAATCCTATTCATAGACACCATTCCAATTTCTAGCTGATAACTATAATAATATTTCAATAATATGTCATTCTTAATTTAAACTCAAAGTTGTGTGTAACATAATCTAAGAATGGTGTTTCAGTTAATTAAATATAAATATGGTATTGAAAGTAACACAATAATTTTTTTTTCATGTAGTGAAATATAAACATGGTGTTGCATATAAATCAAGAAAAACTTAGTGTATTGTGTAATTCATTCAATCAATGAACGTTAAATTTATTCAAAAAAACTATTCATGAAAACTAGGGGTGTTACACAACCACATTGAAGCATGTTTGGATCACATTTTTTCATACCGATTATAAAACAAATACTCTTATACTCTAATTTGAATCATATGGATAGAAAATGGATAATTCCATAAAGAATCTAGATCACATTGAATGCCTACATGCACCAACATCTAATGCCGTATGAATAGTTTAAAAGGCCAATATGGTAAATCAATAACTCTTCTTTGATGAAGTACACACACCTATGACTATCATGATTTTCCATAACATATTTTCATACTTTTCATCATAGAACTTGGTGAAAACACAGATCTCATGCCCCAATTCTCTTATGTTATTAAACACATTGATTAGAGGAGGAAAAACCCTACCATTCTTGGGTTATATTCTAACCATAAAAAACTAACCAATTCAAGCTCCTAGAAGGAATATTTGGTCCTCATAGAGACTAATATAAGTGATGGGAATTCCCTAATTGGTGTATGGTGAACTATCCACCATATATATTTCTTCAGGATTCTATATCAGCACTGACCCTGATCGGCCCTTCCCATACCCCAACCATGAAAATCCTCATGATCAACACTCATCATCCCATCACTACATGACGTGGGAAGATATTCTAGATCGACCATGTCATAATACCTTGATCCAAAACAACACAAACCCACTTAAACAAGGTTATTTTAATTTTCTATCCAAAACCCAAGTACATTTTCCTATAATTATTATTTAATATATCATACCCTGAGTTTTGACACAGCCGCTCGATGTCCAAAAATTAATAACCATTTCAATTTCTAACTCACACTATTTTTATCCCTCAATCCAAAATGGGTGTACTCTCATGAACCAACCAATCATTCCACCAGACTCACACTCTCATGAGTCATATCACATCAAAACTAGGCTCACATGCCTCAACCAATTACCATGATCATGCACATGAAAACCTTATGTAACCATAAGTATCTTATTTATTCCTCTTCAAAATAAATCAATTCACTTATGCCAAGGTTAAATACAAGATATCATTTGAATAAATCATTTCAAAAATGATAGATTCTATCCCCACTCAATTCAAGATCCCAAAATTTTAACCTAAACTCAATAGGGATAAGGATTCAACTAATCCTTCCCTATACCCCCAACATTGATATTGAGCACAAACACCCTAGGTGCTTTCACATTGAATGAAATCTATGGAATCACTTCACTGATTATACACACCTAGTCATACATCATTCCACAGATCCATGATTTATCATGATCTTGTTTTCCACCTAGGCCAACCATGATCACTCTATCATAGTCCAATCTCACTAATACCTAAAGGTCACACGCTCTACTCTGACCAACTCATAGAACATGAATCATTATCCCATGATTCAATAACCAATGGTTCTAGTCACTCTCACATAACTGAGAAATAGTACATAGTCCTGGAATGTTTCTTCTACTAACTATTGGTATCCTAGATTCTCTGTTACAACATGTCTTACACACATCATGCATTAAGTCCAAACATACAACCACCTGTCATCTCAAGAATCATTTATAGAATATAAACCACTTACCTATTTTGGCACTATACACCCAACAAAAATTCCCAACCACTAAAACTAGAAATATGTTTGATCATTCCCTTAAAAACTATCCTAGGCACAAGGAAATAGCACTAAAAGTGATCAAACATACCCACATAAAAATTAAAAAGCACCAAACATTCATTGATTATAAAATCTATGTCATATACCTATGCCTTACATCATTAAAGTCACCTCACCAGACTAGGTAAAACTATCACATGAGTTAACATCAAAGGTATAAGGAATATTATCCCTAAAACTAATACACTCTAAAGGTTCACTACACGTGAGATAACACTCATCCCCATATCAAGGTCACCTAACATCTGGCATGAGAAACACCCATATTAGCTTTCTCTTAAACCGGGCTCTCTGGTATAGCCCCACCTAACCTCACCAGGGTTAATAGAAACACATAAGTCATCCAAATCACTATATTAAAAAATAATTTAACTCATTATCAAATTGGTTTTATTATTATTTAATCCATTGAGATCAAATTTTTATTGGAATCATATTCCTTAAATTTATTTCAAGAATATACATTTCATCCCTGTTCAATGGTTGACATTTAATCTCTTTAAGATTTAATAAAATTTCTTCATTCCCAAGACTTGATTAAATAAAATTTATTTCAAATTATATAAGTCAAATAACCTCATAATATTCTTTATGTAACCATTTTTCATCAATACCATCATTAATACATTAATCCATTTATACATACATATATGTCAAGAGATAATCTGTTTAATTGGTCAAGTAAGATTCTACCATATTCGTATATTGAGAACACAATATACGAAAATACAAACATTTTAAATAAAAACCCCGTTATTTAAAGTAAAAATATAGAACATAGGAAAATATAAATCAGATATGTATAATCATGAAAATATAACCATAATCAAATATAAATCACAAACAGCATGAAATCAACATCTTAAACCCATGTCCCTAGTATGATGCATATCATGTGAATACCGATGTTCCGGAAATAATGCATGAACTCACCAACATCATATTTATATATCATTACAAGAGTGTAAAATTCATAAATAAATAAGATAAAAAGGAAAGTAAATCACTCTAATTTTAAATAAAATACAGATGTAATAAGAATAATGATTAAATCACAAGTCATGTCCCTGGAAACTCAGGTTTCCACCTTGACTGGATTGATAAATCCCAGGAACAATATCATTAAAAATACTCAAAATGTTCCTAGACACGTTTCAAACATTCAGGAATAGTAAGATAAAAGATATGTAGTTATGATACCACATATTAATACCCCTCTTTGGAATCCACTAAATCTGTGCCATGTGCCATCACGCCTCATGGAATTAAGTGTGACTCCATATATTCTTGAAGATTTTGACTAGTGTTGAGGTACTATGAGATTACAATGGGGAGACACATCCATCATGTTAGAGAAGTTATAAAAATGGATGTAATGGAAAACAAATATAAATTAATAAAAATCATAGATAAAGAAGGGAAAGTACCAGAATAGCTACAGTATCCAAATGCAATAATAATGTGTATCTTATACATGTCATGTATCACCCATGGGTGGACAATATATTGGAAAATAAATACCGAAAATAAAAATGAAACCAAGAACCGCTCATAACCTGGTTTAGAGTACACCTTGGTTATATCATCTATACCCATACTAGCATGTCAAGCCATCTATCATCAACATCAAGCCTTTCATTATTCCTGCAACATGTGACCAGATAGTGATATTGGCTCATGTACCCATGTTTTATGAAATCTTCTATAGTTTGTGATTATATCTCTATTCCACACTACAAAATATATCCCAAAAATAACCATCAAGATATAGAAGTGGATGCTTATGTGTTCAAGGAAAATATTTTAAAAATTTAAAAATATTATATAAAAGATTCTAGTTACAATTGATTCCCTAGGTTCATGATGAAACCCAATTTATATTTACTTTATTAAATCCTTATGTTTCTGACCATGGTCTACCCCACCTAATTTGACCAATTCTAGGGTATTTTTGAGCTATCCCAAGGACCATTCCAACCATAAATAACCACATGAAATCCAAGGTTAAAGTTAGAATTTCCCATATAATGAATTATTACAGAAAATCCAAGCACTTATACTCATATTCCGTTGGAAGATGTTCTCTCATAATAGTTTTACCCAGTTCAAATTCATCACATGGAATCCAGACACTCATTCTTGAATTCATATGGAATATATGTACTAATACCAGCATTCCCCGTTATTAAGAATCATACAAGACTAGGACATGATCATAGCTTTTCCAAGTCCTTATCAAGTATATAGAACTTGAGCACTAATCCCACCATTCCTTATCATTAACTATTATATGGAATCCAATTTCTCATCTAAAAATTCTAAATTAGTATGTTTCATATGGAATTTAATGAGATCATTTAGGAATTCTAAATCATCACAATAACTAAAATCCCGGTTTAACATTTTAATTAAATAATTTGAATTATAAATTTAAATGACAAGTTATCAAATTCCGTCATGCACCACCAAGAATCATTTAAATTTATTTAAGCTTACATAATCCATAATCACTATAATTGATTTTATTACCCATTATCTAATTCAGAATGGAATTAACTATTTAAAAAATCTATTTCAAAAAATATGACTCATAATTTTGAGTTTATTTAATCTTATGAAATATAGAAACCAAATTCACATTATTCAAATGATTCATAAAATTCACTTTATAATTCATCATTAATAGATTAATTTCACCATGGAATTTTACTAATATTAATTTAGAATTATATTTCATTATATAGAAAACCATTTCAATATTTGTGGTTCCATTTAAAAAATCATTAATGATGATGAAATTTTATCTCAAAATACCTTTTTTAGAATGTTGTTACCAACATGATATTATTATCCTAGATAATATTTTTTTATCAACACTTTTGATTTTTAGAGGCCATGGTATTTAAGTAATATAAATCGTGGTCAACTCCATAACCACTAAATTTCCCATATAATACATTTCTCATCTGACATATAATACTTAAATTAGGATGCATAACTAAAACTTGGACCAATTTAAACCATTTAATTTTTTTATTAGTTTAATTCAGGGTAAGGAAGACATAACGAGATGACACACAACATGAAAAATAAAGTAAGAATGTAGGTTAAGTCAAAGGAACACCAAACTTAATAATAGGAGAGTTTACCCATTGGGTATCAATATTTGATTCATCCTATATAGGAAGTAATTGATAAAATATAAAAACACTATAAAAATAGATCATATTATCTAAACTAAGAGAAATGTTACTTGGAAGTAGATGAAAACCAAAATTGTGGAAATAGGAGTTATAAATGCACCTATAGATCTCCCAATCCTATGAAAACAACTAATTTATACCAAGAACAAGGGAGTTCTATCCCAGAGGATAGGAGAAGGAAGGTTATATATGGGCTATTAAGTCTAAGATGGGGGTAGGGTATTTAAAACATAAAGGGTTGAAATATTTTTTTCTACTTTTAATGTTACTCATGGTTTTCTATCCAATACAATAACCTTATATACCTCACTATTTATACTCAATGTCTAGAATGATTAGTGTTCATGGAGTGACAAAAACATACTTAATCCTTGAAACCGTCCTCTTTAATTTTTTGCAAAGGTCATATAGCTTCAAAGATACCCTAAAATGGTTAATAAACAATAATCATATACAAAAAAATCCATACAGATGGGGGGAATGGTTAACCATAAATATGTATAAACCATGTTCCCTAGGTTGTTCTTCCTGAAACTAAAATTTCAAACATCACGGTTCCTTTGACTTATACATGATCCCAAAGAACCTTTTTGGACTCAAAACACATCCAAAACATCCCTATATGATGTTCTAATTATGGAATTCCCAATCTGACCATCAATTTTAAAAATTTCCCTCCCACCTAACTCAGAACTCAAATTCCACACTAAGAATCAAGGATCATCCATACACCTAGGCCATAAAATTACAATCTATAAAAACATGAAGGCATCCATATAAAAATACAGTAAATTCCATAAAAACAATAAAATCCTAATAATTCCCACCATGTAATGTGATCTCTTTGTATCAACATGTTGTCAAATAGGTTTCAAAATTTTTTCCATCAACCTATATGGTTGAATCTATTTATTTCAATTACTAAAGTAAACATTTCTAACCCCATGATCATGGATTTTATCATATAGTAACATTTCATACAAAAGTAAAAAGATATTAACTTTATTAATATGTATGGGAAAAACACAATCTCGAATTATTCATTAATTCCTTAACACTCGTGACAAATCCAAATTTCCAAACCTCATCATGAGCAAATTTCATTTTGATTATTATCATTACATTCAAATAAATGACTCATGATATTTATTAATAATAAAATGAAGTCTAAGGACCAATTAATATGTCTATAGATAGGAATATCCAATGACACACACCTTAATGGTTTTTGGGCACAACAAAACTCATTGGGCCCATATTCAACAATGAATTTCATTGGGTTATTCAGATAAAATCCTCAAAACCAAAGAATAAAAAACCTAGAATAATAGAAATATGTTATAGTCATATATATTTTGTAATATATTTACATAAAAAGGAGTTAAATTTTCATACCATAATTTCTTTATTTTCGAATTAGATGACCACTCTGGTCATACATTCGTTGTGTCAAATTATTAAATTATATAATTCCTATAGCACTATCCACACACTCTTTATGAATGTCAAATAATCGTCATAAAATCTATGGGATATAGAATAAATTATTCTTATCTATAGAGTCATTCACTAGTAGACACAACCATAATTATTTGGGTTGAAATATTTCTTTTTTATTTTCTATATTCTCGAGACTAAGGAGGAGGATCTTTTCACTCCATTCTTGAATTCATCCTAGAGAAAGTATTCTTTAGGTTTGATAGAATAGATTGGATTTTTTATAAAAAACAATTTATAACCCTACAAATTATATAATATGGTTTATTTTTTTACATTAGGGAATTGATTATTTCATATAATAACTTAACCAATATCTTATTCCTTAATGAACCCATCATCAAATAATAATATTAACAATTTTTTTATTTAAATGACATTAACAATAGTAATGATTTATTTTTATAGAATTTTTTAAATAAATTAATTAATATTTACTTAAATAATATTAAATATATCATCCCCTTTAAAACCTTAAACTGATTTATCAGTCCTTCCCATCATTTATTGAACCCTAAAAAATGAATATTCAATTAAATAATTATCACTTCACTATTTCCTAAATAAATAGATGAATATTATATTCACTTAACAGAGAGAAAAAATTTATATAATATTCTCATAACCAAATAAGTAATTATTTCTTACATTGAAAAATAAAAAAGATAAATATGAATATTATATATTCACATAAATATTACTGGAATTGTGAGTACATTTTCATTTAACATTTAAAGAACAGATATAGTCTCTCGAATAACTGGTGATTTAATTAATTTGATCAATTATACCAAAATAATTATTAAACAAAAATTCTAAAATAATATTAATTAAAACTATTAAATTCAAATATAATTTTACTATGGTTCTGTATTAACATAGTATTTGACCCTCTAGGCCTCATTCTTAGTATAATTCAGCCAACTAGCCTAAATTCCATGATTAGTTCTAAAAAAACACATTAAATAACCCATAGGGAAAGAAGTTAGATGTTGTGATGACATTAACCTCCTACAAAGCATCACCATATAATATATTCCCTTTATCTTATTATCAGATCATGAATATTTTGTAATTTGGGTCATCAGCCAATATACATGAATGTTATTCTTTAAAATTTGGAAATGAACACTTTGGACCCCATGGAAAAATTTTATATTAAAATATGACATTTAAATAAAAGGGATAAAGGTATCAACTTCCATATAATAAAAGGTAATAAACCTTTCATGAATTATTCATTAATGTCATATCACTCATGACACACCCAATGTATCCCATCTCTCTGTGAGCATATTTCATCAATGCAGTTTTGTACATGACTCATGATTTCAATTAATAACAATATAAAGTATATGGAATAATAAAAAATATGAAAAAAATTTGAATATCCATTGATCATAAAACATGTTGAACAACTACATATATTTCTATTTTTAAAATTTCATGTCGTTGAGATTTCCACAGGGTAACATCAAGAGAAGATGTCCCAATGTCTTTCGATCCTCATACCCCTAATTTCTTGTTTCATCTATGTTTAGTCAGATGATTCCATCCTACTATAGAATATATATTTATGAATATCATCATAGAACCTCATGGTTATCATTATAATGGGTAACTTCTATAACCTTATGATGTGATAAAGACTCACAAGATATTATATAATTATTTTTTTGTAGAATAAAACTCATCATGTGATCATATATTTATTAACATTCAATACTATGAATATATATGTAATTAAAAGTACAAATTAGTTTTTTTATAGGGCCCTGACCCCAACAACAAACTCAATCTCCCATGATAGTGGTGTCCTTCCATTTATGAAAAGAAACATGTTTTTTAATTTCCTAGAATAAAAATCTAACATGTTATAAAATACATGTGATTGAACTATAGTACTCAATTATCTTCTAGGAGTCACATACTCTTCTCAATCATGTGGAAAAGATTATAATGGCACAACATATAACATCCAAATGTTATTTCCCAAAAAATAATTACTCCATATGATATTCCTATCTGGAATTCCATTCTATTATTAAAACATATAAAATAACCATTGATCCTAAAGTGATCTTATTGACTCCTCAATAAATGGTTTTACTACTTCATCAATCGCACCAACTAAAATTTTTTTCTTCTAAAAAATAGTAATTATTCAAACTCCATGGAAATCCATAAAAATTTTATTTGAGATAATAACATTCACACTTCCTTTCCCTGTAATCTTAAGAGACTCATCATACACAATAAGAACTAGTTATAATCTTATAGAAATATAGTTGTTCATAAATATTATATTAGATATTGAATGAAATGATTCTTTGAAATCAATAATCAGTAATTCCAATGGAGTATTAACGATGATTAATAAACTACCATTTCCCCTAGCTACAATATTTTTGGAACTTATAGAAGAAATTTTTAAAAAATTAACTTGGTAAAACCCATAACACATCATTAGGTTCCCTTTCTTCCCAAAATGCTAATATATAGGTCCAGTTTTGAATTAGTTAGTTAAAGTTCTTTCCATATTTCCTCAAATTTATTCTGATGTTCCTATTGAAGAGAACATCCACTACCATTAACATTGAATATAGTTCTAACAAGTTGCAAGAATTCTTTCCACATGATGTCCTCATTTATAGTTAGATAAAAAATGTCCCAAAATTCAATATTAGTCCATCTATAGGAATTTCTATCAATGGTATCCATCATGTTCCAATATTTGAAGAGTGATGAAAATAATGAAGAATCCCACACTGGATCTGAAAAAATTTCTCCTTACAATTCATACTGACTTTAGACCATGTTGATATCATTGAAATGATCACCCACTAGCCTTCATTTTAATATTATCATGAAGAATAACCATGAGGTCATAAATATTTTGTTCATTTTGGTTTTCTTATCCTACATATATAATAAATTGTTAATCAATTATATATTGTTATTATAATGGCCTAGATCACTCTAGTCCATTACATTATGAAAATACAGTCTTTAAATTGTTCTAAGAAGTAGCTGTCTCATTTCAAGATTTTTTCAAATTATAGTTTTCCAATGGAAGCTCGTCTAACAATGATTTATCCACCGGAAAGTTTTGATAGTAGGAAACACCTGTGATTCAGAATATTGACTCGCAATGATGACTCAGTGATGGTGGGTCGTGATGGTGAGTTGTGATGATTACTCATTGATCGGTATCTCACTAAACAGTGACTCACCAAATAGTATCTCATCGAACAGTAACTCACTAAATAGTTGCTCAATGAACAGTAGCTCACCAAACGGTGACTCGCCAAAAGGTATCTCTTATAATAGTGACTCAATGAATTTTATCTCTCAAAATAGTGACTCAATTAATGGTTCCTCATCCACTAATGACTCACGATGATGACTCACACAACAGTGAGTCATTTTATAGAGTTTGTCAAAATTTCTAGTTTCTCTAGTTTTTCTAGTTTATCTATTTTAATGTCTCCTTTTATGTAAATTAGGTTAAAAACATATTAAGGTTATTTTAATGATTTTTCAAGTGATATAAAATATATCTTTATATTTATAACACTTGATAGCCTCCTAAATGGACAAGTCATGTGGTATTGGTTAAGATTCACCATTAATTGAATATGAAAATAGTTCATCCATTGACTAATGATCTCGCCTTTCTAAATCTGAAATTATTTCTCCCATGAATGCTTCCCTTTACACTTGATACTAGACATCCCCATTGCCTCTCTTCCCTGAGTAGTTTCTACATTTGTGTAGAGGCCTTAGGATTGAGTTTCACTGGAGGCTTCTCCTAGCTGCAAGCGCACACCCTATTTTAGTTAAAGGATGAATTGTTTATCATCTATTATTCTAGGTAGGTATCCCTTTTTCTCTCTTAATTTTGTATCTTAAAGGGTGGGTGTACTCATGTATTATTATCAATATGATTTAATTAAAATTTAATGAAGATTATTAAACCTGTTAAGAAGTTAATAGGATCAGTAACGACATAATAAATGAGGGGATGTGAAGATGATGATGATGATGATGATGATTGCTTTGTTTTATCTATTATTTTGATCCATTTTTAGAATTATATGGGATGTATATATAATGATAATCATGTCCATTCATGGTCTTTGTTTCCGCACCTACAATGTATTGTGAATGATTATTTATGTTCTTTTGTTGAATGGATGTAAATATAAAAATATGGTTAACAATAGTTACCCTATTAAACAATTGGATGCCTCAAGATTAGTTATTATTTTTTATAAACCATGAATTATTAAATAAGGATTAGATAATGAGTGTCTACTAAATCTGGATAATCCTATCTTTGTTTGGCATGGTTGTATGATGTTTGTGATTTTGTTCTCTCTTATGTCTTGTTCGGGTTGTGTGGTGCTATAGTTGGGAGAATAGTTGTGTGTATAGGGTGGTTCAAGTGGTGTAATGGAATTATATGTTGATAGATTTATTTTTTTAGGATGGATGAGTGGTTTTGTGCAATGGTATTGAAACCATGTTGTGATTTTTTTCTATTTCTTGGTGTTCTATTTTTATACAGAAGGGTTGACAATGGTTGTGATGTATGGTGTTTATGGGTGTGGATGTTAGATAGTGGTTTTTCTATTTTAGAGGATGGTTTGGGTGGGATTATTTTGAAGAATGTTGATAGTAGTGGTGGGCATGGGTGCTAAGTGGGGACGCAGTGTGGAGTTAGTCCTTTATTAATGTTTTCTTCCTCCGTTTTTCTCGTTTGTGTTGGTGGTTGTTTGTTGTGGTTGGTAGTTACCCAATTAGGGATGGAATAATACAAAACCTTAATAAATATGGATTTAATGGATTTTATGAGAAGTAGGTTATAAATAATCTTTCTTTTTTCAAAATCCAAAGTGACTGTCGCTAGTGTTAATACATGGATTTCGAGGTCGTAGTAAAGGTGGTTTTGGGGGATGGTTGTTATTTGAGAACCCACAGGTTGGTTTAAGTGTTTGGTATCTATATGTATTATTTTCATGTTCCATAGTGATTTATATACACACACCACTGTAGTTGAGAACTTGGTTCTGAAAACTCACATTGTCATGAGGGAGGGTGTCGTTTCCAACATCCACATGGGAGGATGGATGGATAGTTACTTGCTCTTCCCTACTCCCTCTTATAGGCATTCGTAGACCAAGACTCTTTGCACATGTTGTGGTGTGGTTTTGATTCCCATGTGTCTACAGGTGTGATGTGATATGGTTTGGGGCCCAGGAGTCTATATACATAATGTGATGTGGTTTGTGGCTTAGGTGTTTGCATGGAGGATGTGATGTGGCTCATGCTCTCTAGTAGTGTGCGAGAATGCTGTGACGCGGAGATTACGGAATAGGTAGAATCACGAAGGAGTTTTCAATTAGGGTAGGAGAGGCTAACCAAAGGAATTGGTGTGGGGTACCCAAATCATTTATGTTCTTACTATAATATACTACTCAACATGAATTATTTTGTGAGAATTCCTTAGTGAGTTTGGGATGGTTAATATACTAGTTTAGGTGTTATTTGGTTCTACTTCCTTCACATGGGTGAATTAGTATTACCTTTTCACATGTGCATGATATACTCTTGTTTTATTATTTTATATACTTTTATAATCTCTCTATGTATATGAAAAATAATTTTATCTTTCCAATAGAACATTTTAGAATGTTCTGGACATTTCTAGTTTGGAATTTTGGAGCCGTTGCTGCATCGCTGCCTTAGATTTTTTTATTTTGGAATTTCATTTGGAGACTTTAATATGCATCAGTATTTATTATACATGCATTATGAAATGGTTTGGATTATATATATATATTTCATGGGGTTTATTGAGGTTTATTCCTGATATCTCTTTATCATATTATCATGTAAAGAGTAATGCCTCCAATATTGTGTGATCTTTGTACACTTGGTTCTAGTCACCAAACTGAGGTCTACTGGAGGCGGGACTCAAGGGCCATTTCCTCCCTTTATTGATAGCCCTATAGGGGTATCTTTGGAGAAAGGGGGTCATAAAATAATGGTATCTGATAATGGTAGATGAGAGATACGATGGAGTTCAATGTTAGGAACAAGGAGGAATGAAAGGGTTTTTTGGGAAACAATGTCAGTTGACCTTGGTGCATGAAAAATGGCCATGTAGATGGGATATAATGTTGGATTTTTATCCCCCCAATGATCTAGTGCATGGAATATGATCCTACCAAACAACCAAGTGAGGCTACTCCATTTGCGGGATAGAGGCCTTAGGAAGGAACATGCGTCATGATGACTTGTGTTCATATTTGAATTGGTTGATTTTGTGAAGTTAAAATTAATTATGTGAATTATAAATTCTTAGGTGTGTTTATATGAATTTTCCTATGATTCTACTAATAATAATATTCATTAATTATTTTGGGGTAATTTTTATAAAAAATGGAAAGAGTAATATGATGGTCAATGGGATCGGTTTGTTAAAAACCTTCTTGATGTTTGAATGTGTTGTTTCATTTTCTATTATAGCATGATTCTTAATAAATTGGTTTTTTATTCCCTTGTTAGAAAAGTATAGCATTCAATCTACTTTTTCTTATGTTTGAAATTGTTAGTGAAGAATTATTAGTGTACGTTTTTATAATAAAATTGTTTAATTTTGAACCCTTATAATTCATGCTACCTAGAAATTGACTTCATAGTTGCATGATAAAATAAATTATTTTAGAGACAATTATTAAAAGAATTTAGCTTCCTTCTAAGGTAATATTCCATGAATTTCTTTACATTTTAATTTATCATAGGCATGTGTCATTGACTTATTATAAAATATGGTTTGGATATATAAATTCTAAAATTTAAAATATTTCTATCTTAATAGATTGATACGTAATTTTTAATTTTAGAAACATTTTTCAAGAATTACATGATCTTTATTTGGAATGACTGTAGTTCTATAGTATTGATATAACTATATGTTGTGAGAATATGTTAGGGTATAAATTCTTAAGACATTTATATATAAACTTATGAAAATAATAAGAATTCCTAGTGGAAACTTACTAAGACTAAAAAATTGTTTAAATAGATAAACTTATTTTTTTATTAGTGATAGAAAATTTCATATATTTAAATGATCATACCTCACATGATAAGTCATGAGTAGTTTGTTATGGGAAACAAACCTAAATATCAAATCATTGGTATCAAAACAAAGGAAACTCTTGTATGAGAGACTTGTGCATATATCATGTTTGAAACTTTATATTTAAAATTTCATGTATAATCTTGTTATCCATATATAAACATGTTTTCAGGAAATTCAAAATGATTAAATGATGATTATCCTAAGCTTGATAAATTCTAAATGATTGAAGTAAAAAATTTGAAGTTATTATTTTGTTTTCAGAAATCATTTTTTACATTAATTATTGTGAGAGTATGTTGTTCATGAAATTTAGTTTTTCAACTAAACAAAATAATATAGTATATTGAATTTTTCAATGGAAGTTAAAAGTGTATGTCCTTGATAATAATATGAACCCAGAATTTCTAGTTTAATAATATAAAACTTGGTGTGTGAGATAACATGTGATCATTTTTATCTTCGACATTGGTGCATGATGGATATATTTTAATAAAAGACAATGTGTTTTAACTTGTGTTTTTTGTGATTTTATTAGTACCATAGAATTGATTTGTTGTTATTCCTTTCCAAAAATAACAATTTTTGAAAACCTTGTTTATGTGGTGATTGTTGTAGATTATAAGACCCTTAATATAATTTCTTGATTATAATCAACATGCTTGAAAAGGTTAATCAATTATATATGACTAATGAACCAATTTCCCATGGAAAATTTAAAATTGTTTGAAATTACCCACATTTAATAATAAGAGGAAAAAATGTAATCCACTAAACAGTTATGGATGATGCTATATGTTTCTGATATGTGTGGTTGTTCTTTTTTGTGATCCATTTTTTGTTGTATAATTAAAATTCTTCAAGCACATGATTATGGGGAGACCAAACCCCTAATTTATATTTTTAATATCTTTAGGATATTGAAACCATGCGGGAAATTTATTGTCACTGAAAAAGGATAATATCTCGACATGGGAGAGGGAATTCCTCAATTTTTGTGATTGGGGGTCTATCTGTGATGATAATTATGATATTTGGCTAGGAAGGTATGGACGATGATATGAGGAAGGGGTTATATGAAGACAAAATTATATATTGATTGGTAAAGTTGTGTGTTGATGTATTTGTGTGAAATGTATGGTGAAAATTTCTATTGGTTGGGATGTTTGGATAATCCTTGTGTTGTGTAGTGATGGTGATGTGTAGTGAAAAAATGTGTGGTTAATATGGTAATATGTCATGTGTTTTATTGTGACGTGTTTTGATTATATTGATGAAATCCATCTCCACTGAAAAAAGGATAAATCACATAAAGTTAGTAATAAAATAAGCTGCTTATTTTGAGAGATCAGGAAATAAATAAGGTTGGGCTTGCCTCCCATTCCTAAATATTTTACTTTTACAAGGAAGTGATGAGAATGTTTCAATACCACCATGTCAATTGTTTTTCATTTGTGTTTTACCTTATATTGATGGAACATGTTATGACCACAAACATATTAAGGGAATAAAACACATTACCTACATCAAGATGTGTTATATTACAACATATTTTAGAACCGTGTGGGTGATTCAGTGTCCCCCAAAAAAGACGGTACCATATTGCGGTGGATTAGTTCCTTTTATTTTTATGCATGTGGTAGATATAACTTAGTATATATAAGTTTTCTTGTTGGTATAGGAATACTATTATAAACTCTTGGATGTAATGACATGATCTTGTAAAAAATTGGAATTGGAATGTTGAACCCATTGTTGTTTCTGTATAAGTATGTTACTGGTAATTAATGTATTGATGAAAAAATTGAAAGAATATTTTGGAATTGATAATGTGACTTCTTTTGAAACTCATTTGACATTTTGTATGCATTCCATTTTTCAATTCATGTTTTATAAATCTGATATTAAATTATTCTAATATTAATTTATTAAAGAGAATGAATGAGTTTTGTTATTAGAACAAGATAAATTTTGATGGAACACGAAGCCAATCAACTTACATATGTTTTTATGAGAAACATGTTAGAGAAAAAGTGGTTTTAAAAAATTTGTTGAAAGTGTTTTCATGAAGAGAGTTTTGAAAAATACCATGTTTAAAAATTATTCAAAATTTGATTTTGACTCAAAATGGTTTTCTTATCCTGCTTATTTTGTTTTAATAAAAGGGGTTTAATGGAAATTATTTAACAAGTTTAATTTGTTTTAAATGTTTTTAATTTTTATGTTTTATGGAAATTATGATAAAGATAATTCATGTATATTTATTCATTCAATGATATGTCTATGTGATTTGATTGAAGTTGTGGGGTTAGAATAATTTGAAGGAATTATTTCTAAATGTGCTCCCTTCCTTGTAGTTATTATGGTTGTTTGTTTGATATGAATTTCAAAATAGACATATTATACCTATATATGTAGCATTTTTATTTTTGGGAGATATCTCCCACATGATATTATTTCAAGGTATTTTGTAGGTTTACACTTATTTTCCCTTGTGATTTTTGTGTTTTAAATCTATCAAGAATCATGATAAGTATCTCATGGGTCGGTTGGACCCCCCATTCTCTTTACATCTAGTTTAGTTTATGTTCTCAAGGTTAAACCATTACCTTGGTGTAGGTGTGTGGGGGGCATGGTGCTATGTAATGTGGTATTCCGTTCTCATGTTCAAGGATATCGATTATGATGTTGTGGGTGTTTTGGGAAACATATATTCTTTTTACAATGTTTCATTCACAATAAGATTATTGAGAGGTATTTCACAGGGTTGTTCTTCAAACCCCTATTTCTTCTGGGTTTGGTTTGAATTCTCAATGGAGAGAATAGTTTGAGAGGTATCTTATATAATGTAAAAGACCTATCAATCCCATTATATTGTGACAATTCTGTCATTAAAGTGTTTTGGGAGCCAACAATTACTCATTTCAAGAGTTTTTTATAATCCAGTTTTTTCAATAATATCTTGTATGATGGTGATTCATCCACTAGTATGTGGCGATGGTAGGTCTCATTGGTGAGTTAGGACTTGTGTGTTAGAATGATGAATCACACTATTCAATCGATGAAGGTGAATCACTGATGATAGGCCACAATGGTGAGTCATAACGGGGACTCACTGAATGGTAGATCACTGAACGGTGACTCACTGAACAGTGATTCCTAGAATAGTAGCTCACCGAACAGTGACTCACCAAACAATGGCAGTTTGAATGGTTTATCACCAAACGGTGACTTACCGAATGGTATCTCACTGAACGGTGACTCACCGAATGGTATCTCACTGAAGGGTTCCTCATCAAATAGTGCCTCAAAGACCGATGACTTGTGACCGTGTCTCACCCAAAAGTCGGTCATTTTCGACAGTTTTTGAAAATTTATAGTTTTCACCAATTTTTCCAGTTTCTCCCATTTAACATTTCCTTTGAAATAAATTATTTCAAATATCATATTTATGTTATTTTGAAGCCATTTCAAGAGATGTAAAATATATATTTAAATTCCTAACACTCAGGTGGCTCTAAAATGGCCTTGTTTTGTGGTCTTGGTCCTGATCTTCCAATAACTACTTTTAAAAAATGTTTCTTATATTGATTTAAAATCCAGAATTTCTAAAGTTAAGATACTTTTTCCCTTGTGTGCATCCATTTATTCTTGATACCATAATCCATAGAGCCTTCCTTCCCTAAAAATATTCTATGTTTGTGCTACGACCTTTGGATCAGGTTTCCCTAGAGGGGTGTCCTTCCATGCACACTCCCAATTTTAGAAAAGAAGTAATTGTTGATCGTCTGTTCATCAAGGTTGGGATCCCTTTGTATATCGTAATTTTGTATCATGCGGGGTGTGTATACTCATATCTCATTGTTAATAAAGTTAAATACAAATTTAGAAAAGATAATTAAACCTGTTAGGAAGTTAATAAGACCTATTATGATAAAATAAATGAGGGATTCGGAAGATGATGATGATGATTTTTTTTGTTTCATATGTCATTTTTATCCTTTTTAATAATTATATGGGCAGTATACATATTAAAAATCATTTTTTTGTACTGTTTGTTTCCTCACATGTGATGGCTTGTGAATGATTGTTCATGGTATTCTATTAAATAGCTTTAAATATGAAAATATAATTAACCACGTATACCTAGTTAAATAAATGGATGCCTTAGGATATAACATGCTATATGATAACCCCTAAATTTTTTAATTGGAATTAATGAACGAGTGTCTACTAAATATTAATAAACATTGATTTGTTTGGTGTGGATGTGTGATGTGTGTTGTTTTTTCTATCTTGTGCCTTGTTCTTGTGTGGTGCTATGATGGGGAGCATAACTTTTTCAATGGGGTGGTTTGGGTGGTGTAATGGAATACATGGTTGAGAGATTTATTTTTTGTGGGACAGATGAGATGTGTTATGTAGTGGGACTGCAACTAGGTTCTATTTTGTGTATGTTTCTGGGTGTGGTGTGTTTATCTAGTGGGGATGTCAATGGTTGTGATGATAGGTGTTGATGGGTGTGGCTATGAGATGGCGGTTTTAATTTTTTGGATGATGGTTTGGGTGGGATTACTTTTCAGAATGATGATGGACGTGGTCATAATGGGTGCTAAGTGAGGAGGAAGTGTGGAGTCAGTCTTTTATCCTAGTTTTATTCCTATGTTTGGTATGGTTGTGTGTTTTGGTTAGTAGTTGCTTGGTTAGGGATGAAACAAAAAAAATAAAGGCTTAATAAAGCTGAATTTAATGGGTGTTAAGTGAAGGAGGTTGTGAATTGGCTATCATTTATCATCATCTGAAGTGACTATTATTGCAGTTAATACATTAATTTAGAGGTATAAAAAAAGGTGGCACTATGAGATGGTTGTTGTTTGAGAAACCCAAGGTTGGTCTGAGTATTTGGTATCTATATGTATTATTTGTATATTCTCTTGTGATTTATATACACACCCCACCATAGTTGGGAACTATGTGCTGAACACCCCAATCATCACGAGGGAGGGTGTCTTTCACAACATTCCGATGAGAGGATGGATGGATGTTTAATTGCTCTTCTTTACTCCCTCTTCTAGGCACTGAAACCCCACAACTCTTCAGGCATGTTGTGGTGAGGTTGTGAGGCCCAGGTGTCAGCAGGTGAGGTGTGATTTCCTAGGTGTCTTCGAGATGAGATGATTCATGGTTACTTATGTGTCTTCGAGATGAGATGTGTTGTATTTTCCCATATGTTTTTCAGGATGTGATGTGTTTTTGGGCATATGTGTCTACAGTTGGGATGTTAGGTGGTTTGTGGCCTAGGTTCTTGTGGGTGGGATGTCATGTGGTTTATTTCCCAGGTGTCTATGGGCAATATGATATGTGGTTTGTGTGGACTAGGTGTGTACAGGTAGGCTGTGATGTAGGGCTAGTGGAAGAGTTAGGAGCACCAAGATGATTTTTATTTGGGTATGAACGAATAAATTGTGGGAGGTGGTGTAGGATACCCAAATCCTCAATGTGCTTACTATATTATATTACTTTATAGGCATTATTTGGTATGATAACCCTCAATATATGAAAACTATTTTCAGGTTTCTAGGAGGGCTTTGTGGACCTTGCTGTATATTTCTGATTCAGGATTTTGGAGCTTTTATTGTTTCAATGCCTTATATTTTATTTATTTTGGTTTTTATGGAGACATTTATATGTATCATTTTTTATTATACATGCATTATGTGATGTTTTGGATTTATTTTATATTCATTTCGTGGGGTTATTTTTGGTTGACTCACCCTATCTCCCGATCATGTTTTCTTATAAAGGGTAATACCTCCCATATTGTGTGATCTTGGTACCCTTGGTCCTAGTTGCCCACCGAGAGCGTACTGGAGGTGGGACTTGTAACAACCTGAAATGATAAAGGGTTAAATGGATTAATGATAAGACTCATGTCAACAAGGTGCACCTTCCTTTTCAGGAGACTACCTGGTTAGAACTCCACAGTTAAGCATGCTTGGCTTGGAGTAGTGATCAGGATGAGTGACCTTCTGGGAAGTTCCCAGGGTGTGTGTGAGTGAGGAAAAAAACACTGGAAAGGACAAGTGTTGGCCTGTGGGGACTGTCATTAGTCAGATAACCCGTTCAGGCATGTGGGTGGAACCTGGGGTGGGCCCCATGTGTCTGCGGGGCAACTGGTGGTACCTAGTGGGCCAGGACCCGACGGCCATGTTAAGGCAGGGTGGTTGTGCTGTCACCAGGACCCAGTTGTCACATTTGGTGTCAGAGGAGGAACCCAACCTTAAGTGTGGTGCACTGCCTGGGTTGAGATGTAGGGCCCACAACAAGGACGTTGTGCTCTAAAGGGGGGGGGGGGTGATTGTACCACCCTGAAATGATAAAGGGTTAAATTGATTAATGATAAAACTCATGTCAACAAGGTGCACCTTCCTTTTCAGGAGCCTACCTGTTTAGAACTCCATAGTTAAGCATGCTTGGCCTGGAGTGATTAGGATGGGTGACCTTCTGGGAAGTTCTCAGGGTGTGTGTGAGTGAGGACAAAACACACTAGAAAGGACAAGTGTTGGCCTGTAGGGACTGTCATTAGTCAGATGACCCGTTCAGGCATGTGGGTGGACCCCTGGGGTGGGCCCCACGTGTCTACGGGGCAACTGGTGGTACATGGTGGGCCAGGACCCGACGACCATGTTAAGGCGGGGTGGTTGTGCTGTCACCAGGACCCGGTTGTCACAGGACTTGGGGGTCATTATCTCCCTTCCATCATTTCCATCCAAGGAGGGGGATCTTTGGACAGATGTGGTCATGATAGTTATTTACCTCCAAAATGATGTAGACAAAAATCTTTTCTAATGACATCCATATCATTCATGTGGTTTCTAATTAATCCTTTCCCATTAAACATTACCCATTTTATAAAGTTTGAATCTTTTCAATATGATTTTTATCTTCCTATGGAATAGATAATCCTCTATATGTTTCCTCCTGAATATAATGTCCTCTCCCATCAACGAGGACGTTGTGCTATACGGGGGGGGGGGGGGGGTGATTGTAACACCATGAAATGATAAAGGGTTAAATGGATTAATGATAAAACTCATGTCAACAAGGTGAACCTTCCTTTTCAGGAGCCTACCTGTTTAGAACTCTACAGTTAAGCATGCTTGGCCTGGAGTAGTGATTAGGATGGGTGACCTTCTGGGATGTTCTTAGGGTGTGTGTGAGTGAGGAAAAAACACACTGGAAAGGACAAGTGTTGGCCTGTGGGGACTATCATTAGTCAGATGACCCGTTCAGGCATGTGGGTGGACCCCTGGGGTGGGCCCCACGTGTCTATGGGGCAACTGGTGGTACCTAGTGGGCCAGGACCCGACGACCATGTTAAGGTGGGGTGGTTGTGCTGTCACCAGGACCCGGTTGTCACAGGACTTGGGGGTCATTATCTCCCTTCCACCATTTCCATCCAAGGAGGGGGATCTTTGGACAGATGTGGTCATGATAGTTATTTACGTCCAAAATGATGTAGACAATAATCTTTTTAATGACATCCATATCATTCATCTGGTTTCTAATTAATCCCTTCCATCATTTCCATCTAAGGAAGGGGATCTTTAGACAGATGTGGTCATGATAGTTATTTACCTCCAAATTAATGTAGACAATAATCTTTTCTAATGACATCCATATCATTCATGTGGTTTCTAATTAATCCTTTCCCATTAAACATTATCCATTTTATATAGTTTGAATCTTTTCAATATGATTTTTATCTTCATATGGAATAGATAATCCTCTATATGTTTCCTCCTGAATATAATGTCCTCTCCCATCAAACTTTTTTATCCGGGACTTTCCATTTTCTAATAAAATTCTCTTTAAAACTTACGTCTACCTATGAAACACAAAATAATAAATATAAGAAAGTTATTGAAGGGTCTTATGGGGATTCTATTAAGCCTTTATATGCATTATCATTACTTGTAAAATTTAGAAATTTTTTAAACCTATAAGTATAATAATAGTTGAGGTAGTGTCAATCCCACATAGGGAAATTGTATAGGCACTAGGAATAACCTCTTCAATGAATGTTTCTACATTTAAATATTTTAATGTAATGTAAACTAAAATTCTATAAATTAAATAACAAATTGAATAAACAAAAACAAATCTCATGGAAGGAGCTGAAAATGTAACGTTGGAGTTAAGAAATCTATTTAGGTATAAGTAATGACAAATATTTAATTTTCCTACATAATAGATTACACATTTAGTTGTCACAAATTCCATAATAAAATAAAATATTATTAGGTCTCACTATCTAGAATTTAACAATAATATAATTATTTCTAAAATGAATTTCAATGTCTCGTTATTTAGTGTTACGAAGAATTTTTAAAACATTTAAATTCAAGATCACTTTGTAAAACACCATTAACCATTTCAAAGAGCTATAATTATAATTATTTATTAAAATTAAGGGGAAACTAATAAGTACAAAACTCAACAAGGTCTAAAATAATGAATCCCATGGTTTCCCAAAAAATGTTATAAAGTATAGGTGAAGATATTCTGTTCTATAATAGATTTTGAGTGTATCATTCTATAACCCATTGAAAGAAGGAATATTGGTTTCCATTTACCCTCACTCCATCATCCTATGACCCAATTATCATATTGTAAATGTATCCACCAATGTGAAGTTCTCACATATATTACTTACTCATTTTTAAAGTGAAACCTAAAAAATATTAATTAAGAAATTAATTTTTTTATTTATTCTATATTCTCTCACATGTATCTTATTATTCAATCTTTCATGTGATTAAATATAAAATGAATAAATTCTATGATGGATATTTTACTCAGGATTACTTATTTAGGATCACATGAATAGAAATTAAAGTGTGTTAAAACATCTAACAGGATAATAGTTCAAACATAAATATAATTTAATTAAATAATAATGCAATTATATTAAATTATATTAAATATGAAATCAAACACAAAAATAATAATAAATTGGAATACAAGTACCATCACAAAATCATACCCCGATCGCAATGATATTAATTGAAAATAACACCATCATGACACATAAAATAATAAATAGAGATAAATATGTCTTTTTCAATGAAAATATAACCAAAATTGATTGTTCTAGATCATAAAATGTTACATATGACAATATTGAGTAGAAAAATACTAAAGAGAATGACTTTTTATTATGATCATGGAAAAAAGTGATAGAAAAATTCTCACAACACAAACTACCACCATGAAAACACTAAGCACAATATTGTATTTATGACTTTGACAGTAAAGTTTGACCATGACTATTTGAGTAGGTAATATGGTTTATTGGATATTAGATGAGGCCTTTCAATGGGCAGAAATTATATTGATATGGATCATTAAATAGAAGAGGGACATGTGACAGGTTGAGACAGGGTGTGCTGGTAAAATAGAGTGAAGTTTTAGAATACTAAAATGAAAATGTGTAAGGGTTCCAGTTGTTTCAATGGTGTATAGGGTTATGGATGTATGGGCTTAGGCAGTGGAATTTTTTTTAGGTTTTTCATGGAAAGAACCCAAGATGACATGGTGTTTTCAGTTGGTTTTGGAATGAATTTGAGTGAAGCGTGAAATAAGGGATAACTATCCTAGTTGGAGGTGAGGATGATGGAAAAAATGATATTTTTTATTCATGTACGGAATTCATGATGCTTGAGATTGGAAGAGTGATATAAACTAGTGCTAGAATTTATGATGGGAGGACAAGGTATGATCCATGTAGCCTCTATTTGGTGATATTTGAAGGTTATTTTTGGAAGATTACATATGAGATGGAATACAAAGGGGTTAAGACCATGGTACATACTAGAACTAAAAAATACATAGGCAGGGGGATTTGGGCCATGATTAAGGGGCCATCGGAATATCAAAATATGGGCCTTCGATATTTAAATTTATAATGGTTTATCTATAATGTGGGTCAACCCTTGAAGGGTGGGGGTGTGATCTATCCCTATCATTATACGATAACATGTGTTTTTTCTTTTATTATATCTTACAATAAATTAACTAATAAATAAATAAATACTAGTAGTATATATTTATTTAAAATTACATAAAATATCTAATAACCTATAAAACCATAAAAAGAAACGGATTTCAAAAAAAGAAGTTAATGTGATTAATTATAATAAAGATAAAAGTAAAGAAAAAATTTATTGATTTACTAATGATCTAATAACCCACAATTAAACTATTTCATCACAAGGTAAGACAATATGAAAATAATTTGTAAATGAACCCATAGTCAAAATAATTAAATGTCATAATTTTCTCAATCGTTTGTATTTGGAAAATACCATGATTTTATAAAATCCTAATCTTCAAGCATAATTTCTTTCACCCTCATATTCTATCTAAAATATGTATATACACTCATGTATCATTTAACTGACATTTCCATCACTCTTATCACTCAAGAATGTTTAAAAAAGGTTATTCTCAAATAAAATACACATGAATTATTAACACATGTTTTTCAATAAATCCACATATACATTAGTGGGAATCAAAAGAATACACTAATATTGTGGAGTTAATATTGGATTCAACTATTCTAAGATGTCGTGTGTTTATGATTCATAATTTTTTTGATGTTTATAGAAAAATGAGGGTTGAATCTTGAGTAAATGTTTGATAAATTTCAATCATAATGTCGTCTTAAAATATAACTCCCCAAAAATTAAAATATTTCTTTTCCCTATGAAATTGATCATATCAACCAATAAATAATGAACATGGGGATATAATTCAGTAAAATAAAACGTGAAGATAAAAAAGTGAGTATCAAATCCTAAACTAAAATAAATGGATATAAAAAATATCCCATAGAACAATGATACATGTTTCTAATATTCTATGGAAACATAGTGAAATTAGTTTATATAATCTTTCAGCCATAAAATTAATGATTTATTAGTTTTATAAGTTTTCTTAAAGATGGGGGTTACCATGTAATAATAACAAATGTACGCAATTCTAGAATAAAATTGAATTTATATTTAAATATAAAAAATATACTTATAATTAATAGAGATAAGATGAAAATAAACGCATCGAACATGAGGATAAAATTCCTTTCCATGCGAATCAAATTATTTTTCCCATAAAATGAACCCCTCCATGAATGACTCACTCACCCATAATATTATTTAAAATCATTATTCAATTATTCAAGATATGGGTGAGGAAGAGTATCAAGTATTAAGATTATATTAAAAATTATTCTTCATGTATTATATAGGATACACAATGGTGAAAATTCCAGGGTGTCTTAGTTGGACAAAGGGAAAACTTAAAACATACTAATGACTAAAAAATTTCAATACATATTTTAAACTTTCAATCACTTCTATGAAAAATTATGTAATTTTTATAAAGGCATAACAATATTGAAGCTACCTTAAGAAATAATGAAACATTATGTGATGTAAACATGCATATAGTATATGTGGGTATAGAATAATAATTTTGGAATACACTGACGAGCTTCTAGAAAAATATTTTCAAATTTAGAAATGATATGTGAAATCATATGAAATCATGGTATATAGGATAAATAAATCCATCCTTAAATCATGTACATATACTGACTAGAGACAATGTGTTATGTCCATAACAATGTTTCTATTATAATATAGTAGTTTTCATTTGTCTTAAATAATGACATGGATGTTAGTTTTTTTATTAGTTATTTTACGACGTTTTTTATAACTGAAAAAAAAAATAAAAATTTTGAATATAAAACTAACACATGTAATTGTTTATAGACATGGATGGGATTCCTTTATCAAATTATGTTACATAAATTATGTACCTATAATATATACACATAGATAACATATAAATTCATCATATCTAAGAGATAACATGAAATTAAAAAACATAAGAATGATACATATATATATAATGAATTCAGTTCCATTGAACTATCGAGAGAAAAATAATATCAAGTAAATGCCTTCAATTTTAATACCTAAAAACTAAATCATATAAATCTAAATGGTGTGAAAGAAAAATTGAAAAACGATGGGTTTACTCACATTGATTAATAATTTTACTTCATTTATTGTTAAATTTTGATGAAACTCCCCCATGATTAAATGGAAAGGAATTCCATGTCTGAATTTCATCATTAGAAGAAGTGTTGTGTTCATTCATCAAGAAAGTAATTATTATATAGTCTATAAAATATCCCAAAATAAACATGCTGGTAAAATTGATGGGTGGAATGAAATAAAAATTATTGATCTCAAAAAGAGGTTAATAAACTTAATATGAATGAAAAGTCATTGAATTATTGAAAATTTTTAGGCGAATATCAACAAGATGATAAAAAATATTACCTATTTTAATATTCATGAGGTGAGCCATGGGTAACATACAAAAATATTACATAATTTTAGATGAATAGTCATTGTATATCATTAAAATTAATGTAGGAATCATAGAGGTATACTATCATTGGAAACACAGATATATAAAAAACAAGTTTATGAAAACAATCTACATCATCTCCCAATATGTTATTAAAATCTAGTACCCTTCTTAGGAATAACATTCTTAAAACATTTATTCATATCCAGGGGCATATAAAACATAAGAAAGGGGGAGATTAAATGCTCGGTAAGGGTAAAAATGGGAGATATCATTAAATTATTAATTTTAGACATAATAGTAGAAAAGGGTATGATAAAATCATCATAAAAACATAATACCATTCCCAATAATTCATAGATCATAATCAAGAGTCATGTCATAATTATTTTTATTTTATAAGACATAAACCATAAGGGAATCAAAATTCATAAGCCCAGGGAACATATATTAAACATATGATCATTTCATAAATACGCATCCAAATCAAAATAATATAAATAAAAATTAATAGTTGACTTCAAATATTATCTTTTCTTAGTGGAAATAAACTAATTATGGAAAATATTACATGGTATATTCCTACATTCTTCTAGGAGTAACATCCACCTAGTCAACTCCATCACCACTACCCATTTCATTGGAGAGATATATAAATTCAATCCCATCCATCATATCATTGTAATAAATTCACATGTGTTCCATGAAACTCTAAAATATTCGTTACATCATCATATCATATCCCATGGAAAATAAATTGGGTTTTTAAAACTATTTTAATCAAAATTATAAAAAAAAATTATTGAGGAAAAATCGACCCATGGAAATAAAAAAAGATTCACATCAATTTACGCATAATAAAAAACAATATTTATAAAGAATATATATGTTATCATAAGATCATATCTTCAACAGAGAAAAAGAAACATCAAAAGATGTTTAATTAGATTAAAAAATATATTAAAATAACATTTAAATTATTTCTTTGATATCATTGAAAATAAAATTTTATTTCGATATATTTAAAACCTAAAATTCCCTAAATATTGATATAATTATTATTTTTGAAAGAAATGGACAATTTTAATGGAATTTTCAAATCAAATACATGTTAAGATAGTGGGAAAATCCTCTCATGTCATGTGTGTAGGAATTAAGATTTCGTTCACACCCTCAGAAAAAAGTGCCTCATTCCGAAAATGATAAGAATGTTCCAATAAAATATATTTCTTAAAAGTAAAATATATTTAAATTTTTTTTGAAAGATTCATTGGATCATACAATATTTTATTATTTAAAATACAATAGAAAATGTTTAAAGAGAATAAAATGTTTCCCAACTACAAGGAGAAATAAGGTTGGGTTTCCATAAATATATTATTTCCGTTATCTTTGATTATTAGATATAGGAATATGGGATCAAAGAATAAAAACATATAAATAAATATATAATAATATAATAGATTAGTTTTTATATGTGTCAAAGAATACAATTTTAAAAAATAAAATACATAAATGAACATAATTAATAGTGATACCGAAGGATTGAGCTATACCAATTTGGAAACTTTTGAGTCACAAACCCCATGATAGAATAGAATAATATGAAACATTAAATATCACAAGAATAAGTAGATTCAAGATATAATATTTCAATGGGATTGTATTTACACTTCATAAAATAGGAAAATTTCATAATATAGCAAGTACCAAAGAAGATGCTTTGAGATAATAAATATTTACCAAGTTGGAAAAATCCAAATCAAAACCAATTGGAAAACATAGTCTCAATTATAAATTTAAATGCCATGAATTGATAAGTATAAATTATATAAAATGGAAATGTTATAATATATACACAACAAGAACATAAATAGGTGTAGAAAATTGATCATGTCTCAACAAAACAATATTGAGATAAAGAATCCTTACCTCAAATCTAAATTTCATTATAAAAATTATAACGTATTTTATAATAATATTTTTTTAAAAATTATATATAAATAATATTATAAACACTTATAATGTCATATATGATATAATCAAAACATTCCAATACCCATTTATCAAATATTATTTATAAAAATAATTATTTATGGGTGTTAGCTATATCATTTTTCATATAATTCTCAGTTCAACAATTGTAGTTATTGAATCATGATAATGGTTAAATAATATTTAGAATTTTAATAATGATATAAATGTAAAATATTGTCATTATATATATATATATTTAAAACTATCCATAAAAGTTAGAGAGAGAAAAAACTAATTACACAATTCATGGAGATGTTAGTCCATATGTATCCATGAACACTATTTTTATTTTCTAATGAAATAAAAGATAATTATAAATAATATATTATCATTACATAATCTTAATTTAATAATAAATATAATATATATTTATTTAATACATCAATATAATCACCAAAATTAGGTGGTGGTGAAAATTTAATCATATGGCTTCATGATGCTGGTGGTCCACATGTACACATGAGTGATACATTAATTTTCCACTTGATAGAAATAAGGGATGAATAATATTATTACATTAAAATAGTATCATCTCATTATATGGAATATACTGATGTTATTATATTTAAATGAATAGTCTTAAATTGAAGGAGGTAGAGGAAGAAGTAAAATGAAAAGTCTCTATAATGTTGATTACCTTCTCACTGAAGAACTTCATTTGGATCACTCGTTAATGACCACATTGATTGACTTTTAAGATAATAAAATCAATAATGTATATAATGAAGTGAAAAAGAGGGTTTTTATTGGTTTTGGTTGAGATAAATAGCTAAATCTGTGTGACTAATAGTGGATAGTTTGTGTCCGTATATAAGAGAGGATAAGGGTACCCTTGAAAAAACATAATGAATTAAATTAACGTAAATAAATGTTCACATTCAAGTGGGAAAATTGATATATTTAGAATAAAGTATGATGATAATATAAACAGTATCATTAAATTAAATTTATATATGTTTAGTTCAATTTTGTAAACCTTATCTCTTAGTTTTAACCCTCTTGTTCACACTTTTTATGATTACCATGATATTAAAATCTTTTACTCTTTAAGAGTAAATAATGTGACTATAATAAGAAGGGTGACCCATAAGTTCATATTTTTCTTCAATTAAACACTATATCCCATTAACATGGCCAAATATAATATATTTATTAATCTTAAATCGTTAATTAGGTATTATTAAATATAAAATAACATTAATGTGATTTTTAAGACTATTCAAATAATTAACTTTAGAGAAATATCAAGTCGAATTTTTTTTTATGAATTTAAACTTTTCTCAAATCAATAATATATTATATATATCCAAAACTTTATTGGAACTTCATAACTCTCCCAAAAAAATAATTTTTTCAAATATTTTAAAATCAATTAGTTGATTTTTCTACTGCTTTAACAAGAACTGTTTTAGCATTGCGTAATCATTTAAGATTATCATTACATCAATAAAAATAAAAAATAAATTACCATCATAAAAAAATATTTAACATTTCAAATAACCATTGACAACCAAACATAATATCCTTTTATCCCTGTGAAAATGATTAGAGTTGTTAAAAAAAGATGGGGGCATTTTAGTTTTATTCATTACTTAAAATAATATTAAGGTCACGGTCAAATGAAAATAGAACCAAGAGTCAATATATTTTAATACATGATGATTATTTTGAAAATGAACTCATAGAATTGAAATAAGTTAGTAGATATATATGTCAAAATCTTTATGAAATTATTATTAACCTTAATTACATGACGTACCATTACCAAGGTGATAAATATTTACCACAATTACTATTCATAATGATAAAAAATTTACATATTTAAAAAATCTAGAAAAGATGATTATGAATATGGACACCATTTTATAAATTTCAATCCGTGTAAGTTATATAAATTTATTTAAAATAAACCTGCAAAATGTTATGAAGTCTATTTGTAGAAAATGCGCTGTTTAATATTAAAATTATTTTATACCAACTTTAGAATAATATCAATTATAATGAAATTAATTGTATTGTTCTAAAAAATAACTATTTAATTAAAATTTAAAATCAATAAAAAATAAAATGGTACTTCGTAAATACTTTAGTAGAGAAGACAATTTTCTATAAAATCATTATTCATTCACTCTTGACTAAAAAAATAATCTTTTTGTGAAAAACCACAGAAGTTGACTATAATATTATTTCTGTATTATAATTTCCAAAAAATCCAATTCTTTTATTAAAAATAATTTTTAAAATCTATATATATTCATTATGATATTGACTCAAAAAATCAACAAATAGTATTTTTTGATGAAAATTTATTTTTTAATCATAAAACGACTCCACTTAAATTGTGCGCTTATTTCCTAATAACTATTAGATTCATTTGTATTGATTAGGAATATTTTACATATATTTAATAATTCCATTACTCATATTTATACCCACCAATTAAATGGTTATTTTATAATGGTGTCATTTATATAATAATATTTCTATAGTATATCACAATTAACTTAATGCTTAATATTGCATCTATAGTAAACTGTCAAGATTATTATTCCTTTAATCAAATTTTTTAGAGTCTTACATTATACACCTTAAATAAATTGCATCCAAAAAAATTTATCTCAATCATTATTGTTTAAATATTTTAAAAATAACATTTTTTAAAAGAAACTTCTTAAAATGGTATAATAAAACTAAAGGGAAGTAGGAAATATAAATGTGACCTAAATTAACACAGAATTTGTTTCCTAGATAACGGTAAAATTGATGGGGAGTTAAAATATAAACATAGATGGGAAAAAAACATGTCAGAAATAATATATAGTGATATATAACATGGTCATGAGAAATTCAATAACCATAAATCTATAAATTAGAGAACATTGAAAAGACCATCAATTCATCAGATTTGAAGGGAAAAGAATATCATTTTTATTTCAAGCTTCTTTTTTATTGTTTTAGAATTCATTTAATACCATCATAGGGAACACAATAAAATATACTTATGTGATTTACTTCCATTTCATAACCACACTTTCATCCCTTGGTTTTGCTTTGATCAATTTTCACATCATCTCTAACTCTAATAAATGAATATTCAAGATGAATTTATCATGCCCGAAGTATAAAACATAATTTTTAATGGATCATAAGATCCATAAATGAATAAAAATTTATCCCTTATACCTTTTCATATTTACCAAAACCAAAGTTGTTATTATAGGTTACCCATTATTGATAAATATTCATATGATGACATGATACATTAATCTCTAAAACCATAAAAATAGATCCCAATGTTTAACATAGAAAAATTCAAAAGTAGTTAACCTTAAAACTCTTCCAAAATATATTTTATGAAGTTATAAACCCCAAAATTTAGAAATATGTTCAATAAATTTACAAAATCAATATAACATTAATCCCCAGATGACATAACGCAGATCATAATATCACCAAATGAACATGTGAATACCATGATCATGTATTCTATTAAAATATGATAATCCTTTCCCAAAATAAACTAAATCCCCATAAAACCTCAATGAAAACATAAATTATTCCAAAAATCAACAATATATTTATTCACTTAATGAATTTATAAACTATTAAATATATTCCATAAATCCGAAATATAGTAAAATTATTTAAAGATAACATAAACCACTTTGTCATCAAATCACTATTCAATTCTATGGTCATAAAGATTATCTATTTTACTTTATAATTGTAAATAATATCTTTATCTGAAATAAACATTATTGTATCATCATTTGGAACATTTTAATGGTCACATATCCATTAATAATGTGTTATTCATAAAATATCACCTTACACCTAAATCAATTCTATATGTTCTTAGCACCATTCAATATATGCTATAAAATCAAGAAAAAAACTACTAAAGAACAATCCTTCGATGATTCATGTTTTTTATAACTTCAATATCATTGATAAAACACATCTAATGTATATCCCTTCAATACCAATACAAAAACACTTCAAGAATTCCAATTAACTGACTAGTATAGTGTATGGTCTTTTTTTGTCTTAGAATCAACCCTTTTATGATGGAATTGACTCTAATAATTCCAAATTTCCCCATATATATGACATTAAATAAAAAATTGATCTTTAGAATATAAATTATTTCCCACCCATTGAACTCTTTTTTTTAATAAATCAAATATTTTTAAATGAAATTCATTATTCTAAATGAGTAAATGCCTTATTTAGAAATTAATTTTTAGAAAACACATGCTCTACATTTGTTATTTTGGACCATTATATGGTCATTCAAATTTAAAAGATCATCATGCATCATAATTGTTTATAATATATCCTTTGTATAGTCCTCATTAATATTAGTATATTAAGGGCTATTATAAAGTCTATTAGACATAAAAAAATAATGTGATGACCTATACTAGTAAGATAGAACCCTATAAAGACCATGTATTAGAGCATCCAAGGGAGAAAAAGTCTCTGGGATTAACCCTTTTCCAAGACAAAGTCGAGATTCAAAAATTGGAGAATGAAAAAAAACATTTATTGTCTAATTTCATGCTCATTGAGATAATGAAATAAACCATGATCGTCAAACCATTCCAAGAAAATATCCCCAACACTCACATTACACTTAGGGAATTCACTGGTGTAATAAAGAGAAATGTATATACACACTAATAATATGATTTTTTAAATTTTAATGTAATATACAGATAATATTTATTATTTGATACCTTTTAATGATTAAATAATAAGTTTGAAGAGATAACCAAAATTATATTTTTGGAAACATATAGTTTATATCAAGACACTATTTTTTATGAATACAATTTTTTTAAAATAAATGATATTTTAATAATATTTTTATAAATATAACTGATAATACAGTTTTATGAAGTGAAATGTTATCATTATAAGGGCCAGAAAACTATTATTGTCAAAAAAAATTATAAATAAATGGTGATTTTTGATTCAAAATTGTAAATTAAAATATTTAGAGAATTATTTTTATTGAATAAATATTATTTCTGAAATCATCACATTGAAATTATCCAATGGTGATTTTTTCATAATTTCCTAAGATGGTTGAATTTCCAGATGGAAATAAAATAAAATATAATTATATGGTATGTATTATAACATCATAAAATCCAAAACATTTGTTGTAAAATATACTATAAATAGTATATATGACCAAAATTATGTCCCCCTTTAAAATAATGTATTTTGGATGTTGTTTGATTATTTTTTAAAGACTAAATGAATACTATAACATTAATATTATATATTACAGTTTGAAAATAAATCCTTTATAAAATTAACCCAATTCCACATCTTCAGTGAAATTATTTTATTATTTTAGTTATTAAAATTATAAAAAAAATGAAAAACACCCCTCTTTACTAGAATGCATGGGAAATTACCTTGGGGTGGGGTTTATTACTTTATCATATCGATTCCAAAATAAATGTTTGGAAATTAATAAATAATTATCCTCTATATCTCTATATAAACAAATTCAAACTCTCATTCTGCTTATCTAAAGTCTCTTATATTTTGAATTTACTAATTTATTCCATATCTAGAGCCCTACAATGATTTCCCAAGCTCTAAATAAGATCCTCCAATCATTTTTAAGGCTCACAATCAATGTAGGGGATCCTATACTTCTCCTCTTTATTTGTCTACATTATTTATGTCATGCTATCTGATTTCAAATTATTCATGTTGGTATATTGTTTCAAAAATCCATCTTAAATACATTATTATTCCAATGAAATGATATAATATATGATCCTAGAATTCTATAAAGTACATTTTATTCATTTTTTTGGCTTAAGTATCATTAATTTGGTTGAAGGTATGTTTAGAGGGTGTATTAGGAGGGTTGAGGGTGTTTTGGGGGTTAAAGGAACAAAATAAAGAATACTTAGCCCATATAGAGCATATTTTATGGTTAGTGCATGGTTAATAGTAACCATGCATCCAGGTCGTGTGTACTTGGGTGATGGGTTCACGGTTTGAAGAAACCTTACATGCGGGAAGAAAAAACCCTCTGGGATTGGATAGATCTACCCTGCATCATCATCAAATGTTTTTTCAAAATCTGTGGTATTATCAAATAATAATTCAGCCTGTCGACCTCTTGGATAGAGGGTGGCATACACTTGGTGCACAGTTTGGAAAATTGGCTATCCAAACATCATTCCATTTTAAAAGTTAGTTTTTACCATTTTCCCCATCATGATTTGTGAACACTGGCCCAATTTGTTTCCTCGTTTCTCCTCCACTAGTAAGAGTGATGAACCAAATCCTACTAGATTTCCAAATGAACAATATAATACATCTATAAGACATTTTTATTTTCATTATGTGAAGATAAAATATCCAAGGGAGTATAACACTACCCTTTACTCTATTTTTTGGATTATGGAACATGGAATCTATCCCCTTCTTCTGAAGCCCTAAAACAATTTCTAATGGATTCTTGGTTGAGTCTTGGAGGGGTGTTTTCATTTGACATAAAGGAAATGGTTGGGCATAAAACTATATATGATATTGAGGTTGGTGTTCGAAACTTTATATCACATAGTCTTGAGGTTGATTTATGTGTATGTGATTATGCATGAGTGTTGTTTTATTTTTTTGTTTGATTTTCAATAGTAGAAATGATATATTGTTTTGGTATATGGTTAATTAAACCCCTAAATATCCATATAGTTTGCGTTGAGGTTGATATTTTAGGGTTAAGAGCCGCGTAGTGGGTGTAACAATTCTCAAACATGTAAATTGAATTCTTAAATTTATAATTGAGTTTTTATGACTTAGATCTGATGATAGGTGTGTTGATATGTTTCTTGGGTTATGATATGAAACTAATCAAAATTATGTCCATTTTTTAACATAGAATAAGTTGGTTTTTTTCATATAGTAAATTGGTCAAAAAAATTAATGTGAATGTGCTAAATAATCTATGGGTTATAGTGTCAAATGTGTAAATTAATTAATTCATGGGAATGGGGAATTTGTGAAATTGGTTAGGATATGAAATGGGAAATAGTAAAATGGGAAAATGAGTTAAGGGATGAAGATGATAAATGTGTTGAATGAAATATTACTTATGAATGGTATGTATAATTAATGATTATGGTTTTTGAAATGTTATATGTGGTAAATGATTAAAGAAACACGTGAACATGGCTAGGTAGAATGTAGGGTATTGACCTGATGTTTTATTCACACAGGTTAGGTTGGACCGATACTCTAAACCCCACCTCTGAAATACATGGGTCATAGAGTCAGACTGAGGCTCTATTTCCCTAATGGTTTAGTTTTTGGAGTCTATTTAACACCTCAGGTTTCCACATTATGTTTCTCTTTTATTAATACAATAGATTACATTGTACCCATATCCGAGTTCTAGCACACCACAACCAATCAAACTAGTAGCATAAAAAGTAATTATGAATATTAATACCCAATTTTTTAAATTTTTTAAATTTTATTTTTCAAAATTGGCTTCATTTCTGGATTCAGAATATCAAAATCATCTTAGGGTAAATATTTTGGTTTTTTTTTCAGAAAACTTTCAATTTTTGATGAATAGTAAAAAAACAATACATTTTTGTTTAAAACCGACATTTTATTTAAATAATTATTTTTATATTTTATGTGATTTTAATGTAAATATATATATATATATATATAATACTTATATTAGTCCAATTTAATTAATTGGAGTCAGTTTATAATAAAATTAGATATATAAAATTTTATTAAACATTTTATCATCTTTTACCCACCTTCTAAGAACATTTGCAAATTTGAATAAAACATAACTTTACAGCATCTTTTAATTTAATATCAAAAATCTAACAGACATGGTTTTCATCAGTATGTAAAATTTAGTTCAATAGTATGAAGATAATATTTTAGTGAAGAATAACTTTTGAATTTTCTTTACAACGTTTAAATGTAAATAGAGTAATTAAAGGTAAAAATAATATTATAATAATAAAAAATTACCCCAAACATCTACTAATTATATTAGATAAGTTTTTTTATCCAAATTCAACCATAAGAAAAAAATTAAATTTTTGTGATTCATTATGGTCAGATTATGACATTTATTATATTTTATTTAAAGATTGTTAAAAGTGTTCAATTAAAATTTTAATAACTAAACCAATTTTAATATAGGGCTATACATTAGATAAATTCACTTATAAATGTTCATTAGAAATATAAAAGGACTTTATACATCTTATTATTTTATTTATAATTTCTAGACGTTACATAATTAAATTTATTTATGACACAATAATGATTCAGTAATTACCTTTTTAATTGATGATTAAAAAAATTTATATTATAAATATTAAAATAAATGTAAATTAAAACTTTTGATTCCATGTAATAATTTTCTAAGTGAATTGGACATGTTAGGGTTGATTAAATGTATTTTTTTTCGAATGAATCAAATTGTGATGTCTTTAACAAAAACCAAATACTAAATAGTGTAAAAATTGATATAAATGAGTTTTTAAAACAAATACTAATTTATTAAATTATATAATAGTCCAAAAAATATAATATTAATTAAAATGACTTAGATATTTTTACATATGTAATTAATGAATCACTTGAGGTTCTATTTTTATTTTATATTAACTATGTTAACCATGTAGTATAAAAATATAAGAAGACAAGGTAAAAGTTAAACAATTTAACTAAGGGTTAAATAAAAAAGTTAAGGTTAATATTGTGACCTAAAAATGTCTAAAACTATTGGTTTATAGGATTTAGAACCATATCCATATTATACTCTAAATAATTACACTTAGATCTATTAGAAAACGAAAATAATTTTATAATAATTTAATATTTCACGATTTTCCTAAAGTGCCCCTCACATCTCTTATAAAAGGGAACTTACCCTTCTATTAAATCCACACCTCCAAAGCCATTTGCCTCCGAAAAAACCTGCTCAAATCTCCTACAAACTACCCTAAACTCAACCTAGTGTCCTTACATTGATTATAAATCCAACCTATGGATCCCTTTTGTTCAAACCAAAAGGAAACACCTAAAGAGGTAAATATTTTATCACCTCTTTCAAAGTAATTTTATTCATCTAAGCCCTATTTCTTTTTTGTTTCAATAATAAAATAATAAATCTAGAACCTTCTAAGTAATGAGATTTTATTATAAATATGGTACACCCATATTCATTATTCTATCTATCCTATGAATATCGAAGTCAACATACGTTTGTACGTACGGCTTACCGTCTCCACATCATGGTGAAGTTTTTTATTGAACACTTCTTTATTTTGGATGGGTATAACAATGAGTATAATTGTTGTAAATAATAAATAAAACATGTTAATTATTATGTACATAAAATATACCATCAAATTACATACGATTTTACCATCAATATAATGATATTGTCGCAGATGCGTACGCACGACTTACCGTCACCACGACGTGATGAGATTTTGTTCCCCATCGTAAGTATTCAAGAATAATTTTAATTTGATAATTAAAAATAATGTTTAAGAGGTTAATATCATTCTTAATATGAATCAAATATATATATTCCATAAAAAAATGAATTACATAACAAAACATATAAAGTAAAATGAATCAGTTAGCTCCCAAAGCAATGATACTACTGAAATATTATTAACAAAGAAATAATATTGGATCATATATGATATATTATTTAGGTATTTGGTTATTTTATAATTTAATAACAATGATTTATCTATTATAATGGAGGATAATGTACACTTGACTATGTAAACATACAAGATATGAGTTAATTTTACAATCTCTTTATTATCCGAGGTTGTTTATACGTAAGTATCTACTGGAATATCTTTATCATCCACATACATGCTTCATAAAAATTTATTTCAAAACATTTTTACTATTTCCAATACTGTCTTTTAAGGTCATTTATACCCTTATTTCAATTTTTTTGAAATTTTATGAAATGAATCATTCTGTTGTTTTCCAAACAATGTACTTTATGACCTCTTCAACAAATTAATAAATCAATGTTTTTTTAACCTATATATTGGGTGAAGCTATTTTCTTCCGTTATATCACCTTTCAAGTTTAACTTACAAGCTTATATGAATATTTTTTTTAAAAAAATCTTTATTTATTATTCAACTTTTAAATGATTTATACGTAGAAAGAGATATTTTTGTAAAATAGTCTTTGGATTGATTTCATATATTGTTGGATATTATATCTAATTGAAGTTGATTTATTATGATACAATATTACATATTTTATTAATAGTTTTATGATATGTTTGATTGTGGATTTTCTATCCTTATGCCATTTACAGTTTAGGATTAAAGTATTATAATTTTGTTTGTTAGTATGAGTTTTTATGTTATGTTTCACCCTTTTCATATGAGTAATGTATTAGACATAGTATGTGACGGGTGAGGATCACTATAGCCCCTTGATGCATTGGTAGGTCTCATGAGACAAACTAGTGTCTTGTCACAAGGCCTTGACAATATTTTTATTTTTAATCCTCACAAGAGGTGTTGACTATGTGGTTATGATTTCCACCATTATGCATTCCATCCTTATGATATTAGATATTAATATTACATGTGACTATTCTTCTAGTAAAATTTCTATTTGAATTAGTAAATGGAATTATTTGATTTATCTTTTCCATAATATGGTAGAGTTTCTGTTTAAAATTATTTTATTTTATTATTACATATTGGATTAAATGTTTATGCTTATTTATGTTGTATTCAACAATATTATTATCCTTATTGAGCATCAGAGCTCACATCTTTATAAAGTTTTATTTTTTTCAGGATGTTAGGAAGTGTATTATGATTGACCTTTAGGGATATGATAAGCGATATGAGTGTGTTCAATGGAGACACAATATTTTTTTTTTCATTTCAAAATTTAATTTAATACTTATGTATGTATCTAGTACTTAGAGGGATACTAAATTGAATAGTATTTCGGGACATGATCTATTGTGATCATGGAAATGTTATGTAATAAGGCAACAGCTCTGGGCTTCTGGAGTCAGGGCGTTACAGTTGGTATCAGAGGAAGTTTGGTACAATCCATAGAAATAAGATTTAGAAAAACTCTAATTAGAGAACAGTACCCCAAGATAGACTTTGTGTATTAGTATAGAAGAATATCCAAAAAATTTGGTGATAAAGATATCATGTGGGTTTTCCAAGAAATACTTCCATATTTAGATACTACACGATGACCTGGCTTGGGCATAGATTTACATTGGAGTGAAAACTTGGACAGGGAGTTTGGAGCTTATCCTAGGGTATCCTGGTACACGACAACAGGCTTTTCTGCACACCTAGTTTGACACTCCTAGGGTATATGATTTGGATAATCCACATTTTTTTTACAAACCATTATGAATGATTTATGAGGAAATACTTCCCCAAATAATTTTTTTATGATTACGGATTATATGCACAAATGGTTTAATTTATTTAAAGTATTTTACAAGTTTTTAATTATTCATTACGATTCATAAATTAATCTACGATATGCCATTGTTTAGAAATGGAACCTAGTTGAAGGAATGGAAACTGAATCAACAAACATAATACATGTAGTATTTCCCTGTTATTAAATATAATTATTGTGGATCTAGTGATGAAACTAGTGTTGAACAACTTATAACCATACTAGAAAATATCACTTAGGTTATGAATAATAACCTTACCCGTATGAAGCACCCTAATCCACAATATGAAGGATCAATGTTAGACCGCTTCATGATGTAGAAACCACAAAAATTAAATGGGACTACAAATCCATTTTTAGCTGGGCAATGGATATGTTCTTTAGAGAAAATATTTCTTGCATTGGGGAGTAGAGAAATGAAAAAAGTTGTCTTGGAAGTTTATCACCTCTCAGAAGAAGCAGATCAATGGTGGTCATTTATTCAAAACACAAAGGAGGATGATTAAGTATCAAATATAAAATAGAGGGAGTTTAAAGAGATTTTCAAGGAAAAATTCTTTCCTAGTGAACATATAGTGGATATAGAAAGTCGAATTATGAGTCTGAGGTAAAAGGAGTATTAGAATGTTGCAAAGTATGAGGAGATATTTTCATGGTTTGAAAGGCATGTTGAAGATTATATACGTAACCCAAGAAGTAATATTGATCGACTATATGATGTGTTAAAACTATTTCTCTCTTAATAATTGGTCTCACGATCCTTCTCATCATACAAAGATATAGTCTCATGTTCTATCAAGATAGAAAAGGAATTCTCTAAGTCTTATAACATTAAATAGAAGCATTATAAGAAGAGATCTGCTAAACACTCTAGAAAAGGGAATAAGGAGAAGAATGGAAACATTAAATTTACATCTTGTTGTAATTTTGGGAAAAACACCCTAGTACATGCCTAAAGGGGATGGGAGTTTGTTATAAGTGTGGAGAAAAATGCCACTAAGTTCGTGAATTCAAGGGGAAGAAAATAAAATCAATGATCAATAGTACAATTGTAATGAATTGGGGAATTATGAAAATGAATTTCCCTATCATCACAGAATATTTCCACAGAAAATGATTAGGGTGAAAGGCTAAGCTTATGTGATCACAACAGTTAAGGTTTATGTTCCTTATTATGTGGTGGCTGGTACTTTAATGGTTTCCTCAAAATTAGCCAATGCTTTATTTGATTCTGGGTCATCTCATTCTTTTATATCTTCCCATTTTTCAATGAAAATTAGATATTTCCAATTTGAATTAATAGAAGATTTGTCATCCAAAACACTTTAGGGAAGTATCATTGCAATAAATTTTTGTCAATCAGTTACCATTATGGCATATAAATGTGATTTCTCAACTGATCTTGTTATCATACCCATGACTGCATTTGATAAAATCATCTGTATATATTATATGTCAGACCATGATGCGAAAATTTATTTTAAGAAAAAAAGGTTACAATTTTTTATGATGATAAGGAATCCCATATCATTATAGAAGAAACAACATGATCTAATTCTCATCTAGATCCACCCACAATATCTTGAGTAAATTCAATTATTGGGGAGGAAGGTAGTGAAATAACTTTGGGTAAGGAAATAAATGTCAAATAGAAAATGTACTTACTATGAAATAATATATTGACGTGTTTCCAGATGAGTTACCTAGACATCCTCTAGAACGGGAAATTGAGTTTTCCATTAACTTAATTCCTAGTTCAAGGCCCATATCAAAGACCTCTTATAGAATGACCACTATATAATTAGTGGAACTAATAAAAAAACTTGATGAATTGAGTAATAAAGGATTTATTCCCCCTAGTGTTTCTCCATGGGAATCCCCTGTTCTTTTTTTAAAACAAATATGGATCTATGAGATTGGGCATTGACTATAAGGAGATCAATGCTATAACAATAAAGAAAAAGTATCCCCTACCTCACATTGATGATTTATTTGATCAACTTCATTGAGCTCAAAATTTTTCAATTACTAAACTTTGATCTGTATAACATTAGTTGTGCGTGAAGAAGGAATACATTCTAAAGATAGCATTTTGAACCACATATGGGCATTACGAGTTTTGAGCAAGGCCTTTTGGACTGACCAATTCACCCACTGTTTTCATGGTTCTAATTAATAGATATTTCAAGGAATATCATGATGAATTTTTAGTGGTGTTTATTAATGATATCTTGGTATAATCCAAAAGCTATGAAATGAAAATCACTTGCGCACTATACTAAAAACTATTAGAAGAAATGAATTGTATGGGAAGTTTAGCAAGTGTGAATTCTGGATTCATGAGATTAATTTTCTTGGGATTATTGTCTCTAAGGATGGAATCTATATGGATACTTTAATGAAACAGAAAATATAATAATATCCAGAATTTATGAGTATAAATGAGGTACACAGTTTTATTTTTTTTGTAGGTTACTATTGGCATTTTTTCCAGAAATTTTCCCAATTTTCTAACCCATTAACCAATATCACATGTAAATGGTTTAAATGTGTTTGTAAAAAAGTGTGTGAATAATGTTTTGATGAATTAAATGGAATATTATTTAATGCTCCTATCTTGACTCTACCATTTGGGAATGAGGGTTTGTGTTATTTATATTGATACATCAACGAAAGGACTTGGTTGTGTCCTAATATAGAATGAGAGTGTTATTTCCTATGCATCACGCCATCTAAAAATTCCTGATAAAAACTATCTTATCTTGTTATTTAGTTAGATGCTGTAATATCTTCTTTAAAGATATGTAGACACTATATATATGGTGGAAAATGTGCGATATATACTGATCACAAGAGTTTAAAGTATATTTTTCTCACCAAAATAACTCAATATGAGGAAACAATTATGGCCTGAACTACTTGAGGATTACGATTTCTCAATAAAATACCACCTGAGGAAGGAAAATAACATGGAAGATACTTTGAGCCGAAAGGATCATGGAGTTTTGAAAAATATGATATTTAATTTGGATCCTATGTTCATGGATCTACTAAAGATGGATATAAGAATAATCATGGAAGGTGAAACATCAACAATTTTTCAAATGGTTTTCAACCCATCTTTATTAGAAATGATGATAAGTTCTTAGACTAATGATTAGGAGTTTCAATAGAAAATTAAAGCTATGATTTATGGGAGATTGATTGAATTCATAAATGAAGATGTAATTTTAAAATTTGGGAAGGGGATTTGTGTTCCCGACACACCTGATCTAAAAACGGAATTTTTGGATGATGCTCATACCTCTAATTTTTCTATACACCTTGGTAGCACTTAGATGTATATATATTTGAAGGAACATTTTTGGTTGGACAACATGAAGATGGAGATTTCTGATTATATGTCAAGATGTATGGTTTGTCAATAGGTGAATGCTAGAAGACAACATCCTAGAGGACTCCTGCAACCTCTTCCCATACGTTAGTGGAAATGGGATGATATTACGATTGAATTTTTCATGGGGATTCCAGAGAATCATCGAAGGGATGATACAATATTGGTCATTGTCGATTGTCTTACCAAGTAAACACATTTTCATACAATAAGTGAAGTTTTACAACTCGAACGTTTAGTAATACTATATATTAATGTAGCTATAAGACATCATGGTGTACCCCTATCAATTGTTACTAATCATGATCCCCATTTTACATCAAGATTATAGAAATTTCATAAAAAATTCTTAGATTCTAAACTTCATTTGAGCACTACCATCTACCCACAAAATGATGGACAATCCTAATGGACTATTCAAACCATAGAAGACATGTTGAGATCTTTCTCTCATGACTTTCACGATATGTGGAATCAGTATTTACTTATAGTAGAATTTTCCTATATCAATAGATTCTATTCATGTATTTAGATGGAACTATATGAAGCATCATATGGAAAGAGATATTTCACACCAACTTGTTGGGATGATGTTGGTGAAATAAAACTCGTAGGCCCAGAACTTGTCGAGGAAACAATGGAAATGGTGAAGATTATTCAAACCCACATCAAAGCATATCAAAGTTAGAAAAAAGGTTATACCGATAATCGAAGGAAGGATTTGGAATTTCAATTAGGAGATCATGTTTTCTTCAAGGAATATCCATGGAAGGGTGTTGTATGATTTAGTAATAATGGTAAATTATGTCCCATGAACTTTAAACCTTTAGAAATTCTAGAACGAATTGGAGTTGTAGCTTACTATTTGGAAATGGTTTTAAGTATCTCCAAAGTTCATGATGTGTTATATGTATCTTTGTGGAGAAAATTCATTCTAGAACCAACAGATGTAATCACATATGAATAAATACAATAGGAACCTGATATGTCTTATAGTGAAGAGATTGCCAGAATTCTTCATACCAGAGAACAGGTGCTGAGAAACCAGATGATTCTTCTGGTAAAGGTTCTTTGGAGAGACCATAAAATGGAAGAGGCAATGTGGGAACCTGAGGAACATGTGTTAAAGAACAACCTGAATCATTTTATGTAGTACTATTTATAAATTTCAAGGATGAAATTACTTGAATGTGGGATGAATTAAACACAATAATTTTCCATGGTACACTTCTCATTGATTAATACAATAGATTGTGTTGTACGTAGCTTTGTGTTCTAGCACACCATAACCAATCTAACTAGCTGTTTAAAAAGAAATTATGAATATTAATAACCACTTTTGGAAAATTTATAAATTTTACTTTTCAAAATGGGCTTCATTTTTGGATTTGGAATATAAAAATTATCATACGGTGAATTTTTTGGTATTTTTCAGAAAACATTCATTTTTTGATGAATAGTAAAAAAACTACATTATTGTTTTAAACCGACTTCTTATTTAAATAATTATATTTAATTTTTAATTTATTTTAATGTAAAAATTGATAAATAATAATTATATTAGTCCAATGTAATTCATTGGAGTCTATTTATAATAATATTAGATATATAAAATTTTATTGAACTTTTTAACGTCTTTTTCCCACCTTCTAGGAACATTTGAAAATTTGCCTAAAACAAAATTTTAGCACTTTAATGAATTGAATTTCAAAAATCAGATATACATGGTTTTCATCAATAAGTAAAATTTTGTTCAATATGATGAAAATAATTTTTGGTGAATAGTAACTTTGAATTTTATTTACCCGGTTAAAAGTAAATAGAGTAATTAAAGGTAAAAATTATATTATAATAATATAAAATTTCCCCAACACATGTCCTAATTCTATTGGATATTTTTTTGACCAAAATCAACCTTAAGAGAAAACTAATATCCTTTTTAATCCATTTGGGCCAGATTAAGACATTTATTATATTTTATTTAAAGAAGAGGTTAAAGTGTTAAATTCATATTTTAATACCTAAACCATTTTTAATATAGAATTATACATAAGATAAATTAGACTATAAATATTAATTATAATGCTAAAATAATATCCTAAATCATATTATTTTATTTATACATTTTAAGCAATAAATAATTAAATTTATTTATGGCACAATGATGATGTAGTAATTACCATATTAATGAATGATTAAAATAATTGATATTATAAATATTAAAATAAGTGTAAATTGAAACTTTTGATGACATACACAAATTTTCTAGGTTAATATGACATGTTAGGGTTGATTAAATTTACTTTTTTTTCAAAGGAATCAATTTGTGATGACATTTACAAAAACAAAATAATAAATTGAGTCAAAATTGAAAAAAAGTGAGTATTTGTAATAAATACTATTTTATTAAATTATATAATAGTCTTAAAAATCTCAATTCTTCCACATGACTTGGATAATGTTGCATATGTCATTAATGAACCACTTGAGGTTCTATTTTCATTTTATAGTATATATATTAACCATGTAATATAAAAATACAAAGAAGACATGTTAAAACAAAAACTATTTAACTAAGGGTTAAATCTAAAAGATAATGTTAATATAGTGACCTAAACATGTATAAACCCTATTTGTTGAGTTGATTTTTAACCATTACTATGTTATCTTTTAAATTACCCCATTTATAGAAATTAGGAACAGAAAATATGTTTATAATAAATTAACATTTCAAACGTTTCTTAAAGTGCCCCTCACCTCTCTTATAAAAGGGTACTTCTCCTTATCTTAAATTCACAACTCCATAGCCATTTACCCCAGAATAAACCTACTCAAATATCCTTCCAAATACCCTCAATTCATCCAAGAGTCTTTAATTTTATCATAAATCCATCCTAAGGAGCCATTTTTTTCAAATCAAATGGAATCACCCGAGGAAGAGGTAATTATTTTTTCGCCACATTCAATGTTTTTTCTTCTTCTACTTCCTCTTTTTGTTGTTGTTTCAATACTAAAATAATAACTTCAGAACCTTCTACTTACTAAGATTTTTTATAACTATGGTACAACAATATTCTTTTTTCTATCCATCCTATGAATAACAAAGTCACCATACGTGCATACATACGGCTTACTGTCTCCACATTGTGGTGTAGTTTTTTATTCAACACCTCATCATTTTTATGGGTATAATTATGCGTATAATTTATGTAAATATTAAATATCACATGATAATTATTCTATATATATATATATATATATAATATAACATAAAATTACATATTATTTCACCATTAATAAAATGATATTGTCACTCTGCGTACTTACGGCTTACCGTCACCACAACGCGATGATATTTCATTCCCCATCTTAACCATTCAATAATATTTTTCATTCGATTATTAAAAAATATAGTTTATGAACTTAATATAATTCTGGATATAAATAAAATAAATACTTTCCATAAAAACATGACTTATGTAATCGAATATATAATGGAAAACGAATCAGTTAACACCCGAAACAATAATAATACTCAAATATTATTAATAATGCAATATTAGATGAACATATATGATATCATATTTATGAATGTAGTTCATGTATAATTTAATAAAAAAATAGTTATTTTATAGTGGGTTAACGTACCCTCAAATAAGGAAAAGTATAAGGTAATATTTAATTTTACAATCTCTTTATTATCCGAGGTTGTTTATATGTAAGTATCTGCTTGGACTTCATTATCATCCACATCCGTGTTTCTTAAAAATGTATGTCAAAACATTTTTACCATTTCTTATACTATGAGTTAAAGTCATTTATTCCCCAGTTTGACTTTTAATAAAAAAATTAATGGAATGATTCGATAATTTTCCAAACAATGTACTTTATGACCTTCTAAAAAAAATTAACGAAACAATGTTTTTTGAGTTATATGGAGGGTGCCACTATTTTCTGCCATTATACGACCTTCAAGGTTTCCCATAATATGAATATTTTAAAAATAAATTTTGTCTTTTATAACTCTGTGACTTTTAAATGATTTCAATGTATAAATAGACATTTCTCCAAAATAGTTTTTGGATGGATTTCATCTGTTTCAACATCTATTGTTGGATTTTATGATTAATTGTAGTTGATTTATTATGATTCAATATTCCATATTTTATTGCCGGTTTTCTGATATGTTTGACTTTGGATGTACTATTTTTATGTCGTTCACTATTTATGGTTAAGGTATTAACATTTCGTATGTTAGTACGAATGTTTATGGCATGTATCACCCTTTTCATATAAAGAATTTATTGGACATAGTAAGTGATTGGTGGGTCCCACTATAGACCATCGATGCATCAATAGGTATAACGAGAAAAACTTGTTCCTTCGAACAGGGCCTTGAAAATATTTTTATTTGTAGTCTTGGCACATGGCCTTGACTCTGTGGTTATAATGTCCGAAATTATGCATTCCATCATTATGAGATTATCTATTAATATTACATGTGACTATTTTTCTAGTAGAATGTTCATATGAATAAGTAAATAGAATTATATGATTTATCTTTTCCATATTATGCTGTTTTTTTTTGTATAAAATGATTTTGTTATAGTCTTACACATTGGATTAAATGTATATGCTTATTTATATTAGTTTCTGCTATATTGTTATCCTTACCGAACATATGAGATGACCCCTTTATTATATTTTATTATTCCCAGGATGCGAAGAAGTATATTATGATAGACCTACAAGGATACGCTATTGTATATAAGTGTGTTAAAAGGAGACATAATTTTACTTTTTCATTTCATAAGGTAATGTATAACTTATGTATGTATCTAGTACATCCAAGGATACAAAAATTATTGATCCTTTAGGACATGATCTCTTGTGATAAATCCAATGTTATGTATTAATACATCGGCTCTAGGCTTCTGGAGTCACGACGTTACAGTCTACCTAGACCGAGACTCTAACATAAGTGTTTTCATGGGTTAGAGAGTCAAATTGAGGCTTTGTTCACCTAGAGGTTTAATTGGTTGATACTACATGGAAAAAACCCCAAAGGTATGATTGATTTAATTTTTGGTGAAATGTTTTCTATAATGAGATATAGAACATGGATAATCCCCTTATTCACAGTAGTTATCCAGCATCGGCCCTAATACACAAGATTAAAATGTATAAACCATATACAAATAAGGAAAATGGTTTATGTGATTGTTGTTAACTAATGTACCCCATTTTATCATTTCTTTATGTTGTAATTCATTTAGTATTTATATACACTACTTATATAGATGTGATATTTTTTAGACACCATTGGTGGTGGCCTATTGAGTTTTACTCACACCCTGCTTAGGCCACCATTGGGAATCCGAGTTCACTTCATGGTTGTACATTAGGAAAAGTAAAATGGGCCTATTCAAGATGGCTGATTTTTGAATGGGATGTTCATATAATAGGTATATAGATGTGGATTCAGGTCCGACAATGTTTTTTTTCTACTTTATTTATTTTGGGTTTTCTTTTCACTTGTCACAGTTTGACATGGCATAAAATATTTATTTTTTACTAGTGGATGTATAACCAATTTTGGGAAATGGTTGGTAATGCATGTTTATTGTCTATAGTTACCGTTATCTTGTCTTTATCTACTTTGTATTACTCTAATAAAGTGGTTATAATCTCCCCACCTATTCCATCAGACCCTCACTGCTAGTCTGCGTCCTTTGGCGTATGGGGAGGTGATCTTGAGTTCACGTGGTTACCCAAATTGGTGAATTGGTTTAGTGGATCTTGGGTTAGGGACAATAAAATGTGGTTCATAGTGGATTTTAATTTATTTTGTCTTACGTTTTGAAATGGAAGGAAGGATATTAAGATGTTTTAGGTCTTGGAAATGATCTCTTTCTTGGGAGTAGATAAACCATGTATGGGTGAAAACCCAACTGCCCAGGGTGTGATTGTAGTTCTTGTTGTTTATTGTGATGTTTGGATGATATTTAACAATTATGTGATATACATGTTGTGTGATATGACTATTTTATGATATTTTTATCATGAAAAAAATGGTAAGAGGTTGTGCATTCAAGGTTCATTTTAGGCACCTAGATATTAGGTGGAATTCATCATGGTTGGAATGCACATGAAAGATGTCTTTGACATGAGGGATAAGATCATTTTATTTACCTTATAACTTTTAATGATATGGATTCTAAAAAATATGATACAAATAGGTGAATGAAAATAATGTGAAATAATGTATAAATTTTAGTTCCTAATTAAGAATCATAATTAGTTTAAAATATTGTTGTGATAAGTCGGAGATATAGAAAGGTTTCTATATGAGAAAAATTTATGTTTTGAAAATAAAAAAGAGTAAAGGGTGACTAATATATAGTTGCAAATATTTGAGTTAGTTTTCTATGGTTGACCATGGACTGTGGTAGGGATGTTTGAGGGTAGTGTGAGAGGTTTGATCACATCTAGTTATATAGTTTATGTAGAGCATATTGTTTAAGGAAGATAGTGTAAATTTTTTTCGGATGTGGTTTACTCTTATCAATCATTCATTGATGTATATGCAGATGAAAATTCTTGAAACATGGATTGAAATAAATTTTTGAATCTAAATACATTAAGAAAATTTAAGGTATAAAATTTGAATTCTTTATTTTTAAAATGGTTTAGTTAATTATATATGTATGTGTCATAATGTAACTTTTGGGGGACTTGGGTAGTGAGTATTGCTTGTGGTATTTATCTAGACCTTTTCATGGAAGGTTTGGGTACTGAGTGGACTCTATTTTGATACCCTAGTTTTAGGCAATGATATTATGTTATTTGTTCATGTGTAGTAATAGATATGTGGTTATTTTACACTTGGTATTTCTATGAGTTTTGGGTCATAAGACGTTGTCTTGTAATGTGTGTGTGGAAACCCTTCTTGTTTGTGATCATGCAAAGTGAATGTTGGACATTAAGGATGGTACCTAGTATGTGGTGAACATTATGGTTTGAGACCTTCTGATTTGTGTTTTATACCCTAGTGTCGGTGTTTGTATCATAGTGTCGATTTATGTGTATGAGTATCTTTTGTGTGGAACTTAGGGTAAATGGTGACTTGGTGTGGTATGCATTGTGTTTATCATATCAGTGGTAAGAGTACCAACCATGACAAACAACTTGTTTGTGGTTCAATATACAAGACTTAGATGGAGATCCAATGACCTTAATTGATGTGACTCCAGTTTAGGGGATGGTACTATTGAATTGCGAGGTTGACCCCTAAGATGGGTCATATGAGTTGTTAGCGCTTCCTAGTGTTCATGTAATTAGTGGATGTTTTTGCTTTAATCATGTAAAATTGAGAGGGTGTCATATAATTTATGTTTGTCATAGAGGGATATGTTGGATGATCAATGGTTATTAGAGATGTTACTTCTGTTTTGCGCATGCCTCAATGGTTTTGGTAATTGAACATAACTTCGAGGTAGGTTAGCCTAGAGTTTTAGGTGCATTTGAATATGAGGCATTAGTAGGTGATTTTTAGGTGAAATTGATTCACTTTGGTTCCATCTAATTTTTGTAAATTTTTATGGTTATGAACTAGTTTCCTTATCAAGGAAGAACATGAGTACTTGTGGTCAGTTATAGGGATGGTTTCGAAGCCCAGAACCATTTAGGTATTCAGCATGGGCGTTTTGAAAACGTTTTAGGAAAAGAACATGGTTGACTCTATTGGGCCGTTTTAGTTATAGATATGACACCCAGGGAAAGGGTTGGTCATGTGGTTGATATTGATCATGCAAAAGCTTGGGTTTTTGAGAAGATAATATTGATGATTCGTGAAATCCACGGATATTGATAGACCAACGGTCATGTTTGGTAGTGTGTGTGGATATTGGGAATTGTGATATATGAATTGTGGATCCTATAGTTGGTTTTAGTGAGTTGTTTCAATATGATGAATGAACTTGGGGGCTATTTTGGGGATCCAATGTTTGAATTTGATAGGGATAAATGATGCTCTTGGGAGGTATACACATGTGGTTTAGATATAAGTTCATTTTGTTTTCCCTGAAATCAAGGTGGAGAAGAACTGGTGATTTGAAATACCGATCGGTGTTATATCACTGGGATGGAATATTTTGTATCTATTATGGGATGAAGGGATCATATTGAATGGAATAGAGTGGTGCGGTAGTGGTAGTTCCACTTGAATTATTGGTTCACATTGGTTTGGTAGAGAGTCTTGAAATGGTGGTGAGTTCGGTGGGCAACCCCACTTGAGTAGTGGTTGTAGAGTGTTTATGAAATATTAGTAGGAATGGAAGATCGATACCTTCAATAGGTCAAGGTATCTTGGTGGTTGGAGGTGACATAAATGTTTTAAACTTGTGTTGGTGTTCAATGAAAACTTCTCAACATAATTTCATCTAGTGGTGATCATGCCCAATATCTTGAAATCATCTTGGGTATTCTGATAGAGCTCTGTCTTAATGCCTGCTACATAAATGTGTTTTGGTTAGATATTGTGACTCTTAGGGATTACACTAATTGAGTTGTATATGTGAAGCTATATTTTATAAATTACAACATCGATCGTCTATGGGTGAAGTCCACGAGATGGACCCGGTGTTGATTTATGGTGTGGGTGTTGTTCTTGAAAGTCTGAAATGAGTAACGAGTGATATTCGTTTTGTTTTTCTAGGAAAATATAAATGACCATGAACATGTTTTGGGGTTCAAATTTTAATCAAAGCATGTGATATGTGGTTTTTAATTTCATGATGATAGCAGTGGAAATGACTTTTCTATGGTGGGTAGTGATCAATGAGTCCGAGATTTGTGGATAAGATCATGGTGATAAGGTGGGGGCATTAGGATTCCAATGAATAAAATATGAGGTTCTTGTTGGTTTCCATAGAAAAGGAATGTTGGGCCCTAGATGAGAAGGTTGAATAAGAAAAGTGTGGGATTTGGGCTTGGGGTGGTTCCAAATGGAATTTTAGAAACCTGTGTCAGAGTCATTGATAGGAATGGTAAGACATGGAAACCGTTCATGGAAAGGGAGGTTGGGTTCTAGAACCTCTTCTATGGAAGGTCATGGACACTTTTTGGAGTTATTGGATGACCATGGGGAATCTTTATGCATGAATACATCTTGGTCAGGTAAGGTAGTGGTGCTGAAATAGTGAATCTAAGAATTTCTGAGAATATTTAGCTAGGTATAACTCATATCGGCTAAGAACAAGGGATGAAAGTGGTGAGTTGTAAATCAACCTCAGTGAATGTTTTAGAGTGAAAATTAAATTTTAAAATCTAGAAATGGATTTTGAGCAAAAACCTTGTCGTATTTTGTTTCTTCTTGTGTGGTGGATGTTCTTGTGTTCGGAATGTTGATGGGTTTATTGGGGAATGATAATGACTTGGAGAGCGGTGGATGCCTTCACATTAGAGTTTTACCAAATGTTGGGGAATAGAACCAGTATGTGAATTAGGTGATGGTGGTGTGACTTATGTTGGAAGGAACTATGGGAAAGTGATGTGAGGGAAACACCTAGGGAGGACTAATGGATGTGGGGAGTTATATCCCACCTCTAGAATTTGTTTCCAATAGAATGTTTATTTATTATATAAAGGATAACATGAAGGTGGTCAAGATGTTTTTAGTTGTAAAATGGGTGGGTGATGCTTATCCATCCAAGGTGGTTTCAACAGCAATGATGGATTCCAATTTTTAAGGGTGTTCTAGTGTATCTTTGGATGTTATTAGTATGGAAACACGTCATGTATGTTGAGGAAGTTTGAGTTTTGTTTTTGGTGGACCTATTGGATAGTGGATTTGTCAAAAAACAGAACATCGTAGTGGTAAGAAGAAGAATCAAGTGGGGAGAACCATAGTGGGAAATTGGTAGGTTTATGATCTGACTAGTTTCAAGGTAGTATGGACTAGAGTAAGTACTATTTGGTGTTTCAGTTTTGGTGATGGGCATTGGCTCAACTTTTGACCATTTTAGTACATGTCAATGAAGGTTACGCTTGTATTATTTTTGGGATGTTTGAGTATATAGTTAGAATGATGGGAATCAATTTCTAGCTAATGTAGGTTGGTAATTATGGTGGAAAACCATGTATTATTTAAGGGAGGAAAATCATGGGTCACATTGGAATTTTGAAAATGGGGTAAGATGGCGCAAATGATTTTTCCTAGAGCTGTAAAATATATAAGGTCGGTAGAGTGTCGATTGGATCTTCCTTGATTGTATGGTGATATGTGTGGGATTTCCGTGTGTCATAATTTTAGAAATGTTTCCTAGGATTACATTTGGTTCTTTATTGTGTGATTTTTTGTTTAAAGTTGAAGTATAATTTAAGTAGAATCTAGTTTGTTTTTTGGAATTCAATGAGAATTTTTTGAAAGGTAAGATTGTTCCTTGGTTTTAGTGATATGGATGGATGGTAACATTCAATAAGGGGATTCGGAAAGGGAGACCAATATATGGGTTCAGTATCCTGATATATTTACCTTGGAAGCTCAATGATGATTGGGATTACATCTTGGGGATGATCTGTTATATGATCTGCAGGTCGCAAGATCTCATACTTCCTTGAGGTATGTTTTTTAAGTTTTGTCATATGTATCTTTAATTTTGTTAAAGTAACATTGACAAGCTATATGTGGAGTCTCGGGGGTATTTTGGTTGGTTGAGACACAAAATAATGGTTAATAGGGCCATCTAGGGCATGTCGTATGGCTGGCGCATGGTTAGTAGTAATCATGCATGGTCGGCAGAGGGGTTCTTGGTTTGAAGAAACAATGAATGGGGGAAGAGAAAACTATAAAGGATTCCCATGTAATCATGTGGTCTGGATCCCTCTTGGAAAAAGGTGGACCATTATTGGCACATGTTTTGGAAATCCATATATCCAAAATATGAACCCCTTTAAATGTCAGGTTTTACAATTCCCCCCCCCCCAAGATTTTTGAAAGTGTTGCATGATTTTATTTCTCATTTCTCTTCCACAAGAAATAGTGACATAAAAAATCACCCTATACATCCCAATGATCAATAAAATTTATGTATAAGACATTTGGAGTGTGATTGGGTGAAGATCAATGTTCCGTGAGTGTCTAAAACGCCTCATTGCACTACTTTATGGATTAGGGCTTGTGTAATCTCTCCTCTTCTTAAAATCTATGAAACCCTTTTTTCCAATGGATTATAGGTAGAGGCTTAGAGGGGTATCTGCGTTCAAGTAAATGGTCATTTTTGAGTGAGTTTATAAGGCCCCAAACATAAACATTACATAGTTTTGAGTTAAGTAATGAATTCACATAGAGGATCTTTTCAGGTATGAAGTTTTAGAGAATTAGGCCATAACTGTTACATTACATCTCAAAAATTATGAAGTAGAAACTAATAATCTATCCAATTTTTTTCACAATAATAAAAGTCCTTAAAATAAAACAATAATTATTATCTTGATATAAATATTCTTCAAGTATCACTTTCTATTACCCTTTCTTATACCCTATGAAAAACATTTCGAAAACATTGGATGAGAAAAAAATCACATTAATGGATATAAAATAAGAGAAGAAAACATTAGATCGTCAATATATACAAAGCAATGAAACCATATTTTTCAATAATAAAACATAATTTCATTAAAATAACTCATGAAATCATAATATTAATTAATAACACATAGAAATAATAAATTATAATGGTATCTTATGGCGTCCATATCATACTAACATTGTAGATTTCACAGCTACACATGGCGTTATGTTTGGAATGCCTATCATAGTATATTCCCTAAATCTCTTCGGAGAAACATTAACATTAAACTCAGTCACATTACCCAATTCCTTGGAGATATATCTCATGATCACCCACCATTGGTTTATCATAATACCACCCATATAAGTAAACAATGCCCAGAAACCATAACATATTCATAACACATAGAAAAATCAAAGGGAAAGATAACATTTCAACATTGAAATCACAATATATAATTTCAAGATATTGACACAATCAATGATTTCTCCAAACCATTTCCAATTCCATAATATCTAAAAATGGTATATTGTAATTATTTTTCTTTTAAAATCATTATGGCTTGTACAGTAATCCAAATATCAAATAATGCTCGATGTGGCTAAAAGGTTGTTGTCACCGCGTACATTAAAAAGAAACATTATTTTTTCATTTAGTAAAATGATTCATATAAAAAAGTTTTGTTTTTAATGAAATGAGTCTTAAAAGGGTTTTATACACCATATAAAATAATTTTTTTTATAAGTCAAAATATTCCTAAATGAAAAGAGATTGAGATGAAGTACCTTACAAAAATTTGGCAGCCTAACGACATCACTTTAAAATTCTGAAAAAATGAGTTGATGGGAGAGAAAAGGATATCTAATAACTTGGAAATAAAATGTAAATAAATAATTATATAGAAGAACATATCCCAACTTAATAAAATGGAAATTAAAATATATAACATAAACGAAGCCTTTGACTAAAAGAGGAGGGTGAATGGTTCCCTTACCTTTAGTCTGACTTTTCACGTATGTTCCCTGTTCTTCTTGAATAAATAACATAATTAAATTTATACTTTCATCAGAAAATTTTTCAATTTTATTATTACTTTTATATCACTTATTACCATGTTATAAAAATTACATAATTATTTAAGTTAATATCGGTCCTTTTGTCGATATTCAGTACTTAAGTCAAATATGATATTGATATAATTACAAAATGTCCATGTGGTGAAAATTAAATTATATATATAATTTTATTAATGATTTAAATATCATATATATCCAGTATATATATGTATTTATAATGGTACATTAAAATTGGATATAAGATATGAAATGCACAATTTATGGAAATGGTAAGCCATATGTACGGATGAACACTGCCTTCATTTTTTTTAATATTGATATTAATTAAAACTAAATGATAAATAGGTATATTATAATTCTATTATAATATCATATTTTATATATGTTCCATAAGATCATTAATTCCATAATTTATATGATCCATGTAAGGCATGAACAAGTCATATCTCTTTGAGGGGGCGATAGTTCGCACTTTCTCAAATTAAATTATCATATTTACACATCATTAAAATCATAAATGTATGTTTGAAAATAAAAAATTAAAGTATAAAAGAGACAATATAAATATAATATATGTCATATATAAATACAGTTCCATCATAATATCCACCATTAGAGGTTTTAGGGGAAAATTTGACAATCATTGTTTCGTGAGGCAGCAGTTCACTGTAAAAAGAAATAGTATGCTTGTATCCATTAGATGGAGTTGTGTGTAAGTATAGTCAAAATAATTGTCATAGAAACATTATAGTATAATTAATGTACTGGTTTTGTTATAAAATAATTGAATAAAGTGTTTTTATGTGGTTGGATAAGTAAAATAAATAAAAGACTCTTGGGAGAAGAAATTACCTCATATTGGGTAACACTTTTTTATTTACGCTAAAAAGATTTATTGAATTTTTTTATTCACAAGGTAAGTATTATAAGAGGAATATAGGAATTTTGGGAGCTTATTTGGGTAGATTTTTAATGATACATGGTTCTTGAGGGGTGGGAGTAAGGGTTAGACGCGGTGGCCTTTTATAAGAGGGAAGAGGGATACTTTGGGAATGGCTTGAAAGATTATTTTATTATATACTGAATTTCGATTTTAAAAGAACCAAAACACATTTAATTCGAATATAAGAGGATTATTATTTTCATTACACTCAACCAATTGGTTTTAGACAAGTTTTGGTATCAAATTTAACCTTATCTTTTATCTTTAACACTTAGTTAACTAATTTCACTCTTACCATGCCTTCTTATATATTCATATTATATGGTTAATATAGTTACAATAAAATTACAATAGAACCTCAAGTGGTTAATTAATGACATTATAAACATTATTTAAATAATTTTTAAGAATCTTATATTTTTAGGAATATTATATAATTTAATGAAATATTATTTTTCTTAAAAACCAATTTATGTCATTTTTTATACTATTTATATGAAGACTTTTTAAAAATCCACAAAACATGATTATTTCTAAAAAAAACGTCATTAATTAAAATATGACATGTCATAATAGTCGCTAAAATTCGTGTATGACATAAAATGATTCAATATGAATTAATTTAAATATTTATAACATCATTTATTTAAATCATTCATTAATAAGGAAATCACTATATCATCATTGCGTCTTCAAACAATTTATTTATATAATCTATAAAAATTATAAATTATATACCATGATGTAGGAATTATTGTTTTATTTATAATGACTATTTAAATTCAAAAATACCACTTATATAACCCTGTAGAAAAATTGTTTTACTAAAAGATTCATGTCTATGATGCATTTTTCATTAATTTAAATTAATTCTTATAAAATGTCATTTTCACATCCACGTGGCTCCATGAGGTACCCAAATTGAACCAGGAATTCCCATGGTCGGACATATATCTTCCAATTGGATTAGAATACATTTTAGGGTAGTTTAATATTATTATAATTTTATTTTTTACCCATATTTATCAGATATACCCTTTAACCATGGTAAATAAAATAATTATTGAACTTACTATTCATAATGTCTAAAAATAAAAGTTACCTATTTAAAAAATTTGGACATCCTTATTAAAAATATTCAATATATTTTTCCAAATCCAAAACATAGAAGTTGCAGTAATTAATTTAAAATTAATTCTCGTTGTCGAAATCAAAAAGTGGGTTTTTAAGAAGTAATAACTACCAAAAGATTGACATGTGTTTATGTTAAATTTTAAAGTGAAATTACTTCCAATGACCATAATTGGATTAAATTATAAAAATATAATCCAATTATAATTTAAATCCAATTAAAAGGATAATATAACTATATAAATAAATTAGATTAAAAGACAAATTTGAATTAAAATACAGAATTTTTTCACTAATCATTAAAAAAAATGAACTTTATCAGAAAAATACAAAAATATCATCCAAAGTAAATTTTTATTTCCCTATTATAAATAATAAGTTTATTTTTGTAAAATATAACATATAAAAATTACAAAAACTAGATTTAAAAATGATTTGGCTTCAAAAGGTGGTAAAATTATCTTTAAAAAAATTAGAGTATTTCATGCTTAAAATCGGATTCAATCTTATTTGAAGCCTCTAATAATATTTGGATAAATGTAAAAAATAATAATAAATATTTAAAATCATAATATTGTTAATTATGTTCATTCCTAGTAGTACAATAGATGTGTGTTAACTAACATTTAAAATAATAATAATAATATATTATTTTTCTGTATAACTCAAAGTTGCGTGAAACATAAGATTTAAGAGAAACCTATTGCTGCATGTTGAGTACGCTATCGGAAGAATCATCCACATTAATGAAAAATTATTATATTATTAATAATTATAAATATAAATCCAAAATTATTATTCTATAAATACCTGGGTCGTTACAACCTTCCCCCTTTTTGGAAATTTCATCCTCACAATTTTTAAATTATGCCCAGAAACATCATTGAAAGTACCACATCCGTAAAATATTCAATAAAACTATCACATTAAAGGTAATAAAGAGAAGTAAAAATTTCACCCAAGATAACATAATCTAGGACTCCATGAAAACATGTATATGGAAGAGAAAACTAACCATAATGTTCTGATGGAGAGTGATAGAAAACATGATCAGGAGAAAGTTAACCACTAGAAAACCCCAAACTCGTGATGGGTAAAATGGCCTTTGATTTCATAGAAGTAAAAGTAAAAAAAAAATGTTATTTTAATATACTTTTCATAAAGTTCAGTAATTTATTTATGATCATGACTAAGATCGAAGGAAGCATACTTACTTGTCATGTAGACATTAATCCTTTACTAAATTTCTACCGCAAACTCATCTTTTCTCCAAATGATGGGTATTCCAGATGTCTTGGTCACATCAAAAGCACTAGAATAAACTTCTATAGAATCACATAATCCACAAATGATGAACTATATATTCCATTATCTTTATACATTAACCAAAATCGAATTGGTTTTTATGATATCAGATAATCCGCAATAGGATAATCCTTTATAAAAAGTAATACTACTCTTAATCTCCAAAATTGAACAAAAAAATACCCAATGTTCAACAAAAACCATTCAAAAAAAAATTTTCCGTAAAATTATTTAAAATAATACAACTACAATTGAATCCAAAAATTTATAAGGATTTGATCACATATTATTCCCTGATAAATCTCAAAATTTATCTCCAAATAGTATTGACTACTCATAAAGTTTCACACTAAAAATTAATCAACACAATCACATATTCTCTATGATAGGTTAATCATTTACATAAAATAACCAAATAAACATATGTCCAGAAAAAAACATATATTCTTCCAAAATAATATTTCAACAATTAATCCACAAATTAAATCCCATAGTATTCTATTTTTCTTAGGAATATAGTGTTCCCAAAAGAGAGTACATCATCCAAAATACTATTTAACACTTAATCAAAAAATCATTTTCCTACACAAAAGATGTCCATTTGATAAAATGTAAGATCCAAAAATCAACTTATTCTTGATCCATAAAATATTTTAACTAATAAGAATAAGTCATACTAACTTCGGACTTCACGTAGTCCAGTGGTAGGTGATAAATCCCAGTCACACTTTGGTTGTGGGTTTGATTCCATTAGATTTGTCTGACACAATAGGTTATCACAAGGTCTGCGTGTTGTACTTTCTCAAAAACAATATAATTTTATAATATTCCCAAGGATGATATAAATTCATCAAAAATAACCATAACATATTTTATCTTCAAATGTTATCTCATACCTCACATTTTCATCCCAAAAAACATTAACCTGTAATTGTATCAAATTCAAGGATTATATAACACCAAACGGGTTTTTATAATTACATCCACAAATGAAAAGGTAATTCCTCCTCAGATAGAACTTTTAAATAACAAAATTCAGGGTTACAATACTATAGAAAAGTCTTCCAATGTAATCACATCAACAAAAGGGCATTAATACTTTTATACATTTCATCACCCATATATCAAGCATAACTCTCGAATTTATAAAATTTAGACATCTCAATAATTGAGAGTTATTAATGATCCTTTAACCTTTTTTCTAATTTATTTGGTAATACTTCTTTTTTACAAAGAAAAATCAAGCATAATGTCCCATGATTTCAATAATGTCAAAACTTGAGCTAAAAAACAATCTATACCTTTCATAGGTAATTTTCTGTTTCCTCATCTTCAATAGGAATGGTATTAGGTATTGGTAATCATATATTTATATGGTCCTACTAATCCAATTCCCAAACCTTCTCCATACGAAGTCTATTTTCATAATGACCATTCACATCACATTTAAAACATTCAATTGATCCCTCTAAAATAACATCTTTCACATTCCTAGAGTCAACTAAATTATTCCTTTTCCATGTAAGATTATTGCTTTATGACCTTCATTAATATATCTATAATATCTTACCATTCCGTTGAAGCATATTCCAATGTGTTTTTTCCACATCCTTGACACATAGGTTTTTGAATATAAATCCCTTTATGATTATTACCTGATCTTATATAGGGATTAATTTCTCGAATATATGATGCCTTAGAGAAATCACCAAGGTTCATGTGGTAAATCATAACTCAATAATAGTTGGTTGAGAATGACCACAAGACTTCTCATTATAACTCCCATTTCATTAAATTTATTATTCATAAAACCACTATAGTTTCTTTCACATCCATTGTTACATTGGGGCCTACTAGATCCATCCATTTACAAATACAAAAAAGGTCCGTGTGAGTATATCAGAAAAATCATCATATACTATATTATGAGGAGGCTATACAATAAGATATACTTATTCATGTTTTCTTAAACTCATTAAATTTATCTGAAATAACTAGGACTCTTTCTAAAATTTTAACCATTATGGTTATGTCACTTATGATTAAATTACACCATCACCTCTAATTTTATCTAAACCAAACAATGATAACTACTATAAGGCCCCAACCCTAAAAATTACATAATCTTGAGTTAAGTCAAGAATTAACACTAAGGATATTTTTAGGTTTAGAGTTTTAGAGAATTAAACTGTAACTATTATATTACATCTCAAAAATTACAAAGTAGACAGTTTTACTCTATCCAATTTTTTCACAGTAATAAAACTCCTTAAAATAAAACAATAATTATTTTATTGATATAAATCTTCATGAAATATTCCATCCTCTTACCCTTCCTTATACCCTATGAATTTTTCTTAAAAAACATGGGATCAGGAAAAAATCTTAGTCCGGGATATAAAATAAGGAATGAAAATATTAGTCCATCAATACATACAAATAAATGAGACCATATTTTTAAATCATAAAACATAATTTATTTGAAATACCACAATAAATCATAAGATTTATGAATAACACACTAAAATAATAAATCATAATGGTAACTTGTGAAATCTATATCATACATAAATTGTAGCTTTCATAGCTACATATGGGGTTATGTTTGGAATACCCATCACATTATATTCCCTAAATCTCATAGGAGAAACATTAACGTTGACTTCTGTCACATTACCCACTTCATTGGAGAGCTATCTCAGGATCAAACACCCTTGGTTTATCCTGGAACCACCCGTGTATGTAAAAAATTCCCAATAACCATAACCTATTAATAACATATAACAATCATACAAAAAAGATAACATTTTCACATTGCAATCACAATATATCATTTCATGATATTGACACAATCAATGATTTCTGAAAATCATTTCAAACACAAAAATACTAAAAAAATGTTATATGGTTTTTATTTTCCTTTTAAAAACATAATTTCTTGTAGATAAATCCAAAAATCAAATAATTCTTGTGGCGGCGGAAAGGTTATTGTCACGATGTACGTTACAAAGAAACATTCTTTTTGTCGTTTAGTAAAATGATTCGTAGAAAAAAAGGTTCCCTTTCAATGAAATGAAAATTCAAAGGGGTTTATGCATATTCTAAAAGAATATCATGTATAAATCAAAATATGCCTCAATGAAAAGAGATAGAGATAAATTCTCTTACGATAATTAGGCAGACTAACAACATCACTTTAAAATTATGAAAATTGAGTTGATGGGAGAGAAAAGTGTATCTCATAACATGGACATAAAATTTTCAGAAATAAGGATATAGAATTACATATCCCAACATATGAAACTAGAAATTAAAATACATGACATAAAAAATCATTCTTTGACTAAAAGAAGAGGGTGAATGTTTCTCTTGCCTTGAGTCTGACGTGTCACATATGTTTCTTGGTCACCCTAAATAATAAAATTAAGTTAACTTAAACCTTTTTTAGATCCTTTTTCATGTTTATTATTAATTTTATATCACTTATTACCATGTTATAAACATTATATAATTACTTAAGTTAATATTGGCCTTTTTTTCGATATTTGGTACTTGAGTCAAAAATGATCTTGATATAATTACAAATTGTCTATGTGGTAAAATTTCCCTTATTTATAGAATTTTATTAATGATTTAAATATCATATATATCTAGTATATATATTTATTTATAATATTACATAACATCTGGAGATAAGAAATGATATGTCTCATTTATGGAGACTGTAAGCCATACATACACTACTAAAAATTTGGGCTATAGCGACCGCCATAGCTCTCTAGAGACCGCCATTGGCGGTCGCTTTAGCCTCCTAACAATAGGCCAACAGCGACCTCCAATGGCGGTCGCTGTAGGTGGCTGAAATTCCGGCCACATTAGCAACCGCCAATGGGGGTCACTAGTCTTGGAAAAAAAAATTTAAAAAAATTCACGGTGCATATAAATGAAATATTTATAAGATTACAAACGTGTTTTATTATAATAGAAAATAAATAAAATACATTTATTTAAGATTATTAGTGAAATATATATATATATATATATATATATAATATTAAATAAAATATTTTTCTTATTCATACAATTGGTTTGTTAAGAATATGGTAATAACAAATCATATTTTATGCATAAAATTTGTATTTATCTGAAAAGGCTATTTTACTATCATTTCAGGATTTTTTTTCTTATTTAGTTTAGTTTGTGAAATTGTTTTGTTGTCTAAAAAAGAATGTTCTCCACATGAACCGCATGTCCGATGGGTGTTCCATTTCCTCCATCATGTCACAAATAATATTTCTATTGTTTTCGTGTGGTCTCAGGTCATTCGGAGCACGTTTGCTCCAAATTTGACCGTCTCATGCCGTTTTGGTGTTTTATGACTCTAGAAATGCATTTCCAGTCACCTCGGTCAAAAGACACCTCTGAATGACATGTCGTCTGCCCGAACATTTCAAAATTCACACAATGGCTAATGTCGTATGATTTCATGGCATTCTGAGGTCGTTCGGGAGGTTTGGACGCCCAACACGCCTTGTTAGCGTGCGCGGAGCTGCTTAAAATGACACAATCGGCCGTACCACGCGTACCACATGTCTGATGGGCATGTCGTCTACTCATACACTTAAAGAATAATATTCCTTTTGTTTTCTTGTGGTTTCAGGTCATTCGGAGCATGTTTTCTCCGAATTCGACCGTCTCACGCCGTTTTGGTGTTTTATGACTCTGGAAACGCGTTTCCGGTCACCACCGTCAAACGAAACCTCTGATTGACATAAAGTCTGCCTTACCATTTCACAATTCACACAACGGCTATTTTTGTATGATTTCATGGAATTCGGAGGTCGTTCGGGTGGTTTTGACCCCCCAATTCGCCCTTTTAGCGTGTGTCGAGCTACTAAAAACGACACAATCGGTCGTACCGTGCGTACCGCACGTCCGATGGGTGTACTGTCTCCTCCTACACATCACGAATAATATTCCTATTTTTTTATTGTGGTTTCAGGTCATTTGGAGGAAATTTGCTCCGAATTCAACCGTCTCACGCCGTTTTGGTGTTTTATGACTCCAGAAACGTGTTTCCGGTCACTGCGGTCAAACGACACCTCTGATTGATGTGCTGTCTGGTTGACCATTTCAAAATTCACACAACGGCTGTTTTTGTATGATTTCATGGCATTCCAAGGTTGTACAAGTGGTTTTGACCCCCCAACGCGCCCTTTTAGCGCGCACCGAGCTGCTAAAAACAACACAATCAGTCGTATCGCGTGCACCAGACGTCCGATGGGCGTGTCATCTACTCCTACATGTCACGAATAATATTCCTATTGTTTTCGTGTGGTTTCAAGTCATTCGGAGCACGTTTTCTCTAAATTCGACCGTCTCACTCCATTTTGGTGTTTTATGACTCCGAAAATGCATTTCTGGTCACCGCGGTCAAACGACACCTCTGATTGACGTGCTGTCTGCCCGACCATTTCAAAATTCACAGAATGACTTTTTTTCGTATGATTTCATGGCATTTCGAGGTTGTTCGGGTGGTTTTGACCCCCCAAAGCACCCTTTTAGCGCGCACCGAGCTGCTAATAATGAGACAATCGGTCGTACCGCATGCACCGCATGTTCAATGGGTGTGTCGTCTCCTCCTACACAAAACGAATAATATTAATATTCTTTTCGTGTGGTTTTAGGTCATTTGGAGCACGATTTCTCTGAATTCGACCGTCTGACGCCGTTTTGATGTTTTGTGACTCCGAAAACACGTTTCCGGTCACTGTGGTCAGACGACACCTCCGATTGACGTGTCGTCTACCCGACCATTTCAAAATTCACACAACAGTTGTTGTTGTATTATTTAACGGAATTCTGAGGTCGTTCGTGTGGTTTTGACCCCCTAACGCCCCTTTTTAGCGCGCACCAAGCTGCTTAAAACGACATAATCGGTCGTACCGCGCGCACCACACGTCCGATGGTCATGTTGTCTCCTTATACACATCACGAATAATATTACTATTGTTTTCGTGTGGTTTCAGGTCATTCAGAGCACGTTTTCTCCAAATTCGACCGTCTCACGCCGTTTTGGTGTTTTTTGACTCCTGAAATGCATTTCCGGTCACAGCGGAAAAAATACACATCTGATTGACGTGCCTTCTGCCCAAACATTTCAATATTTACACAACGGCTGTTGTCGTTTGATTTCATTGCATTTTGAGGTCGTTCGTGTGGTTTTGACCCCCCAGTGCTCCCTTTTAGCGTGCGCCGAGCTGCTGAAAAAGACGCAATCGGTCGTACTGCGCGCACCGCATGTCCGATGGGCATGTCGTCTCCTCATACATGTAATGAATAATATTCATATTGGTTCCATGTGGGTTCAGGACATTCAGAGCACGTTTTCTCCAAATTCGACCGTCTCATGCCGTTTTGGTTTTTAATGACTCCGGAAACGCGTTTCTGGTAACCGCGGTCAAACGGCACATCCGATTGACATGTCTTCTATCCGACCATTTCAAAATTCACCCAACGGCTATTGTCATATGATTTCATGGCATTCTGAGGTCATTCATGTGGTTTTGACCCCCCAACATGCCCTTTTAGCGCGCGTCGAGGTGCTGATAACGACACAATCGGTCGTACCGCGCGCACCGCATGTCTGATGGGCATGACGTCTCATCCTACAAGTCACGAAAAACATTCCTATTGTTTTCATGTGGTTTCAGGTCATTCGGAGCACGTTTTCTCTGAATTAAACCGTCTCACGTCGTTTTGGTGTTTTATGACTCCAAAAACGTGTTTCCGGTCACCGCTGTCAAACGACACCTCTGATTGACGTGCCTTCTACTCGACCATTTCAAAATTCGCACAACGGCTGTTGTTGTATGATTTCAGGGCATTCCGAGGTCGTTCTAGTGGTTTTGACCCCCCAAAGTGCCCTTTTGGCGCCCGCCAAGCTGCTGAAAATGACACAATCGGTCGTACCGCACGCACCACACGTCCGATGGATGTGCCCTCTCCTCCTACACATCACGAATAATAATCCCATTGTTTTCGGGTGGTTTCAGGTCATTTGGAGCACATTTTCTCTAAATTCGACTGTCTCACGCCGTTTTGGTGTTTTATGACTCTAGAAACAGGTTTCTGGTCACCACGGTCAAAAGACACCTCCGATTGATGTTCTGTCAGCCCGACTATTTCAAAATTCACACAATGGCTATTTTCGTATGATTTAATGGCATTCCAAGGTCGTTCGAGTGGTTTTGACCCCCCCCCCCCAACGTGTCCTTTTAGCGCGGGTTGAGCTGCTGAAAATGACATAATCGGTCGTACCGTGCGCACCGCACGTCCAATGGGAGTGTCGTCTCCTCCTACACATCACGAATAATATTCCTATTGTTTTCATGTGGGTTCAGGTCATTCAGAGCACGTTTGCTCCGAATTTGACTGTCTCATGCCGTTTTGGTGTTTTGTGACTTCGGAAACGCATTTCCGGTCACTACGGTCAAACGACACCTCTGATTGACGTGCTCTCTACCCAAAAATTTTACAATTTACACAACTTATGATTTCGTATGATTTCATGGAATTCAGAGGTTGTTCGAGCGGTTTTGACCCCCCAACGTGCCCTTTTAGCGCCCACCGAGCTGCTGAAAACGACAAAATCGTCCGTACCCTGTGCACAACACGTCCGATGGGCACGTTGTATCCTCATACAAATCACAAATAATATTACGATTGTTTTCATGTGGTTTCAGGTTATTCAGAGCACGTTTTCTCTGAATTTGACCGTCTCACGCCGTTTTGGTGTTTTAAGACTCCGGAAACGTGTTTCTGGTCACCGCGGTCAAACGACACCTCCGATTGACGTTCCGTCTACCCAAACAATTTAAAATTCACACAACGGCTGTTGTCGTATGATTTCATGGCATTATAAGGTCGTTTGGGTGTCTTGACCCCCCAACACGCCCTTTTAGCGCGGGCCGAGCAGCTGAAAATGACACAATCAGTAGTACCGTGCGCACCGCACATCTGATGGGCGTGTCGTCCCCTCCTACATGTCACGAATAAAATTCCTATTATTTGTGTGTGGTTTCAGGTCATTCGGAGCACGTTTTCTCTGAATTCGACCGTCTCACGCCGTTTTTGGTGTTTTATGACTCCGGAAACGCCTTTCCGATCACCGCGGTCAAACAATACCTCCGATTGACGTGACTTCTACCCGACCATTTCACAACTCACACAAAGGCTGTTTTTGTATGATTTCACGGCATTATGAGTTCGTTTGGGTGGTTTTGACCCCCAACGCGCCCTTTTAGCGCGCACCGAGCTGCTGAAAATGACACAATCAGTCGTACTGCACACACCACACGTCCGATGGGTGTGCCATCTCCTCCTACATGTCACGAATAATATTTCTATTGTTTTTGTGTGGTTTCAGGTCATTCTGAGCACATTTTCTCTGAATTCAACCGTCTCACGATGTTTTGGTGTTTTGTGACTCTGGAAATTCATTTCCAGTCACCGCGGTCAAACGAAACCTCCGATTGATGTTTTGTCTTCCCAACTATTTCAAAATTCACACAACGGATGATTTAGTATGATTTCATGGCATTTTGGGGTCATTCGGGTGGTTTTGACCCCCAACGTTCCCTTTTAGCGCGCGCCGAGCTGCTGAAAACGACAGAATTGGCTGTAACGCGCGAACCGCACGTCCGATGGGCATTCTGTCTCCTCCTACATATCATTAATAATATTCCTATTGTTTTTTTGTGGTTTCAGGTCATTCAGAACACGTTTGCTCTGAATTCGACCGTCTCACACCGTTTTGGTGTTTTATGACTCCGAAAACGCGTTTCCGGTCGCCACTGTCAAACGACACCCCCAATTGATGTGATGTCTACCCGAACATTTTACAATTCACACAACGGCAGTTGTCGTATAATTTCAAGGAATTCTGAGGTCATTCAGGTGGTTTTGACCCCCCAACACGCACTTTTAGCGTGCGCGAAGCTGCTGAAAACGACACAATCAGTCGTACCGCGCATACAACACGTATGATGGGCATTTTGTCTCCTCCTACACATCATGAATAATATTTCTATTGTTTTCATGTGGTTTCTGGTCATTCAGAGTAATTTTTAACTGAATTCGATCGTCTCACGCCGTTTTGGTGTTTTATGACTCCGGAAAAGCATTTCCGGTCACCGCGGTTAAACGACATATCCGATTGACATGACGTTTGCCTGAACATTTCACAATTCACACAATGACTGTTTTCATATGTTTTCATGGCATTTTGAGGTCATTCAGGTGGTTCTGACCCCCCAACGCGCCCTCTTAGCGCGCGCCATGCTGCTGAAAATGACACAATCGGTCGTACCGTGCGCACCGCACGTCCGATGGGCGTTCCGTCTCCTCCTACACGTCACGAATAATATTACTATTCTTTTTCGTGTGGTTTTAGGTCATTCAGAGCACGTTTTCTCCGAATTCGACCGTCTCACTCCGTTTTGGTGTTTTAGGACTTCAGAAACACATTTCCAGTCACTGTGGTCAAACGACACCTCCGATTGACGTGCCCTCTGCCCGACTATTTCCAAATTCACACAATGGATTTTTTCGTATGATTTCATGACATTTTGAGGTCATTCGGGTGGTTTTGACCCCCCAACGCGCCCTTTTAGCGTGCGCCGAGCTGCTGAAAACGACACAATCGGCCGTACCGTGCGTACCGCACATCCTATGGGCATTCCATCACCTCCAACATGTCAAGAATAATATTTCTGTTGTTTTCATGTGGTTTCAGGTCATTCAGAGCACATTTTCTCCGAATTCGACTGCCTCACTCCGTTTTGGTGTTTTATGACTCCGAAAACGCATTTCCGTTCACCGTAGTCAAACAACACCTCCGATTGATGTGCTGTCTGCCCGAATATTTCACAATTCAGACAATAGATTTTGTCGTATGATTTCATGGAATTATGAGGTCGTTCGAGTGGTTTTGACCCCCCCAACGTGCCCTTTGAGCACGTGTCGAGCTGCTGAAAATGACACAATCAGTCATACCGCACACACCGCACGTCCGATGGGCGTTTCGTCTCCTCCTACATGTCACTAATAATATTCCTATTTTTTAGTGTGGTTTCAAGTCATTCAGAGCACGTTGGCTCTGAATTCGACCGTCTCACGTCGTTTTGGTGTTTTATGACCACAGAAACTCGTTTCCAGTCACCACGGTAAACAAAAACCTCTGATTGATGTGTTGTCTACTTGAACATTTCACAATTCACACAATGGCTATTGTTGTATGATTTCATGAAATTCCGATGTCATTCGGGTGGTTTTGACCCCCCAACGCGCCCTTTTAGCGCGCACAGAGCTGCTGAAAATGACACAATCGGTCGTACCTCGTGCACCACAAGTCCGATGGGCGTTCCGTCTCCTCCTACATGTCACGAATAATATACCTATTGTTTTCGTGTGGTTACAGGTCATTCAGACCACCTTTTCTCCAAATTCGACCGTCTCATGCCGTTTTGGTGTTTTATGACTCCGAAAACGAATTTCCGGTCACTGCTGTCAAAAAAAACCTCCGGTTGAAGTGATGTCTGCCCAACCATTTCACTATTAACACAACAGCTGTGGTCGTATGATTTCATGGCATTATAAGGTCGTTCGGGTGGTTTTGACCCCCCAATGTGCCCTTTTAGCGCACATCGAGCTGGTGGAAACAACACAATCGATTGTACCACACACACAACATGTCCGATTGGCGTTCCGTTTTCTCCTAAATGTCACAAATAATATTCCTGTTGTTTTATTATGGTTTCAGGTCATTCGGAGCACGTTTTCTCCAAATTAGACCGTCTCACGCCGTTTTGGTGTTTGATGAATCCGGAAACTCGTTTCCAGTCACCGCGGTCAAACGCCACATCTGATTGACGTGCTGTCTACTCGACCATATCACATTTCACACAACGGCTATTTTGGTATGATTTCATGGCATTCTGAGATCGTTCGGTTGGTTTTGACCCCCAACGAGCCCTTTTATCTTGTGCGGAGCTGCTGAAAACGACACAATCGATCGTATCGTGCGCACCACCCATCTGATGGGCATGTCGTCTTCTCCTACAGGTCACAAATAATATTACTATTCCTTTCATTTGGTTTCAAGTCATTCAGAGCACGTTTTCTCTGAATTCAACTATCCCACTCTGTTTTGGTGTTTTATAACTCTGAAAACGCGTTTCCGGTCACCACGGTCAAAGGACACCTCCGATTGACGTGACGTCTGCCCGGACATTTTACAATTCAAACAATGGGTGTTGGAATATTATTTCATGGAATTCCGAGGTCGTTCGGGTGGTTTTGACCCCCCCCCAGCGCGCCCTTTTAGCGCTCGCTGAGCAACTAAAAATGACACAATCGGTCGTACCGCGCGCACCGCATGTCCGATGGGTGTGTCATCTCCTCCTACACGTCATGAATAATATTCCTATTGTTTTCATGTGGTTTCAGGTCATTCGGAGAAAGTTTTCTCCAAATTAGACCATCTCACGACATTTTGGTGTTTTATGACTCCCGAAACGCGTTTTCAGTCACAACGGTCAAACAACACCCCCGATGTAGGGAGGCCTATCCGAAGTGCGGGAAGGGCTATCCGGAGTGCGGGGAGGCATGTACGAAGTGCGGGGAGGGATTTACAGGGTGCGAGGGTGGGGGGGGGGGCTGTTTGGGTTGCGAGGAGGGCTGTCCGCGGTGCGGGGGAGGGGGGGGGGGCTGTCCGGGGTGCGTTGAGGGTTGTCTGAAGTGCGGGGAGGGATGTCCAGGGTGTAGGGGGGGGGGGGTTGTCTGGGGTGCGGGGAGGGTTGTACGGGGTGCAGGGGGGGATTTCCGGGGTGCGGGGAGGGTTGTCTGGGGTGCGGGGGGGGGGGGGGGGGATGTCTGGCGTGTGGGGGTGCTGTTCGGGGGGGGGGGGGGGGGGCTGTCCAGAGTGCGGGTAGGGGATATCTGGGGTACAGGGAGGGCTGTCCAGGCTGTGGGGGGGCTGTCCGGGCTGCGGGGAGGGCTGTTCGGAGTGAGGGGAGGGATGTTCGGGGTGCGGGGGGGGGGGGGGGGGGGGGGCTGTCCGGGGTGGGTCGGGGACTACAAATAGTGAACATCATCTCATTCATCAAAAACATGTTTCATGGTTTATATTAGAAATCACATGGTTTTTTTCAAAAATATTACAGAACATGCAATTGAAAACATTGAAGAATTAAATGTACAAAAAATATCTAAATCATTAATCAGTTTCATGGTTACTTCTCAATTCGTGCACACAAACATTGCATCAGGGCAAAATACACATGATACCCCCAAATCACAAAAAATATCACTAGAAACCCAATCTAAATATCAATAACAACCCCACCATTAAAAACAGAAACACACCTCATGAATATGATGCATAATGCTTGGTCATGACTACTAGCTCCATCAGGTGGGTCAGGGGCCAACAAAAAAAACATTATGAGTATTTTCATAACAAAAATAATATAAATTAAATAAATAAATTGAGTATAAACCTGCATCGTCTGATCCCCTACACCATCGGCTGGACACACATATTTCCACAGTGCTCCAACCTCACCGATCAATTGCACATTTACCTCCTCAGAAGCGCGAAGCCGTGCCTCGAAATCTTACAACTACTGTGTCATATGAGAAACAGCAGGATTGACAACCAGAGTGCGTGACACTACAGAATGAGGAATCCATGTTACATAGGTCAAACTATATCCATGCCCATCCCGACCAATAATGCAATGAAAGATCTCACCCCTTCGCATGAGAAGTTGTCGCTGGTCCTCTGGCAGATATTCTAACTCAACTTCAAATTGATCTTGTGAAATATTTAATTATATATACACATAATAATATACAGATTTTTTATAAGTATTGGTAATGAGTACAAGCACTTACTATCAATGCTGCATCCTCTGGATCATTGCGATCATGAGTCCTCATCCACACTGACATTTTATCAGTCGGTGCACCTTTCCCCCGCAACTATATATGAATAGAATATAAACACAAAAAAATATTAATTAATAAATTAAAAAATGAATAATAAATACCTCATGTTGGATCTGAGACATGTGACGAGTCCTGAGCCTATGATGTGGTCCCTTCAACGCTCGATTCTGAGAATGGCGCGTTGACACCTCCTACATTCAATTCAATCAAATTTCAAAAAAATCACACATTCTTGAAAATATATATACCAAAATAAATATACAAATCGCAACACCCTCAGTAGACCAATATGAAACTAAATCATGCCACTGAGTCAGGAGGACACCTCTCAGGACTTTTTCCAGAATGTCTGGGGCACCCACATTTGTTACCCAGTAGTCCGTCTTGACTTTTCCTTTATAGTATTTCCACATCTTACGGAATTTTCTAATACAAATTGACCGAAACTCATCGGGACATACTTTCAAATTTTCCTATTAAAAAAATCACATATGTTATTATTGTTTATATATAGTGAATAATGTAAAATGGCCTTCTTTCCTGAACCTCCCTCCAAAGATTATCTGATGTGCCCTGTGCGATAGAAGCCCAGTCACGCATGGTCAATTGAAATCGATGTGGGTCACATATGAAATGACCCACCTGATGAATAAATGTAGGGTCATTCTGTCCCACAGGATGAAATACCTCATCTAATGAAACATCAAAAGTCGTGTCAGAATTCCATGATAATATGCCACGACTAGGGACTCTCTTGCGAAAGGAAGAAGCAGTCGAGTCTGATCCTGTTGAAAACAATTTTATATATAATTTGACAGATGATATATATATATATATATTTATCAATTACATAAAAAATAGAGACAATGACATTCAAACATACCTCGACCCTGAGACGTAGATGCCTCTGATAGATGATGTGGATCTGCTGCCTCTTCCCCTGACATGCCTGCCGTCATGGAAAAATTAGTAAGGGGACTATCCAAAGTGTCCAAATGATAAATTGGATTGTTTAAAAAAACAAACATGTACAGTTTTTAATCAGAAAAGGTATTGAATAATTAGTTGTGAATGAATTTTAAAAAATCAGAAAGTTAAGAAAACAGTTATAAAAATTATGTACAAAACCAATCAATGCATAACCAAATTTCAAATTGAATTAATAATAATTCTAGCATCACATGAACCAAATTATGAATACCTCAAGCGGCGGTGGTGCAGAGAGGGAGGGGATGAAGACGGAGGGGATTGGGGTTGGCGGGGTACGGGGGGGGGGGGGTGTCTGGGGTGCGTGGGGGGGGGGTGTCCGGGGTGCGGGGGGGGGGGGGGGGGGGGGTGGGGGGGCGAGAAGGCGGAGGGCCGAGGGAGGAGGCCGGAGGGAAGAGGGGTCGGACTCCAGAGGGTCTGGAGGCCAAAGGTAGGCGACGAGAGGCCAAAGGGAATAGGAATGTCAGAGGGCTGCTGGAGAGAGGTTGGAGGGCTACCGGAGGCAGGAGGTTGGAGGCCCGAGGGAAGAGGGAGGCGAGAGGGTGGCCGGAGGGCGGCCGTAGAGTGGAGGGTGGTCGGAGCTAGAGGAAAGAGGCGGAGGAAGCCCAGAGGAGATGGATGGTAGGGCGGAGGGCAGCCAGAGGGCAGACGACGGAGGGCAGAGGCCGACAGGGCGACGGGGGAGGGCGGTGAGGGAGGGCGCGTCGCGACGGGGCAGGGCGCGCAGCGACGGGGGAGGGCAGCGAGGGAGGGACCGTAGCGACGTGGGAGGTCACCTGGCGAGGCGAGGGAGGAGGAGGTTTCGGGGGGGGGGGGGTGACAAAGCCCCCCCATTTTTGGGAAAACCTAGTGACCACTACTAGCGGTCGCTATCAGTAAGGGGGCTCCAAAGCCCAGTTTTCTAGTAGTGGTAAGCATGAACGCTACTTTCATTTCTTTTTCAAATATGAAGGAATTAAAACTAAATGATACATAGGTATATTATAATTCCAGTATAATATCATATTATATATATATTAAATAATTTCATTATTTCCATAATTAATATGTTCCATGAATGGAATGAACGAGGCAAATCACTTTAAGGGGGTGATAGTATACACTTCCTTAAATGAAATTATCGTATTTACACCCCATGAAAATCATAAATGTATGTTGGTAAATAAAAAATTATAGAATCATAGATACCATATAAATATAATATATATCATATATAAATATATTTCCATCATAATGTCCACCATAAGAGGTGGTTGGGGGAAAATCGAACAATCATTGTTTCCTGAGGAAGCAATTCACCCAACAAAAAACTATATCTTTGTATGCATTAAATGGAGGTGAGTGTAAGTTTAGTTTGAGTAGATTTCAAAAAAACATAGTAGTATATTTATGAAATTGGTTTCATTATAAAATAATGGAATAAAGAGAGTTTAGGGGGTTGGAGAAGGAAAATGAATGAAAGGATCTTGAGAGAAGACATGACCTCAAATCGGGTAACTCCTTTTGATTTAAGCTAAAATGCTTTATTTAATTGATTTATTCCCAATAAAAGCCTTCTAGAAGTAAGAGAGGGTTTTTGGGAGATTATTTTGGCAGATTTTTTATGAGACAAGGGGCTTGAGGGTTGTGAGTAAGGATTAGAGGTGGTGGCCTTTTATAAGAGGGAGGAGGGGTACTTTAGGAATGTATTGAAATATTATTTTATTATAAAATGAATTTCAATTTCAAAAGGTCCAAAACTAATTTAATTCAAATATAAGATGAGTATTTTTATTAATCCTCTCAACCAATAGGTTGTAGATAAGTTTTGGTTTCAAATTTAACCTTATCATTTAGTTTTAAACCTTAGTTAACTAATTTGACTCTTACCATGTCTTCTTGTATATTCATACTATATGGTTAATATAGTTACCATAATATTCTACAAGAACCTCATGTAGTTAATTAATGAAATTTTAAATGTTGTCTATTTCATTTCCCTGAATCAGAAATTTTTATGACTATTATATCATTTAATAAAATAGTATCGGTTTAAAGAACTCATTAATGTCAATTTTTTTACTATTCATATCATGACTTTTTAAAAATCCATTAAAACATTATTATTTCAAATAAACTTCATTAAATCAAAGATAAAAAGTCATAATCATCCCTAAAATTCTTGTATGGATTATAATGTTTCAAAAGATATTTATTTTAATATTTATAATATCATTTATTTAAATCATTCATTAATTAGGTAATCACTAAATCATAATTGTGTCAAAAATAAATTTATTTATTTGATGAATAAAAATTATAAATAAAATTAAATGATATAGGAAATATTTTTATTTTTCTGATTACTATTTATGGTTGAGATGATCACTTATACAACCCCGTATAATTTTTTTTACTAAAATATACATGTTTATGTTACATTTTTCTGGACATTAAATTAATTGTTATAAAATTTCATTTTTACATCCAAGTGACTCCATAGGGTCCCAAAATATACCCATGGATTCCCATGTAAGGAAATATACATTCCAATAGGATTGAAATAGATGTTAGTGTAGTTTAATATTATTATAAAATTAATCCTTACCCTTACTTTCTATATTTACCCTTTAACCATGGTAAATAAAGTAATTACTGTAGTAACAATTCATAATGACTAAAAATAAAAGGTAAATATTTAAAAAAATCCACCTGATTCATTATATGGAATCCATTTTTCCAAATTCAGAACATAGATGATTCAGTAATTAATTTAAAATTAATTCCTGTTGTCGAAACCAAATAGTCGGTTATTGAGAAGTAATAACTATTAAAATATTGGCATGTGTTTGTATCCAATTTAAAAGTGAAATTACATAAAATTATCATAATTGTATAAAATGATAAAATTATAATCCAATTATACTTTAAACTCAATTAAAAGTACATTCTAACAATATAAATAAATTATATGGAAAGGTAGTTTTGAATTAAACTTGCAGTATTTTTTCACTATTCTTTACAAAATGAACCTTATCAGAAAAATACAAAAATTTCATCCAAAATAATTTTTTTCCCTATTCTAAATAAGAAGTTCATTTTTTCAAACAGAACGTTTAAAAGTGAAGAAAATTATATTTAAAAGGGTTCACCATCAAAAGGTTGTAAAACAACCTTTAAAAAAATGAGAGTATTTCATGCTTAAAATCAGATTCATTCTTATTTGAATCCTATAATATACTTTGTATAAATTTAAAAAAATTTAATAAATATGTAAAATCATATTATAGTTATTTATATTCATTCCTGGAAATAAAACGGCTATGCATTAACAACTATGTAAAATAATAATAATAATATATTATTTTTTGGTATAACTCAATGTCGTGCGCAATGTAATATTTCAGAGAAACCTGTTGTTTCATGTCGAGAACGCTATCTGAAGAAGTTTCCCATTAAATTTAACATTAAAATCTTACTCATAAGTAGAAATAAAAATCAAAAATTATTAATCTATAAATACCTGGGTTGTTATATTGTTGTTGTCTATGGAATCAAGGTAGGTGGTGTACAAGTTACATCCAATAACCTTGATGTTGATTTATGAGTATTTGGATATGCATGAATGTAGTTTTATTATCTATTTTTTTCATTTGTATTAATAATAGTTTTTTTGGGTAGCTGGGGAATTGGACCCCTCATGATCCCCATGGGATGCGTTGAAGTTGATTTGGACCATGTTAAGGGCCACCCACAGGGTGTTCCACTTCTTGAACATGGAAATTGAAATGTTAAATATATATTTTAATTGTAATGACTTAGAGTCCATGATAAGTGTGTTGACATATATCTTGGGTTAGGAAATGAATCTAATGGATATTGTGTCCATTTGTTAAAATTTCATAAGGGGGAGTTTGGAATAATGTGATTGGGTTAAATGAATAAAAGAGAATGTGTTAAACAACCTATGGGATGTAATGGAAAATGTGAAAATGTATTGTGACATGTGAATTTGGAATGTGTTGAATTGGTTAGGATATTAAATGTAAAATAGTAAAAATGGTTTAAGTCCTAAAGATTTTTTTTTGTTTTGGTGAAAATATAATTTGTGGATAGTATGTGTACTCAATGAGTGTTCTTTTTTAAATGTTATATGTGGTAATTTATTAGAAAAACATGTAATCATGGCTTATTGGTATGTAGGTTATTGACATGGGGTTCTATGCACATGGGTCATGTTGGGTTGAGGCTCTAAACCCCTCCCCTAGAATGCATGGGTTAGGGAGTCATACTAAGGCACTATTATCCAAATAGATTCATTTGTTGAGATGACCTAGATTGAGGATCCATGGTAAGTGTTTTCATGGGATAGGGTGTAAAGACCCAGAATTTCCATGTAATTGTTTTTAATAAATTGGAATTTTACGAGTCCGTGAAAATTAACAGCATGTGATTTGGATATCTAGAGTGCTCGAAATGTATTTCTGAACTTTTGTTTGGGTACGTTCAGTAAACGTACGAACAGGATTTTAAAACTTTTGAACCGGTGGTCAGAATTGAAATCTGAGGGCACCGTTGAACTCGCGACACTGGTATTCGCTTAAGAAGACTTTTACCTCGACGACAGTTGGTCAAGTGTGAAAGATAGTTATTTGGTTTTCATGTTAGAATAAAATAAAAATAAAAGTGTGTGAGATTTATTTTTATTTGAAACACCCATTTGGGTGTTTGGAGGTGGGGTCCACCGGATCTAAACCACCATGTGGATGTTGAGAAGTGGGGACCACCATACCTTAACCTCCCATGAGAGGTTATGGTGGTGGGGACCACACGAATCTAACATCCCATGAGAGGTTATAGTGGTGGGGACCACCTAAGGCATAAACTTGTTATACTTCCCTCATTATGGAGAAAAACCTCTCAACCCCCCTCATTAATGTGGAGGAGCCTCTTTACTTCCTCCACATTAATTGTGCCAATGCAAAAATCTTTAATATGCCATCCTAGTTAATTTATTAGTCTTTTTTGAATTTGTGCCAACGAACTGAAAATAGAACATAATCTATTATCCTTGGAATCTTTGGTGGAATTGGGAGGAAGGAGCCCTTGGGAGAATTCTCTTCAATTAAGAACACGTTCTTCTATGAAGTACGCTCTATCGACAAAGAATGCTCTGCCAATGAAGAATCCCGACCCCCTTCGACCTTCTTCCTCGGGACTTCTTCCGACGTGGGACATCCTCATCTATAGAGAATCGATGACCGTACTACCATCTTGCGCCAACGTCATCCAGCGAACAAGGTAGGGGTTTATTTCTATTTTTTTTTATCGCTTTCCATGTTCTCCCATTCTAATTATTTTGCGGGATTTGGAATAGATATTGACTTGGGTTGTGGGAAATGATGTTTTAAAATATCTTCCATACATGTTCATGCTTTGTTATTTGTGAACTACTTGCTACCACTCTAAATGCTGAGGGTCAAGGCCAAACGAACACAGCCCGACTCCTCCACCATTCTTCTTTGATGTGTTGTTTGAAAAGGAGGAAGGTGATGTAGGTGATGAAGGAAACAACACCACCACCCGCTGCCTCCGCAACCCATGCCACCCCACAGCGCTTCGCCCTTCCAGTCAAACCGGCCCCGCGCCTAGCCGAGCCACCCGCGGCCGAACCGAGCCAATGTGACACCCTGATCCAAACCCACCACGTCTCACTGCCGCCATGCTGAGCTACTATGTCGACGCTGTTCACCGTGCCGTGCCACCGTGTCGCCGCCATCCGCGGAGCCACGACACTGTCAGGGCCAAGCTGAGCCGCAACGCCGTTGTGCCGAACTACTGTCTAGGACAAGCCCCGCTACCGCCGCCACCGTTCCCTCTCCCCAGCCCTCCGAGCCACCTGAGCTACCCTCGCTATGGCCTTGATAGACACCCCGATCCGAGCAGGCCAACGACCGAGCCGTTCCGAGGGTTGAACCACCCTCGCGGCAACCCTCTGAGGATGCACATCCTTTGCGGCTCCTCGCAGTCATCATGCCGAACCCAAGGGGCTGGGATGCCCAGTGAGGCCGAACGAACCCAATGGGCTGAGCCAGACCCATTGGGTCTGGCCAAGTCGACCAGAATAAGGTCAACCCAGGCCGCGTCCGGCCGGGTCAGTCTGACCGAGTCAGACCTGACCCCAAAACACTATAACCCAGACCCAACGAGTCGGGCCAGGTCGACCCAAATCTGTTCAGCCCAGTCCAAGTTAGGTGGGGTCGGTCTGACTGGGTTGGACCAGACCTGACCATGTGTTTGTCCTTGGGAAACCCCGATTCTGTTCGCCAAGAAGGTGGATGGGAGCTTGAGGATTTGTGTTGACTATCAGTGCCTGAATCAGGTTACCGTGAGGAACAAGTACCCACTCCTGCCAATTGATGACCTCTTTGATCAGCTTAAGGGAGAACATTGGTTCTCGAAGATAGACCTCAGGTCAGGATATCTCCAGCTCAGAGTGCGAGATGAGGATGTGCAAAATATAGCCTTTAGATGTCGTTACGGCCATTACAAATTCTTGGTTATGCCATTCAGTGTAACCAATGCTCCAATAGTTTTCATGGGACTCTTGACCAAGATCTTTCAACTGTACCATGATTTCTTTGTAGTAGTATTCATCGACAACATTCTGATCTACTTGCCTACTGAGGGGGTGGATGCCTATCATTTGCAGGTAGTACTAGACACACTACGAGAGAACCAACATTATGGTAAGCTCATGAAGTTCTAGTTCTAGATCCGAGAGGTTCACTTTCTGGGACATGTAATATCAAAGGCTGGAGTTTTAGTGGATCCAGTGATGATTTAGGTGGTACTTGCTTGGGCGCCACCCTAGAGTGTGACAGAGGTACGAAGTTTCCTGGGTTTGGATCGATACTACCAGATATTTATACCAGATTTCTCTAGAGTTTCAACACCACTATCAGCCTTGATGAAGAAGGGGAAACCCTTCATGTAGTCAGAGAGATTCCATCAGAGTTCTCAAGAGATGAGGTAGTGGCTAACTAGTGCCCCCATCTTGAGGCTTCCAGAGGAGGGAGTAGGGTACGTAGTCTACTACGACGCATTAGGGACCAGGCTCGGATATGTCCTAATGATGGAATGATCAGTGATCACATATTCTTCTCAGAAGCTAAGATAGCATGAGCAGAACTTTTCTACCCATGACCTGCAGTTAGCAGTAGTGGTATTTTCCATAAAGATATGGAAACACTGTTTTATGGGTAAAAATTTTACAGTATACTCTGATCACAAGAGTCTCAGTTATATCTTCTCTCAGAAGGACCTGAACCTGAGATGACGTTATTGGATTGAGTTCCTCCAGAACTATGACTTCAAGATAGTCTATACTCCTATGAAGGGGAACGTTGTACCAGATGCACTCAGTAGGAGGTCTGGTATATATCTTCTAAGTGAGGCGATAGAGGAGCTGGTTGTTTTGCAGATATCCTTGTGGATAGATACCGAACAACCTTTCCACAGTCTCTTATAGTTACTCCCCCACTTCTTTAGCGAGTCAGGGAGGCGCAACGTGGGGACGCAGACTGCAAGACATGACGTGCTCATATATCCACAGGACTAACACATGATGGATTTTTTAAGGTAGGGAGCATGTCATCCTCTTCAGAGGAAGTACAACAGTACAAGTTTCACATCAGGAGGAAGTGTTGATGGGGTTCCACACATCCCCTCTCGCAGTACATCCAGAAGTGGAGAAGATGTACCAGGATCTCCGATGACAGCACTGGTGGTCGGGAATGAAGAAAGTAGTAGCATAATTTGTTTCTCGATGCCTCCTGTGTCAGCAAGTGAAGGTGGAGTATTAGGTACCAGTAGGCTTGGTTCATACATTAGAGGTCCCAGAGTGTAAGTGGGATAGTATATCCATGGACTTCATTACAGGACTTCCACGTACATCCAGGGGTCATGACTCGATTTGGGTGATCATCGACTGACTCACCAAGTCTGCCCACTTCCTACCGATCAGAGAGCATGGTTTAGTAGAGAGCGTGGGATAACTCTATGTGTAGGAGATTGTGTTGTTACATGGATTACCTTCAACGATTATCTCTGATCATGATGTACGTTTTACTTCCTAGCTATGGAAGGGGTTGCAAGAGACTTTTGGAAAGAAGCTTCGTTTGAGCACCGCCTTCCATCCTCAGACGTATGGCCAGACTAAGGGGACCATTAAGAACCTCGAGGACATGTTTCATTCTTGTGTCCTTGAATTTGGTCGCAGCTGGGAGGATCACTTGCCTTTGTTGGAGTTTGCAAAAAACATCAGCTATCACTCCTCCATTGGGATGACACCATTCGATGCGTTATACGACAGACCTTGCAGATCACCTTTATGAAGGACTGACCCATGGGAGTCAGCACTCGTGGGACCAGAGATGCTATGGGATACCTCAGAAAATGTGTAGATCATCCAGGAGCAGATGAAGACTGCACAGAGTAGGCATAAGTCATATGCTAACATAAGACAGAGACCTCTAGAGTTCGAGGATGGAGACCATGTCTTTCTACGGGTCTCACCGTGATAAGGTTTGCAGATATTTGGCCGAGGTGGAAAGTTATCTCTGAGGTTCATCGGACCTTTTCAGGTCCTTAGCAGAGTTGGTGATGTGGGTTACCACTTATCTTTTCTATCTTAGTTGCACCTTGTGCATAATGTCTTCCACGTATCCTAACTGAGGAGATACGTGCACGACCCTTCTCACATCATCGACCTTGGCGAGTCGGACATCGACGATGGGGTGACTTTATGGAGGTTCCCGTAGAGATTGGGTATTGATAGGAGTGAGTCCTTCATGGAAGGTCTATACCTCAGTTGCATGTTCACTGGTAGCATGAGAACCTCCATGAGAGCATGTGGGAGCGGGAGACTCAGATGCGTACTCAGTACCCCCACTTGTTCCCTTAGTATGAGTTGTAGCTTATAGGGACGTAAAGTCATGAGGTGGGGAAAATGTAAAGACCCAGAATTTCAATGTAATTTTTTTAATAAATGGGAATTTTAGGAGTCCATAAAAATTGATGGCACATGATTCCGAGGCCTGGAGTGCCTGGAAATTTTTTTTGAACTTTTGTTCGGGTACGTTCAGTAAACGTATGAGCGGGTATTTCTAACTTTTGAACCGGTGCTCAGAATTGAAATCTAAGGGCACCGTTGACCTCACAGCGCCAATATTCTCTTAAGAATACTTTCACCTTGATGACAGTTGGTTGAGGTTGAAATATAGTTTTTGGTTTTTTTGTGTAAGAATAAAATAAAAATAAAAGTGTGTGACATATTATTTTTATTTTCCAAACCCATGTGGGTGTTGGGAGGTGGTGTCCAACAAAAATAAACCTCTATGTGGAAGTTGAGAAGTGGGGGCCACCATACCTTAACTTCCCATGAGAGGTTATGGTGGGGGGGGGGGTACCACCCGAACCTAACCTCCCATGAGAGGTTATGGTGGTGGGGACCACCCGAGGGCTAAACCTCTTGAACTTCACTCATTATAGAGAAAAACCTTTCAACCCCCCTCATTAATGTGGAGGAGCCTCTTGACTTCCTCCACATTAATTATTCCAATGCACATACCTTTAATATGCCAACCTAGTTAATTGATTAGTCTTTTTTGGAATTTGTGCCAACAAACTAAATAGAGAACATAATCTATTGTCCTTGTAATCTTTGGTGGAATTGGGATGAAGGATATCTTGGGAGAAATCTATTCAATGAAAAACATGTTCCTCCATGAAGAACACTCCACCGATGAAGAACGCTCTTCCAACAAAGTATGTCGACCCCCTTCAACCTTCTTCCTTGAGACTTCTTCTGATGTGGGACATCCTCATCTACGGAGAATCGATGACCGTACTAAATTCTTGTGCCAACATCATCAAGAGAACAAGGTAGGGGTTTATTTCTATTTTATTATAGCTTTCCATGTTCTCCCCATCTAATTATTTTGTGGGAATGGTAATAGAGATTGACATGGATTGTGGGAAATGATGTTTTAAAATATCTTCCATACATGTTCAATATTATTTATTTGTGATATTCTTGCTACCACTTTAAATGTGGAGGGTGCGGGCCAAAGTCACATGGAACGACCCCTCCACCATTATTCTTTGATGTGTTTTCGAAATGGAGGAAGATGACAAAGGCATTGAAGGCAACGATGCCGCCACCCGTGACCTCCACAACTCGCGCCGCCCTTCGGCGCTTTACCTCTCTGGAAGAACCGACACTGTGCTCGACCGAGCCACCCAGAGCCGAACTGAGCCACCACGCCACCCTAGGCTGAACCCCCTCAACACACTGCCGAAATGCAGAGTAGCTGTGCCACTGCCGTCCACTATGTCGGGCCATCGCACTGCAGCTGTCCGCCGAGATGTGTCGATGTCCGCCGAGCCACGCCGCTGTCCGGGCTAAGCCGAGCCGCGCCACCACCATGCTGAACTGTTGTCCGGGCCAAGCCGATCTGCTGCCGCTGCCATGCCCTCACCACAACCCTCCGAACCACCTGAGCCACAACCTTGCGAGCCGCCCCGATCTGAGCTGGCACGTAGCCGAACCGCCCTTGTGGAACCCCTTTGAGGCCGAGCCGCCTCTGCGGCCCCTCACGGCCGTCAGGGCGAACCCAACGGGCTGGGCCATCTAGTGGGTCGATCCTAACCCAATGGGCTGGGCCGCCATGCTGGCCGGGTCGACCCGAATCGGGTCAGCTCAGGCTGGGTTGGGCCTATCAGGTCGGACCGGACTCAGGCCCACTACAACCCAGTTATTTTCGTTTGTCCATAACATTGCCAACAGACATCCGTTTGATGAACTGTCAGCAGCGTTGCAAATCTTGAAGTGAGATAGTCCCTTTGATTATACCCCATTTTGTTTTGGATTAATAAGGGGAATAGTTAGGTTGGATCGATCACGAATCCAACTGGGCCCCTGAGACTAAAAGGCTAATAACTCACAGACTGGGCGTCTGATTGACGCACCGTCTTTTACGTTGAGACCCCTATGACATGACAGACCTTTGAAACACTTCTTCATGATAATTCGTGGTAGTTGGAGTATTTGACGTGTGGCTTGGTAAGTGGTTTCTCCAAGAGCGATACGTACAGAACCCTGCGACAGACTGAGACTTGACTACTGCTGACTGTTTCAACTCAGAGTGACTTGACTAGCCCAGTGGGTAGCGCCTTGGTGATGCGGAAGACCCACTATGGGGAGTGCCTTAGTGACGCGGCAGACCCATAGTGGGGAGTGCCTTGGAGATGCAGCAGACCCACGGTACTCGATAAGAGGAGTACCTCAACATGCTACGAGGGGGAGCACCTTTGTGTGACGCGACAGACCCATAGTGGGGAGCGCCTCTTTATGGCACGACCGACCCACGATACTCAACAAGATGAGTACCTTAGCTATCCAAAGTTTGTGGGAAGTGACTCTGTATGACACGGCATGCCCACTGTACTCGATAGAGGAGGAGTTCTCCAGCAGCTGAGGTGTTCAGAATGTTACTTGTTACTACCCCTAGAATAAATCATGGTGTGAGTTGAGTCAGAACCTCTGTTTTTTCCTCATTATTGAGATGAATTACTTGATAACTTAGGTATATGTATGGGAATATACCTATGTAAGGTTATTTGTTGATTTCAAAATTTGTGTTTTATCTTGGTTGGATTTTATGAGACCTAGAGGTTCTTGGGGTCCCTATTGAGAATCGTTATACTCACCACTGCATGGGCTATGCCCGCATCATATTGTGTTGGATGCAGATGACGGATAATGCTGACTGAGGATGAGAGTTCTAGGACTGGATGGTACCTAGAGGTGGACCTTATGATGGGTCGGTACACGGAGGAGATGGACGTACGAGGAGTGCTAAGGAGGCGATATGTACCTACCCTTTAGGTAGGAATGTTGGAGGATGACCCAACAACTAACTTTCCCTTTTCTTCAGTTTTATTTTATCAGATTTGTACTTGTAATTTCTAGCGGGGCTTTTATTCTGGCCCATTTTACATTCAGAACTCTTTTGTTATACAGTTTACTTGGTGTTTTGTCTAATGGTGTGCTTGCTTGTGTGTGTGTTTACATGTTATAAAGGCAATGCCTTCCCAGTTTTAGGGAATTACACCTTTGGTTCTAGTCACCAGCCCCTATCCTATGGAAGACGAGCTTGGGGTAGTCACGACACGGTCTATGGGGGACTGATCGTGACATAGGGAGTTAGAGTGTGGTTCTATACCCTTAATGACTGCATTTGTTGAAACTACCTAGATAGAGGATCCTCAGTAAGTGTGATGTGATTTTTTGTGAAATGATTTCCTAAGTGAGATAGGGAACTTGACCTATCCTGTTATCCATAATAGAGGGACGAAATAGGCCATAAATAATTTCATGAAAATTCCTAACCCATAGAACAAATAATGAAAATGGATTAAGCTAATGTTGTTAAAAATGTCACCCAATTTCTCTTCAGTTTTTCCTATAATTCATTTACTATTTACATTAAATACTTGTTTATGATGGATATTTTGAAGACACAATTGGTGATGGCCAATTGAGTTGTATGCACACCCTTATCAGGCCACTATTGGGGTACCTGAGAAGACTTCATGGTTGTAGGTCAGGACAAGGGAAGTGGACCTATGTTAGATTGTTGATTTCGGTGTGATATGTGCATGCAAGAGGTATATGGACTTGGAGTCAAGTCATATTTGTGGATTTTTATGTTTGTTTCATTTTGTGATTCCTTCACAATTGGCATCGTATGACACAGAAAATAAAATTTGTTGTTTGGTTGTGGACTTGGACCCAATTTTTGGAAATGGTTAGCAAAAAATTTTAAATTTTTATATTATCATCTATTTTTTGTTTTCCTTATGGGTCTTATTCTGATAAAGAAATCATAGTCTCCCCACGTGTTACCTTAAACCCTAACTACAAATCAGTAGCCTATGGTGTATGGGGGGACATGCATGAGGTCATGTGGTGACCCAGCTTAGGGAACCCGTTAAGTGGATCCTGAGTATGGGACATTACATATACCAATTTACCACTCATTAGCCTCTCACATTAACCACTTTGTACAAATATTATACTAAAAAATATCCTTCTATTTTTCATACAAATTTTTTGTTGTTGTGAATAACCATCTCAATTTCCATCCAAGGGTATCAATTAGTTAAACCTACCATTCATTTATTGGTGATTTACATATATGTAAGCCACACTCATTAATCACATGGTTAAAATTTATGAAATAAAAAATTATGTTCTATTATCTATATGGAACACTTATGTATGTACATGATATAAAAGAGATAGGCGGTCCTAGAATTATATTGACCTATAATGTATAGGTTAATGTTTTTCTCTCATGATATTCTATTTATGATGCACATGAGGTTATCTTATGCAAACTATATTTTATTATTTTTTCTATTAGCCTTAAATTGTGTTTATAATGTCATGTTATATATTGTTCCCACATTAGTATGTTTTATTTATGTTAACAAGTTATATAATGCCTCATTAAACTTTATTATTACTCTCACCCCTCTTATGTAACATTAATATGAATATTCGGTCACAAGTACTTCTTTACCTTTTTCTATGATTTTTTTACTCCTTTACTAGGTTTTATACCTCACCATATTCTTATGTATTTATCCTAGATATCCCATGTATTTTTAGAGGATCCAAGGACTATATAGGCATGTTTAAAAGTTTTTAATTAATGATGTTTTAACAATGTTTCAATTTAATGTTCTATGTACCTAATTTCCCAATGAAACTATTCCTCGTGATCTTATGGTGTTTTATTTAGTGTATCTTTATACAATAAAACATGAAATAAACTATATTAATATATGTTTTATCATAGTTGGTATCTGAGTAACATTTAATAATTTTTGGGGGATTATTTTTAGAAAAATAAAAACACTATTGAAATCATAATAGATAAGAATAAATAAAGGAAAACATCCATAAATATTGTTAATGTTTAGAGTAAGTGGTTTCCAATAAAATAATTTATATATGGAAACTAAAAGTAGATATTTATTGATGACAATTATACCTAGGGGTAATAACCCCAAAAAATGGTTTATGGATCTAGACTCTATCATTACATAGTGCATGATAAATGGCCTTGTTGCATAACCGATTTGAAACTTCTAGGGGATATGATTTTGTAAATGGAAAATATCATTACGAACCAACATTAGTTGAACAAAAAATACAATGTGGTTTTATTTTAGGAATTAGATTTTGGATGAATTAGATTAAAACCTATAAAATCATAGGAAAAAGATTATATTTCATTTACGATTTAACCCTTTAATGTTCACGGTTTCCTATTTATGAAATAAATAGTTAAAAATTATCACCCATAATTATCACTTTATTTATACTCAATGAACTGAAATAATGTGATCTATGTTATAGAAAATTTTGAGGGGCAGTGTGATGATATCCCAAATGATATTCTCAACTTAAGGGGAATAAGAATTATGAACTTTATGACAATTCATTCTCTAGTTAATCATGTTTTCAATAGAAACATGAATCAAAATTATCACTCGAATGCCCTTAATAATGAGAAAATTTAAATATGGATATTTATGCGATAGAATCCTATATATTTTAGTGGATCTTTGGATCCTTTAATTGTGAAGTAATAGATCATCTACATTGAAAATATTTTATCCATCCTTGAATGCTCAGTGAAAGAGAAGGCCTTGATAGAGTATTGTCATATATTGTGAGAATATGATCAATGGTGGATGTTGCAGAAATATACGATGCTTGAGGAAGAGATATAAGTAATGGAATGGAAAGAAATATGAAAATTATTTTTTGATAAATATTTTTTATACACACTCTAACATAAAATTGAGTAGTATTTTCTTATCCTTAAGTAACATGATGATGAATTCATTGGTACATATGAGGAAAAATTTATAATACATGACTGATACACCTAGATCTTTTCATTAATCTTAAATGTATTGTGGAATATTCTTTGGTTGGTAAATCTTAATGAACAACAATAATTTTCTATTCAATACTTTGATATATATGAGGAAATTTTCTGATGTTCCTGAACATCAAAATATATACCATCTAATCTGAATGACATGTTGGGACTAGAAAAAATAAGTGGATAATGGATTTTAATTTTGTAAGTACAATAGGAAAATCTCATGGGGTTAAGAAATTCCATCATACAACATATCAAAAGTGTGGGAAGAAGTATCTCAAAAATTGTTTAAAGGGGACATAGAAGTGATTTAGGTTTGGGAAGAAAGGGAACCTAGCTTGAGGATTATTATAAGATAAATCTACAAATGATATGGAAGAAATAAATTCCACATCCAACACATATCCTATCTTCTAGTGTTTCAAATGAATGGAACAAACACACTATGTGAATTAATACCCTATGAAAAGGGGTTTCAATGATGATTGAAGACAATAACCTTCAATACCTAGAGATAAAGGGTGATCATATGCCATCACAACTACTAGGGTGGATCCTGATAGTGAATTAGTTACAGGTACACTAGTTATTCATTCAGGGATATAGAATTCACTATTTGATTACATCTCTACAAATTCATTCCTATCAGGCATGTTTTGTAGAACTATTCAAACAATACCTCAAAACATGGAAGTCATGTTATCAGTGAAGATAAAAAATGGGTCAATTGTGGCATCCCAAGTACATGACGCACCCCTATTCAAAATTTTTGGGTTGAATTTATCATTACTATACTATGATATGAACATTATTGGAATTTGATTCTATTTTGGGAATGAATTGTATTAACTTGTATAGAACCAATATAAAATTCTTCTAGAAGTAAATCACCAAACTTATTGAAAATCTCTCTCTGATTAAATACAAGTTAAAGGAGGATGATAGATCTTTTTTGGTAACAATATCTCATGCATCAATATTATTTCCTTACAACCAAGTGTATTTGAGAATAAAGAAAATATCATCCTTAATGTTATGACTATTATAAGGTAATTCATTGAAGTGTTTCCTAAACAATTTTTAGGCTTCCTCTTATCTATGAGGTTGAGTTTTTAATCGATATCATACCTAGTTATTTGAAAATTTCTGAGGCACCATCCAGAATGGATGTTTTTAAACTTGATTAGAAGAAGAAACAATTATAATAGAATCAAGTTGAAGGGTTTATACAAAATATTTCCTTACCAAAGAGTGAAACCATCCTATTTATTATGAATAAGGATGGGTTATTTCACATCTAAATTGATTATTATTATATCAAAAAGATCACGATAAAGAATAAGTATAAGCTTCAACGTATTGATGACATGTTTGATAAATTACATGGAGACAAGTACTTCTCTAAAGTGGATCTTCTTCCAAGATGTTATCAAGTAAAGGTGAAGAATGAGGATATCCCCTAGGATGATTTTACAAAAAGATACATATACTACAAGTTCATATTTATTCCATTTATATTTAGTAATTCTCTAAAAATAATTCATGAACCAAATGAATAGAGTATATAGGGACTACGTTGATAAATTTATGGTAGTATTTTTTAATGAATTTTTTATCCACTAAAAAAGAATGGAGGCACATGAGGATAATTTTAATATCATACTGTAGACATTTGGAGAGGAATGGTTATGTTAAAATTACTATAAATGTACATTTTGGATGGAACACATAACTTTTTTGGGGCATGTTATCACCAAAAAGGGGTATCTATAGATTCATAAAAAATTGAGGTATGATGGAATAAAAAAACATCTATGATGTAAATCCAAATTTTCCTTATATTATATGATTATTTCCATTAATTTTTAAGAATCATCTAAATATTATCAATTCCACTTAGTAAGATTACCCCGATTGAAGTCATCTTTTATTGACTGATGAATGAAAATAATGATTTAAAGAACATAAGAAGAGGCCAATCATTGTACGTGTACTCTAATTACTCACCAATAAGAGAGGATTTCTATTTTATATCAATGAATAAAAAAATGAATTCGGCTGTGTAAAAATTCAAGATGCAAATTGATATCCTATACCTTTCACATATTAAAGATTCCTGATACATACTAACCAAATCTTGATATAGAATTGGTTGTAGTGATCTTCACAATGAAGATTTAGAAACATTATCTCCAATGATAAAATCATAACATATAAACGGTTCATAAAAATCCCCAAGTATATATTCAAATTAATTTAGATTAATATGTTCCATGTAATGTGGAACGATTTCATCAATTATTGTGATTGTTTAGTCCATTAACTTCATTGGAAGGTAAACGAAGTGCCAGATGCTGAAAATAGAATGGATCCCACGACCATATCTTAGATGAGGATTTCAAGGGATCCAATATTCATGGTCATGAAATGGATAGAAATGGGAATAATAAAAGGGTCTTCATCCAACCGTTTTCAAAAAACTAATCAACCATTCATTCATAAGAGGATAAAAGAGGCCCATAAATAGGATGAGAAGCATCAAAATAAGGTCATGAATATACCATATATTGTCTTTGTTGAATATGTAATCATATGTTTTCAATCTTGGATATATGTCCCATAAAAACTACAGTCAAAAAGAGAATTTTTATATGATTTTAATATATCATCTTTTTATATTAATTTTGGAAGTAATAAAATCTATCGATATTTGAAGAAAAAATTATGGGATAACATAATGAGGGAGATTGAAGTGTTTCTATCGTAGTGCTTGGTATTCCAATAATTCAATTAAAAATGAATTAAGTCCAATATTATTATGAAACTAGTAACAATAACATAATGGACATGATAATACATAACTGTGGATTCCATCATTGGAATCCCCATGAAAACTAATGTAAATTTCACCATCCGTGTGGTAGTTGACTACCTTATAATGCCAGCTGGTTTCATTGCTATCTTGTAATATTTTTCTCTTAATAACCTCAACAAAAAATAAATATGTTATGTGGTAGGACTAAATGGATTTCATATATATTTTGTATTTTATCAAGATCCAACGTTAACCATAAGGTTATGGAGAATCCTTCAGTGACTGTTGAATACAAAATTGAGCTTCAACACTATTTTTCACCCTCAGACGTATATTTAGGTCTACATGACCATTAAAAATCTATAAGACATGGTGAGATCATGATAAATTGAATTAAAAGGATGTTGGGACCATAAATTTCCACTAATGGAGTCCTCATATAACATTAATTTCCATTCAAGATTTTAAATGTCACCTAATGAGGATTTATATGAGAAGATGTGTCAAACTAAAACATTTTAGTATAAAGTTTGAGATAAGAACCCAATGGGAACCAATCACATATAATAAATAATAAAAAAGTTTCAAACCATTTAGGGGTATATAAAAATACATGAAAATTTATATGAAAATATATCTATATACAATTATTTATGAAACCCAAAGTTTGAGGTTGGAGATAAAGTGTCCCTTCATATATCTCTGTAGATGAAAGTCATGAAGTTTGGTAAAGATGAAACTAACTATTCCTAGATAGATAATACCCTTTTAGACCCATGATCGCATTAGAGTAGTTGCCTATTGACTAACATCCCCACTTAACCTATCTCAATTACATGACTTGTTACTTGTATCCCTCTGGAAGAATTACATTTCATACCACTCACATATAAAAAATTAATATGTGGTCCTTTGGTGAATGATATTTCATATGAGGAGCATCTGATGAAGATTATATATCCCAGAGACAATGTTAAATGAATATAGGCAAAAAACATAGACAAAGTGTTGTGAAAAAACCATAAGTTTGAGGAGGCGACCTGGGAACTAGAAATGAAATAGAAATTGAAGTGCCCTTATCCATTTTATTGACAAAAAAACCAACAAAAATTCTAAATCCTCTTCCTTAAAAATTCTTAGAGCATGATGTTATTCTTCCCTTACCAATATAGAGCCCTCTAAGGTGACCCCAAGATCTTAAGAGTCTCCTCCTAAGAACATAGAATCTCCCTATCAATCTAAGAGATCCTTGCCTTCTACTCTTTATCCAAGAACCTTATTTATGTCATGACTTTTGATTTCCAATTTTTCAAGTTGGTATATATTTTTACAAATCCCTCAGAGATACCATTTTCACTCTTATTCAGCCATTTTATAATCCTTGGGTTAAAATGTTATGCTACAAAATTATCATATGGTTTTAAATTCCAATGATTTGTGTAGTGAATACCCATATGCATTTCCACTCAATGATATCCAAATAGTTATAACTAACCTTCATTGACTGTGGAATTATTGGTTTTTAACCAAATCCCCTTAATAGTGGTGTTAAAATTTATGAAATACATCCTTATCTTATATTATCTTTGTGGATAACATATGCATGTACATGATATGAAAGTGACGAGTGGGTAAAAAATTATATATTCCTCCAATGCATTGGTTAATATTTTTATCTCATGATATTTGATGAATGGTGTGCATGAGGTTATCTTACAAACACTATTTTATGTTTCCTTTGTGGTTAGCCTTGGATTATGCTTTCATTTATTGTTTTATATTATTTCCATATTCTTATGTTTCCTTTATGTTACAATGTTATGTCCCACCTCATTTTCTGATATTATGATTCTAACACCTTTTATGGTACCTTGATATGCCTATTGAAACACATTACTACTATACCATTTTATGTTTCTTATTCCCTTACTAAGATTTATTGATTAACCCTTTTTTATGTTCCCAAGTTATCCCTTTCCCTAATTTTTTATTTATTCCCTTATTCTCAACACAAAACGCATCTTCTCATTCATTTGAGACACTTCTATGGGTTCTTTTTCCCATATTCTTGACATGTAGGAAGGCAAACCTTATTTCCTCTATGATCTTCATAAAGTCTATTTTTATCTTATTTAGTTTATTAAGAAACTCAAAAATTCACCTGTTTTAAATCATATATCAATATAGATGTTTATTCATAACAATAACGTATCAAATTCCATCTCTTAATTCAATTGGTTTCTTATTAGGATATTAATTTCATTTCCCATCACATTAAGCAATAACAAAATTTCTTTTTTTTTTCTAGCCATTCACTACAAAAAAGAAAAGTATATTTTGAACATCATTAGTCATAGTGAGAAACCATATAATCATGGGAATCATTGATAGGATGTCTAAACTACGACACATTCCTTTCAATATATGAAACATTAAAATCAAACTAGGTTATACATGGTCATTAAAGTTTCAAATCCATTATAATAGTACATAAAAAATATATAAATTAATACAATAATATCCATTGGGTGTGTCTACCAAGGAATTATGTTTTACTCCCACTCATATAACATTATTGATGATCATGTTAATACCCAATATTCCACATTAATAGTTATTACCCCTTGGTGTATCATTTCCATAGCTATATCCACTTTCTAGTGTACAAATAGGGATGCATATTATATGAAAAAAATGGTCCTTTATTCACCATAAATTTGGGTATTCTCATATACAAAAGATTATACTAAGGGTTCTCGCTAAGTTTTCCTCATTTTAGTTTCCAAAAATAACTAAACCTTCAATTGATACAAACTGACATGACCTGAGCATAACATATATAAATATTAGACCAATTTAGATGATTATTAATTTCACATCATTATGATCCACATTGAAATCATATTGGTTTAGTGTCTTTGGAAACATGGATTCATAAACAAATGGTTTACAAAAAAACCCTACATCATATCCCCCTATGTTTTACACGTCTAGTACACTTATTATACCTATCATTCTTAAATAGTTTCTTCATAACTGGGGAATAGAAAATTCAATAAGGGTTGAGAATAGATGATTAGTAAGGGGAAACATGAAATATATCAGTCAATGATAATTTTTAAGCATAATAACAACATAATGGTATCCTAAAATTAACATAAAAATGTAAAATCATACACATCAATTCATTGATAATAATCAAAAGTCATGGAATATAGAGTAAAATTTTATACAACATGAATCCTCAGAGATTAAAAATTTACAATCCATGAAAAAATATCATAAGAGAATGACCATTTAATAAAAGAGTTTTATAAATTATGGAATAATAATGATCATAAATGTTAGATTTTGGGGATCACTATGAAGACTATCACTTATTAGTATATATAACGTTTTTCAGAGAACCCTACCATATCAATTCCAATTTTATCTTTGGATTAACTTTAACCCAGCTAAATTTGTAATCATTACTCAATAAATTAGAGAGATATATAATTTTGGGCATAAATTTCACAAAATAATAATCCACTAATATGTATGACTCAAGATCTTAAAATATTCATCACATCATCATATCATATCCGATAAAAAATAAATGGGTTTCGTAAAAATCCAGTTATCATAATCATAGAAGCATTCATTATGGATTAATCAACCCATGGAAATAAAATGAGTTTCATTTCAAATTAGGCATCATAATAAAACATCCAATGAAATAATATAGATGGAATTATAATATAATATCACAAGTGGACCATTATAAACATCAAATGATGTTGAATCATATGAAAAAAACATTTTAAAGAATATTTTAAACATTTACTTGGAAATATGGAAAATATCATCTTTATATTATTCTCAAAACAAAAAAATTACTAAAATATTGAAAAAACTATCTTTTCAAATAGAATTGGAATATTTTCATAGAATATTAAAATAAAAGGAAATTATGGAATATGGGAAAATATTCTCAGGATATGTATATTAAAACAATTATTTGGTTTATGCCTTCAGTAAAAAGTTATATGTTCATGAAACTGAAATAATATTAAATTGTAATATTTTTTTAAAATATAAAAATTTGTTAAAAACAGTTTTAAATAATATTTTGAGAATTGAAAAAAAATTATTTAAATTAGTTCATAAAATCTGTACATAGAAGAAAAAGAGGGCTGACCACAAGGAGGAATAAGGTCAATTTTCATTAGTAACTTTCTATTAGTTATTTATGTGTCCCAAATAGAGTAAAATTAGAAGAAAACAAGAAAAATATAGAATTAAATAGAGGAGAAGAAAATATATAGGATTTTATAATAGTGAAGACACACTTTTCCTGGAAATGAAATTTAATTGTAAGCTATCCCAATTAAATGTGAGATTAAAGAATTAACTCTAACACCATGGAAAACATTTTAATTATAAGACCCATGAAATAATAATATAAAATAAATTACTAAATATGAATAAGAAAAAGAGATTCAGGATATAAAATTTCAAAGGTATACACTATTAGAATTTGGACCTATAGCCACAGACAATAAAAATTATGGCTATAGATCACTTATACCCACTCTTGTTTTGTTGTCAGTGGCATTAGATCCCCACACGAACCCTTTCCTCCCCTGCCCTCACAAGTTTCCCATCCCCATTTCCCCACAATCCTCCTCCCTCCCTTGATCCTCCTCCTCTTATAATGTCTCCAACGTGATCACACCACTTCCTCATGACCCTTCTTCTCCGATGCGGCTCTGGAATGGTTCCAAAGTGGCCTCCTCTATCGCCCCCACATGATCCTCCTCCTCTCCTGAAAACTCTTCAGCCACCCCACCTACCCACAACCCTCCTTCTTCGATGTGTCTCTAGCACAGTTTCGACACAGATCTGCCACTGTTCCGACGCGACCACCCCACTTCCTAGGATCCTGCTCCTTCGACGCGACCACCCCAACTCTTGGGATCATCATCATACACAGGGCCGGTCCAGGAAACGTCATTGCCCGAGACAGGTCTTGAAATTATTTCCCTTTCATGTAGTTAGAATATTAGCATGAATAATATGGAATTCTAATGAATCAAAGGGGTTTTACATGGGGATCATGACAATCAATAACATATGGACATCCCCTTCAATAGCATCAATTTCCTGGAATAGAAACCCCACAGTCATCCCCTTCTTTTCGGGGTATCCCCATCTAATATTATGTGTGAGAACCTATATAATTAGGTTCTTCAGCTAACAAAAAAAAATAAATTCATAAATAAATCGGGCCAAGAGAAACCACAGATGAATCGCTCAAGGAGTAAGTGGTGGCAGTGAAAATGGATGTGAGGAAGATAACAACTGTAGTAATGGGTGATGAGTGAGGAAAAGGTGAGGCATGGGCCAAAAATGTTGCAGGTAGTGACCTGGATGAACATCAAGCTGTTCACAGATGAAATCCTAGAATTGATGATGTCTATGGCGGTGAGGTCGGGGTCATCAAGATCACAAGGAGGGTGGGTGGCACACAAAAGTTGAGATGAAGCTGGAAAAGAAAAGGAGCTGCTGGTTTCCCTCGGCCTTCTTGTTTCCCTAGCTCGGGAGATTGCGTGGATTTTCCTAGGGTTGGACCTGATCATACATGTGATGGATCCATGAATAAGGTACATTTATCATGTGTTGATTTCATTGGTACCCAATCTATGTTTGATCCCACACTTAGAAAAATTTCTTGGTATGGTTGAGAGTGAGGATTAAAATTTGGAATACACAAAAATTGAAATAGAAATCCTAAAATCAATTCCCATTCCTTTTATTCAAAAAAAAAATCCAGAGAGGATCCCATACATGGTGTGTTTATTTGTAGGTGGGGTGACATCAATTACTAGAAAGAAACCTTGTTAGTTCATTTTCAATTCATCCCTATATTCCCAATCACTCACATTTAATTTAGGAATGTGAGAATAAACCTTGGGATTATATCAGCATCCCTCGATGTTGATCATAAGATTTTTTATGATAGGATTTATATGCTCGATGAATTGTATATTTTCACATTCTTAAATATTACCTTAGGATAATTTAATTCATTGGAGTTTCACTTGTTATTAAGATCCAACCAGGAGAATGATGAGTGGGTGAGCAAATACTTGTCTAAATAAATGCCAATTAATCTGAACATACATTACTGGAGGTTTTGAAATAAGAGAAAACCAACTAAAATTAATATCCATTGAAATGTAATTTAGATACCCTCACCATGTAAGTGTTGTGATAGGCTAAATTCTGAGTTAGTCTACACATTATTTTTTGATGTTGAATGGGCCCTCTTTGCATGGGCCATTGTTAGAAAACTAATTGTATTTCAATTTTAGGGGGATACCTCTCTGGCATTTTGTATATATTATTTAAAAGTGTTGAGAAACATTAATATATGGTTAATATTCATGTAATAGTGTTTTCAGTGGAGTGTTGGGTGATTTTTGAGACAAGGAACAAGGGTCGTGAAGGCAAGAATATATCCCTCTGTTTATTCAAGTTCATGTGCTCTCTGTCATGGACAAACTATGTTCCCTTATTCCTATTGAAAATAGGATGGCTACTAGTAAGGGGATCCTCCCTAGTGATGTAATTAGAAATGATAAAGCTCTTCTAGGGTGGTGGATAGAGTGGATACGCCCAAATGTTGGACTAAAACATAATGTGAATGGGTCCTATAAATAGGGAGTTATGAGGAGGGATTTTTCATGATTCTAGGGGGTCTATGGTTATTGAATATAGTTCCTTTTATGGTGTAGATAATTCTATCTGTGTGGTGAAATATATTTACTCAGTGGCCTTTATATTTGGAGGATGGATAATCTCAATATTTGTATAGTTGAGTAGAAGTACAATATTATTTTATGATTCCAACATAATAATGAATGTGATCCTTGGTATTTAGATTATAATATTAGGAAGTGTAGGTCCCCCATCAATCAAGGCACAAATATCATTCATACATTGATGCGAACTAAGTTTATGTTAAGATTTAATACAACTCAAAATAATAATAAAATACAGCTTAAGATTATTTACTTTAAAATGAGACATTCCCCCATCAAAATCCATTGATTTAAATGAATTTGTATTTTCATTTCACTAATGTGATTTTCATGAAATCAGATTGTTTTAATATGAGTAGTAGATTATTATCCATGCACATTTAAATTTTATCATGATTTTCTCTATTAATTTGGTTTACACATAATACTACCACAATTTTCATTCATTTATAATTGGATTCAGGGGAGAGAGGGATGATAAAGGAGTGATTAGGAATTCTCAATTACCATGGGTAGGTGAAAGTAGTGCATCAAAAATCATTTTTTTCACTACCAAACCTAACACACTAAAGAGGGAGTGAATGGAATGAGATATTGGGTCATTCTAGGGTAATCTTTAGGGGGTGAATTTAATTTGTAAGAGATTATTATATAATTAAAGAGAGAATTATATAAGGCCACCTTTCATTATATCTATAATTTTTCAATTTTATTTTATTTCTTCCACGGACTTCTGGTTCCACTCATTCATTATTTCATTATTTTAAAATTAATATTGTTATAATAGTGTAGGTGTATCATTTTTTTGAAAACCTTAAAATCATAAAATACCATTTAAAACAAAATTTCTGTTGATCTAAAAAATATAGCCATTTTTTACAAACGATAAACCAAAAAAATAGGGATGAACATTGATAATAATTTTTTTCATCTTATAAATAATTTATTTTTGATAAAAAACTTTTATAACCACAATAAACCATGTAAATCTTTATTTAATGAAATGGAATGGAAATTCCTACCTAAAGTAGTTGAAACATGTAAACTATATTGGATAAGACAAGAATATGCCTCCCAGGATGGCTTAAAAATATAAAAACAAAAAAACATGTTAAAAGGACACTTTAAAAAAATAAAACACCCATGGATACTACTGTTTGAGAGGATTTTAGAAAAAGGATTAAATATTCATGATCATGAAGGATAATCCCTTACCCTTCTCTTTGAGGAAGAAACAAGAATAAAATCACCTCTAAACCATGATGGAGAAGATTCTAAGTGTAAGAAATCATCATTAAAGGCTTATAGGTCAAGGGAGTTTGAATGGGGAGGCTTGGAGATGATGACCAAGATAAAAATAAAACAAAATAACAAAGGGTATTACCTTTCAAAGAGAAATGACATTGAAGGAGAAGGAGTGAGACATGGCAGGGAGAGAAGGCTGAGAGGCATAGATAGATGGTGTAGAGGCCTGGAGAGATGACGGTAGATGTGGGTTCACAGTAGAGGAGGGGTTTACGACAGAGGTGGGGTTAACAGTGGAGGTGGGTTTAGTGGTGGAGATGGGGTTCAGAGGTGGAGGTGGGGTTCATAGAAAAGGTGGTGTTCACAGTGGCAAATGAGGGATTTGTTATAGTAAAGGAGGGGTCGACAGAGGTAGTGGAGGGCTCGACGATGGTAGAGGAGGGGTTGGCAGTGATAAGGTTGGCTTCTGCGACATCTTGAGGTGTGAGAGAGAAGAAGCTGACAGTTAGCGTACCTTTATAAAATCGGCTAAGGCTTTTATCAACACAACATAAAAAAGTTCTTATAAATGTATGTTTTATCATCGTTAAAATAGAAAGGGATAATAAAACCTACATTTATCCGTGCTGAATTTAAAGCATTGATAAAGATAAATATTATCAACACATTCTTTAAGTTGATAAGGGCATATCTCTATCAACACTAAATAAGCAGTGATAAGGATATAATGTTAATAAATTATTTATATTATTATATATATAAATTTAAACTTGATATATAAAAAATTTATATTTATTATAAATTTATAATAATATTATTTATTATATTTAATATTTTATAAATATATATAATTAATATATTTAATATTAATTTTAATTATTTAAATATATCTATATTTAGTTATAATTAAAATTAAATTTTATTTATTTATTTAAAAATATTTGTATATGTTTAAAAATATATATATAATTATATATATCTATAACATTATAAGTATAATAAATATATTTATTATAATTTTATAAACATTTTAAAAAAAATTTATAATTATAATTATAAGTATAAATAAATAAAAATATATTCATAACTAAAAAATTATAATTAATATATATATATACAGTTGTTATTATAAATAAATATATTTATTTATTTGAATAACTGTGAAATTATAAGAAGTATATTAGTTACATTTATAATTTTATTAATATATATAACAAATATATTTATAATTTTATAATTATTTAAATATATAAAGATTTATTTATAATTATAATGATAAATATTTGTATATATTTATAAAACAATTTATTTAGTTATATATATTTATAAAACTATAATTATAATAAATATATTTTTCTAATTTTAAAATTCTCTAAATAAATAAATAAATATATATATATATTTATTTATTTTCAAACATAAAATTATAATAAATATATATTTATTTGTAGTTATAATTTGAAATAAATAAATAAATTTATTTATTTAAATAATTTTATAATCATAAAAATGATACATATTAAATTTATAAATATATATATATTTATTATATTTATATTTTTATAAATATATATAATTAGTATATTTATTATAATTTTATAATTATTTAAATATGTCTATATTTATTTAGAATTATAATTATTAATATTTGAATTTATTTATAAATATTTTTAAAAATTTATAAATATATTTATTTATTTATAAATATTTCTAACATTGTATGTATGATAAATATATATTTTATAATTTTATAATTATTTAAATAATTATATATATATAATTATAAGTAACCAAACAGTGTGAACCATGGAGGTATCCATGTTCCATTAAATTATTATTAAAAGTAAAGATAAATAGATAGGATGACAAAGAGTTTTAGGGTACATGTGACAAAAAAACCAAATCAATCATAGAGACAATACTCATCCATTGTTCTTGCCACCCCTTCCATGGTGACCACCACATACTCTTGGGTTCCTTCCTCTTCTCCACTATTTCAGAGTTTTCCATACACCACACTCATCATCCATACCCTAGAGTCCATCATTAGAGTCACAACCAGGAAGCTGAAATTCTTTTGGGTTGTTCTAGGTTCAACATGATAGAAAATTTCTTAATCTAGAGCATTTCCTTGGGTTATATATTCTAATAACTCCTCACTAGAAGACATCCCATTATGTTGGGGGTATGAAACATTAATAGAATCCTACACAATCATCCGAGAAGAAGGATCATCAAAAGAAGAATTACATAAGCTAACTTTCCTCTCATGGATCACTTTATAGAGAAAATAAAATTCATGGGAATTGATCAACTCTAGCATGCTAAAAAATTCATATTATAAGAGATATGGACATCTGTAGAAGGTCTCACAACAGTTTTAATAGCATGACTAATATCTTCACATTGAAAATTTTCTACCCCATCCTTCAAGGCATGAATATCATTAGCTGTAGAAGAAAGATGCGGATTTTTTCATAGAAACATCACATTGTTCTGAGCCAAGAACCATAGCATATTTAGACCTATCATTAGAAGGAGACACATTAACATACTTTTGATCCTGAATAGGATTAATTCCTACAGTAACCATTACATCTGTAGCATCAGCTGTAGAAGACTCATGCTTACTCCGCTTAAGCTTCCCATGAGAAAGGAGGAGCTCCTTGAGAGTGGGAACCAGATTACAACATACCTTTGAAGAAAAAATACTCCTACAAAGAGACAGTTGAATCCAAATCAAAATAATTTCCCAAACTTTTAGTGGATTAGTCACACCATTTGGAAAGAGAGGTTTCCCCAAGAACTGAAGAATTATTACCAGTCATATTTTGAAGAGGGTGTACACCTGAAGCTTCAAAGGAAAACATCTCTTCCATAATCAAGAGTTTGGGTAGAATATTCATGTGCACCTTTGATAACATCCCAAAAAAATATTTCCCATTAGTCTCATTCACAGGCCTAAAATAATTACTATCCAACATAACCCCCATAAATGTCAAAGATGAAGCATCATTCAAACCTTACTCTTTAAGGGGGCCCTTTTCTCCAGCATCAGGCCAAAAATTCATATATATATAGTTATAATTATAATTCTAAATAAATATATATAAAATTATTAACATACAATAAAAAAATATTATTATAAATAAAATAAATATATTTATTATATATCTTTATTTATTATAATTGTATAGTTTTTATGAGAACATAATAGATTAATGTGTATAACATGAAAAAATTAAAAAATCAGTAAAGTATAGATCATAAAGAAATTATTCATCACATATACAAGCAACATGAATAATAATATGGGGGTAATGGATAAACGAACATTTATGATGAATACATAACATATACATCCCAATTATACTCATGCATCAATTTATTAGTTGACCAAATTAATTGGAATATATATATTTATAATATATTTATATATAATTAGAAATATATAATTATAAATATATTATTATATATATAGTTAGAAATATAATAGATATATGTATTATTTAATAAATTTTTTAAAAATATTATATTTATTTCAATACATGTTTTTTAATTATAATCTTATACATAATTTTTTTAAAATATTATATATATTTGAATTATTAAAAAATATATTTTAATTATAAAAAAACATTTTTTATTTAATTTATATACATAAATATTATTTTTGAATATAATATAATAATTTTATATAAATTAAAAATATTTTTTTAAAAAAAATCTTTATCAGTGCTAAAAAGAATTGATAAAGGGTACACCATTATCAATTCTTGTTTTTGTGCTGATAAATGATGCATTTACGAGCTCTTTTTTTAGCATTGAAAAAAGCCACCATTTTATCAGCGTGTTTTTCTTATATCTGATAAAGGCTGGTGCTGCCCTTGCATCGATCTGTGGTACTGTATACTTTGTAGGTCGCCACCAAAAGTGTCCCTAAATTTATCCAATAATATATGGGTGCATTAGCAATATGATATGATAATGTAAATAGTCATAAACATAACACCTAGTGTGTTATAGTATACTCAGTAGTTTATATAATGATAGGCCATACATTAAATAAATCTATAATAGAATTATTAATCCCACAGTCTCAACTCATCCTGGAAGCATTAATTTGTTATCAAATATTCCAATATATATAGGGTTTAATGGCGCAACACCACTAATAACAGTAACACACTAGTGAATGGTTCATCACCACTACCAATGCATTATGGGTGAATGATTTGTCACTACTATAACATGAAATATAGTCAAACATTTCATGAATATAACATCTTATATGATAGAGTCATAACCATAATCAATAATGATAAGATTAAGTTATTTCCATAATAACATAACGGTGAACTATTTATCAATATGCCTATCATGGGTGATTGAGATACCCCCACAAACAACTATGAATGGGTAAATGAATTATCACCACTCACACCAAAATGACGTGAATGAACTATCATCAATTTATGCTCAAGGTGAGACAACTATCATAAAATTCCACTACATAACAAGGTGAATCTTCAGGCAATATAAATGAAATATAAACATGATTAATGTGTTATTACATCAATAGTATTAATAAATATAGTGAAGAAGATATCACATTAAATATAATACTAATCAAGGTGAAGCAAAAGTCTCCCAAGTAATGTAAAAGTTATAAAAAAATCATAACCATGGTGAATTTTAACCACAAATTCATTGGTTTAACCAAGTAAAAAAATCCCCCCAGGCTACCCATACCCCTAAAAATGACACATATATCACATAAATTGAAGATCTAATTTCTCACAATAATGATGTGAGCCCCAACAACCCCCCACATCATGAGGTTCATACCAAAATAGATAAATTCACATATCAAATTCCTCTATCACGACTAATTCATGTCCATTCTATTTTTGTGAGTTTTATAGAATCAAGGAAACTTTATAATAACATAAATGAATACCAAAATTAAATTATAGGAAAATAAGTCTCAATCTCATTCCTCCTCTCCAAATCTACCCACATTCTTATAGTGTCTTGTTTATTAGTGATTATGAGTATAAATCGTGGGTTATAGATGAATTATCATTGAATAAATAGAAAATATGTGCCATTAAAAATCATATTATACATCAATTGGTTCTGATCTGGGTCTATTCATCTTACCCATCTAAGATCACATATCATATTTTGTATAAAACCCATATAAATGATTAGAGAATCATGAGACCACATAACCCCTATACATAGATATATACCCATTAATTATTATAATTTTAGTCTATTAAAATCAAAATAAAGTCTAAAATAATTTTAAAACCCTCTATTTTAGATATTTTGAGTAGGTAGAAAATAAATCATTGAAGAAAAAATTATTTTAGTATTATGTAGGATCAGACTTATTTATTTTAGTTGATCATAACCGACAACAATTGATTTGATGGAGAAATGATGAAGATGGAAATAAAATCACCCAAAAATCATTGGAGGTCCACGTGGATATTGGGGTTCAAGACCACCAAAACTAGAAGAAATCCTCTACAACATCAACCTGTGAAAAAATTATAAAACATAGGGATGTGTAAGAATCCCATGCACACTATGTTTTATAAAAAAGAATGAAAATTTCTCCATAATACAAAACTGTAATTCCACCCTCATTAAATCAGCAAGATAAAAATCTCAGAAAAAATTTATACATGAAAAAAAAATTCAAACAAGTAATAAAAATAAGTGATTATAGATTTTTGGGACTTTAATACTACATCTATGGGAGAGCACTACAAAAAAATTTCATTATATGAAATATGAAGATTAAAAATATGGTTCTCAATATTTTTCATAGTTACCTAATTTGATAAAACACAATGTTTGGTTGACTAGGTTAGATACACTAAGAGGGGGGGGGGGTGAATCAGTGTATGATAGATTAAAACAAGTTCCCATATTGATATAGTTTCATTGTTTAGAGAGAACAATTTTCTCTCTCCTTCCCATGGTAGAGTATTACCAAATATTAAAGAAAGAACATAGCACATCAATTTTACATGGTTCACCCTTACTAGGATACCTCCAAGAAGCATAAACCGATGATGTGCCGGTGTACCAAATCCAATAAAAGCATACTTCTAGTTACAATGTTCATAGAAGAATCAATGTCCCTCCTGGTTTACATCCAATCACAATTTGAAATCTCACTGCTCTATCAAATGATGTGTGCTCACTACTTCTTCAAAAGGTCAGCTCAAAATTTATAGACTTGTATATCCCTTAAATATCTCTAATGAACACATCCTCCACTATATATAGATTCTCTATTGATATTCCACATTAATCCACTGATGAATAAACATTTACCATAGATGTACTGGGAAAATCCAAATCTTTCATTCAACCATTACGGCATCTTGTGTGAAACTTAAATGCCTTGCATGAAAGATTCAACTTTTGTTGCAAAACACCCCTTGCTTATAACTTCAATTTTTTTTGCAACACAAATATTATGAGCAACTTTCTTATCTTGCACGCAACTAAAAATATTGCACGCAAGTCCCTTTTCACATAATTCATACGTGATCCAAAGCTCAGATTATCTCTATGTGATATTCTCTCTCGAATAAGGGGGTAAACTCATATTTATAGGAATTACTAACCCCTTTGAAGAAGATATGACTTTTTTCATGAAATATCATCTTTGAGTGTGCAAACCCCAATTTGACGTTGCATTGGGAGCACACGTATCTTTCGTGCAACCTCATCTTTTCGCCCATTTTCACATCTTTCATGAGCTTCATGCCTTTTCCAATTTTGAAGTTCTATTCCCAAAACATGCCTTGAGGGAAAGTTTCCAACCCACATTCTATCTTTTTCATAACTTCCTCTAGAAAATTTTTTTTCCCCATTTTCTGATTTTGAGGCCTAAAATATTGGAAAACAATGTAAAACGAATCAACCTTATATCTATTCTTTTGGTACTGCCTTCAGATCTTCAATTCTTTGTCATGATTTATTGTGAACATAAGTTGCCAAAAATATCTCTGGAACTCGACAACTCACAATGGAAACCCTCATTGTCCACAAATAAACCATCTTTTTTAGAAAACCAAAACACCTCACATATGGTTCAATATTACCTTGAGTGATTTTTCCCAACAACATTTTACTTTGGGATTGTTGAAAACTCTTTTAAAAATTTATACCTCATTAAAGAACCTTCCATATTCATCCACCATTCACCTCATGTGATTCTGATATCAATTAAGGATTTACTGAACACATACTCTAAGCCAGCTTGAGCAATGCTCGATGTGAGAAAAAATGTATAGTGAAATGTTCATTAATGGGTCACTTAATTCGTGAAAGCCATCATTGATACCATTCCAACACCTCTATTAAAATTTCATCCAGAACCCCAGATATCGTGGAATATAATATTTGATTGATTGCTTCTATCATCATCAGATTTATGACTCCTCCTTTTTCACTTCTTGGGTTCTTATGTTTCCCATGCTAAGCTATGGATGAACACTTAGAACTCCTAAGAAACATATACTCTCATCAGCTCCTCCAACTTTCATGATTTACTCCACTAACATGCTTCAATCCCCCAATATCACTGCTCCACTGGCCGACTTCTCCCCGTTTATTTCACTAATACATTTTCTCCCTTATTAACCCATAGTTTCTCCCCCTTTAAGAGTCACTCTCTTTTATCTCCCCCTTTGTCAATGAACCCAATGGTCACTCCTTTATGGTCTACAATAGAGTAGAGAACACAAATCAGTACATCAGGGAAAAACCCACCATAAATTGGGCGGTCCACAACCACACTCATTCATGATCAGGGAGTCGACTGAACTCCCAAATCCAGTCAACGCCTCTCGAACACTTCCTTGGGTAAGGCTATCATTATAATATCATAAACCTTTAGCTCTGTAAGAACATATTCAAACTTCACTTGTCCTTAATCACCTTCTCCTTAATAAAATGATATTTTTTATCAATGTTCTTAGTCCTCTAATGATGGAAGAGATTTTCTCTATGATATATATAACTTGGATTATCAGACTAAATTCTAATCAGAGACATTAATTTCACGACCATGTTATCAAGATGTTGCTTCATCCAGATTTTTTTGTGTGGATTCTTTCATGGTATAAACATACTCACCTTCTGTGGTGCTCATAGAAATGAAATAATGTTTCTTTCTCAACCGAGAAATACAAAATCTTCCAATATAAAAAGAAAATCCTGAGGTTGATTTCCTATCATCTACTGAACTTACCCTATCTACATCTGTTTATCCCAAAATCTCCGATTAAAACTCTACACTACACATTAAGTCAAAATCAACCATTCCCTTGATATACCAAAGTTTTCATTTCACAACAAGAATGTTTATTTACTTGGGATTAATTTGATATCATGCTTCTTGGTATGTGAAAAATACAATATCTATCCCTATTGCATACAAGTACAATAAACATCCAATAATTTTCTTCTATTCAATGATATTGACGGCCTTTCCTTCATCATCTTTCATCAGTTTCATCTAGGTAGTAACTAGAGTCCTCATGTCCTTGTAATTTTCCATTACAAATCTTCTGAGAACCTCCTTGGAATATTTGGATTGTGAGATAAATGTTCCATTCCTTCCTTGTGTTATTTGTAAACCAAGGAAAACATCAGCTCACTAATCATAGACATTTCAAACTCATGTTTCATGAATTTGGAAAAATTTATGCAATATTCTTCATTTGATCCTCCAAAGATTATATCATCAACATAATCCAGCACCATCATCCTTTGATTACTATAAATTTTCACATATAAATTGTAATCAACTCCAACATGCTGGAAACGAAGCTTCTTTAAAAATTGATCTTGCCTAAAATAACATGCTATTGGTTTTTGCTTCAACCCATACAAAGCCTTCTTCAGTCGACAGGAATTGTTCTCATATTGATGAAGGAGAAAACCATCTAGCTACTCAATATACACTTCTTATTCTCAAACCCCATTCAAAAATGCTGACTTGACATCCATCTAGAACACTTTGAACTTTTATTTCACTATAATGCAAAAAAAATCATATTTTTTTCCTTCCATGATATAGGTAAAAATGTCTCATAAATATCAATTGCATCTATATGCGAGTATCATTAGCACACGAGATATTCTTTGCTTTGGATCACAACACCACCTTCATTCATTTTTTTTGAGAAAGACACATTTTGACCTGTCATCATCGAGACAATATCCCAATTTTGATTCTTATCAATCTGTTCTAGCTCTTCATTCATCGCCTGAACCAATTTTTCATCTCCAGATGCATCAAAAAAAACATTTAGGTTCTTCTTGAAATAAGAGATATGTCATGTGTAGTGAATTCACTCTTCATATATGAACTGGTGTTGTTTGACCACCAATAATATTCTACTAGTCAATTTTAGCTTAAATATTTGGCTTCTTTGTAGATACAGACTTGAATAATTCTGGTTAATCATCTATATCTTCTTTTGAGTCAACATATTCTACTTTAGTGCCCACTGTGTTACTTTCCTCTTCATCTTGTTATTCAAAAAACTACTCACTGTGTTTTTTAGCATTCTCTTTATTTCCCACAATAGTGACATTACTTCTCTCAACTACTTTTTTCAGCCTCTTATTAAATCATTTGTATGATTTACTTTTTTCGAAGTACCCAAGGAATATCCTCTCATCATCACATGAATCAAATTTACTATGTTTTTTTGTTAAGAATGAATAACATACATCCAAATATTCTAAATCATTTAAATTTTATTTTATTTCCATACCACATCTCATATGGGGACTTTTCTTCCTCCAGAAACAATAGACCCCTCTTAAAAATGTAGACTGATGTCAAAACTGCTTCCTTAAAAAATTTATCTAGTATTTATATTTCTATAATCATGGTTCTTCCCATGTTGTTCATGATCCGATTTCTCCTTTCAGCAACTCCATTTTGTCCGGGAGTTCTTTCTGAAGAAACTTGATTCCTTATACAGTATTTCTCAATATAGACATCCACCTAACTATATGTGAATTCTATACCATATTCAGTACGATGCTTCATAATATTTTTCCCAAGTATCCTTTCAGATTCCCTCTGGTACAGTTTTAGGCTACTTAACACATCAAAATTATGGGAAATAATGAATAGTCATGCCATTATCCTATAACAATTAATTAGAAAAACATAAAATCTCTTTCTGGCAATGGATCTTGGTGAGATACATCCACAAACATCAGTGTGTACCAATTTGAGGACTCTTGTAAACTTCTTTTCCATTTTTGTACTAATTTCTGATGATCTTCCCCTGTTGAAAAGAATCACATGTATGAGTATAATGATGTGATATCTTGGGGATATCTCTAGCTTCGTCACACATTACTAGATCATCCTTGGAAGGTTGGAATAGATAACCAAGACTTTTATTCCATAACTTGTTTTTATCCTCTCTGGATAATAAGCACCCATCTTCATCACCACTTATAAGGTAATGATTTCCCTTTGCCCTTTTCTTTATATAATCACTAGACCATTTCTTCAATTGTCGATACACATCATCTTAATAAACCTTATAGAATTACCTGAGTCACATTGTTGACTGACACTGAGAAAATTGTGACTGAGACCTTATACTACTAAGACATCATCACACCTTATTTCTTTTTATCCAATCTTGGACTTTCCCAAGGCAATAATCATTAGACTTTCATCATTTCCAAACATGGAAAAACTTTCTTTATCATATTTTATGCCTATAAAAATATCTTTATTACCTATCATGTGGGATGTGCAACCGCTATCAAGGATCCATACTCCCAAATAGTATGAGCCTTTAAGGGAATCATTGGAAACCACTACCTTCTTAACTATTTTCCTTTTAATCCATATTTTTATTTCTTCGCACTTGGAATAAATTGAGAATCATTTTATTTCATAGAGTATGATGGATCAAATATATCTTCCATGACTCTAAATTTATTCTTCATTTTCGACTCACCCACTCATTCATTGATCCACTGCTTGAAAATAGTTTGGTTCTACTTTGGTACATTTCTCGGCATGGACGATGTTTAGAATATAGAAAAATTTACAAATCCTCTACACCAAAAACAATTTCCCTCGATTAATATTCAATAGTATCGAGACCTGTTTGCCTTTCACTATTACTCTTGTGCTCTTATGTACCTCCTAGCTATGGAACACACATTTTGTGAGCGTGCCATCATTCCATAGCAATAATACTTGATATGGGGTGCATTCCTGGAGGTCACTACTACACCACTGGGTCTCCCTTGGGTTATCTAAATATTGGTATAGTCCTTCATACCCAAATCCATATTCAAACATGGAACGAGTGCTTGCGGTAAGACTTCAATTTTTACAGATTTTTTTTCAATCAAGCCGCATATCATACTTAGCATCTGAACTTAATTGGTGATTCCTTTTTATGGAGCCTCTATGCTCTACTTTTATCTTATCAGTTTTCTAAGTGATCTTCTTTCCCAATGTTACAATAAGAGTCAAGAGTTTTTCAAGATCCATAACTTTTTTCAGCCAACTAACAACATCTCTTTCAAGTTCTTCGATATTCTTGATTTGATCTTCCATTGTGTTATTCAATCAATCAATCTACCTTTTCTGTTATTCAACAATGATTTTATATTCACTAATTGATTATGAGTCCTCTAGTGTTGATGAGTTGAGTTTCTCAATTTCTTCCATCAACTTGGAATTCTCTTATTCTTGCTATTTCATATAGAGTTTGGTGTCATGAACAACTTTTTTGGATTTCATTGTTTTGGATCTCCAAACATCTGTCACTTTAAGAGAAGCCTCTAACTCAAATTTCATATCAACTCTTCCTTCATCATCATATTCATCATCAATGTTAGTTTCTTCCTTTTTATTTTTACTACCAACAACTTCCACCATAGCATTTTCTCCATGATCTATATAGTTTTCTATCACATCGACCTCTTCAACATCATATTCATCTGAACTATCACACTCTTGTGAGAGAAGATTATTCTTCATGAAGAAATTTCTCTTGAACCATTTCCTCCCTTTCACATAGGTTGAAGAATAATTCTTGGGGATTTTAGTTTCATCAACACCATCGTCTTCTTGGATCATTTTGGGACACCTTGCTATAAGATTTCCAACTGTTCCACATATAAAGTATGAAAGTGTATGTTTTACTTTAAATTTTTTTCTACTTTGAAGATTTGAGGAAAGTAATTACATCACCTCATATGTATCTTATTCTTCCTGATAATCTTTAATATTGATCTTTTTCATGGCCTTGAAGTCCACCCCTCTGATTTTCCATTTTCAACATCATGATTATCAATATTTCACATTTCATACGCTACAATGGTACTGTAAAAATTATCTAGTGCCAGCTCTTTCTGGTTCTTGTCTTACAATACTAAAACTTTTGGATTGAACTGAGGTGGATGTTTCATAAAGATGCACTTCACAATCATTATGTCTTCACAAATTCTCCAACACTCTGCATGTCTTCCACATGGATATTTACCCTATCAAATAATGAATCAACAGACTCATTCAGGTTCATTCTCATATTTTCATACATGTACCATAGAACATGCAACTTTTCCACTATGACCTTTGAATATCCTTTATAAATTTTCAATATATTTTTCCCACATATCATGTGATTTTTTTCATGGAATCACTAATATATATATATATCATTGGATAGGGATCCCCCCAAAAGCATTGATTCCCTAAGCTCAACATCTAATTTTTTTTCTCAACTTACGATAGTGCACCACTATTAAAATTGTTTGTTAGACCATGAATTTCTACTATAAACACATACATTGCTATGGATTAGAAGTACTATGGCATATGATTCTTCCACAGATGAAAATTATTCCCGTCGAAGATCAGAATCCCTTTTTGATTGCTGAACTCTATATGAGAGAGAAACATTGATATCATCCTTTCCATTTAATATGAATTGATAGGTCCACTAGGTTAGATAACCTAGGATGGGGGTTAATTAGGATATAATAGATTAAAAAAACTTCCCTTATTGATCTTGTTTTGTTTTTTTAGACAGAACTTTCTTCTCTCTACTTTCTGTTGAAGAGTATGAACAAATAATAATGCAACCACATGATATTACAATTTTACTTGGTTCACCCTCACAGTGCTATGTCTAAGGAGCATACATCAGTGATGTTCTGATGTAACAAATCCACTAAAAGAATATTGTTGTTTAAAATGTTCAGAGTGGACTCACTGTCCTTACTGGTTTACAACCAATAAAAATTATAAAGCTCACTACTCTCTCTACTAAGGTTTCTCAATTCTTCATTAGAAGATCAACTAACGGTTTATAGACTGGTAGGTCCCTTAATTATCTCTAATGAATACATAATCTACTATATTTATATTATCTATTGATGTTAAACATTCTTGCACCGACGAATACCACTTTACCACAGTTTTACTGGGGAACTCAAAATCTTTCACGCATGATTTACTATGTCTTTCGCACAACATATATGCCTTGCATGTAATATTCTGCTTTTATCATGAAACTCCCCTTGCACATAACTTCAATTTTATGTGCAACTAAAATCTTAGAAACATCTTTCATATCTTATGTGCAACTAAAAATCATTCACACAACTCCCTTTGAAAGAAATTATTAGGTGATCTATATCTCAAATTCCCTCTAAGGGTTCTGCTCTCTTGAATGAGGATGGTCACATGTTATTTATAGGTTCTTCTAAATCCTATGAAAAAGATATAACTTTTCTCATGCAAAATCATCTTCGAGTGTGCAATCCACGATTCGTCATTGCGTTGGGCATGCAAGTATCATTTGTGCATCCTCACATTTCTCATCCATTTTCACATATTTCATGCACTTCATGCCTTTTCAATTTTTTGAATTTAAGATCCCAAAACATGCCTTGTGCACAAGTTTCCAAACAACCTTTAATATTGTGCAGAACTTCCTTTGGAAAAAACATGTTTCCCCATTTTCCGATTTTGAGGCATAAAAATTTAGAAAACACTGGGAAATGATTCCGCCTTATTTTTGACCTTTTTCTACTGCCTCCATATCATCCATTAATTTTTTCTAAGTTCATTTTCATCATTGGTTGTCAATAATATCACTGGATCTTGAAAACTCAAAATGGAAACCCTCTTTGTCAACAAATAAACCATCATTGTCAACAAACTTAAACACCTCAAAAAAGGTTCAATGTTACCTTGAGGGATTTTTTTCCAACACACAATTCAATAGAATATTTTAAACATTGGTCCCACCCCACCTCATTATACTGTGTACTAATAGATCAAAATGTTGCACCACATCCTAAAATTCATGGGGGACCCACTATTTTCCTTGGCTTCCTCTGATTTCCCATAAGTCACCCCACCTGAACCTTCGATTCCCGATGATATATTCATTTATTGCTCACATAGATCTACAATGATTCATACATATCAATTTTAAAAACCTCTATACATGGATATATTACCCTATTAGAGTGTTTCTTATGAAAATAATATCTTATTCACTTCTATAATCTTGAGACTACTACAGAAACTCTTAGCTCCAAAACATATCTTTCGAACTAGAATGCCTCTAATTGGTCTCCTCCTACCATTGGAGTTCATCATTCCAAGTCATTTTTTCTTCATTCACTCCATCCATATGATGGAAACCAAAAATTATAGTATAATTCACACATTCTTAACAATCTCCCACTTGAATACTTGTTTTATGGATTCATGATTCATTCAAACAATAGGTAAATTTCGATCATTGAAAATTCTAAAAAAATATTTAGTGTCTCAATAAACATTGAGAAACAATGCTAACTTAGAATTTTTTGTACTAAAACCTTGATATACAATTCTACTAAATGCCAACGTTCATCAATTATTCGCAACTCCAGCATGACATCCTTCAATAACTTAAGTATTAAATGATAACTCAACATGATGTTTGTCTCCCATGAGTGAAATTGATTAAGCTCATATTTTCACATATTTTATTTTATTTCAATGATTTATTCCCACTAAATAGAATTTCTCACATTTTTTTGTTTTAGTAATATTTTCTGTATTTCTTTAATATATCTTAATTTTATATTTTATTATATTCTTTATTTTATTCATAACATTTTATACCCCAATATAAAATGTAAAATTTATTTTCTATTGTCTTAAATGTTAATTGGTATAAATATCATTCCCTTGGCACTAAAGCCAAATCTAATAATAGATGTACCAAAGGATGTGTGCAAGTGGTGCCTTGAAATATGTGAAATGTTTTTTATGATTATAATAATGATCCAATATATCATAAGTATCATTATAAATTAGGTGAATGTTTAATGGAGGATATAGAATCTTAATATAAATGTTTCATTTAATTATGGATGATTCTCTCTCAAGGAAATTAATTCATGTGGAAATGGTGTATTGGAATCCAAGTTATATTTCAGGACAAAAATGTTTTCTCTAGTAATTTAGTTATAATATTTCTACTATGTGTCCAAACATGATTAAACATTGTATTCTGATATCAAAGACATAGAATGAAAAATTCATAGAATAGTATTTTATAATACTTTTCATTTTATTAACCTTAAAAGATGTGAAATTTTATAGGATAGATTTAGAGGGAAAATTGTTCACCCCACTTTCTTATAAATCTATACATCCATTTCCTTTAAAAGGATTTTGGAATTTTCTGGGGCTAAAGAGGGGTTTTCACTTTTTAATAGTATTATAAATATTTATATGTTTTAGTATCCATTTCTATTTTTTTCATTTATTTATTGCTTTCTCCCTATGTGATTCTCATCTCTATGAAAATATAGAACTAAATTTTGTTTTTTTGGGGGTCAGAGTAGTTTTTCCTCAGTTTCACATATGTAAATGGTTTATTTTTTTATTATATGATTTCATTTGTATTTAAAATGATTACAGTGTGTGGTCACTCTGATTTCCCTTCCACATATTTCTTCATATGTTTTATCTTTTATAATCACTCCTATAATTTCAATACTGCATACAATGGGGTAGTATTGAGGTGGTGATGTGTGGAGAAGAGTTCACATAGACATTGTTTTAGAGATATTAGCATCCATATATTTATCTCTATATTGGATAATACCCATTAATATAAGATGGTATTTAGTTATAGTTCTTCAACTCAACCTTGAATAAATTAATGGTTGTTATATTAAAAAGAACATTGATAGACTCATTGAGAATTCTATAGGAAATTCACCATTTCCCAATGATTTCTTTTTGTGTTTTTTTCTTCTTATTTTTCATAAATTTTATATATTTATAAAAATCAATTTAAAAACCACGATTTTTTATTTTTAATTTGTCAATAAATATTAGTTTAATATAAATATTGATAATATAGAAACAGCATGAGCGAGTGTCCTACTCGAGTAACCGACTATAGGGTTCACACTATATGTTATTCATAGGAAAATAACATATACATAGTTATGACTCAATGAAAAATAACTCCCATAAGTTTATAATTTTTTCTTGTTATTTCAAGATATTTCACTCACTATATTTCAAAAAAACATACAAAACCCATAAATTTAAAAAAATAAAAAAATTAGAACAACATTTAATATGTTTTAATTCATAGACCAAGAGGGAATTTTAGAGTTATTTTTATAAGTTTTGTCTGATATTGAATCTTGTAGGGAGTAAGAATTAAATATTCATATACATGATAATTTTCAAATGAATATATAAATAAGAAACCCAATAATGATTCATTATAATTTTGTTGATATAATCAATGATTTATGGCGGGAATGAAAGAAAAGAAATATCCAGAATAATTAAATCGTGTTCCCATTTTATTCAAAGTTGAGTAACCCAAGGAATCCTTGAGGGAATTCATGGATTATGCATTCAACAATTCTTAATTGATTCTCAAATTAATATCTAAAATAGGATTTTTAGTTGATGAACATAGGGGAAGTCAAAATTAATTTAATGGATATTGTTCTCATTTTTGGGATTATGAAGATATAAGTGATTTTAACATATTTGATAATGGAAACATAGAACCTCAATCATGAACCAGCCTGGGTTGACCCTGAACCGTCTAGCAAAGCCAGTCCGCAACATGTCCTAAGGGTTTTCCCGATCCCCTCGAGATGGAAAGTAGTGCTGGACATCAAAATAAAGCTATTGGTAATTATTAAACCCATACATTAAAGAAAAATAAATAAATGACAACTGAATATTGAAAATTAAAACTAGCAGTGTTGAGAAAATAAAATTTCACATACCTCCATGTTACCCTATGGGTCACCCCCAACCACAAACCAACATTGTAACATAGTGACTGAATCTAATCAAGGAGAAGCACAAGAAGCTAAAAAAAACAATGATAAACTAAATGTCTGAGAATTAAAACTTATTATGCTATCCCGATAAACTATTACCAATTCACTTTCTTTAAAATAAAAGAAACATCAATTTTCAAGTTTGAACTATAATATATCAAAGTATGTTTTTCTACTCATTTTACTTAAAAACAAAATACCACTCATTTCCCTTATTCTTCTCCCAAACCAAATTCATTATATTAGTATTCCTTTAATATTTTTGAAAAGGGACGTGATTCTTTAATTTTTTAGGGAAAGAAAGATTATAAAATAATTTGACTTTAAAACCATTTTCACAAGATTTTAGAAATTGACACACAGATTTTAAGAAAAAAATACACAAGAAAGGAATAAAAGACCAAAATAAAAAGGGTAATGAAAATAAACATACATGTATCACTTTCATTACTGGATGCAACTATGTTCTAGTATATATATGTGAACCCTAGAAATCAAGAATAATCCAGAACGTACTAATACATGATACCCCATCCCTAGTATAATTCCACACACGATGAAATCAAAATGCCCAAATGATTGGACACCCTAACTCAAGACAGAGTGAGGGGATCAATCCCATAGTAATGAACCCAAATATATCATCCTACTATAGGCCACTATTCAGTACGTCAACTACTAGTGTTGCAAACATTATCAGGAAATCTTATCAATATATCAAGTTCCCATGTCTCATGTATGCAATAGGTGTGAGCTAACCTATTATATACAAGCATCTAATAAAAAAAGACACACACACACACAGATATATTTATAATAATTCAAGAAAGGTCTCACCCCAGGTCTCCCCATATACTAATCTGATTCCATAAAAAAAATAGAACACACAAGGGTTCCAACTGAGGAACCCTTATAATGGATCATGAGGATTCCATAGTAAGTACATCCCTTTCATTTTGAATAGAAAACTCATGAAAAAAATCCAGTGGCGGTTTTCATTGTAAACAATTTTATCAATTTCACAAAGTTTCCAAACAGGTCTTCAAGCATTTTACAAAACCAACATTTATCAAACATACAATCTATCCTTCAAAATGAAGTGTAAACACACCATTTTCCATTTCAAACCATTCAAAAAATCTTCTTTAAATAATTTCAATTAAATATTAAAAAACATTTCTTACCAAAAATGCCAAACACTACACTTATCAGAGTCACGTGCCAAAAATTCTGAAAAGCTAACTTTCATATCTTTATTAAAAAATAACCAAAAATACAAGAGAAACCCATACAAGGATACCCCAAACTCTGTTTCACATCTTTATAACACATTTAAAAATCCAAAAAATTAATTTTACACCCTATATTTCCCACAATAGCTAGTTGGGTATTTAACTAAATAATTGGTGTGTGATATTTACCAAATCAATTTTAGTCATCAAAAAACAAGGCTTGGAACACTAGTTTCATATCCGGAAATCAAATCAATGGAACTCACCTCAATATTTATTAATCAAGAGAGATGAAAAAAATCATAAAATAGTTAAATCTTAAATTAATATCATATGTGCATGGGAGAGCCTAGTCTATATTACAACAATAATTTATTCTAACAACCAGAAGTTACTAACCTGAATTAAATAAAATTTTGAAAGACTAGAAATTGACAATTATATAATTTAAAGGACAATGTAAATGTATCCAATATTAGGGTGGAATTAATTTAATACTCATCACTTGACTGAATTGGGGTAAACCACTCATACCTAGCCTCACACGTGCATGTACATACCTTCATATATACATATATATCCCTTAACCCAATGCACGTGTTCCCCTTGCTAGGAGGGAACATGTAAATGAGGGAGATATAAATTTATATACATTCATACCTGATTATATGATCGTGTGTCCCCAAAAACATACCAATCCCACTACAAATATCAGGGACTGAAAATCAAAACACAAAGATTAATGCACTATATGTAAAATACTATGAACTCAAAAATTAATGTGGAAAGGACTAACACACCCCAAAATAATTAACAAGGACTCCAAATTTACTAAACCCCCTAATATAAATTGAGAAATAACTATGAATGAAGGGAAAAAATATTCAAAATGGAATGATAGGGATCTAATGCACTATAAATCAATGATTATAATTTAAACAAAATTAAAGACCCTAATTTAGAAGGTGCGAAACAATGATTTAGAGCCAAAATATCACCTCTGATGACGGTGGAACACCAAAACAACCCACACCGCATCACCTTCGATGGTGGTTGCCCAAACTCTCACTAACATGACCCATGGACCATTCACTTACATAATCAAAGGAAGAAATGTGAAAAATTTATCAACCATAACCCTATCATTTTTGGCTGATTGGTATCAGGCAATGAGATGGAAAAATCTTACCCTAGAGAACCAAGAGGGGTCATGTCATCCAGAGGCATGCTCGTTGGAGAGAGGAACGAAGGGAAACATCGAGGTCCTCTGGGAAGGGGGGGGGGGTGCATTTAGAAGGTCTTATCAGATGTAGATCGTATCGAGAAGGGAGATTCAGCCAGAGGAGGTGTAGAAAAGAGGAGGTGTCGCACTGCAGGCTACCGCACCAAAGGAGGGGGGGTGGATCCATGATAGGAGGCTTCTTGATAGAGGGATATCTAAGGGAAGGGGAGGAACTAGGGGTGACATTGGAAGTTGTGCAGGGAGTGGCAGGGGTTTGGAGGTGGGTGACAGCTAGGGTAAAAAAAGAGCAATGAAAAAAATTAATAACAAATAATCCACATAATAATAATAATACATTATTAATACGTTCTTATTATAATAAAACATAAAATATTAATAAATCATTATTATTAATAAATCATTATTATTCTTAATAATAATAAAAAATTAATAAAACATTCTTCTAATAATCATAATCACAATAATATTCATTTCATTTTTAAAAATAATAATATTAATAAAAATTTAATAATAATAATATCATTATCTACATAAAAATATTATTTTTATTATGGTTTAAACATTTTACTGATTTAATTTTCATTAAACTTTATTTACTTTAAGAATTGGGAAACTGTAGGGGCACCCAAGGTGACTGTATGGTAACTGCCAACCGTGCGGTGCCCATGCACCGGTCTGAAACCCACCAAAATCATCAAACATGAAAAAAATTTAAACTTTCATTGAACCTACACCTTGACGACGCTAACCAAATCCATGAAATAATATTATAATATAATTTTAAGGGTTAGGGTGTGATAATTATCCACAGTACAAAAAATATTCCTCTACAATGTCATTGAGCCAACAATTAACACAACTCGAGTCCATGCCTATACATAACCAAAGTAAACCAAGACCTAGGAGGTGAACATTCCAAACACATGTCACACCTGACCAATTCACGAAAAACCACTACCCTAGGTTAAGGGGTGATCCTCTGAGGGTTCTCCTCATAAAAATAATTCACTAACACAGAAACCTTGAAACCCGAACACACCACCCCAGGGGAGGGAAATGCAAGAAATCCAGAACCAAACTCATTCAATTTCTATATATAGACTGAAAAAATACCTAAGAAATAAATGAAAATCTTTCTATGAAAGTACCAGGAATTTAAAGACCCATAAATTCTATGAAATGGTTTTTTAATCATATGGGTATTTTACGAGTCTGGGAAATTTTTTGGCTCGTGATTCTGAGGCCCAATGATCTTGGAAAGAATTTATGAACTTTTTTTGGGTATGTTCAGTAAACGTGTGAGTGGTTTTTTTTAAATTTGAAAACGATGCTCTTAATTGAAAACCGAGGACACAATTGAACTCACAACACATGTATTCACATAAAGAGACCTTCACCTCAACCGCAGTAGGTTGAGGATAGAAGTTAATTTTTCACTTTTTCATGGAGGAATTGAAAAATAAAAATACATAATTTTTTTTTATTTTTCTTGTAACCATATTTGAGGTTATTGAGGTGGGGTCCACCTGAACTAAAAACCCCCGATTTGGATTAAAAGGTGGGAACCACATGACTCTTGATCTCTCTCTTTAATGAGGGAGGTGACCTTATGATTCCTCTAAATTTATTATGCCAACCACATCACAATTAATTTACCCAACTTTAATCATGCCAAAAATTTAAATTAAAAACTTATTTTATTTGGTTGGATATTATTTGTGTTGGGGGGATGGAAAGTGTTAAAAAATGGTAACTGGGTGAGTACTTTGGAGGAATTATTCTTATCCTCTGAAGAATGCTTCTCCAACGAAGAACGCTGAAGTTCTCCAACGACTTCAGGTCCTTCCTTGTGACATCCTCCAACGTGGGACGCCTTTAACAATGACAAAACAACATCTGTCCTTCCCTCCTCACAACATCAAAAAACCTTCGAGGTAGGGTTTGATGTTTTAAATACCCCTTACCCATTCTGGATGTTCCTCATGATTCAAAAGTTATTGAACCACTTGTTACCGCTCTAACGTGGAGGGTGTAGGACAAAAGAACATTGCCAGACCTATCCGCAATCCCTTGTGGTTTTTGATGTGATATTTGCGATATAGGAATATGGAAACCGATGATGTCTATTGACACTAGTGGGGATCGGGAATGGTGGTCAGCACCCTGGTCAGCCACGAAGACGGCGGTGGCGCAACCTCACCACCGGAGAAGGGTCACAACCTGTTGGTCGATGCGTAGCAAGGGTGGCAGCCAGCAAAGCCCGACCGCACCACGATACAGTGGCGTGAGTCCATGCCTCCCATCGAGCAAGGACCGCGACTTGATTTGTGACGATGATGGGAAGGCGTTCAGCACATGACACGCCGATGGGAGGGAAGGGGCTGGCCGTTTCGGCCAGCCAAGCTGGGCCAAGGAGGACCCGCGACGGGTCCTGCGTGCTGCTGGTGACCGAACATCTTTGGCTGTTCGATGAGTGGATGTGGGGGGTGCATGAATCCCCCCCAAATTCCACTAGGATGGGCCGCCATGCGTGGGCCGGGTTGGTCTGACCGGGTCAGATCGGACCCGGACCGGTTTCGACTCTACACGTTCTTTCACCCAAAACTTAGGCCATGAGCGTCTTTTTGACGAACCGTATGCAGAGATGGATACCTTGGATTGAGAGGGTCTTTTTGGTATACCAAAATAGAGATATGGATAAAGGTGGAGTATGGATGGGTTGGATCGACCACGAATCCAACTAGTCCCTTAGGAGTAAGAGGCTAATAACTTACCGACCGAGCATCCAATTGAGGCACTGTCTATTGAGTTGAGACCCATTTTACATGGAGGTCCTTTGGGATTCATATTCAAGGGACTTTTTGGCTATTGGAGTATCGAACTGCGGCCTGAGGAGCAGAACCTCCCTGCTGTAGCTGGCCGTAACATGAGAAATGGATCATTCGTGGTTCTGTATTTTAAGATCCAACATGGATCCAATCTAGGAATCCATGTGGGACTTCTCTTGGATCCTATGTGGGTCTAATGATGTACTTGGATGCTATTTGGGTCTGATGATGTAATAGGATCCTATGTCGGTCTGTTGATGTACCAGGATCCTGTGTGGGTCTAAAGATGTACTAGGATATTGTGTGGGTCTGATGATGTAATAGGATCCTGTGTGGTTCTAATGATGTACAAGGATCCTGCGTGGGTCTGACGATGTACTAAGATCCGATGTGGGTCTGATAATGATTTTGGATCCTACATGTTTCTTCCTCTTAATGGAGTAAGATGATTCCTTAGTTACATCCAGACATCTTTACTACTATACCTAAGTTATACCTGGTATGAGCTTAGTCTTTACCTTCATGGTGATACCTTTGTGGTATTCTTCTCTGTGGTGTACCTGTGTGGTAGATTCCTTCATGGTAATACCTTGGTGGTATTCTTCTATGTAGAGTACGAGTGTGGTACTTACCTTCGTGTTTTTCCTTCCTTTGTGGAAAAGCTATTCTTTGGGCTTTTGAGTTGGACCCTGTGTTTCATCATGATTGAGATGAGTGTACATGATAACTTGGGTATATTTATGGGCATATACCTAAGTAGGGTTTTCAGTTAATTACATGCTGTGTGGTTTATCCATGGTGGATTTTTTTAGACCTTAAGGGTCTAAGGGTCTTTACAGAGTATTGTTAAACTCATCCCTGCACAGGCTATGCCCGCACCATGTTGTGTTTGGTGTAGATGACAGACAATTCTGAATGAGGACAAGAGTACCAGGACTGGAGGTAGCTCGAAGGTGGACATCAGATGAGTTATTCCGCATTGACAGTCGTTTGAGAGATGTACCTAACCTACAGGTTGGATCCTTAGTAGGTGTTCACAATAGATATTCTAGTTTACATGTACTTTTCAGTTTCTTGTACATTCCAGTTGGGCATGTATTTTGGCCCCTTTAATTAATGTACTCAATCTATTTACTATTCAGATTACCTTGGGTTTGTATCCTGCTATGTGCTTCGTTGTGTGTTTTTACAAGATATAAGGGAAATACATTTATGTTTTTATAGAAATTAGCCTTCGGTGCTGGTCGCCAGCCCCTAGCCTTTAGACGATGGGCTTAGGGTAGTCACAGCCCAGGTCCCAGGGGACGGGTCATGACAAATTGGTATCAGAGGAGTCGGTTCTACCATAGAACATAGGACTCTGGTGTTTTTCATAGTAAAAGTGTTAGGTGTAGTGAGTGTGGTTATCAGTTTAGGGAATCCAGTGTTGGTGTGGAGGCAGGCGTATCCATACACTAGGACCCTGACTTCTGATTTATGACTTAGTGCACAAAAACACTGATTACGTGTGTATTTTGGAGAGTTTTCTTGGTGATCTATTTGAGTCAGCTCACCATGTATAACTTATTGACCATGGCACACCTATTTCATTTTCAGTATTCCTCCATGCAGACATCCAGCTAGGGTTCTGGGTATAGTACGTGATGATATCCCACCGAGTGATGAGGACTCGGTGTAGGGGCCTCTTGTAGTAGAGGCACCGGCGATACCATTACCCCTTGGGCCACTGATTCCACCAAACCCAGCTGTAGAGGGTTCATGCCACTTGAGCACATTGAATGAGTTCCAACACCAAAGGCCACCCAGGATCAGGGGAGAGATAGACCCACATGCGGCTGAGGATTGGATGGAGGCCGTGGTGAGAGTCTTCTGACTAGTAGGGACCCCAGCTAATCTCACGGTGATCCTTACCACCAGTCTTCTATAGGTAGCAGGAGGAAGATGGTGGATCATGATGCTCTAGGTTCACGATGAGGTGACGCTTCTCTGGCCAGACTTCAAGAGCTAGTTTTGGGCAGAGTTTGTCCCCGGGACCCTTCATGCAGTGCGCATTCAGGAGCTTCTTCATCTGCAGCAGAGCTACATGACTATGGCTCAATACTCAGCGAGGTTCACTAACCTTCCATGCTACTCTATAGATATGGTGTGAGACACATTCTTCAAGGCCTGGACCTTCAATAAAGGACTCAGGTGGGAGATCAAGGCTTCGATGATTTCTCTTAGCATCCCGATGCAGGTGGGGGTGTTAGAGCAAGTCCTCTTAGTGAAGCTTTTTCCTGATGACCAGTCACAAGCAGCGAGACCCACCACCAGTCATCACTTAGAAGAATATTCTATGGCTGGCTGCAAATAGATGTCTCAAATGTCCAAGAGGAATAGACCCACGAGTTGACGACCACAGGATTCAGGGTCAGTTTTGTGGGGCACAAGAGATAGAGCTAGACATGTCTGGAGAAGATAGTGTTTCACATGTGGTGGGTAGGTTCACATGGCTCGTGATTTTATGACCTTCCATACAGATGATTAGAAGAAAATTGAAGGACCTCCTAGGGAGAGACAAAGGTTCGATCGAGGAGGTCCGCAGGGATCAGGCAGGCATGGCAGAGGAGCTGGTCGTGTAGCTGGAAGTGGGCGACGATTCGAGATGTTACTGCCACCACTACTATGAGGTCCACCCCAAACATAGGGAGCAGGTGGACAAGGGAAAGCTCATCTCTTGGTAGCTGAGGCCTACAATCATGGAGCTCTTGAGATGATATGAGGTATGATCTGTGTCTACTCCACCTTATCTGCAGTACTTATAGAAACTGGTTCTAGTCATTATTTTATTGACACTACCCTCATTCAGATCTTGGAGATTCTGAAAAATAAATTCTCTCAATCCTTATGGATAGAGACTCCTACGGAAGATGATTCAATGTTACACACTGGTGCCTGCAGTGTGAGCTTACTCTAGGAGGTGAGAGCTTTGGCTGGTATCTCCTAGTAGCAGCGTCGAGGCCTTATGATGTCATCTTGGGTATGGACTGGTTATCTATATTCCATGCTCAAATAGACTATATTAGGCACAAAGTGCGGTGTGTCCACAATAATGGGACCATGTTTACCAGCTTTGGCAATAAGGGAGCCTTTACAGCATAGGATGGACTTACCCAGAGGAGAGTGCAACCGATCACTCATCAGCCGTCGATCCTTACCCTCAGAGAAATTGATGTGGAGAGTTTGAGTTATTCATTAGTGTTGAACAGTACTCGGATGTATTCCCTAATGATGTTTTGGGTCTACCTCGTTTCAGAGAGGTGGACTTTTACATTTACTTGTACTCCCTGACGACACCGATATATACATCAGCATATCAGATGGATCCCGTGGAGATTCGTGATTTTCAGGTATAGTTGGAGGACTTACATGAAAAGGGGTTCATCTGGCCTAGTGTTTCTCCTTGGGAAGCTCTGATTTTGTTCGCCAAGAAGGCGAATCAGATCTTGAGACTTTGTGTTGACTATCGATGCCAGAACCAGGTGACAGTGAAGAAAAAGTACCCCCTACTGAGGATTGACAGCCTCTTTGATCAGCTGAAGGGAGCACGATGGTTCTCGAAGATAGACCTCAAATCAGGCTATCACCAGCTTAGAGTACGAGATGAGGATGTGAAAAAGATGGTTTTCAGATGTTGGTACAATAATTATGAGTTTTTGGTCATGCCATTCGGCATGACCAATGCTCCAGCAATGTTCTTGGGACTCATGAAAAATATCTTCCAGCCATACCTTGATTGCTTGGTATTAGTCTTCATTGATGTAATTTTGATCCACTTGGCTACTGAGGAGGAACATGCATATCATTTTAAGATAGTTCTGGAAACACTTTAAGAGAACCATATTTATGGTAATCTCTCGATGTGTCAGTTCTGGATCCGAGAGGTTCACTTTCTAAGACATTTCATCTCGAAGGCTGGAGTTTTGGTGGATGTAGTGAAGATTGAGGCGGTACTTTCTTGGGAGCCACCCAAGAGTGTGACGAAGGTATAGAGTTTCCTGGGTTTGGCTGGATACTACTGGAGGATTATGCCAGATTTCTCCAGAGTTTCCGCACTATTATCAGTGTTGATAAAGAAAGGGAAACACTTTATTTGGTCAGATAGATTCCAATGGATTTTTCAGGAACTGATGTAGAGGTTTACTAGTGCCCCCATCTTGAGGATACTGGAGGTGGGCGTTGGGTACATAGTCTACTCCGATGCATTAGGTATCGGGCCCAGATGTGTCCTGATGCATGAGTGAGTAGTGATCGCTTATGGTTATTGAAAGCTGAGACAACATGAGTAGAACTAAGCTTCCCCTGAGCTAGAGTTAGTAGCAATGGTCTTCACCTTGAAGATGTGGTGACATTACATGATGGGCGAGCATTTTATAGTCTACATGGATCACAAGAGTCTCAGGTATATCTTCTTAGAGAAGGACCTGAACTAGAGACATCGACGTTGGCTTGAGTTCCTCAAAGACTAGAACATCATGATAGTCTATACTCCTAGGAAGGGGAAGTTGTATCAGATGAACTCAGTAGGGGTTCTTGTATATAGTTTCTAGGTGAGGTGACAAAGCAGTTGGACACTTTGCATATATCCTTTGTGGATCGAGATGGAGCATCTTTTCTTCAGTCTCTTACCGTCACTGCCCCACTTCTTCAATGAGTCAGGGAGGCGCAGCATGGGGACACTGACTGTGAGGCTCATCGTGCTCAGATATCCATAGGACAGGAACCTGATAGATTTTATGAAGGTGGGGATCATGTCATCTACATTAAAGGACGTACCATGGTACTAGTGTCGCTTCGGGAGGAAGTTTTGGTGGAGTTCCGCACATTCCCTCTAGCGGTATATCCAAGAGTGACGAAGTTGTACGAGGACCTCCAAAGACAACACTGGTGGCTGAGAATGAAGAAAGTAGTCGCAATGTTTGTCTCTCAGTGCCTCATTTTTCAGCAAGTGAAGGAAGAGCATCAGGTACCAACATGCTTAGTTCAGCCTTTAAAGGTCCCAGAGTGGAAGTGGGATGGGATATCCATGGATTTCATGATGGTACATCCACATACATCCTGGGGTCATGATTCTATCTGGGTGATTGTCGACTGACTCACCAAGTTGGCCCACTTCTTACTGATCAGATAACAAGCTTCAGTAGAGAACATGGGACGCCTCTATTTGGAGGAAATTGTGTCGCTATATAGAGTACCATCGAAGATATTCTCTAATCATGATACACTATTCACTTCCTAGCTATGGAAGGGGTTTCAAGAGGCTTTCGGGGTGCAGCTTCGTTTGAGCACCGCCTTCCACCCTCAGACGAATGGCTAGACTGAGTGGACCATTCATACCCTTGAGGACATACTGCATTCTTGGGTCCTTGACTTCATTCTTAGCTGGAAGGATCACTTGCCTTTGGTGGATTTTGGATACAATAACAACTATCACTCCACCATTAGGATGACACCTTTAGAGGATTTATATGGATGACCATGCATACCGCCTTTGTGCTGGACTGACCCAGGGGAGTCAGCACTATTGGGACCAGAGATGGTACGGGCTACCATTGAAAAGGTGAAGATCATCAAGGAGTGGATGAAAAATGCACATAGCATATAGAAGTCTTATGCCGATAGGATACAAATAACTCTGGAGTTTGAGTATGGTGACCACGTCTTCCTATGGTTCTCACCCTGACAGGGTTTGCAGTGATTTTTCCAGGGCGGCAAGTTATCTCCAAGGTTCATTGGACCCTTCCAGGTCCTCAGTAGAGTTGGCAAGGTGGCTTACCTATTATCACTTCCCCCTCAATTCCACCGGGTGCATGACGTCTTCTACATATCCCAATAAGCAGATACATGAAAAATAATTCTCACATCATCGACCATGGCGAGCATGACGTCGACGAAGTGTAGACTTTTACAGAGGTTCCAGTATATATTGATGATCGACAGGAGTGGGTCCTTTGTGGGCAGTCGATACCTCTGGTGCACATTCGCTGGTAGCACAAAAACCTCCATGAGAGAACACGGGTGTAGGAGGCTCAGATTTGTGCTCAGTACCCCCACTTATTTTCCTAGTTTTTGTAATGTGGCTTTTGGGGACACCAAGTCCTAATATGGGGTGAATGTAAAGACCCGGAAATTCCATGTAATATATTTAATTATATGATAATTTTACGAGTCCGAAAAAATTGACGGTGTGTGATTATGTGGCCCGATGAGCCCGAAATGAATTACTAAAAAAATTTTGGGTACGTTTAGTAAATGTGTGATATGGTTTTTGTAACATTTATACCAGTTCTCATAATTGAAAACTGAGGACACCGTTGAACTCGCAGCACAACTATTTGCCTAAAGAGACCTTCAACTTGACCGCAGAAGGTCGAGGGTAGAAGATAGATTTTCACTTTTTTTGTGGAGGAATAGAAAAATAAAAATAATTTACTTTTTTTTTATTTTTCTTGTAACCATCTTGGGGGTTATGGAGGTGGGGACCACCCGAACTAAAACCCCCCGATTTTAATTAAAGGGTGGGGACCACACAACACTTGAACTCCCTCTTTAAGGAGGGAGGTGACCTTAGGATTCCTGTAAATTGATTATGCTAACCACATCAAGATTAATTACCCCACGTTTAATTTTCCAACAAAATAAATTTATAAACATATTTTATATTGTTAGCTATTCTTTTTGTTGGGGGATTTGGGAAGTGTTGGAATATGGGAATTGGGAGGGAACTTCAGATGAATTCTTCTTCTCCAGCGAAGAACGCTTCTCCAATGAAGAACAACTACATTATCCAATGACTTAGGATCTTCCTCGTGACATCCTCCAATGTGGGACGTCTTCAACAACCACAAACTGAAGTTCTTCCTTCCCTCCTAATGACTTCAACAAACCTTCAAGGTAGGGTTTGATGTTTTAACTACCCCCTTACTCGTTCTTTATGTTTTTCATGTTTCAAAAGATGTTAAACCGCTTGCTACCACTCTAACACGGAGGGTGCGGGCCAAATGAACAAGGACCAACCTCTCCACAATCCCTTGTGGTTTTTGAAGCGATCTTTGCGATAGAGGAAGATGGAAACCGCTGCTGGCTATTGGCACTGGTGGGGCTCAGGAACGGCGGCCGGCACCACGGTCGACCGTGAAGATGGCGGTGCCGCAACCATGTCACAGGAGAAGGGTCGCGGCCTATCGGCCATGGTGAAGCAAGGGTGGCGGCTAGTAGAGGCTGTCTGCATGATGGGGCAGTGGCGCACACCCGCACCTCCCAGTAAGCAAGGGCTGTGACTTCTATCGCAACGACAATGGGAAGGCGGCCTACGTTCAGCCGACCACTAGGGGGGAATTGCACGATGCGCCACCAGGAGGCAAGGGGTTGGCCATTTTGGCTGGAATAGCTGGACTGGTCAGGACCCGCGGCGGGTCCCACGTGCTGTTGGAAACTGAATGGCTTTAGCTATTTAGTGAGTAAAATTGGGGGCATCCGACTCCCCCCCCCCCCCCCCCCCCCCCGCCCTCATGCTGCCAGGCTGGGCCACCCAGTGCAGGCCAGACCCAATGGGCTGGGTCGACCAAAACTTGGTCGGGTTGGTCCATGCCGGGTCGGGCGGGGTCAGACCGAACCCGGACAAGTTTCGAACCTACACATTATTTTGTACATAACATAATCTACGGGCATCCATTAGACGAACCGTCTACGGTGCTAGAAACATTGTTAAGAGACATTCCTTTTGGTATGCTCCACTTAAGATTTAGATAAAGTTGAGTTATGGTCGGGTTGGATCGAGCACGAAATCCAACCAGGCCCTTTAGACTAAAAGGTTAATAACTTATAGACCGGGTGTTCAATTGACGCACCATCTATTGAACTGAGACCACATTTACATGTAGGTAATTTAGGATACTTCTTCATGAGAATTCATGGTTGTTGGAGTATCGACATGCGACTTGAGGAGCGAAACCTCCCGGAATCAAGCAAGAATAGTGTAGGAACCCTGTTGTTGGCTGTAACATGAGAAATGGAATCATTGTGGGTCTGTATTTTAGGATCCCACATGGATACTCTCTAGGAATCCATGTAGGAAAAATTTTCGATCCTATGTGAGTCTAATGATGTACTAGGATCCTGTGTGGGTCTGATGATGTAGTAGGACCACGTGTGGGTCTAAATATTTACTAGGATCTTGTGTGGGTCTGATGATGTACAAGGATCCTCTGTGGGTCTGATGATATACTAGGATCTTGTGTGGGTCTGAAGATATACTAGGATCTTATGTGGGTATGATGATGTTCTATGATCCTATGTGAGTCTGATGATGATTTAGGATCCTATGTGGTTCTGCCTCTTAACAGAGTATGATGATTCAGTAGTTACATCTAGTCATCTTTACTACCATACCTAAGTTATACCTGGTATGAGCTGAGTATTTACCATTGTGGTGATACCATTGTGGTATTCTCTTTTGTTGTGTATGTGTGTGGTAATTTCATTCATGGTAATACCTTTGTGGTATTCTTCTTTGTGGAATACCTGTGTGGTACTTAACTTCATGGTATTCCTTCCTTTGTGGAACAGTTGAGATTTGGGATTTTGAGTTGGACCCTGTGTTTCCTCATGACTGAGATGGGTATACATGATAACTAGGGTATATGTATGGGGATATACCAAAGTTGGTATGTCAGTTTATTTAATGTTGTGTGGTTTAACCATGTCGACATTGTGAGACCTTGAGGGTCTCGAGGTCCCTACTAAGTATCGTTATACTCACCCCTGCACAGGCTATGCCTACACCATGTTGTGTTTGGTGCAGACGAAAGACAACAGTGACTGAGGACGAGAGTACCAGGACTGTAAGTAGATCGAAGGTGGATATTAGACGTGGCGTACTATAGAGATGACCTTTCGAGAGTTGTACCTACCCTATAGGTCAGATCCATTGCGGGTGTTCATAGGAGTAGTTCCAGTTTACTTGTACTTTTCTATTTCATGTACTTTCTTGTTGGGATTTTATTCTGGCCCCTTTACTTATTGCACTCATTCTATTTACAATTAAGCTTACCTTGTGTTTGTATCCATATGTGTTCTTGTTTGTGTGTGTTTACAGGTTATAACAGCAATGCCTTCCCAGTTTTAGGGAAATATGCCTTCAGTGCTGGTTGCTAGCCCCTGACCTATGGATGGCGGGCTTGGGGTAGTCACGACACAGGCCCAGGGGGACGGGTCGTTACACAACAACTTGAGGATGATTAATTAACTCAACACCACCCACACAGACTAAATAAAATCCTCACCGCAATTAGATACTAGGGCATTCCTACCCCAAGCTCAACCCACTTTCTCAATTCTAAGGGAACAACTCCACCACAAGGATTAAATCTTTATGGGGAATACTGGAACACATAGACATTGGGATAGAGGAATCCTCTAAAAAATAAAAACACACTAGAGGAAAAACCCACGAAGAGGCTCCCGAACATAGAAAGGGTCCAGAAACACCACCCATTAATTTAACTAAACCAAATATACCCCTAAAGAACAAAACTAAGACCAAAATAAAAATCTAAATATGACCATTTATTCATAGGCCCAACACCCTTATGGGAATCCGATCAATTCAAGAACCACACTACGAGTAGATAAGGCTAATTGGATTTCTGTAGAATGAGTTCATCTCAGCCCCATAATAAGGATGAGCCTACAATGTCAACAAGAATAGAATAAAGAAAATTTGGATATTTCCATCACATAGCTGAAAACATGATCCATACTGAGGTTACACACACTATAGGAAACTACTGACTATGCACGAGCTTCAACCCTACACCTATGGCTAGGGCCCGGCTGGCAGAAGCATCTCATTCCTCAAAGTAAGGCATTTTCATCATCCGGTCCCCATCTCCTCCATCTTGATGATTCAAAAAAGCAGAATGATGATAAGTTTTCAAAGCTATGAAACATGATGACATAGAATTCCTGAATTATCCATATCGATGGTATGCAATAAAGAGACCTGACGAACTAGATGTCAGAGCCAATGAGAACAACTTCTTAAAAACAGGTTCCTTCGGCATGGACTCCTTACCAGAATGGGAACCTTTCTAGAAGCTGACCACCACAAAAATCACTCCAAATTCCAATGGTGGTAAGACTTCCTCCCACCGCTAGTCTGGAACTAAACCCTCAGAAATACCAGAGAAAAAACAACTTCTAAAAACCGTGAGGGTTCCCAACAACCCAAGAGCACACATAACCTCCACAACCACACAAATGCTTCTAATAGACCTTGGTTACCCCTATAGATAGTCAACAATCAAAGAATATGAAATTGGGCGTGTCTCATTAGAAACATTGGGGTATTTTATTGGTGGCACATCCTGAAAAAACCAAAGGATTCCTAAAACCAGAATCTAGAAGAGAAAACAATGAAAATAATCACACTGAGCTCAATAAAACTAGCTCAGAATCCAAACAACCTCAAGCACAACCCAAAAAAACAATTAAAAAAATCACATTTCATATAATCTTTCAAAATGGACACCTTTCCAAAAAAAAATTCATAATACCAAAACACTATTTTAAAAGAAAAATCAACTCCCAAAATTTATTTCCATTTTCATTTTAAAAACCCACATATGGTTCTTTAAGAACATTCACATGTGCATTCATCCAATCCCACTTACAAAATTCATGGACAGGTGCCCCCACACACTCTTTGCACATACCCACACAGATGTGACTCTCCATAAAGTGTTACAAGGTTCAAGAATTTCCTTTCCTTATCAAATCGAAACACTTACCAAAATTTCCAATTCAAAACACTTTCTCTTTAAGAACCCGCATTACCTATTTCTAAACAATTTTAAAGAAACCCATTTTCCATTTCAAAAACACTTTTAAATTTAACACACACTCACATCAACTGAGATCAAAACAAAACACAACCTAATTGAAAAAACCAGAATGAGGAATTCGTTCTTGTTCCAAACATGGAAACATGGTGGTGGGCCATGCCCTAAATAAGGAATAGAACTAAGAGGACCTTGAACAGGGAACTTGGACTCCACATGGGTCACCACCCCATGTGAGGCCGCAACATAACCTGATTCACCTCTATTTCTATCTTTCAATCCAAAACAGCCCAAGCCATAAGACTCAAATCCCGACTACCCTTGGTAACTCAACGATCAGTGTGATCAAGATTTCGTGACATTCTTCCCACACCTACCACTTGAGTCCTGACAGTCCTAATATATGTCTACTAGAAAACCAAAATAACAAAGGGTCACCTCTGATACCATTTTTCCACAAACCAACCCAGGTCGACCTTGAACCTCTCACTCGAGCTGGTCTTCAACATGTCCTAAGGTGCTTTCACGATCCCCCTGGAAATAAACTAAGGTTGGGAGTCAAAATAAAGCTATTGGGAACATTTCATCCCATACATGAAATACAAATAAACAAATGAAAAATGAAAAACAAAAATAAAAACTAACAACGGTGAGAAAAAAATTATACAATGATCCATGTGACCCTATGGGTCGCCACCGATCTCAAACCAACATCGCACCATGATTACCAAATTCACGTAAAGAGCAGTTACTGAAGCTAAAAAAATAATAATATACTATAAGTATTAGTATTAAAACTCATTTGGCTAGCCTGATTAACTATTCCCATTGATCTTCCTTTGAAATAAATGAAACATCAATTTTCATGTTTGAACTACAAATTTTAAATTATTATTTTCTTCCCATTTTACTCAAAAACTAAATTCAACCCATTTCCCATATTCTTTTCTAAAACCATGTTCATTGTATTAGTGTTATTTTAACATTTTTTGTAAATGGAAGTGATGCATTCATTTTTTATGGAAAGAAAGATTAAAAAACACTTTTACTTCGAAACCGTTTTCACATGATTTTTGAAAGAAACACATCACATCCAAGAAAACAATACACAAGAAATGAACAAAATGTTCATATAACAAGGGAAATGAAAAATCACACACAAGTATCACATTAATTACAATATGTAACTAATTTCTAATAGAAATAGGTGAACCCAAGAGATCAAGGATAATCCAGAACATACTAATACATGGTATCCTATCCCTAGTAGCACACCAGATACGATGAAATCAAAATGCCCAAATTACCAACCACCCTAACTCAGGATAGACCATGGGGCCCAATCCAATAGCAATATACCCAATTATATCTACCTACTATGGGCCAATGATCAGTCAGTATGTCTACTACCATTCCATCAACCATTCTCAAAAAATTCTCTCAATATGCCAGGTTCCTGTGTCTCATGTATGTAATAGGGGTGAGCGAACTGATGAGAGATGAGCATCGAATCACAATATATATATATATGTATATATGTATTAAAAATTCACAATAGGTCTCACCCTGAGTCTCCCAATGGACTAATCTCATGCCTTAGAATAAATAGAACACATTAGTGATCCAATCGAGGAAACCTAATAATGGATCATGAGGATTACACAGTAAGGAAAACACATCCATTATGCAAAAAAAAGGCATGAGAACCATCTAACAGGGGTTTTCAAAGTAAATTTGTTTTTCAATTTCACCGTGTTTCCAAACGGGCCTTTAAGCATTTCACAAAACTAACTTTTATCAAACATGAAATTTGCCCCTCAAAAGATTTGTAAAAAACCATTTACCATTTCAAACCATTCAAAAATGATCCATAAACCATTTCCATTACACCTTGAAAACATAAATTTTCATACCAAAAATTCCAAATGATCCATTTTTCAGTGACAGATGCCAAAACAACATAAAATCCAACCTTCACATATTTATAAAAAAGAATGAAAGCCACAAGGGCCACTTGTACAAGGAATCCCCAAACACCATTTTTTATATTCCAATATATATAAAAATCTAAACCATGAATTTTATGTAATATATTACCCATAAAAGGTAATTGGGCATTTAACTAAACAATTGTTGTGCACTATTTACCAAAACAATTTTAGTCATCACAAAACAAGGCTCAAAACACTATTTTCATTCCATGGAATCTAATCAAAGGAGCACATATCACTATTTATTAATAAAGAGTGTAGATAAAATCATGAAATTGTTAAATCTTAAATTAAAATGGTATATACAAGGGGGAACCTACATTATTTCATAATAACCATTTATTCTAAAAACCATAAGTTAATAATTATTATTAAATAAATGTATGAAAAAAAAGAAATAAATAAATATTTAATTTAAATGACAATGAAAAGGGATCCTACCTTAGGGTGTAGTTAATTTAATACTCATCATTTGACTAAATTGGCAGCAACCACTCATACCCATCCCCACACATACATATATACATTGATATATATCATAACATAATCCATGTGTTCCCCAAGCTACGAGGGAAAAAGTTCTTGGGAAAAATATATATTTATATATATTCATACCAGATTATATGTGTGCATATCCGTAAAAATGTACCAAGACCACTGAAATAATTTTTAGGGACTCAAAATCAGCAAGGCAGGTTTAACACAATTAAAGTAAAATACTAGTAAGTTAAAAATTAATGCGGAAATGACCAATACACCCCAAAATAATAACCAACGACTCAAAAATTACTAAACCTATTAATATAAATTGAGATAAAACTAAGAGTGGGGGTGACCCTGGAAGTCACACATTGAGCAGTAGGGGGTACAAGGGACAAGGGTAAAAAAAGAGAAAACAAAAATAAATTAATCATAAATAATCCTCTTAATAATTATAATAATACATTATTAAAGTCTTCTTATTATAATAAAATATTCATTATTATTAAAACATTAATAAAAATTTGATATTAGTAAATCATTATTAAGCTTAATAATAATAAAACATTAATAAAAAATTATTATTATTATTATTATTATTATTGTAATAATATTATTTTCATTTATATTAATAATAATATTAATAATATTTTAATAATAATAATAATAATAACATTATATACACATTTATAATATTAATATTATTATAATTTAAACATTTACCTTATTTTATTTGCAATACATTTTATTTATTTTAAGTAGTGGGAAACCGTAGGGGCTCCTCAACCAACAACACAGTTACCGCCAACTGTGCAGCACCTATGCGCCGGTCTGAAACCCACCAAAATCATCTAAACTCAAAAAATTGTAGACATGCACTAAATCCTCCCCTTTACAAGGCTAATCGAAGTTAATAGATACAAAATAAAATAATTCTAAAGGTTGTGGTGTGACAACCTTTTTACCATAATATTTAGTTTAAAGAATAAACCACTGAATTTGTGGAATTTTAATAGAATATCTATCATATTGAATACCTACATCCGTCAGTGACAACCCAACTCTAAGAGGAACTGAGAACATGAGACGAATTAAGATATGATCGGATATAGGGAGATAATAATTTCCTGAACTGATTTATTTATAATTTTATATAAAATGAATTGATAATTACCACCTACTATATTAAATTCTCCAATTTTTTATAACATGTGGATTGGATTTTAGGATGAAGAAGAAGTAGAATATGCAACTATAGAGATATAGGTCCTAGTGGAAACTATATATGAAATGGAGATTTAAACTAAACCAATTTAAGGGGACTATTTAATTATTGATTATTCTTTTTTTAATATTATTAAAGTTGAACTATTTTCTTAATTAACCTTTGATGAAATTTTAATTAGGCCAAAAATATTTAAATTATTGGATGAAATTGAAGAGGACACTACATTAGTGGTGTTTGAAAAAGAAGAGGACCCATCCTTTATTATTTCCCCACCTTGAAAGTAGTACTACAATGCTTTGGGGATCAAAGTAAAGTACTCTCTATATAGATTTCTATACAATAATTGTAAAGGAATATACATTATTTGAATTTTATTTGGTTTTTAAAGTGGACAAAGACCGATCCACCTTTGAATCAGAGACAAATTGCTAAAACTTTCAAACTATGGGATATAAAAACCTTGAACCCCTTCAGCGATTTCAACCACGATCTATCAAATTTTTTATTCTCTTTAAGACTTTATTTTTATTGTTTTTATTATGAGTTGTTGATATTTTCTTGTAGATTTAATGTGACAATAGTTAGTAGATTAATTCCAAGCCGTTAATACAAAATAAAAGTCATGTTTTACCTTCCATTATTTTGGATTTTCATCCCTTTTTTCTGATTTTCATTTGATATTAAATTATGGAGAAATTAAATCTGAATGGGGGGGGGGTATTTAAACATATTTTAGGAATTATTATGAATTTTCATTTTTTTCATGCTTTTAATATAATGAATTCATTATGTTTTTTATATTTTAATATTTTTATTGTTTTTGGGATCTTTACCTTAATGGGATTCTTTGTCAAATTCAAATCATCATGGTATTTTTATCAAAATTTATGATTTTAATATATAAGGATTTAAATGATTTCATAATGGATTTTTATTATGTACCTTTACTATTAATATCTGTTCATGGATATATCATGTTTGATTGTGGGGGGATGGTACTTTGTGTACATTATTTGGGAAGTAGTTTATTATAGGGTGGTGTGAGGTGTGTGCCAGTATTTTAGGTAGTGGATATAAATAATTGGTCATGATTCATTATTTATTTTACTTCCATTATATCATCCTCTAAAAAAACAAAAACATAGAAGAATAAATAATAAATACAAAAAGATAAAAATGAATTCTTTATTGTGATTACATTTATGAACTTCTATTAATTCATTGTGTTTGAATTTTCATCCTATAAAACACAAAAAATGTAAAATAAAATATGAAAAAGTGGAAAAATAAAAAAGGTGAATTGGGATGAATCTTTCATTACTTTAATTTTTTTCCTCATAGCATATGTCACAAAAATAGTGTGTGATGTATATCTTGTCAGTGGGAATTGTGTGAGGAATTTTAAGTTTTTCACTTGAATATTCATGAACTATCATTTAAGAGATTAAAATCATATTTTTGAGCTTAAAATTTTAACTTTTTGGACCACTAATTCATTGAAAGCATATTACTCTAAAAATACATCTTGAATAAAGTAATTTTTCTGTATCTCTTTATGGGGAGATAAGAATATTTATAAGCCTATATAGATCACACATGTTCTTGAGAATGAGAAAAGATCGACATTGAAAAATCATTGAGTGAAATGAAAAACACTTTTATTGGGAGGTAGGTACAACATGAAGTTAGAGATAAACATGATATTGAATGTTTTTTTTGGGTTTTTGAGGGTATAGTGAGTTGAGATCTATATTAGAGAAATAAAATTTTATTTGTATGTGAGAATGGAGTGGTGTTGTTAATTTTATCCTAGGATGTTTGTTTTAAATTTTGTATAGATGATTGTGTGTGGGTTGAATTGTTATGTGTGAGGGATTGAAAATGATAATATTTTAATAAATTTTATTTTTAAATTCATTTTTTTAATCCCAATGGAATGTTATTTTAGGGAAAATTTTAAAATTTTTATGTTTTTGGTATTCTTTTGTTAATATTTTTGGAAATGGATCAATTATTTAATTTTATTCACTTTATTATTTAGTTTATAAATTTTATTACACTAAAAAATGGTGAAAGTTATTTTTTAGTATTATGTAGATATTTTTATATAATTCATTAAATTGATCCTAATGTTGAATACAACCATATATAAACCAAATTAAGTACACAAGTGGGGAATTTAAATCTACACACAGTTTGATAATTTTTTATGATGACCCTTTATATCAAAAATTACAAATCCAAATGAGATAAATTTTAAATGGGGATAGATAATATTCTTAGGAAAATTTTAATTAAATACCAAAACTCTAGGTTTCACATACATCAAGGACACTAATTCATGGGATACTAGAAGATGGTAATTACAAAAGTGTCCATGGATAGAAAATTTGTCTCTAGTAATTCAGTTCTAAAAATAATTAAATGTCTCAAATGAGAATGAAATTTTTTGTATCGATATCCAATTAATATGTAGAAAACATAAAAGAATACTTGTTTAGAAAAAATAATAAATTTAATTGAACAACATGAATTAAATTAGAGGATATATTTTGAGTGAAAATTATTCACCCCTCTTCCTTATAAATTTTCATCTTCATTTCCATTAAAAATATTATCCATTTTCAGTAGTTAAGGAGGTGTTTTCTATTTTATAATTTTAATCTATTTATAAATATATATTATTTTATCTTTATATTTGTTTTTTCATTCATTTATATTTATTTATCCTTATATGATTATCATATATATGAAAATAGATAACTAACCACATTCATGTATGAGGGAGGGAGTAGTTTTGTTTGAGTTTATTATGATTTAAAGATTTAAATTATTTTATTATATGATTACTATAGTAGTAAAAATGATTGTTTTGTGTGGTCTCAATTCATTCCAAAAAACTAATTTTTTTATCTTTTTTTTTCTTCCTACTCTTCCTCATTATTTCAATTTTGTATACAGTGGTGTTGTATTAAGGTGGTGATGTGTGTTGAAGAGTTATCCTAGCCATAGTTTGAGAGTGAATATCTTCAATGTTGATTTACCATTATAAGTCAATAAACATTAAAATATGTGGGTGTTCATTAACAGTTCATAATCTAAATATTGATTAAAATACCAACCATTACATTATAAAGGTCAATGATAGCTTCAATTTCAACTCTATAGGACATATTCCATTTCTAAATAACAATTTTGGGTCTCATATTCTTATTTTTAATGGATATTTATATATTTATATCACTTCAATTTAAAACACCCCGTTTTTTAGTTTAATCTAATTTTTAATTTTATTCTAATAAATATAGTGATAATAAAGAAATAGTTTATTTTTCTCTCATCATTTAGAGATCAACCCCAAGGTTGGTAATATACTGTATTATTAGGAAAATAAGAAGGGTTCTGTTTGGAGCAGCAATAAATATCTCTTCTAAAAAAATCTAGATGCTTTAAACAAATGAATTTTTATCTGATTATCATAGAATAAAAAACGACTTTGCTGACCCTTTTTTAGTTTTTGTCAAAAAACATCAACAATATCAATTCCTTCCCTGCATTCAGAATAACCACATAGCCTTCACTACCACAAAATAGGGTTTCTGTAGTGTCACCCTTTATTAGAACTTTTTCTTAGCACTATTAATGGGGACACTTTATCAGCTCTTTTTTATTAGCATTGATCAAGGGGGGGGGGGCTTTATAAGTGTTTTTTCCTAGCGTTTATAAAGTGTATATTTCAAAAGAAAATCATGAAAAACAATATATTGATATATAAGTTTATTTATATTGATATTTTTTTTAAAAGGTGGTGCCTCAGTCAAAGACCAAGGTACAATTTATTGATCAAAAAAGGAAAGAGATTACAGAAGTCTGAAAGATGGAACCTTATTACAGTCTTTAAGAAAAAAACCAAGCGATTTGTCAGGAAAATCATCCAACTAGGTAACATCTTGGATAACCCCCTTATTGGCGAGATTATCGGCAAACATGTTCACTTAACGGAAAAAATTTGTGGAAATGTAGTTGAGATCCATGAGCGAAGAAATACATTTCATCCATCGAGAGGTGAGTAGCCATGCAAGTTGCACCAATCCTTTCCAGATAGCTTGAACAATAGTGGTTGAATCACATTCAATCCATCGCTGGATCCAATATTTTTGTTTGAAAAAATTCACTGCATGAATCACTCCCAACATTTTTGCTTCCAAAGCTGAGGCCGCACCACACCCACCAAAGCAGCAGCCAAGGCATCTGCCAAGAAAGTCTCTGAAGATGGTACCGCAACCTGCTGGACCCGGATTTCTTCTAGAGGCGCCATTGACATTCACTTTGATACATCCTGCAAGCAGAGCTTTCCAGAAGACCTAAAAGGTGCGTCATGGTTTTCTATAAGATCCCTCAATCCGGAGACGTAGAAGGATCTCAAAGTCACCAACAGAGTTGTCACAATGATCTTTTTGAAGAGTGGCAGCATCCTTAATGGCACTGAGAATACCCATTTTACCTGCATTGAGACTGAATGAGCAATTATTATGAATAAATTTTTTTCTATAATACCAGATCCCATGCATGAGTTCCACCACCGCAGTGAGAAAGATGTTTTTGGCTTGCTTAGAATAGTCGCAATTAACACAGAGCAGAAATGGAGAGCAGATATTAGCGGGAAAAGATCATCTGCAACCAAAAATAGAAAGAGTGTAATTCTAAAGAACTGAAGCTGTAGCACAAGACAAGAACAAATGATTAGCATCCTCACGGTGTTGATTGCATAGATGACATCTTGAACAAAGAGGAATCCCAAATGATTGAATACACACTTCTGTTGGGACCATATTATAGGCGATACACCAAATTTGAGTAAGTCTCGAGGGCTTAATCCATGGTCTGTTAAAAACTTTCAACCAAGAAAAATTAGAGACAGAATTAGTGAAATTGTTTTTGTAGAAGCTTTTGGAATCAAGGACTCCATTAAAGGCAGGTTCCCAAATGAGGAAATCATCTGTGTTAGTAAAAGAATAATTATCAACAATTTGACTGATTTTATTTGGAATGGAGATGTTTTGGGAGTTAACAACATCCCTAACAGTGGAGTTGGTGTTTCCAAGAGTATTGGAAGAAGTCAGAATGGAGATTAGAGGGACACCAGTCCAGTTGTCCATACATAAATTCAAAGAGGAATTCACACTAACCATCCATCTAGAGTTGTTCATGATGTTAAGGAATGAAAGACGAATGGATGGACAAATGGAAGAAGAAATTTAACCCACGTTACCATTTCAAAGCCTAGTAACAAATCTTTTCTTGAGGAAGTCCAAGGAGTCAGAGCTATTATGGATCAGATTCCAAGTTAGCTTAGCTTGAAGAGATTCATTAAAAAGTTTGAGATTCTTAATACTAAGGCCACCTTTGTCCAAGGGTTTACAGTAAGTGACCCAAGGTATGGTGACAAGTTTCCTTTCAACCGTACTACCAGACCAAAAATTTTTTTTAATGCAAACGTTAATTTTCTTGAGAAGACTGGTAGGCCAGTTATAAACTATCATTGAGTAGACCATTTGGGAAACAATTGTAGACATAAAAAGTCAAACCTTGCTAGCCATTGAAAGAGATTTACCCTTCCAAGATGAAAGTTGTTCAATGATTTGATCCACAATGTTGTGGAAATAGCTGGAATTAGGTCTTCCCTAGAAGATAGGAACACCCAGGTATGTGATGGGGAAAGAGCCTTCTTTGATACCAAAATAATTAATAATGTGGATTTTTTTGTTGGGGGAAAAGTTCTTTCCAAAGAAAAAAAATATTTTCTCCAACTAATCACGTGGCCTGAAATATCTTTATAATGAGCCAGGGCATTTTTAAGGTTTGGGATGTTCCTTTTATCACCTTTTAAGAAAAAAATAATATCATCAGCATATAAAAGGTGGGAAGGAACGTTTAAGTTTCTATAGGTATGAATGGGCTTAATCATGTTTTGGGCCACCAGGCTCGTAAGATGTATACTTACGTAATCTTCCTCAACAGCAAAGAGGATGGCAGAAAGTGGATCACCTTTTATTTATATTGATATAAATATAATATATATTTTGTAAATATGTGTTATGTAAGTATAAATAGACCATTACATTTAATATATAATAAATTTAGTGAAAAGGACTTTAAAATATTTAAAAAAAATTAATAACTAACAATTTTCTAATTATCATCAACATATAATCATTTAATAAATATTTTAAGACACAAAAAAAGATCTAAAATAAGTTGAAATTATAACTTAAAATTCAAACGACCCTAAATTTTGATCCGAGTGTCCATTTGAGCTCTAAAATAAATCAAATCGAGGACTGAGATGAGCTCTATGAGCTAGTGATTGAAGGGAAACTTCTATCACATTTTTTAAGGCCAAGAAGGCAATAAAGGTCTCTAAAATCGAGTTTTTAGTCGTGATGTCTTGATTTTTTAACATTTAGTGGAATTTCATGATCATTTAAGATGGTTTTTTCCATTTTTCAGAGGGGAGTGAATTTATTTCAATGCATTACACTCATATTCATATTATGGATTTAAAAAATTTATAATTTTACTGAATGTACTGTTATTTATAATCAATTATATTAAAATATATACATATTTTTTATATATTTTCACAAAAAAAATTAATTTTTAAAATAAATAATGAAATATATTAACATATAAAATATATTTCCCAATATATAAGCTTTATATAAATAGGAAAATAATATCCATTTAATTTAAAATACAAATATATGAATATTTATATACATATATAATGATTGTGTGTGTGTGTGTCTGTGTGTGTCTGTATTGACAAACTAATATATATTATCTAAATATTCTAAACATTTGTATATAAGTATAAATATATAATATTAGTAAATATATATAAATATGTATAATTATACTAGCATATACACATATAATATATATATATATATATATCTGTGTGTGTGTATGCATGTTGTATATATGTATTTATTTATTTATTTATAAAAACACAAAAAACATATTTTTTAAATGTATTTAAATCCAATATTATAAATTTATATTAATATTTGAATATAATAATAAATATATAAATACATAAATATTATTATATATATGTATATATATATATTATAACTATATATATAGTAATATATATATATTAATATATATATATATATATATATTAATATACGAATAATTATAACAAATATATAAATATATATATATATAAATCGACAGATATATCAATAAATGAAGAGGAAAGAAAATTGGAGGAGTGGAAAAGTGTTAGGCACACATCTGAGGGGCCCCGAGTTAAAATCTCAGGGGAGCCAGGTGTGGCGTGCGTCTTGGTAATATGTCCTAGTGCTATTAAAGGGTGGTAGGGGTGCTATTAAAGGCCAGGGGTGCAGTTGGGGCGTGTGGGATTCAATGTTGGGGGTGGAGCGCTGTTAAATACCCTCCTCGAAATGAAGAAATGATTTTTTTTTAACTTTTATCACTGCTAAAAAAAGCGCTGATAAAAGAGCACTTTATCAGCGCATTTATTAAGCACTGATAAAATTCTCCTTTTATCAACGCTTTTTTTAGCGCTGATAAAAGGGGACTTTATCAGCACATTTCTAAGGACTGATAAAAGGGTCCCCCTATATCTTTGCCTCAATTAACAGTGATTTTGTAGTGCTGATAATGTCCTTTTCTGGCACTGATAAAGGCCATATTTGTAGTAGTTCTTATTTCATTATTGATAGTATAAAAACCAACTGAAAATCTGAAATCCAACTATGGGTTGTAACATCCCAATGTATTTAATGGAAATTACATTCTTATAAATATGTCATAAAATCACATGAAACACAACATATTTAAATACAAAGTAATAAGTGGCATTTAAACATAACTTTATCCATTCTGTATTTGGGACTTGAAAAATCTGACATACACGGTTGCAATCAGTATGTTATTCGGAGTCCGATATGAAAAACCTGATTTTTGGTGAATATTAACCTACCCTTATGAATTGTAACATACCATTATGAATAGTGATATGCCCTAATGAATAGTAACCTTAACTATTATAGTATATAAATAAAATTAATGTTGAATGTATGATATACCTATATTTTAGAATAAATAAACGAATGTTTTAAAACTCGTTTTTGATAATAAATTATTAATTTCATTAAATCATAAAATAATCAAATTTATAAAATTATTTTTTAAAAATATACTTCATTTTTGGATTTTATAGATCAAAAAATAGTTTGAGTGAATTTTCTGGATTTTTCTAAAATACATGAATTTTTTATGAATAGTAAAATGTGATAATTTATGATAAATGCTAAATAATGGATTTATTGAGTCATTGATGATGATTGTCTGATGTAAGACCAATTGGTTCGAAGTCACATGCATATGTTACTATTATTGGACATGGAATACTTACTATTTCTTGTATAGTGAAGAAATAATAAACTAATGATTAAAAATTTACGAAAACCCTCCTCTCCCCTACTATAAACCCCCTCTCACTCTCTCTTATCTTCACTCCTCTCAAGCCTTTTGACATTCCAATATTCTGTAAAATATCTCCACAATCACCTCCTCTACATCCAAAACCCACTAGCCTCTTCAAAATACCAAAACCTCTCCACTTGAGAGGTTCTCAAAGGAGGAAGTCTAAAGTGGTAAATTCCTCTTTCCAATTCATTCTTTTCATTAAAGATATTTTATTTTTGTTTCTTTCCTCAACTCCCTTCACCAAAATAGTATGATAACTCTAGTAACATACTATTAATTGAATGTTTTTATAATAATTGGATATTTAATTAACTTCTTCCATTTCCCCACCTTATATTTGAATGAAATGAATGCATCGTTTGAGATGTGCCAATTTAGCACATTCATAGACAATAGTTTATCAATTTCTATTATTATCATTAATTATGGTCATGAAACCATTTGTGTTATGGTTGAAATAGATTATTATATATGTAACATATCCTATTTTTGGTTGTGTAATCCTTTTGTACAAATGGTATTATGTTATAAAGCAAAACATGTTCTTTGTAATCAAACCCACTGATATACAAAAATAGTTGTCACTATGGTTTTATATAATAATTAGACTTCACTCTAAGTAACTAAATTAAATTTAAAACCATGAAATATCATTGATGTGCACTAATAGAATATAACTTCAATTTTGGACAACCAATTTCATCTTATATGTTTATCCAGACATGAATATAAGCAAACTGGTCATTAAAACCATGTAAACAAATGAGCTTGAAAAATGAAATTGAACATCATAACCAATCAAAACAGTTATAAATGAACATAAAATGATTATAATAAACCTATTAAATATTGAATAGGATCTTTAATTATTAATTAATAATCCTAATTTGTTTATTTAGGTCTTTAATCACATGTGGAGAACACCAACCGATTAAAGGTAAGTGATCCTCTATATTTCTCTATTAATCAAGATTGTTCTCTATGCTATTCCTTTTATGTTTAATCCCCAATGATGGGTTATATTTACACACCTCACCCATACATACCTCTTTATTTCTAGGGGATGATAAACCAACATCATCTCTCATCAATCCCTCTTAGGTACACCTGACACAATGCCAATAAACTGTAACGAATTCTACTTGAACCTTATTTGTTCATTCAGGTTTCCTTATCTTTCATTATATCAAAATAGAGTTATCTTATCTATTTATGTAAATATTATAAATTTTTTCAGTTTTACAAAAATTCATTTACGAATACCCTTTCATCACTCTCTTCGGGAATATAGATGTTTTAAATGATTCACTCCTTAGAACATTCCGATAAGCAAACCTGTTTTAAGGGAACTTCCCTAATTTTTACCCAATTTCAAGTGAAATATAACCTCTGTTTTAAGACACCCTTTTCTTAATAAAATCAGTATTTTTATTATGAAAATATTCTTGGTTCAATTGTTGTTTTATATAAAATATTTTCCTCTTTTCTAAAAGATCTATAGTATTTTCCTTAAAACCGCACAAAAATGTTTTAATAGTAATGTTTCTCGAATACATTCCTTATATGTTTTCACTTCTATTTGAAATATCATGCCATGTTATAATCCTATTTTACCCTATTAAATTTCATGTATGTTATAATTTCTTTCTTTCATAGACACTTTCATTATACGCTCATTGGTTATGATTTACATATTGATTGTGTTACCTAATTCTTTCCACAGGAACACTTATGTTTATGTATGATTGATTATGTATGATTATTTATATGGAAAGAATATTTATGTGAAAAGAATATTTATGTGGAAAGAATAATCATGAAAATATTATTATGGGTGCACCTAGATAATTATTTAAGGCATTGGGTAAAGTTAAGTCTCATGATATGCGATGTAAAACAGGATTGGCGGTTGGCCTTGACCCATACAAAAATGGGAAACAAGATTGGTGGATAACCATGACCCGTACTAAAATGGGAAATGAGATTGGAGGTTATCCATGACCCATACTAAAGACATCATTTATTATTATTCCACATTAATATGATTCCATGTTTACATGATTCCATGCTTAGATGATACGATTTTATATGTTCCACGCTTTAATATCATTATGTCATGCCTCCTAACTCATGTGCTTAAGACGTATCCTTATGTTCATTCCCTTATTGATATTTTTAGCTCATCCATTTTTTCATATGTTCCCTAGGGTACCATATGCAGATTCATGGGCTCAAAGGAATTTAGGACCTCTCTTTGGAGATTAAATAATAAATTGTTTTTAGCCCCATGTTTTATGTTTTATGTACCTAGTCTTCCAAGACACTAGACTTAATGATCCTTGGCTTGTACAAGGATGTATAATTTTGCATAAAATCATGTAATGTTATATAGAAAAGGAATTGGTCACTATAGTTTGTATTAGTGGATGGTCTAGTTATTTCTGGAAATTATGAATAAATCACCTTAGTGGGAACCATAATGACGAGACTAAGTACAAGAAAACATTCCTAAATTTTGGTTAGTATTGATTAAGTGATTTATCAAGAAAATACATCCCTATCTGGATATGAGTAGGTAGAGGCATCTCTGGCATAGATTTAACTAGGATCGAAAACACCGACAAAGAGTTTCGAGCTAGACCGGGGTATCCGGGTACACGACAATGGGTCTTGCTGCACTCTTGGTTAAGACACTCCTAAGTGATATGATTTAGTAGATTTACAATCTTATTAGATTCCATTATTAACGAAAAAATTCCTATAAGAATATTAGTTAAGAACTAGATCGAGCATAACCTAGATATAAACCTAAAGAATCACAAGTTAGGATATACATCTTCTTTATATTTTTATCCTTCCGTGTTCAAAGTCTATTTTTTATGCTCCATGGATAAGTATTTAAGGCCTCTAAATATACGTTATTTTTCTTAGTTAATGGTGGGAAATAGTAGAAAAAATTCCAATAACCAATGTGAAAGGAAATGTGAAGATTTCCCTAATGGTATGCCTGATGTTACAGGAGCAGGTGCTAAAAACGTCATGGAAGTACTTTCTCAGCTATCTCAGGTTATGAATAATAACTTAAATCATGAGAAATGCCCTCCTCTAAGGAAAGAGAAAGTTTTCATAGAGTCCTTCATGAGGAAAATGCATCCCATGTTTTTCTGATAATCTGTTCCCCCCCTTTCAGATCAATGGATTAACTCCATTGAAAAGATATTCTCCATCATCCAGTGCTCAGAAGAAGAGAAGGTTGCAACGGCGGTCTATTGTTTTTATGGGGAAGCTGATCAATGGTGGACACTAGTCAAGAATACCAAGTCCCAAGAGGAAATTGATTCAATGTATTTGGAGGATTTAAAGAGGATGTTTTTCAACAAATATTTTCCATGAACCCCCCATCTCTAGATGGAAAGAGAGTTCTTCAAACTCAAGAAGAAGGAAGATGAGTACATCGGGGTGTATGAAGCAAACCTTACATGTAGTGAAAGGTATGCCTCTGGATTTTTCATGAAAACTAAATTAAAGGTGGATCACTTCTTTAACAGACTAAATCTGAGTCTATGAAAATAACTAGTGATTCGAGACTTTTACAGTTATGAGGATATTGTTTGTTCTTCAGTCATGGTTGAAGGGGAGATTGGATACTCTCAGTGGTTTAGTGAGCCCAGTGACAAGAATCAGAAAATGGAGAACACCATCGGTGGTTCATCAAAAAAATACCATGATGGAAAGAAGCCTGAAATTTTTTATAGAAAAAGTTATGGGAAGAAGTATCCTGGTAATTTTCTAAAAGCAACCAAGAGTTGCTTCAAAAATGGAATTTTTGGTCATCAGGCCAAGAACTACTGAAGGGATATGAAAAATCCAACTAATTTTGAAGAAGAAAGGAAGGTTCAGATCAACACTTAGACTATAGTGCAGTGTTACAACTGCAAGGAGCATGGGTATCATGTGAACAATTTCCCTAAGCTGACAGTTATCGGAGGAAACCAACAACAACCTCCAAGGAAATAAGGAAGGGCTTATGCTATCACTACTACTGAGGTCGATCCGAAAAATGATGTGGTGATAGGTATTCTTGTTTTTCATTCATGAATAGTGGATGCACTATTTGATTATTGTTCTACGCATTCTTTAATATCATTCACATTTAGTAGTAATATTCAAACACCACCTCAAAATTTGGAGGCAATGTTATTTTTGGGAACAAAAAATAGAGAAATTATTTCATCCACTGTTTATAAATCCTCCTCGATTAATGTTTGTGGAATGAACCTCCCATAAAATCTTGAAATACTTTCTTTAGTGGAGTTTGACTCTATCTTGTTCATGGATTGGCTATCTTTGTACAAGACCAACATATATAGTCGAGAAATGGAGCTCAATCTTCATGCCCCGAAGCATCCTTCGATTATTTACAAGTGTAGGGTGGAAGATGAATATTTTTTAGAGTCATAGTCTCAATTGTGGATGTTTCTACCATGTGATAAATCATATCTATCTCAAATGATTGAGAAAAAGGTGAGAGTCGTGCCTGAAGACATGCCCATCATGAGGGATTACACTGATGTATTGTCTGAAGTGTTACATGGTCTTCCTCCTAACTGAGAGGTTATGTTCTCAATTGAACTTATCCTTGGATCTCTTCCTATCTCAAAGACACCTTACAGAATGGCCACCATAGAGCGAGATGTCTGGAAGAACCAGTTACAAGAGAATATAGAGAAAGGGTGTTATACGCCTGAGTGCTTTACCATGGGGTGCGCCAGTCCACTTCTTTAAGAAGAAGGAAAGATCAAGGCGCCTCTGTATTGATTATCACGAGCTCAATAAAATCATGATAACGAACAAGTACCCCTACCATAGATAGATGACTTATTCGATCAGCCTCATGGGGCCAATTATTTCTCTAAGGTGGACCTTCAGTCAGGATATCACCCATTAAATATGAGGAATGAAGATATTCCCAAGATTAACTTTCAAATGAGGTATGGACACTATGATTTCATAGTGATTCCCTTCAGACTCACTCATGATCTATGAGTTTTCATGGGAATAATGAATAGAGTCTTTAGGGATTACCTCGAATTTTTTTTGATAGTATTTATTAATGGTATTCTGATATACTCCTAGAGCATAGAGGAACATGAGGATTATTTTTATACAGTGTTAGTGACTTTTCAAAGAGATAAGTTGTATGAAAAGTAAAGTAAATGCGAGTTCTAGATAGAGGATGTGTCATTCTTAGAGCATGTTATCACCAACAATGCGATATTCATGGATCCTTCCAAGACAATCGAAATAAAATAGTAGCCCTTTAGAACTTCTGTAGTGGAGATCCACATATTTTTTGCTCTAGCTAGGTATTACCAACAATTTGTGAAGAACATTTCCTGATTGTCAAACCCAATGACCAAGCTGACATGAAAGGGAGTAAAATTTGTCTGGACATTGGAATGTGAAGACTGTTTCTAGAAGTTGAAAAAGTGGCTTATCACTACGCTAGTACTCACACTCCGTACAAGTGGAGAAATATTTGTGGTGTATAGTGATTCTTCTAGTAATGACTTTGGCTATGTGATAATGAAAGACAATAAAGTGAGAGCCTATTCTTCAAGGAAGCTAAAAATCCATGAGAAGAAATATCCCACACATGATCTAGAGTGAGGGGCTATGATATTTACATTGAAATTATTGCGACATTATATCTATGAGGAGAAATGTGAGATATATACTTACCAGAAGAGTATCTAATATATATTCACACTGAAAGAGTTTAATATACGCCAGCGAAGATGGATAGAGCACATCAAGGATTATGACTGCTCAATCCACTACCGTCCTGGTTATGCAAACAAGGTGGCAGATACTCTTAGTAGAAACTATCCTGCATCTTTATAAATGTTAAGAATTGAAAAGGATTCGATCTTATTAGAGTTTCAAAGGAAAGACTTGGGAATAATTAAGGGAGGAACATTATCAATCCTTTATCAAATGATTTCTCAACAATCCTTCAAGGAGAAATTAAAGGATTCTCAAAGAAAAGATGAATAAATTCAGAAAATGGTGGAAGCTATAAGAAATGGGAAATCCACTGATTTCAAAATTGATGAGGAAGAAGTTATAAGATTTGGGACAAAATTATGTATACCATATGATCCTTAGATAAAGAATGAGCTACTGAGTGAAACAAATAACTCAACCTTCTCTATCCACCCAGGGAGCACAAAGATGTATCATGATCTTTGAGAAAACGTTTTGTGGGAAAATATGAAAAGGGAAATCGTAAAATATACATCAAAGTTCCAGGTATGTTAGCAAGTGATGGCTGAGAGACAAATTTCTAAGGGTATGATGCAACCACTACCCATACCAGCATGGAAGTGGGAGAACATTACCATGGACTTTGTCACTGGACTTATAAGGACATCTAGAGGAAAAAATTATATATGGGTCAGTGTGGATCGTCTTAAAAAGACAACTCTCTTTATCGTGATTAGAGAGGACTTCTCACTGGATAAACTTGCACAGATTTACATCAAAGAAGTGGTAAGGATACAAGGAGTACCAATATCTATTGTATCCAATCATGATATGAGATTTAACTCAATGTTCTAGAAGAGTATCCAACATTCTCTAAGCACTAAACTAAAATTCAGTACGGCCTATCATCCTCAAACTTATGGCCAATCTGAGTGAACTATTTAAACACTAGGATACATATTGAGAGAATGTTATAGGAAATTCAAAGGAGGATGAGACCAACATATTTTACTGGTTAAATTATCCTACAACAATGGTTTCCACTAGAGCATCCGAACGGAACCATATGAATCTATTTATGGGAAAAGGTGTAGAACACTGATGTGTTTGGATGATGTCGGTGAGTGTAAGATGGTAGGAACTGAAATGGTCGAAGAAATTTTGGAAAAGGTGAAAGCCATTCAGTAGCATATCAAGGAAGACCAAAGTCAACAAAAGAGTTATATAGATAACCGTTGATGAGAAATTGAGTTCAAGGATTGTGACATGGTAATTCAATGCATATCTCCATGGAAGAAGGTCATGAGGTTTGGGAAGAAAGGGATGTTACATCCATGGTACATCAGCACCTTCGAGATCCTTGATTGAGTTGGATCTATGGCCTATCGAATGGAATAGCCACCTACCAAGTCGAAAGTACATGATGTCTTCCCTGCATCCATCTTAAGGAAGTACATACCAGGCCTTTCATAGGTACTCTTTTCAGAGGTTGTAAAATTAGAGGATGATCTCTCTTATGAGGAGCATCCGGTGAAAATATAGCATCTTAGAGATAATGTTCTACGTAAAAAGACTACTCACCTGGTAAAAGTACTATGGAATAACCACATGTATGAAGAAGCTACATGGGAACCGGAGGAAGCAATGAATGAAAAGTACCCACACCTGTTTACATCATAGAATGTAAAACAAAATTTCAAGGGAGAAATTTTATAAGGGGGAAGAATGTAACGACCCAATATTTATCACTGGAAATTACCTTCTAATAAATAGGTCATAAAATCACATGAAAACAAAGCATAATTAACTAAAAATTTATAAGTTACATTTAAAAATAATTCTCACTTCTATGTTTGGGATTTCAAAAATCATACATACAGGGATGAAGTTTGTAAGTTATTCGTTGTCTGATAAGAAAAACATAATTTTTGGTTAATAGTAACTTGCCCTTATGAATTGTAATATACGCTTATGAATAATGACATTACCTAATAAATGGTAACATTACCTATGATTGTATATAAATAATATTAATGTATAAAGTAAGATATACCTATATTTTAGAATATGTAAATGAATGTTTGAAAACTAATTTTTGATATTAAATTACAATTTTAATTAAATATTAAAATAATCAAATTTAGAATATTATTTTTAACAAATGTGATTCATTTTCAGATTCTACACATCAAAAAATGGTTAGGGTGAATTTTTGGGATTTTTCTGAAATACCTGCATTTTTTTGATGAATAGTAAATTGTGATAATTTACGATAAATGCTAAATAAGGGATTTATGGAGTAATTGATGATGATCTGATGATGTAATACCAATTGGTTATAATTAAAATGTATCTATTACTATTATTTGTCTTGGAATAATTATTATTCCTTGTCTTTTGAAGAAATAATAAACGAATGATTAAAAAATTATGAAAACCCTCCTCTCCTCCAAAATAACCCCCCTCCTCACTCCCTATTCTATTTTCTCCTCTCTAGCCATGTGCCTTGGGAATATTCTACACAAATATCTCCCCAAGATCATCCCCCATATCCAAAATCCCTTAGCCTCTTCAAAATACAAGAATCCCTCCCCTTAAGAGGTTCTCAAAGGTGGAAGTGTCAAGAGGTAAATTCCTCTTTCTAATTCATTCTTTTCTTTTAAGTTCTTTTATTTTTGTTTCTTTCTTCACCTCCCATAACCCAAATAGTATGATAACTCTAGTAACATACTTGTACTGAAAATTTTTTATGCTAATGGGGTATTTCATTATCTTCTCTCCTTTCCCCACATTTTATTTGAATGAAATGAAAGCACTATTTGAGATGTTCCTATTTACCACATTCAAGGGAAACAATTTATCATTTTCTATTATCATCTTTAATTGTGGTCATGAAACCATTTATTTTATGGTTGAACCATATTATTATATATGTAATATATCTTATTTTTGGTTTTGTAATCCTTTTGTAAAAATGGTATTATGTTATAATGAAAAATATGTTCTTTGTAATCAAACCCACCAATTAACAAAAACGGTTGTCACTATGGTTTTATATAATAATTTGACTTCACTCAAAGTAACAAAATTAAATTTAAAACTTTGTAATCTCCAGGATGGGAAATAATAGAAATATAACATCAATTCGGCACAACCACTTTCATCTTACATGTTTATCCAAACATGAATATAAGTGAACAGGTCATTAAAACCAAGTTAACAAACGAGCTCAAACAATGATATTGAACCTCATATCCAATAAAAAGGGTTATAAATGAACTCAAAATAATTATAATAAACCAATTAAATATAGAATATATTCTGGAATTATTAATTAATAAACCTAATTTTCTTATTCAGGTCTTTAATAACAAGTGGAAACACCAACGAATTTAAGGTATGGGATCATCTCCATTTCTCTCTTAATCAAGATTTTCCACTATGTAATGCCTTTTATGTGTAATCCCAAATGATGGGGTATGTTTACACACCTCACCATACTTCCCTATTAACATCTACATGATGTGAAACCCCTTTTATTTCTCATCAAGACCTCTTAGGTACACCCAACACCATGCCAATAATCTGCAACAAATTCTACCCAAACCTTCTTTGTTCTTTCAGGTTGCCATATCTTTCTTTAAATCAGAATGGATTTATCTTATCTATTTATGTGAATATTCTAAATGCAGTTTAATTTTAAAAAATTCATTTATGAATACCCTTTCATCAATCTCTTTTGGGTATATACATCTTTTTAAAAGATTTCATCCTTAGAACATTTCGATAAGCAAACCTGATTTAAGGGAACGTCCCGAATTTTTACCCAATTTAACATGCACTCTATCATTTCTTTAGGAAACTATTTTATTTATAAATTCATTATTTTTATTATTAAAACCTTCTTGGTTCAAATCTGGTTTAATATAAAATATTTTCATCTTTTCTAAAAGCTCTTTGGTATTTTCCTTTAAACCGTACAAAAATGTTTTAATGCTAATGTTTCTCAAGTACATCCCTTATATGTTTTAACTTTTGTTTGACACAACATACCATGTTTTAAGCCTATGTTACCCAATAAACGTCCATGTATGTTCTAATCTCTTTCTTTCATGGGTATATTCATGATACGCTCATTGGTTATGATTTACGTAATTATTTTGGTACCTAATTATTTCCATGGGTACCCTAATGTTTATTTATGCTTTATTATGTATGATTATTTATATGGTTATAAAATTTATGTGGAAATAATATTCATGAAAATTATGAGACGAGTACACCCAGATATAACTCCAATTCATTTGGAAAAGTTACGTCTCCTGAGATGCGATGTGAAATGGGATTGGCGGTTAGAAATGACCCTTACTAAAATGAGAAAGATGATTGGCAGTTATCCAAGACCCATAATAAAATGGGACATGGGATTGGCAGTTAGCCTTGACCCATACTAAAGATATATTTTATGATTCTGCCACATTTATATGATTATATGTTTATATGATTCCATGCCTATATGATTAAATTTTATATTTTCCATGTTTTAGATATCATTATGTCATGCCTCCTAACTCATGTTCTTAAGATGTATCCTTATGTTCATTCCATTATTGGGCATTCAACTCATCCCTTTGTTCATGGGTTCCCCAAGGTACTCTATGCAGATGTAAGGGCCCAAAGTAAGTTAGGATCTCTCTATGGATATTAAATAAAGAATTTTTTTAGCCCCATGTTTTATGTACCTAGTCTTCCAAGACACTTGACTTAACGATCCTTGGCATATACATTGAATTATAATTATGCTTAAAATCATGAAATGTTATATAGAAAAGGCCTAGGTCGCTATATGGGTTGTCCCTATGAATTTTAAAAAATAATTTGGAACTCTTCTTCAAATCTATATCCCCTCAAAAATATATATCGAATAACCGGGCAACTAATTATCCATTCTAGAAAACAATGCAACATCTTTTGAACCTTTAAGATATCATAGAATCCCGTTCACAACTTTATATTTCTTTTTTGTTGTATAATACATATTTTAATTGGGAAATCCAACAATATGTGAGATATTTGTACCTATATAACCCATTATGTTCATCACACTTCAACCCTCTGATGAAAATAGAACTTTATCCATGTACTTATACTCATTTTCCATTTTGAATTCTTTCTCATTGGTTGAAATGATGTTTTGAGAGATTTTTTTTGAAATAGGTTTACATATGGTCAACATGAACCTTTTTATGTTCTTCAATAATAATACCTTATATGGAAAAAATATTTCGGTTACTTTATCCCTTTTAATCAAACTATCAAAAATCTTATTGTCTCTCCTTTGATACATTTGCTCAAACCATCCAAAAAACTCAATATTCATCTTCAGAATTCATTTCATGTCTAGAAAGACCAAGATAATTTCACACATGAACAATAAAATTATGATGAAATCAAAACCCTTGAAAACATTTTTAGTAGTAAATAAGTTCTGATTTTTTCTGGATAAAGGCCTTCTCAATCATAAGGGTGTCAACGTTTTGGGATCCTATTCCATGGTTTTCTACTTCAAACCATAATGTAAATTTTTTCATATTATAAAATAGGGCCTTATTATATTTATCTATGAAACCCTTCATCTTCTCCATATAGATTTTATGGTGACCCATTACTTTTAAAAATATTATTACATGATTCATAAAAATAAATATCCATTAATTAAACAGAAGGATCATAAAGGCCTAGTGTCATTGGAAGACTATGTTCATATTTTATAAAATGAAACTTAAAAATAGAATCTATATATTATTCTCTGTAATATGTTCCTAAAATCCATTTGGGATTGTTAAACTACATGATTGATCATGGGGAATAAATAAATAAATGGGTGAAATTATGATTCTGATAAGGGAATAGAATTATCAAAGAAATATAACATGTTAGTAAAAGGTAAAACATGATATAATAAAAGATAACGATCATGTGTTATTTCATGGAATCATATAATAAATAAAAAAATATTATAATTCCATGGGAGATAAGTATATATCTTAAAAACATTAAAAATGGCATAAAAATGGGTTAGTTATAAATGCCTAGAAAATATCAAATGGTGGACAATGTCCCATAATGGACTAGGATTTCTCCCTAATCTCATGCAAGACACCTCATGAGACTAAATATTTAAATAATGTATTGGAGCACTATCTGGGAGCACCCATTATAATATATTTATGATCTATGTTTTAAATAACGAAATAAATTATAAGTAATATCATTATAATTACCAATAGAAGGAGAATAGTTTTTATAATCTTGCTTTATATCATAATAAAATGATATTTTATAATGAATACATTTTAGAAATGATCAAAAGGCATGTATTACCCCATTAATACAATGTATTATAATCTAGGTATATATGTGATAGTCATATATACCAAATTTATAAGCACTCCATATAATTAAAGTGAGACAAAATATGAGTTATAGAGAGAAAGTTCATTACCTGATGGAAAGGGTGGTTTAGATAGATACAATTCCTCAAGGCCTGTTTTTTTACATTCATTCCATATATCACTACATAAAAAATTTATCTAATTATTTACACACATAATAGCCTTTTTAATATTATATATTTTTTTATTTAATGTTTTACCATTATATAATCAATTATTTTACCGACTAATTCCTTGTTAGATGTTTTAATGATAAATGGATCATATGTCCAAAATCAGTTTTGTATGTTGAATGAGATAAAATTTATTATTAATTCATAATTCATTGAATGGTAACCATGAAATAATTATCATTTTGATTCATAAATTATTGTTTTCAAACAAAAAATAAAATATTTCTACTAAAAATAAACTATGTTATTGTTTTGGATGCTGTTAGAATCATGGCACACATTATCTTAATGATGTGTGTTTATTAAACCATGTTATACCTTCCAAAGGGGGGAAGCATCTTCCACCGAGGTTGGTGATGTTTTCCCCTTGAACAAAATGGGATGATGGGATGGAATTTCCTCCTTCCAAGGATTCCTCCTTATAACTTGCCACCCATTCTAGGTCTCCCTAATAGATTTGAGTCATGTTCTTGAAAATAATGCTTGGTGCCACCTCTTTGTTGATTCCTATTAATTAAACCACATATTTTAACATGTTCAGAAGGGAATTAATAGTGCATTAAACTTTTGATGGAGTAGAAGAAACTTTTAGGCCCATCTTTGCATCTCTAGACACTGGGTGTGTTGGGAACCTCTATTCCTCTTTATAAGAGGGAATCTAATGGAGGAATATATTGTTATAAAACATTGGGAATCCTTTGTGGGTCTTGATATATTTCATTCCAAAAGGCATATCGTCTAAGGATTTTACCTCAAGTATCCCATTTATAACATATGGTGGCAATATGAGGTAGGTCATTAGATTAAAATAATAGAGAGATAGAATGAATCTAATTAGAATACCCCACGAAGGTGGATTAAGGATATGTATCCCTAGGAGGGAGCACATGAGTTTAAGACAAAACACCATATGAGGGGAGGTGAATCTAAGGCTTAAAATCATATAGAGACTCATGATTTGAACTCATCATAGATGTGGATCAAAGAGGTGGATCTCAAATAGGGATCACTTGAAAGGTTTATAGTTGTAGGGATCTGAACATTCGTGATGGAGGACCCAAGAGGTGTGCCTCGTAAAGGGAATATGTCACATCATGAAGGTTGATCAGGAAAATAGTGGAGGTGGATGAAGTAGGTTCTCCCATATGATGGGGCACTAAAGTTTAATCTTGATTGGAATTGATCCTCATTGTGGAATCCAATATACCATTCTTAAATGGAAGGTATCAAACCTAGATGATTCGATTAATTGTTTAAGATCATGTGATAAGACCGAGATGTGAGGATTAACATAATGTGGTATAGAATCTCATGTAGTTAAAGAGGCATCAACAAGAGATGGTAGATGAATTAATCATGTTAGACTCCATTCTCAATATGATTTATCTTGGTTGGTTGTGTTTGGGGCTTACACATTGAGTTGTTCAAGTGTTGGTTGGAGAAGTAATGAAGTGGATCAGGATTATACATAAGAGCTTCACTGGTGGGTGGCATGATCTCAATGATATGTGTTAGTTTTTTTAAAGATTGTAATGGATGGGGATGGAGTGATGGGAGGAATGGATGGATTAGATGGGATGTCATGTTTTGAACTCAGAGGGGATTCCTACAAATCCTAGTAATATGGGAATCAAATCCAATGTAGAACAAAAAGGAAAATTGGGGGGGTTACGCCGGAGGATGTGGCCCATGGAAGTAGAGCATATGGTTGGCGCTTACACATGGAAGCGGCCCATTTGGTTGGGGCTTATGCATAGAAGCTACGCATTAAGGGGACATGATGTGGTTGGGATTTTACGTTGAAGCCTCCCATGTGCTATTTTGGAGAATATATGATGTGAATGTTGATTGTATGTGGATGTTTCCCATTCACCACTATGGAGTGGTAATGATCTGAATGGGGATTTCTTGTGGAAGCTACCTGGGTTCCACTATAGATCAATAATGAGTTGAATGGGACTTAGGCATGGAGGTCGCCCAAGTGCCACTATAGAGATGAAATGGCATGAATGGGGATTATACATGGAAGTGGCTAGGGTGCCACTATAGAGTATTAATGGTGTGATTGGAGATTACACATGGAAGCTACCTAGGTTCCTCTATGGAGCATAAATGGAGTGAATGGGGCTTACGCATGGAAGCTACCCGTTATGCCTTCCTCATGTTAGGTCATGAGGGTATCCCCACTCACTAGTGGGTTGAGGTATAAGATTGGGGGATTATACCTAATGAGAAGGCCCAGGGTGGATGTATAATGGTCATATAATTATTATGGAATGATGCATATCTTATTTTTCATTTGAGTCATCCCATTCTCGAATGATAGGGTATGATATAATTTAATTTCATGTAGTAAGGGCTATGGAATTTCTTTGACTGATCATGGTGAGAGGCATATTGTTATTGTTGGGAAAAAATCCCTCAAGGTATCATTGAAGCATTCTTTTTGAGGTGATTGTGTTTGTTGACATAGTGGACATCTGAGTAGTGATTGTTGACAAAGCAAAACATTGACATACAAATTTGTTGACAGAGAAAATTTCATGGTGGAATGTCGAGTTCAAGAGCTGAGGTCAACGATCCATGTTTGATTCAAGAACGTCGATAAAAGGAATGGATGATCTGGAGGTGGTACAAAATAACTGATACAAGGTGGCGCCATTTTCCAGTGTTTGCCAAATTTTAGGGCCTGAAAATCGGCAAATGAAGAAAAGGGTTTTTGGAAAAAGGACTTGCGCGCCGAGGACTTGGATTATGGGAAACTTGCGCGCCATATGTTTTTCAAGATCAGAAGATCAAAATATTGCTAAGGAAAAAGGTTTGCGCAAGTTTGGGAGTTGGTCGCGCAAGTGTCTAAAAGACAGGAGACTTGCGCGACGAAACCAGGTCACGCAGGTGACTTGTGCGCTGTCGTGCAGGGTGGTCAGATTGCCTATAAATACTGGACCACCCCTCCTCATTCTTAACGGAGTTCAACACTTTGAGAAATCAGAGCTCCTGTCGCGCAGGTGTGGTGGTCGCGTAAGTGGTGAGTGTGGGTCACGCAGGTGAATTTGCGCGCCAGTAGTTGAAGTTGTGCGCCGGTGTTAGAAGTTGCGCGCCGGTTGGAAGTTGCACGCCAATAATGATTTGGGAATAAAAGGGAGAGAGTCACGCAAGTTTGGAGTTTGGGAAGATTGTGTCGCGAAAGTGTCTGAGGTGAACTTTCGCGCCCGTTGTGACTTCTGCGCCGATACTTGCGCGCCGAGATTAACTTGCGTGCCAAGTAAGGTTTTGTTCTAGCAGTGATTCTCGAACTGCATGGAAGCTGGTACGTTGCCTGATACCTTCAGTGCAAAGAGATATTCATCTACGGGTGAAAGTTGTACTTCAACAGAGCATCTACACACAGAGGAAGATGCATTCATTCATGCAAATAAAGAGACCTACAGGTCTATAAACAATGAGTGGATTCCTTCCAAGAGCAGTGAGCTTAGGAAGAGGAAGAAGGTGATCCTCTCCACAGGCAGTGAGCCAGAGAGAGAGAGAAATAGGGAGTGACCCTTGGGAAAGCAGTGAGCTAACCCTAAACTTTTAAAGGCAGTGAGCCTGGGCTTAGAAGTGATCTAGACCGAACCTTGTATTCCACAGCTAGTGAAGATTAGTGGAATTTGGTACGACCGGAAACTTGTCGACGTATGCTCCTTGGACGTAGCCCTTTGCGGTGAACCAAGTAAAATTGAAGTGTCCTATGCATAATTTGCTTTCTATTTACATTGTGCAACAGGAAAAAGAGAGAAGAGAGTTTTGCTTAACAGCGAAACAAGATCATAACGGGCATTAATTTTAAATTATTCATACCCTGATTCACCCCCCCCCCTCTCAGGGTATTCAGCCTTGTTGACCTAACAAGTGGTATCAGAGGGAAAGGTTTAGAGTTTTTCTTCTCTAAAATAGAGGTCACCAATCATAGAGGGATTCTGATCTTCAACGGATGCAATTTTCAGATATGGAAGAATCGAATGCAACACTATTTACGATCTTTGGTAATGGATGTGTTTTCAGTAGCTAGGCATGGTATCACAGCTGATATTACTAGTGGTGCATTATAAGAAGCTGAGCATAAAGAGTTGGATGCTGATTCTAAAGTAATCAATGCCTTAGGGGGAGCCCTTTCCAATCCCATATATACAAAGCTGATGTCATGCAAAACATCCCATGCCATGTGGGAAAAGCTTTTGAATATTTATGAAGGGGATAAAAAAGTCAGAGAGGCAAAGATGCAAGTGTTGTGGAACAAGTATGAAGATCTGAGAATGAACCCAAATGAGTCTGTTGATGCATTCTTTGACAGGGTAAACGCTGTGGTAGAAGAAATGCGAGGCATTGGTGAGATTATTGAAGACATTAAAATCGTAAAGCGCAACTTGAGAAAGCTTCCACCTCGGTTCAATCTGAAAGTTTCTATTTTGGAAGATAAAGATCCGAAAGAGCTGACATTGGATAACCTACACAACACTCTTGTTGCTTATGAAATGAGAAATGATGACAACGATGCTGTGGAAAAGGGGAAATCCAAAGAGGTGGTATTTAAGGCCATGAAGAGGCTCACTATTGAAGATTCTCAGGAGGAAGAAGAGTCAGATGAGGTGATGTCGTTCCTTTATTCAAATCTGCATAGAGGAAAAGGAAAGTTTAAAGGGAAACTTCCACTAGCATGCTTCCGATGTGGAAAGGTTGGTTATCTTGCTGCAAGATGCCCCAAAAAGTTTCAAGAAGAAAGCGATGAAGATGAAGTTGAGATTCCCATAAAAAAATCTTCAGCCTATGTGAAAGGGAAGAAGCAGTTCAAGAGAAATTTCTTCAAGAAGAAGAATCTTCTTTCACAAGAAATAGACAGTTCAGCTGAGTCTGAGGGTGAAGAAGTTGAAGAGATAGAAAAATGCAAAGATTGTGGACAAAATGCGATGGTGGATGTTGCCAGTAGTGCTCTAGAAAAGAAAGAAACTGAAACTGATGAAGAAGAAGAATAAATTGAAGGGAGAGTTGACATGGAAACTGAATTAGAAGTAGCTCTTGAAGAGATAGATGTTTGGTGAGCAAAAACAAAGAAATCCAACAAGATAGTACGTGATGCCAAACTCTACATGCAACAACAAGAAGAAGAGAAGTCTGAGATTGAGAAAGAAATTGAAAATCTTAAGTCTTCCAGGCAAGAGCGCACAGAAAAGATTTATGATCATAAGCTCAAGATTGAAGAGCAGAAAAGGGAGATCGATTTCTTGATTCAAAAAGTGAAAGATCACGTCAAGCGTATTGAAGAGCTTGAAGAGGAAGTTGTCGGTATGCAGAGAAAAGTTAAAGACCAGGAAAAACCTTTGAATCCCAACACATTCTTGGGAAGTCAGGTCGTTACGAAGACTGAAAAGAAGAAAGAAGATCCTAGTAGTTCAGCAGGAAAGAAGCAGTAATTGAACTCAGAAGTTAAGGCTGATTCATGGCTTAATCAGAAACAAAAATCAGTGGTAGTTGAAGTTAGACCGCAAGCACCTATCCTAAGATTTAAAGTGGATTTGAGCACAAAGGAGAATCAGAATACTTAGAGATCCCAATTAGAAACTAATAGTGTTGAAGTAACATGAAGGAATGCACCTTATATAAGGTGTTATTGTTGTGGAAAGATGGGACATTCACAATATGTGTGTTCCATAGCCAAAAGATATTGAAGGGAACAAGAACAGAGATGACAGCCAAACAGAGAATGGTTTTCCAAAACATATTTTTGAAGGACACTGTTTTTGGTGTAGAGGATTTGGACACATGGCTAGGTAATGCGCTCTGACCATTCAGAAAAATGTGCCAAAGCAGAATCAAAATGTTCGCAAGTAGCAGATCAGTAAACTGACAAGTGAGTTAAAATTTTAGAATAGATTTGCAGTTTTGCAAGATGAAGCTGATCCATCATACTCTGAGAAAGAACAGAAGCCTCAATCCATGCCGAGTATGAAAGGAAAAGTATGGACCAAGAAGAAGAAAATTGAAAAGGCCATAGTTTCTGAAATTTCCCTTAAAGCATCAGATCGTTCTGGTGTGTGGATCCTTGATAGTGGTTGCACATCCCACATGACAGGCAACAAGGATCTGGTTACAGGCATAAAATATGACAAAGAAGGAGTTGTCAAATTTGGAAATGATGAAGGCCTGAAAATTATTGGCTTAGGAAAAGCCATGTTTGGGGGCAAAGAAATGAGACATGCTGATGTCTTGGTGGTAGAGGGTCTCAGTCATAATTTTCTCAGTGCCAGTCAACTATGTGACAGTGGGCACTCTATCCGATTTACCAAGAAGATGTGTGTTGTGAAAGGAAAAGATGGAGCAGCTGTTCTGCAGGGAAAAAGGTCAAAGGGGAATCTCTACCTTGTAAGTGGGGAAGAAGATACATGTCTCTTATCCAGAGAGGAAGAAAACCAGCTGTGGCATAAGAGACTTGGTCATCTATGCTAACCATCTATGATGGATCTTGTAAAGTGTGATGCAGCTAGAGACCTTCCCAAACTATCACGTGATCGCACTCATACGTGTGATTCTTGCCAACAAGGGAAGATCATCAGAAAGACATACAGGCCAAAGGAACAGAAATCAACTAGAGTTCTCGAACTGGTTCATGCTGATGTATGTGGACCTATCTCACCACGAGCTATAAATGGGGAAAGGTACTATGTTATTTTAATTGATGATTATAGAAGAATGGCCTGGGTATTCATCATTACCCACAAGACAGAGGTGTTAAGTTGTATAAAGCAGTATAGGAGGGAATCCGAAACGATGCTTGGGCAGAAAATCCTGAAATTTCGTACTGATAACGGTACAGAATTTACAAATAGTCAGGTTGAAAAATATCTCGAGAAACATGGGATAAGGCATCAAGTATCATCAGTAAGAACTCCCCAACAGAATGGAGTTGTTTAAAGAAGAAATCGGATCATCAACAACATGGCCAGAACAATGCTTATTGATAATGACCTACCAGAGAAATTTTGGAAAGAAGCAGTTTTAACATCGGTCTATGTTTCAAACAGGTCTCTATTGTGTCCGAAGCAAGGGAAGACTCCGTATGAACTATGGTATGGAAAGAAGCCAACATTGAAATACTTTTGATTCTTTGGAAGTAAGTGTTTCATTCTAAACAAAGAAAATAATAGGAAGTTTGAGGCATGAGGAGATGAAGGGATATTCCTTGGCTACTCAGGGAAAAGCAAAGATAATAAATGCTTCAACAAGAGGCTGGGAAAAATCGTTGAGAGCAATGATGTCACTATAGTTGGAAATGAACAGAATACTCAACGATCCAATGAACAGTCCTTGGATGAAAGTGATGATGAGGAAAGCAACACAGGGGGAGCAGAAGTTGCGGAGGATGACTCAGAAGAAGATACTAATGATGAACAAGAAAGTGTCAAGTCTATATCTGCAAGGAATCCAAAGAGTCGAGCTGAAATTGATAGGTAGAATATCATTGGTGATCAGACAACACCAGTTCAGACTCAAAGAATGAAGTCATTACAATAGAAATCATTTTTATCTCAGGTGGAGCCGAAATGATTTTCCGATGCAGCTGAAGATGAAAACTGGGTTCAAGCTATGAATGAAGAGCTTGATCAGATTGAAAAGAACCAGACGTGGGAGATTGTTTCGAGACCAGCAGACAAGAATGTCATTGGGACTAAATGGGTCTATCGAAACAAGATGAATGAAGATGGAACTGTGATTTGAAACAAAGCACGACTAGTGTGCAAGGGGTACTCCTAGATCGAAGGAATAGATGTTGATGAGACATTTTCACCAGTTTCAAGGATGGAGACAATCAGATTATTCTTGGCCATAGTAGTGAAAAGAAAGTTTAAAGTGTTCCAGATGGATGTCAAATCTGCATTCTTGAATGGGGTTCTGGAAGAAGAGGTGTACATTGAGCAGCCAGATGGTTTTCTCATTCAGGAGGATGAGAACAAAGTTTGTAGGCTGAAGAAGGCATTGTATGGGCTGAAACAAGCACCACGAGCATGGTACTCAAGGCTTGATCAGTATTTGAAGAAGCTTGGTTTTCAGCGTGGAGGAGTTGATTACAATCTCTATTTTAGTAATGAAAGTAATCAATGGATGATGGTGCTGGTTTATGTTGATGACATAATATTCGGCGAATCAGATGAAGCTCAATGCAGATAATTCTCCGAATTCATGAAAAATAAGTTTGAAATGTCAATGATTGGAGAGCTAACATTTTTCCTTGGTTTACAGGTGACACAAGGAAGTAATGGAACATTTATTTCTCAATCCAAATATGCCAAGGAGGTTCAAAGAAGGTTTGTAATGGATAATTCCAAGGAGATGAAGACTCCGGTTACTACCCAGATGAGATTATCAAAAGATGAGGATGGCAAGGCAGTTAATATCAAATAATATAGGCAAATTATCGGAAGTCTGTTGTACTTGACCACGACAAGGCCTGATATTGTTTTTGCCACATGCCAAGCAGCGAGATATCAAAGTAATCCCAAGGAAAGTCACATGCTCGCAGTGAAAATAATAATTCGGTATATCAAGGGCACAATGGACTTTGGGCTGACATATAACGACAAGTCTCAGACAGAATTATTGGGATATACTGATGCAGACTGGGCTGGTTCGGCAGATGACAGGAAATCTTCATCTGGAGGTGCATTTTATCTTTGCGGACTATGTATTGCTTGGTTGAGAAAGAAGAAGGATTGCATTTCATTAAGCACCGCAGAAGCTAAGTATATTGCGGCCACTCAAGCATGCACACAGTTATTATGGATGAAGCAGCAGCTTGAAGATATGGGAGTTGAAGTGAAGTCTCCGATCAGAATCCAGTGTGACAACTCAAGTGCTATAAATCTTAGCAAAAATCCTGTCCATCATTCAAGGACAAAGCACATTGAGATCAAGTATCATTTCATCAAGGAGAAGGTTGATCAGGGAATCGTGAAGTTGGAGTATGTGCCTATAGAGCTACAAGTTGCAGAAATTCTAAAAAAGGCCTTACCCAAGGAAGCTTTTGAGAGGCATCGACTGGCTCTAGGAGTTCAGTCGATTTCTTGCACTTGAACTAGTGTATATGTGGAACCACCCCCTCTCTCCCCGAGGTATGTTGTGTTTTCCCTAATGTGCTGATATGTGTTCTCTACTATGTTATAGCCTACAAAATAGTGACCTTTGGGTTCGTTGACAAAGGGGGAGAAAATAGTGATTGTTCAAGGGGGAGACAATGTGGCTATACGAGAAATCATGACAGATATGGGGAGAAGCTGACCAGTGGAGCAGCCAGATAGGGGGAGAAATGAGAAAGGGGGAGAGTATTAAATCTGACGATGCTAGAAGTGATCGATCAAATAATAGATATCACGACAGCTAAGGATCGTGATAAAAGCAGATGAGTGTTGTTGGAAAGTTATAAGATTATTTCCAATCCAAACATTTGTCTTCCAACAAGCCCATCAACAATTGGTATCAGTTTAGTACAAATTGGTATCAGTTTGGTGTCAACAGTGGATGTTAGAGATAAAGTGATTCATTGATTAACTTTTCATTTACTCTTGTTTCTCACGCCGAGAATTGCTCATGTGGGATTAGAGTATGTGTTGAGTAAATCCTTGATCGCTATCAGAATCGCAATGAGGTGAATGGAGGCTGAATAATCAACGATGTATCTTTGTTTTGGAAGAGTTGTCAACAAACCCAAAGGTGGAGATTGTTGGGCAAAAATCCCTCAAGGTATCATTGAAGAATTTTTTTTGAGGTGATTGTGTTTGTTGACAAAGTGGACATTTGAGTAGTGATTGATGACAAAGCAAAACAATGACATACAAATTTGTTGAAAAAGAGGATTTCATGGTGGAATGTCGAGTTCAAGAGATGAGGTCAATGATCCATGTTTGATTCAAGAACGTCGATAAAAGGAATGGATGATCTAGAGGCGGTACAAAAGAATAGATAAAAGGTGGCACCGTTTTCCAGTGTTTTCCAAATTTTAGGGCCTGCAAATCGGCAAATGAAGAAAACGGTTTTTGGAAAAAGTACTTGCGCGCCGAGGAATTGGAGTATAGGAAACTTGTGCACCATATGTTTTTCAAGATCAGAAGATCAAAATATGGATAAGGAAAAAGGTTCGCGCAAGTTTGGGAGTTGGTCGCGCAAGTGTCTAAAAGACAAGAGACTTGCGCGACGAAACTGGGTCACATAGGTGACTTTCGCGCCATCGCGCAGGGTGGTCAGATTGCCTATAAATACTGGACCACACCTCCTCATTCTTAACGAAGTTCAAAACGTTGAGAAATCAGAGCTCCCGTCATGCAGGTGTGGTGGTTGCGCAAGTGGTGAGTGTGGGTTGCGCAGTTGAATTTGTGCGCCAGTAGTTGAAGTTGTGCGCTGGTGTTAGAAGTTGCGCGCCGGTTGGCAGTTGCACGCCAATATTGATTTGGGCGTAAAAGGAAGAGAGTCGCGCAAGTTTGGAGTTGGGGAAGATTGTGTCGCGAAAGTGTCTGAGGTGAACTTGTGTGCCCGTTGTGACTTGTGCGCCGATACTTTCACACCGAGATTAACTTGCGTGCCATGTAAGGTTTTGTTCCAGCAGTGATTCTCGGACTTCGTGGAAGCTGGTACGTTGCCTGATACCTTCGGTGCAAAGAGATATTCATCTACGGGTGAAATTTGTACTTCAACAGAGCATCTACACATAGAGGAAGATGCATTCATTCATGCAAATGAAGAGACCTATAGGTCTATAAACTGTGAGTGGATTCCTTCCAAGAACAATGAGCTTAGGAAGAGGAAGAAGGTGATCCTCTCCACCGGCAGTAAGCTAGAGAGAGAGAGAAACATGGAGTGACCCATGGGAAAGCAGTGAGCTGACCCTAAACTTGTAAAGGCAGTGAGCCTAGGCTTATAAGTGATCTAGCCCGAACCTTGTAATCCACAGCTAGTGAAGATTAGTGGAATTTGGTACGACCGACAACTTGTCAGTGTATGCTCCTTGTACTTTGCCCTTTGCGGTGAACCAAGTAAAATTGTTGTGTCCTGTGCATACTTTTATTTCTATTTACTTTGTGCAATAGGAAAAAGAGAGAAGAGATTTTTGCTCAACAGCGAAACAAGATCAGAACGGGCATTAATTTTAAATTAGTCATACCCTGATTCACCCCCCCCCCCTCTCAGGGTATTCAGCCTTGTGGACCTAACAATTATTGATGCATAAGAAATTTTATTAATTAACGATAGGATATTCTATACTTTAAGGTCATGTATTCATAAATATGGAATGTCTTCTCATGATCAAGTCATGACGCATCTTATTCTTGATTCCTAAGGTATCTGATTCAAGAATGATAGGGTTTTTATACAGTTCATATTTATGTTGTGAGGACTATATAATGTTTTATCATGATTATAGAATGATGAATCTCAGTCATGGAACATAATGAATCATATTCATGAATGATAGGGTATGCTATGGTTTAAAGTCACGTAGTGAGGACTACTAGGGAGAATATTTCTAGCACTGGGAAGTGTGGTACTTATAGAAGAGTGAAATTTTTTGGTTCAACATATAATTGGATTTAGGTGATATGGGTTTGTTGTGTTTCTTGAGGAAGGGTTTGAACCAAGGTACTTAGAGAACTATTTGAGATAATATCAACCAATTACATGATAAAGGGACTGATTGGTTTATGTTGACTCAAGGTATTTCTGGGGGTATAGAGGAGTATCTCAAATCATAGTAATTTAGGGATGGATGTTGGGGATGTAGAAGGGAGCATCCTAGAATATCCCCAATAAGACCTATAAAAATTGTAGACTGAATCTCAATTTTTCATGGGGTTAGTGATGGCAGTGAAGGGATTAGGGAAGCAACCCGAGAATATAGTGGATCACTGATCTCGAGTGGGGGTGCGGGGGGTGCAATCCCAGCATTATTGACCAATGGGAAAGAGTCTAAACTGTATTTCATGGAAGATAGGATATGCGAAAGATTACATTAGGGAATGATGGGTTGTGTGCATGATGGCCTACACGTAAGATGGACTGCGTGCAAGACAGACTCATCGCAAGAGGTCCTACACACAATATTGGATACATGCTAGGTCATGGGTTAATAAAAGAATAGTCTTTTCACACACATGAATTGGGTTTAATTATGTTAGAGAAGGATTAAACAATTGTGGGGACAGTCAAGGGGGAACGATAGGGAACCTTTCGTGCAAGATCTCTACTGTGAAGGTTTCATGCTTTCTCATTGTCATGGAAGATCATAATAACATGAAATAAATTGGCAGTTTGATTTTAGAATAATAAAACTAAATAAAGGGGTGGCATTCTACTTGTATTCTAAATAATTGGTGACGATGAAAAACATTTCATCCCAGAAGTGGTTTTTTGTGTAGCTCCATCCATAGTTATGGATGGTGAGTGCCCAAGGGCCGGTTTGACGTCACATTTGTAATGTAAGTGGATTGTGAATACATTAGGTTATTTAGTGTAAAAATATATTCTTAAAAACACCTTACATATCTTTTTTGAATGGTATTTGTGGAAATAATGAGAGATATGTCATATTTGGCATGCAAGATTCTTAAGTGAGGGGTTACATGCATGATTTCATTCTTGCTGACAGGACTGCATTTTTGTGCACTTGAGACTTTGGTGCGTGTTCGGAGTAAGGGGATCTGATTTAAATATAGTCATATTTTTTATCACAACTCACATACATGACCATGAAGGTATTGCACACAATTTTTGGGTTCTTGCATAAACTCCTATACTTTTCCCCGAAATTGCCCCAAATTACCATTTTCAGTAGACTGAATTGAAATAACAAAAAATTATAATATGTAACTTAGTTCGCAATCTAATACTGGTAAAATTTAATCATTCAAAATGATATATTGTTTTATATTTGGTTCCTTAGAGTATGGATCATTGGTGGATGTTTTTTTTTCAATTTCAATAGTTTTAATGATGGAGACGGTAGGTTGTACGTACGGATGAGTACCATTTATATTTTTTGATGATCATGATAGAAGGGGGGGGGAAGTATTATATTAAATTTAATATATAATAATTATATCATAAATATGACATTTTTTATTTAAATATACTTTCACATACTATCCATGTGTTTCAATGATGATAAAATTAACAAATCGAATTACATCACTTTATGAGGTGGTAGTCCTCCACACACATGAATATCACTATCATTTTCAATGGATGGTAAAGTAAAAAGCATATGATATATTACTAAAATAATTATTAATAGTTCAGGATTATAATTAAAATTTTATTAATTATTATTACCTTTCAGGTAAATCTTAATTAAAAAATGAATCATATTACTTCACTAGGCGGTAGTCCATCATACACCCATGTGCCATTATCATATTCAATAAAAAATTGAAACAAAGAAGGTATATGTGATATTATAATTATAGAGGTTTTATTATATCAATAATACCATATATAAACATCAAATTAATAATTATATCCTTCCATGAGAAGGAGTGATAGAAAATGAAATACATTGGATCATGAGGTGGTAGTCCACCATACAAATGATAAACAGATACATTTCCCTGTTGAGGGAGGATGAGATGGTTATAGGTCCAAAAATTTATTTAGAAAATTATCATTATATGAAAGATATTTAGGTTATTATATCATCATTTTTAATAATATTTTATGTAGGTGGAATAATATGTAAAATACAATGCTTGGTTGAGGGCATTACCACTTCTTTGGAAAACTTATTTTTATTTTTACCAAAGAGACTTCTAACAATAGATTTATAAATTAAAAAAATGATTCTATGTTTATGGAAGGGATCTTTTATATTGAATTTATTAGGTTTTTGTAAGTAAAATGGGGTTTCAATGCATGTAATGGAAGGGCGGGTCCATTTATATGTGTGGGAGAGGAAACATGTCCAATTTATGAGAAGAGAGAATTTCACCCACTGTTTTCTCCTGACACAATGATGAAGAATAGAACATTTTAAATCATTATAAATTTTACGACGTAAATATGATAAAAAATATTAATTATAGAAATTTTTAGTCATTTTTAACCCTTATTATTTTAGTTTAACCCCTGGTAAACCCATTGTTTACCTTAACTATGGTACATAATTTTTACTCTTTTTACTATTTATTATTGTCAAAAATTAAGTAGAACTTATTAGAAAATATAAATTATTTAGACTGAGTGTATGAAATCCACATTTCCAAATTTAAATCATAGAATATGTTGAATATATTTTTAAAATAAGCACATAGATGTGTCGAAAAAATAATTTTTACAAAAAAAATTATCGAACTGATGATATCATAATAAGTACATGAAAAGTAATGGTACATAAATAAATTTAAATAAATGTATATAATTAATGTAAATAATTCCTAATCAGGTGTTTTTTTAATTATATGAAATTGAGAAACATTATTCACCTGAAAATATTTTTCAGAAGAAAAAAATGCCATAAATCCTAAAAATAAACTTATTTTGGAGAGTGATAGATATGTACATGAAATAACGTTATCAATAAATATGGAGAGTGATCAGTATCCACTATTATTTTTTTTCTAAACCACAAAAATAAAATTTTAACAAATTGAAAAATCCCCTAAATAATGACATGTTATTTCTTCTATCTTTAATAAACACAAAATGGTTTGTAGATGTTTTCCCAAATAATACATTAATCTCTAACACCATTGTAATAACTCATAATGTTCAAAATAATACTTTCCATAAGATTATATATTCAAACCCTTCATCTAACATCTAAAAAAACATAATTTCAGTCTTCCGAAATAATCCATTACATTAAAAAAATTAATATATAATTCAACTCGATAAAACGTCTCCTGATATATACTTATTCACCTCGATATCCAATTACTTAAAACCTAAAAAGTGTTATCTATGACTTTGAAAAAAATGATGAAACCCGAACTCATAAACCCATGATGATATCCATAATTCTTACATTAATTTAACATGAATAAATATACTAATAAAAAATTAATATAATTGTTATATATTTCATGATTCCAATAAATAATATACCCTTGGAAGAAGATACTTCTATAATATAATTCTTGAATCCCAATACATAAATACTTAAGTCCTATTTATTTAATTAGTTGGTATGATGTTGGTACTTTATTTGTTATGGGAATTACCCATAGTTTAGGGAATTTATTTAGATAATTCCCAAGATCCCCACATATAACACATATAATTACTTGGAAACTCATTGCACTATGTCCTCCACTTCAACATAGAAAAAATTTTCACCTCTATTTGATGTATTAATTTAGGTATATATTCCACCTTCTGGACATATTAAGAAGATAAATCATCATTTTTCTATGTTCATAACCACACTAAATTTCATTAAATTTCATCTTTCTCTTATTTGAATTGTCTGAAATCTCACTTATGTTCATGTTGTTAATCATATTTCACTATAGAATATTTGGATAATGAAAATGTCTTATATCCAGTGAAAATTAATTTTTTCTTCTCATATTCAAGAAATTTGATTATCACAGTCCACGCTAAAATGATTCCTTATAGTTCCAACCATTAACAAAAACCACATATCGAATTATGGGTAATAATAATCATAATGGGAAACCACATAATCATGGAAAATAATTTCTAGGATATCTAAATCATGACACATTATCTTCTATCTATAACACCTTAGGTTTATCCTAGGTTATTCATTGCCTTTTTTTATTCAAATAATTCATGTTTGTTCATAAATATTTTGTTAATTTATAAATAATAGCTTTGGGAGTGTAAAACTAGGGGTGCAGTAAAGCCCGTTTTAATAGACCACAAATCACTCAATCAAGATCGACGAGCTTTTTCATATTTATTATCCCTGGGTACATCTATGATAGGACCATTTCCAATTTTAATATCTATATAGGGATGAAATTTCTCAGCAAAAAATCAGTCTATACCTTATAAAGATTCCATGATATTTTTCTATTTTTTTATCCATAGACTTATCTATTGAGTTTTCACTAATGTTTTATCATCTTATATTTTTTATTAAAAAAACCAGTCTTATCATAAAAAATATGATGACCCGTGTATTTTAAAAATTTTAATACATGATACATAAAAAAATATCGATTAAAACAACAAATGGATCATAATGGTGTAATGTCTTTGGAATACCGGGATCGTATTACATAAAAGGAAACTTAAACATGGACTATTTATTTGGTCCCTATAGCAAGTTCATAAAACTAATTTGAGCTCCAAAAACATCATTAGATAAAATAAAGAATAAATAAAGAAACAATTAAGCTAAAAATCCCACTAATATAATAAACCTAATAAAGAAACATAAATAGTGAGTCAATGGTAAACCATTATAAAATTAAAGAGAAAGGGCATGTGTAATTTCACGTAATCATATCATAACGAACATGTTATCAAATGTCCATGAAATCATACGAAATTTGGAAGAAATATATAACGTGACATAATACTATGTTAAGGATCACTACATAGACAATATCAAATGGTGTTCTAAGTCTATTAATGGATTAGTATTACTCTCTAATCCCATACATGATACCACGTTTGAATAAAGCATTACCAAAACAATTAGGGTCATATATGAGAACATGAATCATAAAATTATCATTATCTATGTGTACCAAAAATGAGAAATTAACTATAAATAAAAACTTAACAATAACACATGTAATGAAAATTTGTTGCATAATGTTTCTACATATCACAATCAAAGGAAATTTCATACTGGTCGAATTTTAGAAATAATAAAATGGAATATATTAACTCATAAAATTAAGGGATAATATGATAGGTATATATTTTAGAGACATAAATAGAGAATTTTTAATCATTCTATATAATTATTGTGAGATATAATGTTAGTTAGAGAGAAAAACATCATAACCCGAAGGAAAGGGTGTTTTAAAAAGACCCCATACCTCAATAGTGATTTGTCATGTTCTCTTTTTATCACCCTAAATAATAAAATTATTTTAATTATATAAATGATTAATAACATTCTAAACATTATTATTTCTTTTATTTAAATTTGTATTATTCTATATTCAAATACATAACTAATTAATTTCACATTAGAATTTTTTATCATAAACATATCATATGTCAAAAATCATTGTTCTATGTTGAATGAGGTAAAAGTGATTATTAATTAATCATATCTAAAATTTAAACATGAAAAAATTATAATTTTTTTACATATTTAATAATTTTTAAACAACCCATTAATTATGGTTATAAAAAATGGTCTAAGTTATCATCATGGATACAGTTGGTCGTATGTATACATGCGTAACATTTACATTTTTCAAAGATCATGATGGAAGGAAAGTAAATGTTATTTTATCTTTCTAGGATAATCAATATATCCCAAATATAATATTTTTTAATACCCTTACACAAACCATACATGTGTGGTGGAAATAAAAAAATGAATCACATCACTTCACAAGGTGGTAGTCCACCGTAAACAAGAAGGACGTTATCATTTAAAAAGATTTTTTAATTGATAAATTATATGATAAATTATTTTTATATAACAGATTATATTTCAAAATTATCATAAACTTTTTATTAATACTTATTACTTTATATGTAAAGCCTATATGAACAATGAATCACATCGCTTCATGAGGTGGAAGTCTACTGTACACACTAGCGTCATTATCATATTAAGTAATGAAAGGAATGTAAGAATATAAATGTGATATTATAATTAAATTTGTATAATTGTATCATAAATATAAAATATAGACAACAAATATATCATTATATCTATCCATGAGATGTGGTAATGAAAAACAAATAATGTAGTTTTGCAAGGTAGTAGTCCGCAGTACACACGATCAACGATATTATTTCCCATTCAAGGGAGGAGGATATGGTTGAGGTAATTCTATAAACATAAAAAATATTGGTATATAGAATACAATTTTGCTATTATATCCTCATGTATTAGAAATATTTGAACAAGGTGGAAGAAGAAATAAAAAAATGCATGGTTAAGGATGTTACATATTCTTCAAAAAAACTTCTTTTCGTTTTCACCAAAGGCCTGTAATGATGTATTTATGACCAAAAATAATTATATTATTAGGGTAGGAAATTAGGGAAGTTATTTGGGCTAGTTTTATATGAAATTTTTTTTATGTGTTGAAAGGATAGGAGAGGGGGTATCCTTTTATTAGTGGTAGAGATGAAAATATTCGAATTTTTTGTAGATAAAGAATTTAACCACATTATTTCTCATGAAAAAAGTCAAATAAATAGACAAAATCCATATTTTAAAATTTATTTGGTCGATATATGACCCCAAAATTGGAATTATAAATTTTTTGGGTCATTTTAATAATTATCGTTTCGGTTTAACGCTCAGAAAAACCCATTTTTACCTTAACCATGGAAAATTATTTTTTATTGTTTTAATATTTATTATGGTTGTTCACTTGATGAAATGTGTTCCCTACACTTATCCACAAAATTTAATATTAAAACCTCACTTAGACACCAAATATTTTGTATGCGTAGAAATTTGACTTTACGATTAAAGGATTATATTTGATATCAATGTTTCATGATAGAAAACAACCATGATGTGGCCCAAAAAAGTTCTTAGAGTGAGTCTCCATTTTTCACGGGGGTGATTGATGGTAGCAAGGGTAATGTACCAAAGGCCCATAACTAAAATACACGACTGATTCAGATTAATAGTGCTGGGGCCTAACCTCTATGATATAGATCAGTTAATATTCCAAGGTTGTTTTCCCATGTTCTCCTGCATGCACCGACCCTACACACCAAGAGGTTGGGATAGGCCCAGCCTACATATCACAAATGGAATATCCACCACTGCATGAAACACATATTCGAAGAACTCACCCTATGGACTTTTGTGGGCTAGAATTATTTCCTCCCATGCATGAGACACTTTCACCACAAACCTACTCTATGGACTTGCACATGCATACTCCTTCAACCAGGTTCCTTGTATTTATATAAATAAGACTTTGGGGATCCTTATTTACAAAAATTGTAAATCAGAAGAAGCAATAATATCTATTCTCATAGATCCATCTCTTAAGTCTCCAAAAACACATCATTCTTCCTTTTAAAATCCAAAGAATTTGGAATTGAGAGATATAGTGGGATTGAACACCCTCTAGGGTCTTAAATCAAAGACACCTATATGAGGACCCTTGTTTAGAATAGTAAAAAAACATTAGCAAGGCCCCTTTCATTACCAGATACTGATTTGATCTTCATCCATGGACACTTGAGGTGATATGATGTTCCTTGGATAATGTCTCTCCCATTTTTTGTTTCCTAGGTGTTCTATTACCTAGGACATCTCGAGCTCGCACATGCCTACGCCTACGTGAAGAACCTCTAGTTCCTCTCAGGATCTATATGAAGCACCTTTAATCTCTAATCTAGTACCTTGGTTAGCTCCCCATTGATATCTATTACAAGCTATAGATGTAAAAGGTTCTCTTCCTATGGATCTTTTTTCTAATATAGGCCAAATTGCGGCCACTTCTAAATCCTCTATATTTGAAAAACTATGGAAAGGGTCACTCTTTTATTTGTATCATTTGGATATGAATTCCTTCAATGATAATTTTTCCAATAAATTTCCTCTCTAATTGGTTGGGTCCTTGAGGTTCATGTAGATATTTATTCCCATGGTCATGAGGACCCTAAACCTAGGGACAATGTCATGAAGTTCCTGGTCTTGGGTTATAGGGTTAGGACCATGTCTTTTCCTTGTTTTCTCTATGACCTAGAACCTCCAGTTCAAGCTATAGAGAGTGATGATAATGACTCCCTTTCCCTTTTACAAAGAATGATATCCTTCTATCATCATGAAAAAACCTACTTTAGGTCACTCCTAGATTAATCCCATAAGTTTTCTTACAAGACCTCTCATGGTTCACACTTTCCACCTTCTCCATGCCCGTGGGATGTGTCTTGATAGGTAGACTAATGTAACTATCCTATATATGAAATGGGAGAGGAAATAGGTGCATAAAAGCCCTTTATTCTTCTCATATATCCTCAAACTCTTCCACCAGTTGAAGGGGGAGTGTGTGGTTTGTCAGATCTCCTACTTCCCCTGGTTTCTCATATTAAAGAATGACTCATCGATACTTATGTGGGCTTTGAGGTAGCCACGATGATGACATCCACACAGTCAGATTTAGGTTTTGGTAGAGAATATGTTTAAAAATATTCCTCTCACCTTCCTTCAAAGAGTCTCCATTTGTGTGGGTCCACAAAACTATGTATCCAACCATTGGGAATAATGGATTGTGTGGTTTCTAGGATCTCTTATTTCCACTTGTTTCTCATACCGAGAATGAATCATGTGGGATTAGAGTTTGACGATGGTCATCACATCCATATGATCCAACAATATTTGGGAATCATTCCAAGTGTAATACCAAACCACTAAATGTGTATACTACTTGTTATAACCTAAAAAATTTTTCAATATGGTATCCTCATTAGAATTAAGGCCCAAACCAAACCCTTATATCTTCATGATTTAAGTCACTTCTCATGGCCCCAAAACGAATCAGGGAATCATCATTATGAGTATAACACAATTTAATCCTCTCAAATGGACATACTTCCCTATAGAACTAACCTTTATAGGTCCTCCATAGAAGTGTTCCTTAACAACCAAACTATGTTGGATTTGAATCCTTTCCAAATGGGATACATAGGAAGACTTCCTAAGTTCCTAACCCGACACCCAAAACTAAGATTAATTCTCCCTAGGACACATTCCTAGTAGTGTCTCATTCATCCTAGGAATTAATATCCCTTACAAGTTCCCTATGACACATTAGTATATGCCCCACACCAATCATTGACTAGGAACATTCCTCTTATACGTTCATTGGGTATGAAACTAAACTACACAGTTTGGTTCTTACCACATGAACTTAAAAGGTTTGATGTGTCCTATTAAGTGAAACTTAACTACATGGGTTCTGATTTAATTCACAAGTATACATTTAAGTCCCATCCATGAGTCAAATCCCAACATTAAAACAACTCATATATCCTTGGATTAAGATTCAATAAATATATTTCCATTGTGTGGATGAAAACCAACATCATCGTAATAACGAAAGAATAAGTTGATTGATGTAAAACTACATGGTCTGTTCCTTATCACATGACCTTAAAAAGTATGATGTTCATTGTAATGTGTCACTGAAATATGTTTGTTCTAATTCCTTTCATTATGATTTTCACAAAGAACATTTTATGGGTCTGATACCAACATCAAAACAACTCCTATCTCCCTCATTGACGATACACTCCATAATTCCCAACAGTGTTGATGAAAACCAACACCATTTTAATAATAACCAAATAATATCTGATCAGTACAAAATAGGATACCGTTAATGGAGAACCATATATACATACAAATATATTCATTAATGAATAACCTTAGAAACATATAGAATATTCTATGTTCCATACATGCTAATAATTGATTTCTAATTCAAGAATAACACACATCATACTTGGGAATTAATGAAGGTTTCATGAACATATCTTAAATCTATAAGACAATAATTCTTTTAAAAAATGTGTGATGATATAGACCAACCATCCTATCACCCAATGTGAGTTCTTAAGTATCATTTTCCCAATGTCTGAATGAAGTTATAGATTTAGAAAAATACCCCTCATGGATATAGAACCGTTGGGTATTTTAATTTCCATGAATAAAAACATTAGAAACCATTATGAATTAGATAAATCAACATGAATGATTCCAGGAAACAATCACACTATAATCAATTGTCAGGTGAACACAGATTTTACATCAGAAAAAATGGTGAACCCGACATGAATCCTTCACAAAGAAGACAATGTCACTCATATATTGGGCCCCTTTCTCTCTCAAAATGAAAGAGATCCTATCAATGAAACTAATCATGCATGTGTTCATTTAAATGAGGTTATTCTTTTACAGGTTTTTCTTAATTATTTTCTTAATATATATATAGGAACATAAAAAATCATCTATATTCAATCCAAATAGCATTGTACCAACTATCACTAATGCATTATATAGCTATTATGAATTTGGGGTCTTTATACAAGTAGTGTACAATGCCTAAATTCCAATATATTCAAGATTGGGTCCTAAATGAATTTGCTTTAGAGTCATCATAATGGTACTATCCAAACCCTATAGACTTCACAACATAACCTCCAACTTATAAATCCACACCAATCAACCGATCAATGATGACTAATGGTCCATTATTAGAATCCACCAACCAACATCTTTAACTGTTTCTGGATTTTACCCCAAACATGACAACCAGAACCTCCCTTATCCTTGTGATTTTGATCAAGGATCCATAAATTACATTTTACAAAATACATAAGGGACCTTCCAAAGGGCTCGATCGAGTAGTCACTGTGGCCAACACTACATTGCAGAAAACCCTCAACATAATGATCATGACATGCTTGGTAGTACAACCTTGGTCATCTTGACCCAGGAAAGCAATACAACCCACTAGTGGTAGAAAATGACCAATAGAGGAAAAAATATCATCTTTTTCCCTATGAATAAAGCCACCAATCCAATATAGTGGAAAACTGTATGTGGTCACATACAACTAACTTCACTAATTCAGTGAACCCTTATATTATCCAAGCGATATCCAAGGATGCCCACCATTAAAATATAGTGGTGCATGATGAAAAGAAAAATACACATTCCAGTACTAATAAATCACACCTAATTATGTATATTGAAATATCTATAGAAACAATCCATTCATATATGATGGGACACATTTACCTAGAAACAACACCTTCCCACTCCCAAAAAGAACGCCAGTCAAATTTGATGGAAATCTATGAGTAGGAAAAATCTAGACCCTTATCCAACCATTATACTAGTAACCAATAATGGAAGTATTCATAGAATATTTTTATCCATGTTTGCTGGGAAATCAAAAGTAGTCACAAATACATTCCTGCATTCATCAATCCTTCTGACAAAGTCATTTATAATTATCTAAGTAAGTCATATGGAAAGTCCCGATGATGAATATGGGGTATACTCGGACCCCTACCCCCACACCTAAGTACTCTCACTATCCAGTATAAGGAAATGGTGGATAAGAGAAGACTAATACACATGTTCCAGATATGTAATGGGCCTATATCCCCACTCTAATCAATGAATTCACCATGAATTTCATAAAAATGGTGAAAGAGAAGACCCAGATCCAAGACCAAATCCTACAAACATTCTCGAACCTCATAATGGAAAAATAGTAGCGATAGAGAGACGAACACATATATCTATCCCCACAAATAGAGAGGCTCAACAGCATGGCACCTCAGAATAGGCACATACTACTCATATCTAGGAGGTTCATGGAGAAAAAACCCCTTTGATATATGGACTACTGAATTGAGAGAATAAACATGTTCCAACAGGAGGTAATCAACCTATTCCAATGGACACTCCAAGGTATTAACAAAACCCGTCGAAATTTCCAAGATCTTATCGATAAATTTTTTCAATAGGATGAGATTTAGTCAAATAGGCTTGTATTCCCAAAGACTAATTCCCCCATCAAGTGAAATCAGTCATTTTTAAGAAGGAATCCAAAAAGAATACAGAAAAAATATGTCAAGAGAGTGAACAACCAATCATAGATCCATCTCTACTCAATATAGAGTTCTTGAAGCCCTTATATTATTATCTCTGGTATCTTAAGATAATACTATCACGTTACCAAATTATGGGGGTAATAGTTGTAATTCTGAAGGGTAACCAAGGACACTTCACCATGAAAAATTTAATTATGACCATAACCTAATTGGTTATGAGATCCTCTCTATCATTGATATCCACAACAACCCTATATATGGATATATGATCAATGAGAAAGAGCATTTTCCTTTTTTGGTAATCCTCTATGGTATTACTCCCCAAGATGGAAGTCATGGAGAAATTTATTTCTATATAAGTATCTCACATCCACAAGAGGGTCCCCTAAAAATTTAGTAATGATAAATTCCTCTCATGACAAGGAACATTGGTTAACATGGACGGTCATTTCTGATTCCTTGTCATTAATGAGTGAAATTATTTACTAGTCAGAAAAAAAACCTAAGGGAACAGTAACTTTTTGAGCCACCCATAGATCATCTATATTCCAATGTGACATTGAATGTCCTCAGAAATATCAATACTTATGATAAAGAGTTCAGAATGATTCTATCATAGTCAATCCAGGTTGAGGTGCTTCAAAAAAATGAGGAAGATTACATGCTAAACCCGAGGAATCAACTTCCTAAAGATGATGTACCAACCAAATTTTGGCCATTATCCACCCTAGAATACAACATTCCAATGGTATTATTCAATGATTGTTTGCATGAAATATACATAAATATATGAAATACTCTTTTTCACTTGAGAGAAAAATTATTAACCTGTGTGGAGTATTGCAGTAATGTTAATGAAATATAAAGGATGGAATTCCAAATTAATTTGGAATATCTAATGTTTGAGAAACATCTGAGAGACCTTCAACATGCAAGCCTCAGTGTAGTAGAATGATTAATATAGTTGATCATAGATTACATATATGATGTTCATTATAGAGGATGGGGTGTACATGGAGTGTTACATTTCACAAAATTACCCAACTATAAAAGTTCAATGAAGGTGTTATCATGTAAACATCATAGCCTCCTACTAGATTAATCAAATAGAATCTGTTTACAATAGATGATATGATAGAAAAATTTTCCCTGATTGACTCGCACTGGTATCGAGCTAGAATATATCAGGTTATATAAAGACTTCTAATTCAGGCATATAAAAATATAGAGAAAGCCTCCTACTTAAGATACGACTTCCATTAGATCGGATAAATGAAGGAAATAGAGTAATGATATTCAGAAGTAGGTGATTTAGGATCATACCAAAGGATTCACCCATCCCATGTTCAAACAAATCTCCACAAAATCAGATGGGATTTCAGGGTAGTGGAATACCTGATAGTTGAATAGAATACACAGCCCATAGGGATGGGGGAATTTATAACAACTCTCTCGAGGTCAGTAAACCATGCATAAAGAGTTTTGAAAGGGGAATGGTAGCATCCCCGACCCACAGGGTTGGGGGATTTCTCACCTCAGTAACCTCCTCCTCATTTGAAATAAAACTTCTCCAGATTATGGTAAATTATATAGAATAGATTCTCTAAGTTCACCCTATTCTATAATTTAGTAGTTCACTAGGAACGTGAATAATTGAACTATATAGAGATTCCCTTCAGATTATCATAAGCCAAAATGGATCCTATAGAATCAGTGAATGGGCGGAAAATGCCCCACAGAGGATGCAAAAAAAGGGATTTAGGAACAAACACTGATAGAATCTATAAAATTCATTATTAATTAGTTAATGTCATCAACACTACCCTTAAATACCCAAAATAACATGACGATAATTCAGAGGAGAAATTTGAGGAGTAAGTTTTGCTTCATTATATGGTACACATTGAAAACATTGAAAGAGGATTGTGTACCCAAAACTAGAGACAATCCATGAATAAATGAATTATATTAATCCCTCTAATAATACCTCCTCAAAAATCATCTAACCTGGAAAAAGTTATGGGAATTATTATTCTTCACATACCACATAGAGAGGTTGATCCTCTTTCACTTGGGGATTGATTTTCTCAACAAGAGTAAGATATGAAATAATTGAGGAGACTCAATGTAGAAATACTCTAAGAAAGTCTTCCTTGTGGATATTTTCGGCAAGTAGATCCTCAACTCACACTCCCAATTGGAGTACCTCAGCAAAGAGGGTTCGTCATAGTGAATGAAGTGGATATGGAACACCTTCTCAACATCAGATAAGAAACACCAATACAACTTAATCCCAAATAAGCATACCAAAAAATCATTACATTGGGTGAACAAATATAATTGGTATAAAAACATCCTTATAGGACTTCCCCTGTAGGATACCCATGAAAAATATTAACAGTGCCACCATAGATGGTTGCATCGACCACTGCACCTATTTAAGCTCCATCTAAACCAGACATCCACCGAGGGATCATTAAAACTACGGAGTCACTAATAGATTTATTGGAAGACAAAGGGGAAAAGTATGAAATAATACAACTAGAAAATAAGCCTTACCATGAATGGGTTTATTTGACCCTTCCATCGCGGAACTTTAAGAATCCTATATTTCTAATTTTTAGTGGCTTAAGAGGCCAAGTGTAGTATTTTATGCATTTTATATCTCAATGTGATCCCCTGACGGATAACCCTAAACAAAATTAGGTAGTTAAACATAGGAGTTTTTTGCATTCATTGTGGATAACGACCATTTAATGGTACACTATATTTCCTTCATCGTATATTATGGGTTGAGAAGATCTCTGTAGGAGGTTTCACTTTCTCTTCAGCTTGATGCAGTAGAATACAACAATCCATGACCTCTCAAACTATATGAAGTGTTAGAATAGCGGGGTTTTAGATTTTATTTTTTAGTGGATAGTATTGGAATACCCATTAATCCCACAAATTCCCTTATAATAATTGTTTCCAATCTATATAGAGAATCTATAGGATAAGTTACGCATGCCACCAATCCATGTGAAATAATAGGATGGTTTCAGGACCATTACACATCATATAAATGTGTGAAGGACTCTATCACATATACCAAATATATATACTTAGTATTTCTTCTAGCTTAAGGAAATAGAATGGAGAATGAAGAGGCTTCCACTATTACACATAAGCAGACCCCTATACCCACTCCATCTCCATAGCTCCACCATATCATTTGGTTACACCTTTTGAGAATCAGAAGAAACAAATGCTTTGTCTCTATGATCAATGAGAGTATGAGTAAATATAGTTTTAGGAGATGAAAAAAGGTCTATTTTTTGAAATTACCTTGTCCTTGAATACATTATCTCAGCATTGAAGAATGACATGATCATGTTTCCAAATCCCAAGAAACCCACAAAGGATGGTGATAAATATATGAAGAATTATTTACCCTTCCATCATGTACTGGGGAACAATATCTTGGAGTGTTTTTCTTTTAATAAAATATTGAAAATGATGGAGGACTATGGGAAAGTGAAGCCGAGCAGGCCACATACACAAGTTTCATATGTTTATCCCATTGATTCATAGGAGGAGAATGATTAGATGGATTTTACCATAAAGGGTATATAGAATTTTAAGGATTGCATGGTCAGAAAAATGATCAACCAAACCCGTGCTATCATTCAGACATTATTGAAACATCCGACTGTGGTCCTAACTACTTCCTCTACAACACAACCGACTCCATTGATAACTCTGTACTGTAAAATACAGTAATCCAAAAAATGTAATGGAAAATGGGAATGAAGAAAAAACAATTTTATAATCCTATTTCATGGAAAACATTATATTTTACTTCACTTGAAGTCATACCTATATTCCCAGTTTCAAGGGATTCACCCAACCAAATTGTACAACAAGATTCAAGATACTAGAAAATAAATTCATCTGACTGGGAGTTCATATTCTGTTATATTAATGTTATTCACTTAATGGATCCATTATAAGATAATGAGACTAATTATGAACCCAAATTACCTACACTAGACTGGGGAACTTATAGAAGATTTCATCAGAGTCGTGGATGCATGGGAGGATGCGGTCGTGTTGGGAGTCACTACTCTAACCATATCCCGAATCAACCCTTTTGCATAGCCAAAACTTGTGGGAGAGCTCTCCAGTGATATCAAAAGGAGGATGTGAGTTCCCCTAAACATGAAAGGGTCAACCCTGACATGATCATCTTAAAATATATTCTAGAGGACACATCATAGGAAAATTGAGCTTAGCATGCAGGTGGACCTAGTAGACCTAATCCACTTAGAGACGAAGCACCTTCAACTCTTGTTATAAGGGTTATTCCATCCTCATCAAGTACTTATTATCCTAAATAACGCACAAAAAATAATCCCCATGTTGGGAAGATTAGGCCTTTAGGACAAGAGTATGATGTTTTGAATCAATCCGCCCTCATGATGGACAATTTGTTAATACATGATTCTTAGATTCTTTCAAAATTCCTCCAAGATGTTCTCATATATCCCTTGTAAAACACTTATGAATTTTATGTCAAGTTTGATTCTACCAAAGTGTAGTGGGTAGATAATGATCCAACAAAACATCACATAGTAATCTCTTTCAACTATCAAGATGGGGACTCCATCATATAGGTAAACGTCATACCCTTGTTTATATCATGCTAGATAAATGACAATGACATCTGATGACATTTCATTGACCATGACTAAGGATTCATTCTCATTACAATCCAAACAGTACATTAAATAGGTTTCAATGATAATCAATTTTCTAAATACACACTATTGTTAAAGGTTTATGACAAAATGTAGCAAAAATAATCTTAGCGAAATCGAACTCATAAATCAGTTCTGGGATCTCATGTCAAACTAATAATTCATATATTTTATCCAAGATACAACCTTCACCATTCTATTGGGAAACCCGTGGCAACTTTAACACGTGTTTATCCCCTCATCATACCTCTATTAATCTAATATTATATCAATGTCCAAATAGAGACATTATTTGGTGATAAATCTATATTAAAATCATATGATTTATATTACATTGATGCAATATTCTACTGTAAGGAATTGAAGCAGTGCATGGCTGATGATGTTACTCAAATAAATGACCATAATGGATTTGAGATGATTTTAGATAACCATTTCATATAGTTCAGTGTTGAGTTTGTGCTGCATACTAACCAAATTGAAGAGGTTTTTTGAAATTCAATCACATATCTAGATAATTATGTGATGGAAATCATGAAAAACAACTCGGCAGTATTGAATATGTTGTGAACTATCTACACAGTATTGAAGGCCTGGATGAAAACAACATTATTCCATCCCTAGAGATTCAAAAAGTTTATATTCCATTAGCTAGGAATGATGGATTTTTCATGAATATGGAAGAAAATAGAGATTCACATTTACAGGAACTTGTATCCCCTTCATAGAACAAAAAAGGACTCACATGATTAATCAAACTAGAAATGGTTTCTTTATTTTCTAAATGTCATAATGATAAATCCTGCAATAACTTCGAGAAGCTTTATTCAACACCCACATCCTAGAAATATGAGGAAGAGGTAAAGAATGAGTAGAAGGAAGATACAAAAGTCCTTAGGTATTCCCCTGTAGTATTTGAGGAATGTTTTCCACCACTCTTGATGAACATAGTTCAACAAATCTGGGTATGAATATATACACAAGAACCAATTTGATTAGTGTGTCCAGGAATTCGAATGAACATGATGTATATACTTCATTATTGAATCAACATTGAGACAAGTTCACCTAGAATCACGCAGATATGACATTATATGATTTCAAGGTGTCCACCTGTCACATAGGGTTTTCAAAACAACATCAGGGATACAAACAAGCATCAATATGTACACCCCAAACTCACACCTCCAAAATTTATGTTAATGTGAAAAAATAATAATTCTTGACTTCATTTTAGAGGTAATGTATCCAAAAAATGGCTATCCAACATCGTCCTAGTAAATAAGAAGAATGAGAAGATTAGAATTTTCATTTATTTAGAGATCTCAATCATTACTATTTAACATATGACTTAATATTTCCAATCACATAACTCTTAATCTACATGACCAATGGTTATCAAACCCTCTTATTTATGGATGTATGTTCCGGGTTAAAAAATTGAGATAGACCCATAATATGAAGAAATTACCAACTTTAGGACCCTGATGAAGTATTATGTTATCTAGTAATGAACATTGTCTTAAACAATTCTGGTGTCACATACCAACATTCCAGGCATCACATCTTCAAACCCTTACTGGAGAGGTTTGTATAATTCTATGTTGATAACCTAGTGGTTAAATATCAACAATGTTCTAACCACCTAGATGACCAGGAGACCATATTTATCCAACTACAAAGACATACTCTATTGATGAACCCATTTAAATGTTCTTTGACTGTAACATTTGGGAAATTTCATAGATTCATTGTATTCCATTTTAGAATCTATGTTTACCATGACAAAGAAAAAGTTATCCTTAGTGTGTCACCTCCTCAAAATCTCACAGAGTTGAGGTGACTTCAAGGAAACAAGCCTACATTTTTCTCTTCATATCCAACCTTATGAGTAATTATTTTCCCCTCACCAAACTGATGAAGAATTGGTCACATATAAGTGGAACAATGACTATAAAGAATCATTTTATAACCTCAATAAATACCTCTTGAGTCTAGAAGTACTAATTCCACTTGATGAGGGAAATATGCTCATTATATATATTATAGACCTAGGTCATTCACTGGAATCCTTCCTTGAACAAAATAATGATTATGGGAATGAAAAATGCATTATTATATCAGTTAGAGCTTGATCAATGATGAAACTATTTATTCAAATATCTTGAATTAATCGTTGTGGTTCATTAACAGAGAAAGTACATTCATCACCCTGAACTCCAATTGGTCTCTGGTATTAAACTTCTTTAATATATACTTAGTTGTCCAATGTTGATGGGTTGTTTAGAACAGTTGGAGGTTATCTTGCAATAGTTTGATATATAGTTTTTACATTATATGTCTATTAAAGGCTAGAATTGGGCATATTGTTTTTACAAAACACCCATTGGCCAAAACCACATCACTAAATAGCGAACTTTTGGATGAGGATATATTTTCTATTCAATATATACTCCGTTTTTGAGATATGTATTTTGATAGTGAATCCATGATCCCAACAAGTAATATAATAGAAGACCCGATGATAAAAAAATGTTTAGGTAGGGATCATTCTCATTTCCCCAATGAAGGAATTTTTACCTTACTCTTTCCTATTATCAGATTGCATTACACATATCATGGTAGAATATCAATCCTACAATTCATGAATGAAACAAGAACTCCAAATACCATTAGACAACTTGTATGTGAAAAGAGACTCATAGTTGGTGTTGAAACAGTTCAACAAGGATTACAACACAAAATAAGAATAGTTAATTCCCTCGATTGAATATATCTAAGTGTAAATAGATGAGTTTCCCTCAGAACCAACAATGAATCCCATCAAGTGATCCAAAAATAGCTAGGCAGATGCATTGAAAATAAATATATGAATTTGGAAGATCTTAATTGGTAGGAAATAGTCATTAGAATTGCACATCACGGAATAGCCTCACCTTTCATTCAAATTAGAATGGAAGAGATCAATGAAGTTATTTCTAACCCTAGGCCTTAGGGTCCCACCACTAGGTGAATGATATCAACTCCAGAATACCTCTATAAAGGAGATATCCCATTATATAGATCTATGAAGAAGAAAATATGAAAGAAATAAACTACCCTCACTCTTTATGATAGACCAAATCATTAGCAATTTCTCTATAAATGAGGATTTTATGGAGTCATTCCCATATTTATAGATGGTTATGAGACTACCGTTTTCATGAACAATGTATAAACTAAGGATTATGGTGAGAACTTGTTAGGGATCATGATTTCTAATAAAATCCAAAGGCTTGGGTACTATTAGGCCATAGTGACACATGATTGCATAAAATTATCCATGAAATTTCATTCCTTAAAGTGCATTCCAAATTCATCCCTCGTCCACTGGTGTTTCTACATATAACCAAATACTCATGGAAATTTTCCATATGGGGAATGGATATTGTGGAGCCATACCATCCATCTTTGTCCAAGATGTTCAATTACATATTAACTTCAATTGACTTCTTCTCCAAATGGTTTGGGGAAATACCCCTTAGTGAATTCAGGGAAAAAATCTTTATCAGTAGTGTGAAATCAAACATTATTACCATATTTGGTTTCCCTAATATGATGCAGATGGATAATTGAACCAATTTCTATTCTGCTGATGTGGGAAATCAACATAAAGAGTACAACAACAAATCCAACCATTCAACCCACTAGCATGCAATGGATAATGGATTGATATAGGTCATCATGAAGATAGTGTCAAGAATATTCCAGAAGATGGTGGATAAAGAGAAAAATATTGGCTTGATAAGCTCTTGCATGACATAGAGATTACTAGACTATTACCCGTACTACCAGATGTACTACCCCATACTCAATGGTATATGGAATAGAAGTAATCATTCCCATCAAGATCTAGTTTCCATCACCCTGTGTTTCTATCTGTGGTCAACTTTCCATTAATGAATAATCCTAGAAATGATTGGATGAAATGGAATGAATAGATGTGAAAATATTTCATAACCTACATCACATGGTGGAATTTCAAAATATGATAGTGAGATCCTTTAACAATAGGGTCTTCCTCCGTTCATTCCTCAAAGGGGAGATGGTATTTTTCATAGAAGTCCAATGATACTAAGAAAGAATTTGTAATGTTGAACCAAAGTGGGAGGGACCTTACTCCATTCCCAAGTTCCAATCCCATGGAGATTATTCCTTGATCTCAATAGATGGAGATCTTGCTATGACCCCAACCAATTCTAGATTCCTAATGAAATATTTTGTTTAGTCACATGATACTCATCTCAGATGTTAGTCATTAATCGATGTAGCTGGTCTTTATCACATGAACATAAAAGGCATGAACTAATGTTCATTAAACATAATGGTAAACTATGTTGAATTTTCATCCTTATCACATGATGATAAACTAAACGACATGTGGTCCTATTTATATGATCTAAAACTAAAAGATGTCATTCATCCTTGTCGCACAGTGAGAAACTATATGATATGTGGTCTAAGTCGTATAAACTAAAATTGAAAGAAACCATTCTTACTAACCGCTATAAATTGGTTAAAATCCCTCTAATATGACATTATGAAACCCTCAAAATAACATAAGTAGATACAATCCTCGTCATCCATTATAGCTAGGCCTTCATATCATGTGTAAGTCCCAATCACATTCCACTAACCCCCTGGTGGGTTGAGATGCTCTATTGGCCAAACATGATGATGAATGGTGGAAAATACCCCATGCACAATACCTACTCAAATAATTTCTACTCCATAGTGGTAATTCATCCTCATTTATTGGTATAAACACCAAAATTACTACGTACTGACTGTATGATAGGGAACTATATGGTTCATGTCTTTTTTGCATGACATAAAAATGAAAAACATTTCGATCCTTGTTTGAGAGGATCAAAATATTTGGGACTGGTTCACCTATCAAATCATTATTCCAAAACTATATTTGGATTGATTCTCATTATAATGTGATATGTAGTGAAAACAAAACCTCCCATAATGGGTCTAAACCTGATAAAGAAACCCCCCTTTCATTGTGTATGAATCACACATTCACATGGAGCTCTTCATGAACCATGTATGGCATGATTCTCATTACAATGAGATACATAGTGATACAAAGACCTCATGTCTTGGATTCATCCATCATTGTGAAAAATATCGAAACACCTTTTCCCCACCTAAAAACCTTATTGATATGGGTTACTATATTCATGAATTACATGTGGATTTATTCTTTCTCTAGCATGATATATAATTACACCTGAATCTGATATCATGGTACAACTATAATATTCCTTTCCACATCAGTTGACCCAGGTCCGTACCAAAAGATGTTAAACTACATATGCAACAACATAATTACATATCAATATATCACATAATATTTATATAACTACATGTGGATTTATTCTCATTATAATGAGAAACATAATAATGCATGAATCTCTAATCTTGGGTCTATATAAAACTAGAAAAAATCCCAAAATTCCTATGTATGGGTTAGACCTACATAGGGAATCTTTTAAGTACTATGAGTGGATTAATTCAATCCATCACAAGACATGTAGTGATTCCTAGATTTCCATCCATGGGCCCATCCATAGAATTTATTTTCTTCTATATCAAGTCATCTTCATTAGCACTACATGATATTAAACTATATGGAAATTTAAAACATTATTAAGATTGTTTCTCATTAAAATGAGATATATAGAAACAATTGGATTTCATATCCTATCCCAGAAACTAGAAATCCTAAATTCCCCTATCCTTCCTTTGGATTTACTTTTTGTGGTCTAATAAACCTTTGACACACCTCATTTCTCACACTGAGAATAGCTCAAACAGGCTCACAAGTTTTGGTAAAGATGTTCCCTTGATGAGAAAGGAATATCAACTCCCATATACATTGTCATGGACCAGGTTCCATGACCTTTAAAGTAAGACTAGATGCCTTTGCCTAATGAATTTAAACTATATGATCTACTCATAAACTATGTGTTGATTTATTCTCATTATGATGAGATACATAGTGACATCCATATTTTCAATCATTAGACTAGCCAAAAAATGATATGGGAAATGTCCCCATTCTCTTATGTATGAGTCATATCTATGTGAGAGGATCTAATGAGGGTTTTCACCCTATGCATGGGCCTATATTCCAACACAAAAAACCCTACCATTTTTACATCTACACACAAATTTAATCATTGTGGGAGATCTTTATTTTTATACTACATGTGTCTTGATTTTTACTTGAACAAGATACATATTGTCTATTTGGATCTATACCCAAGTTCGACCACAATATTCCCTTTTTTTCATGTTATGTCACCTTTTTTCCTTACCAGATGATGTTAAAATACAAGGCTAATGATCTCGCCACATGGCGTTGAACTTATTTTTTTACTTTGATGCCTATGTGTCATTTGATTATAATTCTAGTGAGATACATAGTGAATATTAATATTCATGTCCAAGTACCAGCTATAGAGCAGAGATAAATACCCCTCTCACGTGAAAAAAGATCTCTATATTATCTCTTAAGTTGGGTCCCCTAATTAGGGGGTTTAATAAGGAATCTGAGATGTCCCACTTCTACATATGAGTTAAATCTATGAAAAGGGATCTAAAAACAAGGCCAATATTAGCCCAAACCATTCTATTATGCTTAAACATACCACTTACGCACATCATATTCGTAAATTTGGACACTTTTCTATCTTTAAAATCTTTTCCCATCTTCTAGTGACATAGGGAATTATACATGAGGACTATTTTCCCTAACTATGTCATAATACACCTTAGCTGGTTATGAAGAAATATGTCCACAAATAGTTTTTTAATCTAAAGGATGACACTATTTAAATATGTTGTAACATTCCCTAGTTGTATTTGTATACATTATCCCACCCAATGGAGCTTCAACTAATGGTAACTTCATCCTTTAGAGAATCCTCTTCTATCAATGCCAATGAGCTTGTACCAAAGTTGTACAGGCTCCTGCTTGGAATCCAAAAGACCCAGGATCAAATATAGGAAGGGAAATAATTCGGGTCACTATAGCAGTAATGTAGAAGTGGTAGAACTGTAGTAGAGGCGACACTATAGTGGTGTATGCATTGTAGCAGGTAATGTAGAAGCACAATACAATAGCATAACTGTTCACCGAGGGGTCCTTTGGGACAAAAAATTGGCTTTCAATCCTTGTATTTAGGATACTTGGCCTTGGGACTTCAGGCTATGTCATGGGTCTCCCTCTACCCACACTAATCAGGTATTTTCTTTAAATAATAAATTGAGGCATCAACCCCAACCATTAAAAAAATAAGCCTCTCCAATCCTCATAAGAAATAATAATCTTATTTTGGAACTATTGATTCCAATTAGTTCATGGTTATCCCTCCCATATTTTTCATATATCCTTTATCTTGATCTAATAACCACATGTCATTGGTTTACAATTACCTCCCTTATGTTCAAAATATATTGAAACGATATTGATCCAATGGTCTACATATCATGTAGTGTTCCCATAATTCTATGGTCATACTTATATGACCTAAAAATACATGCATCATATTTCCAAGACATGGGATAGACCTTCATAGGGAAAAATTTACCCACAATTAATTGGTAAATATGACTTGAAATTCTCCTTTAGTAATCAGGTACTTTCCTTCCTAAAAACCAAACTCTGTGTCCAGGGAAATCCAACTATTTATAAAATTTCTTCAACTATTATCAATAGAATGATATAATTCCTTGGACATCATTTTCTAAATATAATATATCATTCTCCAATTGTCTTTACATAAGTCACCCACCAAAATTTATGGGCTATCAGCCAAAGGATTCCACTATTAGATTATGTTGTAACACGCCCCTGTTTGATTTTCATAAAATTTCCAATAAAACGTGTTTTTCATCTAGCCGTATAATATTCCATAGGAGAGACATTATCTATCACCATAATACCTCTATACACACTACTCTTTAGATCCAAAAATCCCCAGATTATAGCTTACAAAAATTCCAATCGTCATACGTGAATGAGATTGTGCATTTCTGAATAGATTATCCTAAAAGAGGAGAATTATTAACCTTTAAATAATATCTATTGAATGTAAATTATATCCACCATTTTCTATATTGTACTAAATTAAACTATATATCAGAAAATCCAAGTCCTAGTGAGTCTAACTTTGAAAAAGTTTCCTCACCATAAGACATTAAACAACATTGACAATGTATTATTTTTATGATATTAACCCGCATGATGCTTCAACCTTTGTAAAAAGGGGTGTTCCCCTTGAAATTGGTCATTTAATATAATGTACCCTACTATACATAATTTGAGATCATGAAGGAGTTTTCTACTATTCATATCCAATACCATAATAGATATTACCTTCATTCTCATACATCTTCCGTTGGAAAACCACCTAATGTGGTTCTTAGAAATAAAAATCCAAATAAACATCATTTAACATTCAATAATATAATTTTGTAATTTTTGATAACTCCTTTACCTTACTACACTATAACACTCCCAAATTTTATTTTCATATTAAATTCACCAATATGGTATGTCATCCTGAGGATGAAACTATTTGAATATGCAGTAACATGACCCAGTTTTCTTTTCATAAATTCCCTAGAAATATAGGAGTTTCAACCTCTGATAACTTCTTCCTTTAAAGAGAACTTGTCTATTACCAAAAACCCTCTCAGTGATGGGTCACAAAAAGAATTTATAGATTCAATCTATGGACATTCCCAACATACATGTCTCGCATCATCTTTTGGATTCTGATATCACAAACTCATGACACAATATTTCCCTTAGTGTATATGATGAATGTTAGAAATTTATGGGTAAACAGACCTTCCTTGTGTTATCATTCTAAAAATAATGGTCAATGTTTTTCAAACTGAAATATTCTTTTTATTCTAGCTGGCATGACAATAAGCTTCCATGAAAAGAGACACAATACTCGCCATCTTAAACAACCAAAAAGGGAATTATGGGGAAAAATTTGGTCATAGTTCACTAGAACAATGATCTAAATGGTTTTTCCATTATTCAAACAATGAAAAGGTAAATGTAATAAAACTAGTTAAGATGAAAACCCATAAAGGGAAGAATAAGAAAAATAACTATCTCACTCACTATTTCGTTTATATATCGGGATTAGGATGTTGTTAGGGCAAAGAATTTTTTATGTTTTTCTATATAACATTAGAAATAGTGGAACTAAACTTTCTATGACCCATGTAATAGGAAGAAATTTGAACATCCATCCATAATTGTGATAGAAATAAGGCCAAATAATTAATGTTGGGGTGAATCAAAGTTCCCTACAATTACCTTACAACTAGATTATTTTCATTCAATATTAATAAAATTCTTTGTGTGGGGGGGGGGTGACACAGTTAAATGTGTTCCATTAAATATTACACCTAATTAAATATTAAAACCATACATATACACCAAATTTTGAGTATGATTAAAAATGAAAATTTAATCTTTAAGGAGGATATTATATTTCAATATTGAATGATAGAAAAAATCAACAACGCATCCAAAAAATATCATGGTCTGACGATCAATTTCTCATGGGGGGAAGTGACACTAGTGAAGGGACCATCATGATGGGTTTGGATTAAAGACAATCATTGATATATATCATGGGTTTGGGGGTGCATCCCCTATATTATTAAGTAGTGGGTTTTCCCACGTTGTTCACCCATGTGGTCCAATGCACACCAACCATGTACATCAAGAGGTTGTAACAATCCATGCCTATGTATCCCAAAAGTCTTAGACACTCTAATGTGCAATGCATATGCAAAGAACTTGTGCTTTGGTCCCACACAAATAAGATGTTTTTCCACCCCTACGCATAACCCTTTCACTAAGAACCTATTCCATGAACTTGCAAGAACATAATATTTTGACCAAGGTTACCTATATTCATATAAATAATATCCCATGTTTCAAAATTTTCACAATGGATAATCAAAAGAAGCCTCCAGCTCTGTTCTCCAAACTCCTTCACCTAGGTCTCTAAAACCCCTCATGTATCCCTTTTCAACCCAAAAGAAGTGAGACTTTTTGGTGATTGGGGGATAAAGGTCCCTCCAAGGTCTAAAATACAAGAAACCTACACGAGGACCCTATTTACCCTATTGAAAACCCGCTTGTAAGAGGCCCCTTTCCTAGCTAGGGAGCTACATGGGCCTCCTTAAGGGAAACCTGATGAGATCTGTGGTTCCTAGACTGAAGTTGGGACTATGTTTTGTTCCCAAGTGGTCCATTACCTAAGGAATCACCATCTCACATAGGACTACCCAAAACATTAAGAACCTCTAGTTTATCTCAGAACATACATGAAGATCCTTTTCTATATATGTCGGGACCTCCTTGAGGCCCCTTATGTTCTCTTTTACCAACCTGTAATGGTAGGGATCCTCTTCCTTTCACTCCCTTGTCTAAGAGGGACCAAATTGAAACCTCCAATGAAGCCCATGTACATTCAAAACTAGGTAAAGGGTCACACTAGCATGTCACACTTTTTGATATGCATAAATTCTGTCATAGTTTTCACACGTGTTTCATCCATTTTGGCAGGGTCCATAGGGTGCACGTAGATATACATTCCCATGTTTATGAAGATCCTATCCTTTGGGAAAATGTTAGGGAGTTACCTGTATTGGGTATTAGGGTTTTGAGAAAGTCATTCCATAGTTTTCCCTAATACATAGAGCCTTTGCTTCTAGTAAGGGAGAGTGTTTATAACTCTTACATTTCCCTTAGATAGGTAATGAGATCATCCTATCCTATTACATTACCAATTATAGGGCATACCATGTGAGTAATTCTATATAATTTCTTTTAGGATATCTCTCACTTCACACTTTCCTCCTTCTCAATGATCGTGTGTTGTGTCTATATGGGTAGTCCGATGTTACTATCATTGATACAGAATAGAATAGGAAACTAGAACATCAGAGTCCTTACATATTCTACCATATACATGGACTCTTCCACCACTGGAAGGGGTAGTGTGTGGATTCTTTGGATCTTCTGATTATACTTCATTCACACATTCATGCTTGACTCATCATGAATCATATGGTATTAGTGGATAGCTATAACTACATCACATAGACATTCAGATGCTTTTTATTGAAATTAATCTTCTTCCATATCTTCCTGTCACACTACATCAATGAGTATCCTTAGGAATGGTTCCTCAAGGCTATGTATCCAAACTCAAGGAAAATAAGATTTTGTGGTTTCCCAGATCTTGCATTTCTTCCTGTTTCTCACACCAAGCATGACTCTCATGGGCTTTGGAGTTTATGGTTTTTCAGAAGATCCACATGATCCAATACCTTTTGTGCATAAATCCAAGTTCCGAAGCAATCCATGAGGCTACTACTTGGTATAATCCCCATAATTTCACAACCAGGAAACCTCCATAGGTGTAAACCCCAAACTAAACCATAAAATATCTCTATGTGAAGTCACATATCATGTTACCAAATCAAATGATCAAATCCTCCTAAAGATAAATACCTAAATTAATCCTTTTAATGGTACATACTCTCCTATTAGAAAATTACTTTTAGGACCTCCATAGGTGAGGGTACCCACAACCGAACTACATGGTCTTTGATTCCTTTAAAAATGGGATATGTAAGAAGGCTCCCTGAGGTCCAAACCCAACACACCAGATCAAAAATATTCTCTCAGGCCTACATTCTCAATAGAGTCTTATTTATGATGGCAATCATTATCCCATCATGGTTGCCTAGACTGATTCGATAGAAGTACCATACAAAACATTCACTATGTACGTTTCGTCTATACATCCTAGATGCCTGATGTTCAACTAAATAGTTTGTTTCTTATCACATGACCATAAAAAATGATGTTCCCCACTATGTGGAAGTCAAATATGTTTCTTTAGATTCCTTTCAAGAGGATGTGTTGGAATCCGATTTTATGGGTTTGATCTTAACATCAAAACAACTACCATCTCCATATATGATGATACACTCCATAGCACCCCACATTGAGGAAAAAAACTAGCATCATCATAAAAACGACCAAATAATATATGATCATTACATAAGAGGATACCATTGACATCAAACATCATATACATACAAATATCTCCATTGATGAAGAACCTTTGATACATATAGATGATTCTATGTTCCATACATGAAAATAATTGATTTATAATAAAATATTTTCCATTAAATATAGAAATTAATGAATGATTCATGAACATATTAGAAATATATAATAGAGTCTCACAGTAAAAAATAATTCCCATCCAATGGTGTTATGAGCCCAAACTCACATCCACTTGACTAATGTGGGTTATTAAGTATCATTGACCAAGGGTCGGAATGAGTTCCTACCTTGGGAAAATAGGTCCCTCATAGATATATAATTTTTTTTCTTTTTTATTACATGAATAAACTTTTTAGAAACCAATTGTAAATATATATCCTTACATGATTTATTGTACAATACTCAACCACCTGCAATTTACCTTCGAGGGAAAAACAATTTTCCATAAGAAACAATGGTAAATAATTATGTAAGAATTATTAGATATTAAAAATTATACTCATTCCAAATGTGGAATCCATTTTTCAAAACATAACTGATAGATGTGGAAGAATGTAATTTCAAATTAAACCCACAGACATGTTGAAAATCTAGTTTTTCAAGAAATATATTTTTTTAGAAAAAGATAATCTCATATTAACTATATGTAAATTATCAAAAATTAAATGAATTTTAATTAATAATTTTAGATATATAATCTATAAATTATATTTAAATAATTCATTATTATTGTTTAATTTGATAATTTAAAATGGAGAAACAATTTTAACCTTGAAAGAGATTCTAGAAAAAAAGTGTTTTAAATATAAAAAACAAATTTTTATAAAAATATAGTATAATTATGAATGAAATATAATTTATTGAATTTAATAAAAATAAATTATTATTATTATTTGAAATGAAATTAAAATAATAGTGGGACATAAAGAAAAGAAATTTTTTTGAAAATAAGTATTTCACTATTAACTTAAAAGGAAATATTATCTGAAAAATCCCAAAAGTTATCCCTAATATAATATAGATATATATATTTTAAAAATGAAGAAATTTTTTTTAAAAAAAATTTGAATGTGGAATAAACTAATTTTATTATTTTATGAAAAAACCAGTAAAAATAATTTTTTTCAAGAAATCATATTTTTAATCAACCAAATGACTTATCTTTAAATTGAATGACAAGTTAATAAGAATTTATAAATAAATTTATTTTAGGTAGTACATTTATATAAATTTCATAAAATATTAAATCATATTCATACCATCCATTTTATTAATTAAGATATAATAGTCTTCTATAAATAATTATGTTAATAGAATATCGTAGTTCATTACAACTCATGGTTACATGTTACGTAGAATGTATATTAAATTAAATTTATTTAAAATAAATAAAAATCATAACGTCTCATGTATTTTTCCTTATATTCTGTTATTGGTGTTTTAAGTGTTATATCTTATCAAACATGATGTTCATATTTTAAAATACAAGGTTTATTTTGATTTCCTCCACCAAAACCCTAGGAAGGGATGTTTTTATTCATGTTCCTAAATTATATATTTCAACTTTTAAAAGAAAAAAACTCAACCACATCCGTAAGGTTATTCTTTAAAAATAGGTGATAAAAATTATAGAAGTCCACTCCTTTCTACAGAAACCCTTTAAAAACCAACTTGGACTTGTACAACTTTGTATCAATTAATTCCTCTTTCATCCCAAAAAATTATTTATCTTATAGATCTTTATCCCCCTCTGGTAATTAAATTTTCTCATACATTCAATTTTCATGTAAAAAATCAATTTTAACTTTCATTATTGTCACCCACATTCCATAATTACTAAGACTTGCTTTCTTTTCTAGACTCTTAGGATATCCTCCATCTAAAATATACAAGTGTTATAAATATGTTTTGATCCTATGAACTCCTCATTTGATCTAGTTTCATCTCTAAAAATCAACGTATTTTTTTTAATGTTTTTTGATTTACTGCACCCATATATAACCTTTTGTATATATTACCAATTATCATTCTGTTATTTTAAATTCTTGTATATCCTTTGACCCAAATGATAATTTTGGACTTTTCATGCTATATAAAACTTCTGGAAATTATGAAAATATAAAACATCCCTTAAAATCATTTAGGATAAGTTCATTTGATTCTTTGTTCTATAATACATCTCCCACCAAGTTCCAGTATTTCTATAATATCGTCTAACTAAAGATAACATTCATACTTATAATGATATTTTAATTATCATTACCCAAAATGTGAAATATAATTTTTTAATCACCATTCACAACAAATAAAAATACTCAATACTTATTTAGAGTTTTAATTTTTCATTGTAATCTAGAAGGACATATATAATAATCCAAAAATCATTCATGTGTGAAACTTTCTTTGGTTTTCTAGAAAATAACTACTCTAGAATTTCCCTCTCCAATGGGGAAAAATGAATTCAATTCAAATTGTTAGATAAAAAATTTAATACTTCCCCCAAACAATCCTTAGTAATTACAGAATATATTCTCATAATATAATACTTCCAAGTTATTTTCTACTTCATGCTCTCTCCTACACCAATATGGTCTAGTGTTAGGAGAAAAATATTCTCAAATCTCGTTTTTTTCACTCAAAAAACCTATGGAAATATTTCCTTCCATATTCTTCATCATTATCAAACCATAATCACATAATATTATTTTTATTCCATTTTCAATCAAGGAAGACAATAAAAAACACATTGAACACCTTGTATTATCAATAATGTAAGTAAACCCATACACTTATTGTTGGATCATCAATGAATGTAACCAAGTACAAATACCCACCATGTGAAAAAACTGGTGCACTTTCAAACATCCATATACATGAGCACTAAACTCAGAGCGATAATTATTCTGAAATATTTGATAAATGTTAACATTGTTTTCATTCCATGGATAAAACTATCAAAATATCCAATATATCTGTGAATGTGATTTATTACCCTTTTAACATCCAATAATCATATTTCCAAGTCACTTAGTTACCCATTATTTTAATTACAGAATTTCAAACATTAAAATATTTTAATTCTTTAAAATATTTCTTTGTTTAATATTCATGTTAGATAAAACAATACCATCCTTAACACCTTTGGCCAAGACCATGAAACCCTAATTAGTCTCTCACACCCCATTAGTTAATCATTTTATAAAATTTTCATTATCTAATAGACCAATAAATATTATATTATACTATAAACCTAGTATTTTTCATGCTCCATATAATTCAAAGATTTTTTTTGACATTTTGACATTCACATTTCCCTTCTATTTGATATTAATAGCTTCATCGCCAGCTATATAGACCTATGTAAAACATTAATATACACAATTCACAAAAAAAAACCACTCATCCATATAATTTAATGAATTATTGGAATCAATGACCCATGATTCCAATAAAATATTATCAACAAGTAATAAACTACAATAACATTTAGCTATAGTGTTTGTGGAAATTGAACCTAAAAAATCATTCCTTCATGAATTTTCAGAGTGATCCCTTCAATATTTATTTAAATTAATTTTTTCGTGAAATTCCAACGTATGATTTTGGTCCCAAGCAAATTACCTCTACATAATTCCCATGATATATATTCTAAATTTGACCAACCATTTCATTGAATGATACCTTCTCTACCTTTTACAATGATTGTGATTTTTCATGGTTCCTATAATTCCTTCGAACTGAGCTCTTAATTTATAATTATATGATGAATTTCCTAAAAAAATACTTCTGTATATTCATAATAATAATTAAAAAAATTCACAATCAGGACCCATGATACAGGAAGCTATGAAAGCATACAAAAATCCCCCACGTCTTCTATAATTTTCAGTTTAACTGATTCTAGTTGAATTAGAATCAATAATTCATTAGAAATATTATCTAATGATATTACTTCCATTACTCTCATTCCTAACAATCTTTAGATCATAAAAAATTATTCAATTCTATTGGAATTATATAAAAACCCTATAGGGGTTTCATCGTCTCCATTGTGGAAATTATCTACTGTTTTTATATGTGATGTGCTTTGGATGATCTTTTAAAGATCTTGGTCAAGATATAAGACCATATAATTTCCAATATTTCATAAAACAAATAAAAATGTATAAAAATAATAACATAAAAATTGGAATACTTTCATTATTGCGACTTCTATCTCTAATAAATGAAATGAATTTTGACTAGTAGGGATCACCAAAGAAACTGAAAAAAGACTCATTCCTATAAGAGGATTGCACCAACCTTGGATTATTTTTCATATTGAGAGGAATAACTCGATTAAAAGGTTTCATAAAACATTACACAATGAGTAAAAATAAATATACTGAAACATATGATATATTCAGATTCAGGTTTCATGAATCAGATTACCATAAAAAAGGGATCCCAAACCTTTTACAGGCTCTCTTCTGTAAATAAATAGATCTGATCATCAAATACCAACATATGGAAATATTATTTCATTATAATAATTCCCAACCCAATGGAGTATTTTATAGTTTGAACATTTCAAACGTATTGACATAGATTAAATTAAATAACACATAGATTCAAAACATAATATGACAAGTCAGGAAGACATGGAATAATGCATACATGTTATATCACATATAAAATGTTGTATCTATAATATCTCATATTTTTAGTGTAGTATTCTTGGATATTATATGGATTATTTTCAAGACCCGACAAAGAGATGACGTGCGATTCTGAGCCCTAGTGTGTCTTGAATAACTATTTAAAATAAATGTAATATATTAAATAACACGTGTGAATTGTTTTCCTAAGAATGTGGAATAACTTTTACGGGGGTTCCCAAACCGAAAATATAGGTGCACCATTGAGTTTAGAACATGTCGTTTACCATATCTGTGACATAATATTAGTCAGCATGGGTCATTTGTGGAAACATTGTCGCATGCATAAAAGAAAAAAAATAATAATTTCATATAAAAAATTATGACGCACCGACCTAGTTGTCTCTTTAAATATACACTTATGGGAAATCAACATGGTTAGAAGCATAAACCTATGAATTTTATGAGTTCCATTGTAGTGTTGGAGGAGACACTATTAGAGGATGATGATATATCATTAATTTATGATCGATGAACCTCAGATTTGATGAATATTTTCAATGATGAAGATGAAACATCATTCTTCATCAGTGAATGAACTTAATCGAGGTAAGGCATGGATAATATTCGGTTTCATTTCATGTTCTTTATTTATATAATAAAAATTTATCAATTGGTGGATTGAATGATTAACTAATCATTCATATTGTGTGATGGGATATTTTTGGGATTTTTACTAAATAATTTCATTGTGATATTGATAATTTCTATTTTCATTAAAATAATGACATATGGATATCAAAATTAAAATAGATTGATGTTTGTTCATCTGATATATTCATATTCTTTTCTCCCCATTCATCATTCATCATAGGTGTTCTTCATTTGGCCAATGAGTCAACAAATACGGATCAATCGATCGTTTTACACCTTATTCTTAGTGCAATGACCCGATATCATAGATTTGGGATTGGCATGACACGCTGGACGTGCGATGATGGAGGTAGTGAAATTTTGATGATAGAGGATTCCCAATTTCACCTTCATCAGTGTTCTTACGTGTATAATGAATAATATAGATTTTACCATTTTTACTAATATATTTGACACCATAATATATTATTTGAGTGATAGGAAGGCTCTAAAGAGGTAGATCCAGAGTTATCTGTGAAATTGAATGTAGATTCCAAGGCGGGAGTAGCAGAGGTGTGCTTGGTAGGAATAACGAAAATTTTTGGAAAATCCCGATCAAAATGGAATGTAATCTAGGATTACATGGTTTGTGGATCCCCCTGAGTGGTAGGTTGTGTTTCATGTAAGAGAAATCTATCACACGATGTGTGCCTATGCCAACACTGCCTGTAGTCCCCCCCCCCCCACAGTATGAACTCAGAATGTAGCTTGGAGTACGTGAACAAGGGATGTATGAGTACAAGGGCTAAACTATGTACTAGGACATGGGATGTAGTACATGGGTTATGTTAATGGAGTGTACTTTAGTACAAAGACATTACTTGAGGCATGGGACCTTTTAACATGAAGACCCCAACGTCATGGGACCTTGAGTGTAACCCCTCTACCCACTGTTTTCTCTTTTATGCATGGATTGGATCTCTTGTTCTCTTTATCTTATACAAGTTTCATTAAGGTTAATTCCCCTTATCCATTCCCTGAGTGTAATAATGGAATATTTTCGGACTCGTAGGAATACCATCCCTTTAGCAGTAATTTCAGGATAGCGTTGTTGGAATCCCTCTAAGAGGCTTGAAGTGAGATCCTCTATTCATATTCAGTCCCTAGGTGGAGTTCATGGAATAATTTTGACCAAAACTATGTGGGCACTGATCTTATACTTAGTAGGGTAATCCAAATTGAGTTATTGGTATCACCCCATTAACCTGGAAGTGATCCTCATCAATGTATCATATTATTTTCATAGCTTTATGTGTGTATCTTTATCTTGGTGAGGCTCAACGAACAGTACCTCTCAGAAGAAGTCATAAATTCTATTAGACTCAGAAGCATGTTCTCTCAGATGAGTGATTTGTGGTATCTTCGAGCTGTAATCCTTGGATGGGTATACTATGGCTATGATGTACATATAGACTTTGTTTCTTTGTTGATTATATCCAGATATTATTATTATAAGTTATGTAGACATATACCTGTGTATATCTGAATGTATTTTTTTGTATGCTTTGTGGTTTTATGCTGTCATTATGAGTATTTTTATACTAAAACCTACAAAAACATTTCCCAAATGTGTGATGTCTTTTGTAGATGATATATCTTTTTATAGATCCCATGGAGGAACAGGAAAAAATGCTGCTTAGTGATACTGGGTAGACCTAGGTGTGTTCCAACAGCTTTTAGCCAGCAATCCCAGTACCTTTACTTTCATATTGGACTTGTGTTATAGAATCATTGTGGTGGTCATTTGTTTTGAATTTTTAGTATTCCTTATATCCTATCGTACTTTATATGTGGGATATAGATGTATGCATTCATTGGAAGTTTAGTTTTTTTTTACATTTCATAATTTTGTGGTCGTGGAGATGTATGAGTGAGTGTGAAGGTACTTATGCAATGACTCCAATGATTGTGATAGCCCTACTCAGTTATATTCAACTTACCCTAGACTATTGGAGGTGGGATTAGAGATCCACAACATGGGAACCCCTGGGACGAGTCATGATAGAGTGGAATCAGAGGTGCTCTGGTCAACTGTAGGACCTGAAGTCTGTGAGATTTGTTTGGTGAAACAATTTTCAATGTTTCGAGTTTAGATATCATGGTAGGGAATCTAGTGTTGGAGTAGTGACGGACATATCCATAAACCAGGACTCAAACCATCTACTTCTACACTCGGTACATGAGAAAATTGGTTATACGAAAAACATTGGTACATGCATCATATTGGAATGTGTTGTCATTTCCATGTCCTTCTTGAGTCATCTCTCCAGATATTCTCATTGACTATGATACATATTGATTGTTCCAGGATTCCTTCATGACATATACTCGATCAAATTAAGCATGATGATAATGAGGATGATACCCTTAGTGACGAGGTGTATATTTAAGGACCAATTCTAGAGATGTTACCACCAGGTGGTGCACTAGCCATACCAAATGTAGAGCATCACATTGTACTTGTAGTACCAGTGGATGATGTGTATAAGATATAATAATTTCATGAGTTTTATCGATGAAGACCCATCAATTTTGAGGATATCCTAATCCAAAAGAGGATGAGGCCTTTCTTGAGTCAGTGACCCACATTTTCCCACTAGTTCAGACACTAGCGAATCAGATGGTGGTTCGAGAAATGATCCTTCTCTATGGATCTATAGGGAGATAGCGGGGCTTGGTTACCCAATCCTATGATGAGAAGACTCTTTTGTTGATAGAGTTTGAGTGTATATTCAGAGAATATTTATCTCCAACTACGCTGATGTATGTATGTATCCAAGAGGTTCTACAACTCCTGCATGACCGTACAATAGTAGCTGAGTACTAATCGAGGTTTACCAACCATTATAGGTAATTGATAAATATGGACTGAGATATGTTATTCAGGGATCAGATTATTGAGTGAGGACTATGTAGAGACATCAAAGCTAGTGTTATCTATCCATAAATTCCTACTTATGCTATGGTGCTATAGTGATCATGGGAGGTTGAGAGTTTCTTGGGTGATAATATACAGATAATGGTTTCCAGTAGTTGAAAATATTAATGAGATACCTCAGTAGCATAGATCTGATAATAGCCTTAGAGACCTGGACATGGGATACATTAAAGGAGGGGTCCTAGGATAGATGGTCTGCAATTTAGAGCTCATTGGGTGGGTCCACGCAACTCAAATAGAGGTGGTGCTACACATGTGATGGTAAGGGAAATCTCAGTCGATATTTTCCTACCCATTATACAAATTGAAAATAAACCTTATATGGTCCACCAAGGAAGATGCATCAATACAAGAAAAAAGGTCCACAAGGAAGTGAATATGTAAGTTAAGTTGGGATAGTAGTACTGGGTGCTCGATGTTTTTACATGTTACCACCACCACCCCTAGGTAGTCTACACAAGGCTCAGCAAGCTGGAGGATAGGGGCATGGACATCTGTAGGGGGTCGAATATTACAACCCAAAGTATTTGAGAATGGTTTTAGGTACTATATTTGTCTTTTATAGATTACATGCATTATTTATAAACACATGTGATTGTAATTCGTTTGTTACCACATATCTTGTTTGAGAAATAGAGATTATGGTTGAAATTTTGACTCGACAATCATGTTAAAAGTCTCCAACTAGATAATACTCAGTGATAAAACACTTATAATGATAGTGTGACCTGACTCTTGTGGAAAAGAGTTTCTTTTTTAATTTCTTTGATGCAGCATCAAGGACTTACCACTCCATTCTCCTTATGGATTAGTTTTCTATAGTTTATATCCAAAATTTATATTTGAGGAGAAGGGTGAAATGTAGCGGTAGTGATGGGACAAGGTTATCTATTATTGTTGAAAAGGAAACACATTTCCTACATGGACTCATGCATAGGAGAGTACAACCAATTACTCATCAGTTGGATAGCCTGACCTTTGGTGTCATGGATGTTATGTGATTCTAGTTTCTTTCAGTGGTGGAAGAGTATAAGGAAGTCTTCCTTGAAGATTTTTCAGGTCTAACTCCCCATTTATATATAGAAATATCCATTAATATACACTCCCATGATGGATTTGATATCCTTTCCATCATATATGATGGCTCCCATAGAGCTTCTCATGATGAGGCTACAATTGGAGAACTTACAGAAGAAGTGCTTTGTCTGACCCAGTGTTTCACCCTGGTAATACCCCCTTTTGTTTTCCAAGAAAACATATTAGATATTGAATTAGTGTGTGGGATACTAGATCTTGAACCAAGTGACCTTGAATAACAATTTTCCACTACCATGGTTCCATGAACTCTTTGTTCAGTTTATAGGGGAACAATGGTTCGGGATGGTTGAACTCATTTTAGGATATCCCCATTTGTGATTACGTGATGATGATATAACAATGACCACATTTATATGTCACTAACTCCACTATGTGTTCTTGGTGATTCACTTTATCATAAAGAAATCACAAGTAGTGATCATGGGAATCAGGAATAAAACCATTCAGCCTTATATCAGTTTGTAGTAGTCTTCATCGACAATATAATTTTTTAATCGGTGCCCAAGGTGGAGAACGTGAGACACATATGGATGGTTCTCGAAGTATTCTGATAGAACTCTCTTTTTATAAATCTCCTGAAGTGCGGGTTCCTGATAAAAATAGTTTACGTTTTGAGACATGTTATAACAGTTGATGGATTGGTAGTGGACCTGGTCATGATCGATGTAGTTAGTGTTAGCATGGGATCCACCTAAGAGTGTGAGAGAGGTAAAGAGATTCCATGGGGTAGTAGGCTATTACAGAATATTCATACATAATTTATCTAGGATATTATAACCCATTATGGAATAGACAGTAAAGGGACAAAATTTTATTTGGATAGAGAAGTGCTAGTCAGCTTTTCAGTAGTTGAGTCAGATCTTGATGAGCGCTCTCATATTGAGATTTTTGGAGGAGGGTGTCGAGTATGAAGTGTTATGTGATTCATTAGGAACTGGTCTTGCTAATTTTTTGATACAGAGGAAAGAATTTACTGTATATAGTTCATGACAGTTCATACCACACAAGAAGAATAATGCGATAACACATCCTGAGTTAGTTGCAGCATTTTTCATTTTGAAGATGTGGTGACACTACCTAATGGGAGATCTGTTTATCATCTACTTTGGTCCCAAGAGTCTCAATTTTATCCTCCCTCTAAAGGATCTCAACTTTGGATAGATAAAAGGGCCAGAGTTCCTCCTAAATTTTGGCTTGGATATTTTCTATACTCTTAGGAAGAGTAATGTGGTATCAAATGCTCTCATCAAGAGATACTATTCACAGTTGCTCAGTGTGGTGTCCAAGTAGTTGGACTCCTTGTATTTATCATTTATAGATGGAAATAGAGTAGCTTACCTCTAGTCTATTTTTTTTACCCTTCAACTTTTTCATCGAGTTAGGGAGGGAAAACATGTGGATGTAAACTTCTATACCGTACATTCTCTGATATCCATAGGGCATGCTCTTGATGAATATTCTAAAGGTGAAGATGACATCATTCATTTCAGAGGACAAAAGATGGTACAAGTGATGTTGTGGTAAGAGGTTGTGAGAGAGTTATTTATGTCTCCTTTTGTGGTATATCCGGCTTGTAAAAGATGTACAAGAACCTTTTATGTTTGTTTTAGTGGTTAGGGATGAAGAAATTAGTTGAATAGATTATTTCTAGATGCCTTACTTGTTAGTAAGTGAAGTCTATGTGCCAAGTCCTAGTGGGTTCAGCTCAACCCCCTATGGTTTCATAATGGAAGTAGGTTGGGATATATAAGGACTTAATGATGGGATTACCACATAAGTCTAGGTTACATGATACCATCAGAGTGATCATAGACCGACTCACCAATTTAGCAAAATTTCTAGAAATACGATAATAATGTTCAATAGAGATATTGGGATGCATCAATGTTTAGGAGATAGTTTAACTACATGGATTTCCATTGACCTTTGTTTCTGATCAGGATGATTTATTTACATCCCAATTGTGGGAGGGAGTATACACGGGGTTTTGGGACCTATTTATGCTTGGAGAGAGTGTTTTACCCATAAATTGATTTTCAGAATGAGCAGACCATTCAGTTTTTGGATGAAAAGCTACGAGATGAATTTTGGAATATGGCCATAGTTGGGAGGATCACCTACCACTGGTGGAGTTTGAATACAAAAATTACTACCATTCATCGATTTTTATTGAACCATTAGAGGCTTTGTACGGGCAACCCTGTTGGTCCCCACTTTGGTGGAATGACCCAGGAGAGTCAGCACTCACTGGCCCAGAGTTGGTGTGAAGAACAACAGGGATGGTGATGATTATCTTGGAGTTGATTAAGACAACATAGATCCATCGCAAGTCTAATGTTGATAGGTGATGGATGCATTTGGAGTTCGAGTAAGTAGACCATGTGATCTTACGGGTTTCAACTCATCATGAATTGTGTATATTGTTTACTGGGAGGCATGATATCTATAAGGTTTATTGGCCCTTTATCGATACTGCATATATTTTGAGAGGTGGAACAAGGCTTATCCCTAACTCCGTAAATAGACCACATACACACCATCTTCTATTTGTCGCACTTGAGGATGTACTTGAATGATCCACCACACAATATCGACTGGGGCATGTTGGACATCGAGGAAGGAGAGACATTTGTAAAGTACCTAGTAGAGATCGAGGATCTGTATGAATGGATACTTTGGGGGTGATTTTTTCCTTTTGTTTCTGCTTGGTTGAAGAACATGAATCTTCAAGAGAGAACAGGGGAATGAGAGGCTCATATTCGTTCTCATTACCAACATATTTTTAGTATCCCTTGTTTTGGATTTTTTGGAAATAAAGCCCCATGGTGGGGAGAATTTATAGTCTCAAATTTTCCATGTATTATTTTCAGATATTATATTGGATATTTTATATGCCAAGAAGTGGGATGACATAAGATTATGAGGCCTAGTGTACCCATAATAAATATTTGAAATATATGTAATATATTAAATATCAAAAACATTCATTTTTACCTAAAAATTGGAATAACTTTTAAATGGATTACCAAATAATAAATATAAGGGTTTCATTGAGTTTACAATGGGAGGCTTACCATAGGTGTGATATAACATTAGTCGTCATGGGTCCTCAGTGGAAAAGCTATTACAAGCGTATTTGTTTTTATGCAGTGACATAAATTTCTCTTTAAATATACACATATGGAATATTAATAGTGTTATCCACATAAACCTATGAAATTTTCAAGTTCCAATGGAGAATTAGAGGAGAATCTACTGGTGGATGATGATAGATCATGGATTGAGAATAAACACACCTCATATTCGATTTATCTTGCCAATGATCACGATGATGGATCGTTCACTATCTGTGATCATACCTAATCAAAGAAAAACCATTGTTTTATTGGGATTCCTTCTACATTATTTACTTCTACGTTGAACGTGGATCAATCAAAGAACAAATAGATTCAATGATCATGCATATTGTAGAATGGTTACTTTAACATACTTTGATCAGGGAATTGATTTGTGTTATTGATTATTTTTATTATGGTTATTACGATGATGGATCGATATTGAAAAAAACATTGATAGAGGTTCATACCTCTAATATGTTCTCGTGATTTTATCCCCTTATTCTTCGTTTATCATGATCATTAATTATTTGTCATGTGGATGGAGAAATACCTATCAGTCAATCGTTTCACACATGATTCATGGCGTAATAATACGATATCATAGATATGTTATCACCACGACATGAGGGAGGTGCTATGATTGTAACAGCCCAAGATTTTATAAAAAAATATTCTTTTTAATTTATTAATGTCTTGTGTTGTACGCTACACCAAAAGGATCTTGCACAACACGCATCCTTGTCTTGCCTTGCATTACACGCAATCGCGACCTTTCTCGATAGCGTGTGTAATACGCAATACCGACTTTCACTAAACAACGATGTGCTATTAAAATATTATTAAAACTAGCCGTTATTCTGTAAATCTTATTTTTCAAAATGAACTTCATTCTTGGATTCGGAGTATCGAATTTAGCCTAAGGTGAAATTTTGGTACTTTTCGGATAACTTTCATATTCTGATGAATAGTGAAAATTACTAAATTATAATTAAAAACAACTTTTTTAATCGAAATAATTAATAGTGATAAATCATTAATTTGAGTGGTTTTAAAGTATATTTAGAATATATTTTTACAATTTAATACAATGTTGGTCATTGGTTGTAATTTCACATTTAAACCAGTCATAATCAAGTGTCAATCTTTTGATAGATATTGTTTCTTAAAAACACGCTATTTGTTTTAACAGCGGGATTTAATTATAAAATTAATTAATGCAACTTCTATGTTATGAATTTGGTAAAATAGACTTCATTTTTGAATTCGGAATATGAAATATAGCTTAGGATGAAATTTTGGCATTGTTCTGAAAAACATCAATTTTTGATGAATAGTGAAACTACTAAGTGGTAGTTAAAAAACTGAATTTTTCATAAAACTTAATTTTACCGCTTCTGTGAATGGAATTTCAAAAATCCGAGAGACACGGTTAATATCAAGGACTAAAATGTGGTTCAATGAGATGAAAATAATTTTTTGGTGAATAGTAACTTTTTACTTTTTTTACCGCGGTTAATAGTAAATAGGGTAACTAAGGGTAAATATGATATTACTATTACCCTAACACATGTCCTAATTCTATTGGACAAGTGTAATTCGACCAAAAACAAACTTAGGAATAAAATATGACCATTTAGGCCCACTTGGATTAGATTAGGACATTTATTATTAATTTATTTAAAGAAAGGTTAAAATAGTTAAAATCAAAGTTTAATAAGTAAATCATTTTTAATATGTGGTTATACATAAGATAAATTCGATTGTAAATATTCATTAGAAAGATAAAGAGATTTCCTACATAATGGTATTTTATTTGTAATTTTTAGACATTAAATAATTTAATTTATTTATGACACAATGATGATGCAGTAATTATCTTATTAATGAAATATTGACATAATTGATGTTATAAACACCAAAATAAATGTAATTTGAGACTTTTTATGAATTCCAATAATTTTCTAGGTTACTATGATATATTAGTGTTGATTTAATCAATTTGGTTCGAACATATAATTCTGTTATGACTTTCACAAAAATCATATATCAAATAGTGTCAAAATTGACACAAAATAGTTTTTAAATAAAATATTATATTATTAATTGTTATTTTATTCCTAAAAATCTAAGGTTCGGCCAAATGACTTAGATAAGGATATATATATTAATAATAAACAATTTGGGGTTCGTTTGTCATGTTATAGTAAGTGTATTAACCATATAGTGAAAGAAAACAAAAAGACACGGTAAAAGTTAACTTATTTAACTTAGAGTTAAATCTAATTGATAAGGTTAAAATAATTCCCTAAACTTGTCTAAATCCTATTGGTTGATAGGATTTCAACCCATCCCCACCTTATCTTCGAAATAAGACCCTTTGGAACCATTATAAACCGATTTTGACTTTAATATAAAATTATATTTTGAGATATTCCTAAGTTGCCCCTCTCCTCCCCTATAAAAGGACACCTCCTCCCCCTCCTCCTCACACCAATTTGAGCACTCAAGCTCGGCCAACCCCTGTCAAAATCTCTTCTCCACTTCCCTAGAAACATCCTAGAGGTTATGGTCTTCCTCAATGACCAATTCTAGTGCCCTAAGAGGAGGTCTCAAAGAGGCACTTCAAAGAAGAGGTAATTACCGTTACCAATTCTTTCATCTTTATTTCTTCTTCCACTTCTTCTTCTTAGGTTGTTTCATTATGAAGTAATAACATCAGTATCACTCATATACTGATATGTTATTATAAGTATTAAACAACCCTATTTCACCATCTATCCATCCTACGGAAAAAGAAATCACCGCGCGTGCGTACGTACGGAATACCGTCTCCACGCCGTGGTGTAATCTATTTTCCACCACCACCTTACATGGATGGGTATAATGGTGTAAAGAATAACTATACATAGTTATTACAACATCATATTGATTCTGATATATTTTATAATCCACTCCAATTCAATTCAATATTTATAGAAATTATATCATCGCTCGTGCGTACGTACGGACTACCGTCTCCACGACGCGATGAGATTCATTCTCCATGTTAACCATTTAAGAATGATTATAATGTATATATAAGAAATAATAATGAAATATATGACATTATAAAGCTACTGTATTTATGTATATATATACATATGTATGTCATCTACTTACTTCCATTTCAAGACAATAAGGAAAGAAAAACAGCGTTCATGCGTACGTACGGACTACCGTCTCCATGAACGGTGTTTTTCATTTTATTTATCTACCTGTTATATATATATATATACTGAATATATATGATATATAAATCATATTTTATATTCTGGAAGTGAGTAAATCATGATATAAGTAATAATGATGTCAAGAACAACAAGTCAAAACACCTACGATAAATGAAACGATTTTACCCAAAACGCTTCTTTAACATGGAATTTACAAAAGAACGGGTAATATAATGTCATAAGTGAACCATATATGATATCATAAAAATAAATATGATTCTGTAATAAGTCAATAACATGATTTAAATCATTATACAGGAGGTTCGGACACTTACAAAGCAAGTCGGACCAAAGGTAAGGGAAATATCACAATCTCATTTTTATCCGAGATTGTTTATTCGTAAGTATTTACTGGGGTGCATTTTATCATCCACATCCATGTTTTATCAATATGTAATATTATTTCCATCCACCTAAAATTGTTTAAATCCATTTTTACCCTTCGGTGAGTCTTTAGTAATACGTATGAAAGGAATCTTTTTCCGTTTTTCGTACGAGGTACTTTTTGACTTTTCCGACAAAAGTACGAAGAATGTTTTTTTTAACTTATACGGCACGAACGGATTTCTACTGTTTTATAAAGCCTTATTTTCATGAAGCTTCCTCTAAAATATTTCATGACTATTTTCAATAAAATCTCTTTCTTTTAAAATTGCATGATGTTTTGTGAAAAGAAATTGATTTTGAAGAAGAAAGGATATTTTCCTTAAGAATTCAATTCAAGTGTTTTATCAAAATTATTTTCCATCTAAGATAATAAAGAGTTCTGTTTCTATCCATATTTTTACATTGATTTGACTATGTTGTGATGGAATTATGTTTATGAATTCCTTTATCTTATATGAATTGATTTATGATGTCATGATGTTTCAAAAATCCCATTTTTATTACATGTGTTATGCGATGATGTATGATTCATGATTTATGTGGCACATATAAGAAAGGATTCATTATAAGATGGGTGGGACCTATATCTCCCTCCAATGCATTGGGTAAAGATTTTATATCTCATGAGATAGACTTGGCTGGAACGGAAGGTTATTTCGGTTCAGTGATACAGGACTGAAACGAGTAGTGAACTCGGTTCAGAAAGGGACTTTGTCCACTAAGATAGTCTTGGAAATGAGTCATGACTAACAAGAAATGATTTTCCATGATTATGTGTGCATGCCACAAAGTTTCAAGTTTTATGTTATGATTATGGGGATCTCATTTTCACTTCAATGATTTATCCCATGTTATGATATTATGAGCTCTTTTGCAGGTTAAGATTTCCAAAAGCTATGTTCTTATGTATATGATGTGATTGATATTTCTTTTGTTTACCCTTACTGAGCATTTGAGCTCACCCTTTTATGTTTTCTTTTCCCCAGGATATAAAGAAAGGATTTTAGGTAAAAAAGGGAAGATCTTTATGGGAGATATTGAAGATCTTTCACCACGATTAGAAGATTACGTTCCGAGTTTCCAAAGACACTAAACTATTACGATCCTTGTATGTGTGTTTTTGTTATGTACTAAGTATTCCGCAAAAGTAATGTAATGTCCACGTACGTCAAGATACGGGTCTCTACAGTTTGGTATCAGAGGAAATGTTTAGTCAACCTTTGGAAACTAGGATGCGAAAACGTTAGTGAGATCCCTAGAGATATTTCTATGGTATGTGTAGGGATGTCTCTAAGGTTAAGTATACGTATAGGTTATAGTCCTAGAATTGCGCTAAAGATATTAGAATTTAAACCTAAGATTTTAGATATTGAGGGTACTCCCCCTTTACTATGTTTTCTTCCCTAGCATGATTTCGCCTCTCACAGAATTCTTTTTGTGTTTTAGTTAATGGAGGGAACCAGAAGGAATTCGGTTAACATTGAATCCAATGGACAAATTGGTGACTATGAGCAACAAAATTATGTAATGCCTAGAGATAAAGATATTGTGATTATGCCAAATCAGCAATCTCACAATATGATCAATAAAGTAAAATTCGGTAAGTTTCCTGACTCGACTAATAAGAGAAAGATGGAGTTCCATGATGATCATAGAGGAAAGAAAGTTCAATTTCCCCTATGTAAATCATGTGGGAAGAGGCATCAAGGAGAATGTTTCAAGGGAACTGGAAGATGCTTTGGGTGTGGAAAAGAAGGACACAAAGCAAGTAAGTGCAAAGGAAAAGGGTCGGTCAACACCATGGATGAGGATAATGGTATTGCTACGACATCAAAAATGGTTAAGTGTTTTAAATGTGGAATGTATGGGCATTATGAAAACAAATGCCGTAAGGGAAAGACTCATGAAGAGAATCAGTATGGTCATATGGGTAGTATTTATGTGGATGATGATGAAGAGACTACAAATGATATGTGAGATGAAAGAATTTTTGAAGCTCAGTCAATGGTTTAAGAATGTAGTGGAATGATTACATGTTTATCATGTGTAATTTTGTATAAGTAATCTCATGCTACTATGGAATAAAGAGACATCTATGGATTGTTACACTATTGTCTTTCCTTGAGTTTTGAAAGTGTATGATTAATGTTACCAGTATCCATGAATGGTTAGTCAGATATTTTTGGAATGTAGATGATATGCGCATAATGAAGGGATAAGGAGAAAATTAAATGTTTGATAGTATTCATGAGCTCATGACTGATATAAGGAGAAGGTTATTTCATGGTTTGAGTATATAGAATTTTTGGATTTTGGTATGTGGAAAGTGTTAACTTTTAACTGCATTCATGCTTTCATTAAGGTTCAATGGGTATTTAAGAGAATACATGATTAAGGACTTTGAGTGTTTGGAATGAGACCAACAAAACATATCTTACGATATATGGGGATCAACGATGGTGTTAAATCTCTGCTAATCGTTTTCACTATGTTATGAGAGTGGACTGCAGTGTTATGGATAAGCCTAAAGATTGGAATGGATTATGTTAGAAATAAGTTAGTTTAAGGATCAAAGTTTTCTCAATATTATTGATGGGATGTTATAGTAATATAGTTTTAGAAAAAGGACAACCTGCAGGACGGGCGACAGCCCATCGCTTCGGACAAGGTTGTAGGAATCGAACCCACAACCGAAGTGCGACTGGCCTTTATCGCCTACCACTGGCCTACAGGAAGTCCCTGTTTAGTAGAAACTAGTTTTATTATATTAAGCAGTATGATATATGAAGTATAAGTCCATTTTAGGAACCATATATGATTAATCTCACTAAAGATCGATTTATGCATATAATTTTTGCTAACCTTTTGTTTGAGACAGATGGAATGACCCGTCATTCTATCACATGATCTGCTAACACTTCACGAATAACAAATTCAACTTCATTTATTTAAGAGATGAAGTGGAAATTGTTCAAGGCACGAACAACAGTGAGATTGTACCAAAATAAAGTAAGTATTTATTCTAATTCAAATTTTCAACTTTAGGGGAAATGATCTTGAAAACAAAAAATGTCGTCCTAGTGATCTTATACCTGATGAATCAGATGGTACCTTATATAATCACAAATCTATGGATTTGTGATTACTGGCTTTTCCATAGCCATGTTCTCTACCACTCTCCATCAGAACATGATGGTTAGATTTCTCTTCCATATCCATATTTTCACCTATGTGGAAACCCAATGATTAGTTTATTTGGGTAACCATTACGTTTCATACTTTTGTTTTTAAAGATTGGTTTTGATATTCCTTTTTACGATGTGGGTTTCTATTAAAGAAACTTTCGAATAGTAAACCATTTATAACCCCGACGAATTTCGAGGGCGAAATTCATTTTAAGGGGGGTAGAATGTAACAGCCCAAGATTTTATAAAAAAATATTCTTTTTAATTTATTAATGTCTTGTGTTGTACGCTACACCAAAAGGATCTTTCACAACACGCATCCTTGTCTTGCCTTGCATTACACGCAATCGCGGCCTTTCTCGATAGCGTGTGTAATACGCAATACCGAGTTTCACTAAACAACGATGTGCTATTAAAATATTATTAAAACTAGCCGTTATTCTGTAAATCTTATTTTTCAAAATGAACTTCATTCTTGGATTCGGAGTATCGAATTTAGCCTAAGGTGAAATTTTGGTACTTTTCGGATAACTTTCATATTCTGATGAATAGTGAAAATTACTAAATTATAATTAAAAACAACTTTTTTAATTGAAATAATTAATAGTGATAAATCATTAATTTGAGTGGTTTAAAAGTATATTTAGAATATATTTTTACAATTTAATACAATGTTGGTCATTGGTTGTAATTTCACATTTAAACCAGACATAATCAAGTGTCAATCTTTTGATAGATATTGTTTCTTAAAAACACGCTATTTGTTTTAACAGCGGGATTTAATTATAAAATTAATTAATGCAACTTCTATGTTATGAATTTGGTAAAATAGACTTCATTTTTGAATTCGGAATATGAAATATAGCTTAGGATGAAATTTTGGCATTGTTCTGAAAAACATCAATTTTTGATGAATAGTGAAACTACTAAGTGGTAGTTAAAAAACTGAATTTTTCATAAAAATTAATTTTACCGCTTCTGTGAATGGAATTTCAAAAATCCGAGAGACACGGTTAATATCAAGGACTAAAATGTGGTTCAATGATATGAAAATAATTTTTTGGTGAATAGTAACTTTTTACTTTTTTTACCGCGGTTAATAGTAAATAGGGTAACTAAGGGTAAATATGATATTACTATTACCCTAACACATGTCCTAATTCTATTGGACAAGTGTAATTCGACCAAAAACAAACTTAGGAATAAAATATGACCATTTAGGCCCACTTGGATTAGATTAGGACATTTATTATTAATTTATTTAAAGAAAGGTTAAAATAGTTAAAATCAAAGTTTAATAAGTAAATCATTTTTAATATGTGGTTATACATAAGATAAATTCGATTGTAAATATTCATTAGAAAGATAAAGCGATTTCCTACATAATGGTATTTTATTTGTAATTTTTAGACATTAAATAATTTAATTTATTTATGACACAATGATGATGCAGTAATTATCTTATTAATGAAATATTGACATAATTGATGTTATAAACACCAAAATAAATGTAATTTGAGACTTTTTATGAATTCCACTAATTTTCTAGGTTACTATGATATATTAGTGTTGATTTAATCAATTTGGTTAGAACATATAATTCTGTTATGACTTTCACAAAAATCATATATCAAATAGTGTCAAAATTGACACAAAATAGTTTTTAAATCAAATATTATATTATTAATTGTTATTTTATTCCTAAAAATCTAAGGTTCGGCCAAATGACTTAGATAAGGATATATATATTAATAATAAACAATTTGGGGTTCGTTTGTCATGTTATAGTAAGTGTATTAACCATATAGTGAAAGAAAACAAAAAGACCCGGTAAAAGTTAACTTATTTAACTTAGAGTTAAATCTAATTGATAAGGTTAAAATAATTCCCTAAACTTGTCTAAATCCTATTGGTTGATAGGATTTCAACCCATCCCCACCTTATCTTAGAAATAAGACCCTTTGGAACCATTATAAACCGATTTTGACTTTAATATAAAATTATATTTTGAGATATTCCTAAGTTGCCCCTCTCCTCCCCTATAAAAGGACACCTCCTCCCCCTCCTCCTCACACCAATTTGAGCACTCAAGCTCGGCCAACCCCTGCCAAAATCTCTTCTACACTTCCCTAGAAACATCCTAGAGGTTATGGTCTTCCTCAAAGACCAATTCTAGTGCCCTAAGAGGAGGTCTCAAAGAGGCACTTCAAAGAAGAGGTAATTACCGTTACCAATTCTTCATCTTTATTTCTTCTTCCACTTCTTCTTCTTAGGTTGTTTCATTATGAAGTAATAACATCAGTATCACTCATATACTGATATGTTATTATAAGTATGAAACAACCCTATTTCACCATCTATCCATCCTACGGAAAAAGAAATCACCGCGCGTGCGTACGTACGGAATACCGTCTCCACGCCGTGGTGTAATCTATTTTCCTCCACCACCTTACATGGATGGGTATAATGGTGTAAAGAATAACTATACATAGTTATTACAACATCATATTGATTCTGATATATTTTATAATCCACTCCAATTCAATTCAATATTTATAGAAATTATATCATCGCTCGTGCGTACGTACGGACTACCGTCTCCACGACGCGATGAGATTCATTCTCCATGTTAACCATTTAAGAATGATTATAATGTATATATAAGAAATAATAATGAAATATATAACATTATAAAGCTACTGTATTTATGTATATATATACATATGTATGTCATCTACTTACTTCCATTTCAAGACAATAAGGAAAGAAAAACAGCGTTCATGCGTACGTACGGACTACCGTCTCCATGAACGGTGTTTTTCATTTTATTTATCTACCTGTTATATATATATATACTGAATATATATGATATATAAATCATATTTTATATTCTGGAAGTGAGTAAATCATGATATAAGTAATAATGATGTCAAGAACAACAAGTCAAAACACCTACGATAAATGAAACGATTTTACCCAAAACGCTTCTTTAACATGGAATTTACAAAAGAACGGGTAATATAATGTCATAAGTGAACCATATATGATATCATAACAATAAATATGATTCTGTAATAAGTCAATAACATGATTTAAATCATTATACAGGAGGTTCGGACACTTACAAAGCAAGTCGGACCAAAGGTGAGGGAAATATCACAATCTCATTTTTATCCGAGATTGTTTATTCGTAAGTATTTACTGGGGTGCATTTTATCATCCACATCCATGTTTTATCAATATGTAATATTATTTCCATCCACCTAAAATTGTTTAAATCCATTTTTACCCTTCGGTGAGTCTTTAGTAATACGTATGAAAGGAATCTTTTGTCGTTTTTCGTACGAGGTACTTTTTGACTTTTCCGACAAAAGTACGAAGAATGTTTTTTTTAACTTATACGGCACGAACGGATTTCTACTGTTTTATAAAGCCTTATTTTCATGAAGCTTCCTCTAAAATATTTCATGACTATTTTCAATAAAATCTCTTTCTTTTAAAATTGCATGATGTTTTGTGAAAAGAAATTGATTTTGAAGAAGAAAGGATATTTTCCTCAAGAATTCAATTCAAGTGTTTTATCAAAATTATTTTCCATCTAAGATAATAAAGAGTTCTGTTTCTATCCATATTTTTACATTGATTTGACTATGTTGGGATGGAATTATGTTTATGAATTCCTTTATCTTATATGAATTGATTTATGATGTCATGATGTTTCAAAAATCCCATTTTTATTACATGTGTTATGCGATGATGTATGATTCATGATTTATGTGGCACACATAAGAAAGGATTCATTATAAGATGGGTGGGACCTATATCTCCCTCCAATGCATTGGGTAAAGATTTTATATCTCATGAGATAGACATGGCTGGAACGGAAGGTTATTTCGGTTCAGTGATACAGGACTGAAACGAGTAGTGAACTCGGTTCAGAAAGGGACTTTGTCCACTAAGATAGTCTTGGAAATGAGTCATGACTAACAAGAAATGATTTTCCATGATTATGTGTGCATGCCACAAAGTTTCAAGTTTTATGTTATGATTATGGGGATCTCATTTTCACTTCTATGATTTATCCCATGTTATGATATTATGAGCTCTTTTGCAGGTTAAGATTTCCAAAAGCTATGTTCTTATGTATATGATGTGATTGATATTTCTTTTGTTTACCCTTACTGAGCATTTGAGCTCACCCTTTTATGTTTTCTTTTCCCCAGGATATAAAGAAAGGTTTTTAGGTAAAAAAAGGGAAGATCTTTATGGGAGATATTGAAGATCTTTCACCACGATTAGAAGATTACGTTCCGAGTTTCCAAAGACACTAAACTATTACGATCCTTGTGTGTTTGTTTTTGTTATGTACTAAGTATTCCGCAAAAGTAATGTAATGTCCACGTACGTCAAGATACGGGTCTCTACAGTTTGGTATCAGAGGAAAGGTTTAGTCAACCTTTGGAAACTAGGATGCGAAAACGTTAGTGAGATCCCTAGAGATATTTCTATGGTATGTGTAGGGATGTCTCTAAGGTTAAGTATACGTATAGGTTATAGTCCTAGAATTGCGCTAAAGATCTTAGAATTTAAACCTAAGATGTTAGATATTGAGGGTACTCCCCCTTTACTATGTTGTCTTCCCTAGCATGATTTCGCCTCTCACAGAATTCTTTTTGTGTTTTAGTTAATGGAGGGAACCAGAAGGAATTAGGTTAACATTGAATCCAATGGACAAATTGGTGACTATGAGCAACAAAATTATGTAATGCCTAGAGATAAAGATATTGTGATTATGCCAAATCAGCAATCTCACAATATGATCAATAAAGTAAAATTCGGTAAGTTTCCTGACTCGACTAATAAGAGAAAGATGGAGTTCCATGATGATCATAGAGGAAAGAAAGTTCAATTTCCCCTATGTAAATCATGTGGGAAGAGGCATCAAGGAGAATGTTTCAAGGGAACTGGAAGATGCTTTGGGTGTGGAAAATAAGGACACAAAGCAAGTAAGTGCAAAGGAAAAGGGTCGGTCAACACCATGGATGAGGATAATGGTATTGCTACGACATCAAAAATGGTTAAGTGTTTTAAATGTGGAATGTATGGGCATTATGAAAACAAATGCCGTAAGGGAAAGACTCATGAAGAGAATCAGTATGGTCATATGGGTAGTATTTATGTGGATGATGATGAAGAGACTACAAATGATATGTGAGATGAAAGAATTTTTGAAGCTCAGTCAATGGTTTAAGAATGTAGTGGAATGATTACATGTTTATCATGTGTAATTTTGTATAAGTAATCTCATGCTACTATGGAATAAAGAGACATCTATGGATTGTTACACTATTGTCTTTCCTTGTGTTTTGAAAGTGTATGATTAATGTTACCAGTATCCATGAATGGTTAGTCAGATATTTTTGGAATGTAGATGATATGCGCATAATGAAGGGATAAGGAGAAAATTAAATGTTTGATAGTATTCATGAGCTCATGACTGATATAAGGAGAAGGTTATTTCATGGTTTGAGTATATAGAATTTTTGGATTTTGGTAAGTGGAAAGTGTTAACTTTTAACTGCATTCATGCTTTCATTAAGGTTCAATGGGTATTTAAGAGAATACATGATTAAGGACTTTGAATGTTTGGAATGAGACCAACAAAACATATCTTACGATATATGGGGATCAACGATGGTGTTAAATCTCTCCTAATCGTTTTCACTATGTTATGAGAGTGGACTGCAGTGTTATGGATAAGCCTAAATATTGGAATGGATTATGTTAGAAATAAGTTAGTTTAAGGATCAAAGTTTTCTCAATATTATTGATGGGATGTTATAGTAATATAGTTTTAGAAAAAGGACAACCTGCAGGACGGGCGACAGCCCATCGCTTCGGACAAGGTTGTAGGAATCGAACCCACAACCGAAGTGCGACTGGCCTTTATCGCCTACCACTGGCCTACAGGAAGTCCCTGTTTAGTAGAAACTAGTTTTATTATATTAAGCAGTATGATATATGAAGTATAAGTCCATTTTAGGAACCATATATGATTAATCTCACTAAAGATCGATTTATGCATATAATTTTTGCTAACCTTTTGTTTGAGACAGATGGAATGACCCGTCATTCTATCACATGATCTGCTAACACTTCACGAATAACAAATTCAACTTCATTTATTTAAGAGATGAAGTGGAAATTGTTCAAGGCACGAACAACAGTGAGATTGTACCAAAATAAAGTAAGTATTTATTCTAATTCAAATTTTCAACTTTAGGGGAAATGATCTTGAAAACCAAAAATGTTGTCCTAGTGATCTTATACCTGATGAATCAGATGGAACCTTATATCATCACAAATCTATGGATTTGTGATTACTGGCTTTTCCATAGCCATGTTCTCTACCACTCTCCATCAGAACATGATGGTTAGATTTCTCTTCCATATCCATATTTTCACCTATGTGGAAACCCAATGATTAGTTTATTTGGGTAACCGTTACGTTTCATACTTTTGTTTTTAAAGATTGGTTTTGATATTCCTTTTTACGATGTGGGTTTCTATTAAAGAAACTTTCGAATAGTAAACCATTTATAACCCCGATGAATTTCGAGGGCGAAATTCATTTTAAGGGGGGTAGAATGTAACAGCCCAAGATTTTATAAAAAAATATTCTTTTTAATTTATTAATGTCTTGTGTTGTACGCTACACCAAAAGGATCTTGCACAACACGCATCCTTGTCTTGCCTTGCATTACACGCAATCGCGGCCTTTCTCGATAGCGTGTGTAATACGCAATACCGAGTTTCACTAAACAACGATGTGCTATTAAAATATTATTAAAACTAGCCGTTATTATGTAAATCTTATTTTTCAAAATGAACTTCATTCTTGGATTTGGAGTATCGAATTTAGCCTAAGGTGAATTTTGGTACTTTTCGGATAACTTTCATATTCTGATGAATAGTGAAAATTACTAAATTATAATTAAAAACAACTTTTTTAATCGAAATAATTAATAGTGATAAATCATTAATTTGAGTGGTTTTAAAGTATATTTAGAATATATTTTTACAATTTAATACAATGTTGGTCATTGGTTGTAATTTCACATTTAAACCAGACATAATCAAGTGTCAATCTTTTGATAGATATTGTTTCTTAAAAACACGCTATTTGTTTTAACAGCGGGATTTAATTATAAAATTAATTAATGCAACTTCTATGTTATGAATTTGGTAAAATAGACTTCATTTTTGAATTCGGAATATGAAATATAGCTTAGGATGAAATTTTGGCATTGTTCTGAAAAACATCAATTTTTGATGAATAGTGAAACTACTAAGTGGTAGTTAAAAAACTGAATTTTTCATAAAACTTAATTTTACCGCTTCTGTGAATGGAATTTCAAAAATCCGAGAGACACGGTTAATATCAAGGACTAAAATTTGGTTCAATGAGATGAAAATAATTTTTTGGTGAATAGTAACTTTTTACTTTTTTTACCGCGGTTAATAGTAAATAGGGTAACTAAGGGTAAATATGATATTACTATTACCCTAACACATGTCCTAATTCTATTGGACAAGTGTAATTCGACCAAAAACAAACTTAGGAATAAAATATGACCATTTAGGCCCACTTGGATTAGATTAGGACATTTATTATTAATTTATTTAAAGAAAGGTTAAAATAGTTAAAATCAAAGTTTAATAAGTAAATCATTTTTAATATGTGGTTATACATAAGATAAATTCGATTGTAAATATTCATTAGAAAGATAAAAAGATTTCCTACATAATGGTATTTTATTTGTAATTTTTAGACATTAAATAATTTAATTTATTTATGACACAATGATGATGCAGTAATTATCTTATTAATGAAATATTGACATAATTGATGTTATAAACACCAAAATAAATGTAATTTGAGACTTTTTATGAATTCCACTATTTTTCTAGGTTACTATGATATATTAGTGTTGATTTAATCAATTTGGTTCGAACATATAATTCTGTTATGACTTTCACAAAAATCATATATCAAATAGTGTCAAAATTGACACAAAATAGTTTTTAAATCAAATATTATATTATTAATTGTTATTTTATTCCTAAAAATCTAAGGTTCGGCCAAATGACTTAGATAAGGATATATATATTAATAATAAACAATTTGGGGTTCGTTTGTCATGTTATAGTAAGTGTATTAACCATATAGTGAAAGAAAACAAAAAGACACGGTAAAAGTTAACTTATTTAACTTAGAGTTAAATCTAATTGATAAGGTTAAAATAATTCCCTAAACTTGTCTAAATCCTATTGGTTGATAGGATTTCAACCCATCCCCACCTTATCTTCGAAATAAGACCCTTTGGAACCATTATAAACCGATTTTGACTTTAATATAAAATTATATTTTGAGATATTCCTAAGTTGCCCCTCTCCTCCCCTATAAAAGGACACCTCCTCCCCCTCCTCCTCACACCAATTTGAGCACTCAAGCTCGGCCAACCCCTGCCAAAATCTCTTCTCCACTTCCCTAGAAACATCCTAGAGGTTATGGTCTTCCTCAAAGACCAATTCTAGTGCCCTAAGAGGAGGTCTCAAAGAGGCACTTCAAAGAAGAGGTAATTACCGTTACCAATTCTTTCATCTTTATTTCTTCTTCCACTTCTTCTTCTTAGGTTGTTTCATTATGAAGTAATAACATCAGTATCACTCATATAATGATATGTTATTATAAGTATGAAACAACCCTATTTCACCATCTATCCATCCTACGGAAAAAGAAATCACCGCGCGTGCGTACGTACGGAATACCGTCTCCACGCCGTGGTGTAATCTATTTTCCACCACCACCTTACATGGATGGGTATAATGGTGTAAAGAATAACTATACATAGTTATTACAACATCATATTTATTCTGATATATTTTATAATCCACTCCAATTCGATTCAATATTTATAGAAATTATATCATCGCTCGTGCGTACGTACGGACTACCGTCTCCACGACGCGATGAGATTCATTCTCCATGTTAACCATTTAAGAATGATTATAATGTATATATAAGAAATAATAATGAAATATATGACATTATAAAGCTACTGTATTTATGTATATATATACATATGTATGTCATCTACTTACTTCCATTTCAAGACAATAAGGAATGAAAAACAGCGTTCATGCGTACGTACGGACTACCGTCTCCATGAACGGTGTTTTTCATTTTATTTATCTACCTGTTATATATATATATATACTGAATATATATGATATATAAATCATATTTTATATTCTGGAAGTGAGTAAATCATGATATAAGTAATAATGATGTCAAGAACAACAAGTCAAAACACCTACGATAAATGAAACGATTTTACCCAAAACGCTTCTTTAACATGGAATTTACAAAAGAACGGGTAATATAATGTCATAAGTGAACCATATATGATATCATAACAATAAATATGATTCTGTAATAAGTCAATAACATGATTTAAATCATTATACAGGAGGTTCGGACACTTACAAAGCAAGTCGGACCAAAGGTAAGGGAAATATCACAATCTCATTTTTATCCGAGATTGTTTATTCGTAAGTATTTACTGGGTTGCATTTTATCATCCACATCCATGTTTTATCAATATGTAATATTATTTCCATCCACCTAAAATTGTTTAAATCCATTTTTACCCTTCGGTGAGTCTTTAGTAATACGTATGAAAGGAATCTTTTGTCGTTTTTCGTACGAGGTACTTTTTGACTTTTCCGACAAAAGTACGAAGAATGTTTTTTTTAACTTATACGGCACGAACGGATTTCTACTGTTTTATAAAGCCTTATTTTCATGAAGCTTCCTCTAAAATATTTCATGACTATTTTCAATAAAATCTCTTTCTTTTAAAATTGCATGATGTTTTGTGAAAAGAAATTGATTTTGAAGAAGAAAGGATATTTTCCTCAAGAATTCAATTCAAGTGTTTTATCAAAATTATTTTCCATCTAAGATAATAAAGAGTTCTGTTTCTATCCATATTTTTACATTGATTTGACTATGTTGTGATGGAATTATGTTTATGAATTCCTTTATCTTATATGAATTGATTTATGATGTCATGATGTTTCAAAAATCCCATTTTTATTACATGTGTTATGCGATGATGTATGATTCATGATTTATGTGGCACACATAAGAAAGGATTCATTATAAGATGGGTGGGACCTATATCTCCCTCCAATGCATTGGGTAAAGATTTTATATCTCATGAGATAGACATGGCTGGAACGGAAGGTTATTTCGGTTCAGTGATACAGGACTGAAACGAGTAGTGAACTCGGTTCAGAAAGGGACTTTGTCCACTAAGATAGTCTTGGAAATGAGTCATGACTAACAAGAAATGATTTTCCATGATTATGTGTGCATGCCACAAAGTTTCAAGTTTTATGTTACGATTATGGGGATCTCATTTTCACTTCTATGATTTATCCCATGTTATGATATTATGAGCTCTTTTGCAGGTTAAGATTTCCAAAAGCTATGTTCTTATGTATATGATGTGATTGATATTTCTTTTGTTTACCCTTACTGAGCATTTGAGCTCACCCTTTTATGTTTTCCTTTCCCCAGGATATAAAGAAAGGTTTTTAGGTAAAAAAAGGGAAGATCTTTATGGGAGATATTGAAGATCTTTCACCACGATTAGAAGATTACGTTCCGAGTTTCCAAAGACACTAAACTATTACGATCCTTGTGTGTGTGTTTTTGTTATGTACTAAGAATTCCGCAAAAGTAATGTAATGTCCACGTACGTCAAGATACGGGTCTCTACAATGATGGAGACATAGTTATTAGGACAGTAGAGGATTACCACTTTTCTATTATTCTTCATTCTCTAGTGAATAATAAGGATGGGAAATTCGATCTATTTTTGAATAGATTTGACACTAGAATCTATTCTTTAAATGATAGAAAGGCTCAGAAAATGTAGATCCATGGTTATTAGTGAAATTGAATGATTATTTAGAGGGGGCAGTGAAACATATGCAAACTAGAGGAAGAACATGGGTTTCTCATAAGACCAGATCAAGTCATCCTATAATTTGGGACTACACTGCATGTGGGTCCCCATGAGTGGCGGCTTGGGTTTTAGGGTAAAAAAGGAATCACATGGCATCTGGCTAAGCCTACATGTCTTGTGGTCCCCTTTGTGAACTTGGTGTGTACCTTGGAGTATACAGGATGAGCTGTGTACCAGAACTTGGTGTGGAGTACATGAATTACCTACACAACATGTACTCTGCTATACAAAAACTACTTGAGATATTGGCCATTTACATGGCTATAACTCAGGGTCAAGGTATAAGGTGTGTAACCCCTCAACATGGTGTTTACTCTTTTGTAAATGGCTTGGAACTCTTATCCTATATAACATGTACATGTTCTGTTAGTTTTCATTCCCCTTATCCTTTCCTAGAAGGTAATTATGAAATAATTTCCTTCTCCTATGACTATTATCCCTTCAGTAGGAATTCCATGACAGAGTCATTAGAATCCCTCCAAGAGGCCCAAAGTTAGATCCTCTATTCATATTCATTCTCTAAGAGGAGTTCATTGTATATTCTTGACCAATAGTACATGGGATTAGATAATATACTTAGTGGGTTAATCTATATTATGTTCTTAGTAACACCTCATGGTCCTATCAGTGATTCTCATATGTGTATCATATTTTCTTTAGATCATTCTGTATGTATTATTCTCATGGAAAGAACTGACAAGAAATACCTCTTAGAAGGAAGTCATCAGTGCTATCAGAATCAAGAGTGTCTTCTCCTATATGAGTGATTCTTGAAATCTTTGAGCTGTAATCCATGGTTTCGTATACAATGGTTGTGACTAACCTCTAGATTGTGTGTCATTGTTGAGTATATTTGTATTTTATTTCTATATGTTCTGCATCCATATACCTATGCTGAGATGACGATATTATCTTTTTTTATTTGTTAGGGTTGTAAGGTGTCCTATTAAGTATTACTATAGTCACCCCTATATAATATTGTCCCACACATGTCATGTCGTGTGTAGACAATTGACCTTTTTACAGATTTCATGGAGGTTTAGGAGCAGACAGTTTTTAGTGAAAGCAGACAGACCAAGGTGTGTTCCTGTGTCTTTTATATAGTAGTATGAGTACCTTTACTGTCTGTTTGGAATTGTGTTACAGACTCTTTGTGGTGGGCTGGTATTTGTATTTGATTATTTTCATTACTTTCTATCATACTTTGGTTATAGGATATAGAGGCATTCATGCATTGGGTGTTCAGTTGTTTTTTCATTTCATTATTTTTAGTTCTTGGTGATGCCTGCATGTATGTAGCTAATTATGCAATTCAACCCATGATAGTGATATGCCTACTCGGTGCAAGTCATTAGCCCCTATACTATTAGAGGCGGACTAGGGCTGTCATGCTACATGCCCCACTGGTATGGGTCCTGACACCATCATACACTATGAAGGTGATCAATATTGGACTATCATATTGGGATATGTATTCCCATATTGCTACCGATGATTTAAGGATAAATAAAAAAAATATCCCAATTTTTTTCATTTAAATAATTCTATAAATTGAAAAACAATACAATAAGGAATATATATATAACTTCCCAAATCTTTATTAATCCATCCAAAACTCTTTTGGATATGTTTTATCAATTTTTATTCATTTTGGAACAAAAATTTTATCTAAAATTTAATCTTTATCCTAAGTAATAACCATGTCATTATATGGGTATTTATAGTATTGGTAAAAAATATGAATTACCAATTTAATAGATGTAATATTAGAGTGACCAATTGAAAATAATAAATGCCACTCAAGATACAATGGGCTCTGGGTGATATTGATCAAATATTCTAATATCACTATACTTACATTCCCACCACAAGATATATCATATAAATCATATATATACCAATATAATCACTTTTTATATGATATCAAGAAACCAATAGAAGAGTAATATATTAATATAGTATAGTCCATCTTAATCATTTGTGATTCATCAAAAAATAAAGATTGTTTCGATCAACACATAAAAATTTATTCATCTAGAAGATGATCACATCACTTGTACTTCACCCAATATATTGAGAACATATCATGTTACTCAACTAATCATAGAAATTATTTTCCTCTGTCTAATTAAATTAGTTTCCCAAATTATTTTTTCTTAGCATTAGAGTGAAAAAATAACATTTTTTGAACTCTAACAGATGACATGATCAACATCATTTTCAACCTCCCCTGTTTATCTAAACCCTCAGGATTATTTAAGATAGGTATTAAAGTTGAAAGGTTGTCATGCTATGTATCTCACCCACACTAGATAAAAAGGAATCATAATATGTTTAAACTCATAATCCTACTAATTAGTATATGACATTCCATGAGATATACTTTGGAAGGATAGTCTTGTTAATATTTCTTGAATTATTCTATCAGGGGTCCACTAATCATTCTAATCATAACATATACTCACAAACCATAATATTTAATATTGATAATCTATTATGGAAAATTGAAAATAATAATTTTAGGGGATATTATCATTCTCCTATTTATGTATTATAAAGTTTCTCACAAATGGATGAATAATATAAAGGGATTGTTTTTATTATAAAATCATGAAATGGTAAAAAAATGTTACATCTATTCTATAATAAAATGAGTTCAAAAAACACCATTATACTTTTACCCTGAAAAAGATTTTTTTTCAATAGTTCTTATGAATTATACATTATCACCACACAATAGATTCGAACATCTCCCCTATCAATGATTTATTGAACAAGATGGTAATTGTGAATGAATATTGGGAAAAATTAGTGAGATCAAGGTTCCTTGGCCTTAGAAAATGATCTATTATTTTCATTGTAAAAATTCATTTCCTCATTGATTATAGGAACTACACTATGTTTATAAAGGACCATCTTGATCCAACTTTATTCTTTTAAATCATATGATGATATGATTTACTCCACCTAATAAGTCATGTATTCAATGGTTTATTGATTGGAACAAACTATTGATAGCTCTGCCTTTCAAAAAAAGAAACTATATTAAGATCTCATGTCATTTTTGTTGGATTGGAAACTTGAATCAACTTAACATATTACACAAATCTCATTCTCTTCTATAAATATAAAGAACATATATTTAATTATTATCATGTAAAAAGTATTTCTACATCCAACATTAAACTTTTATTACAATCTAGGTAAGGCCATATAAAAAACTATGTAAGTGTGTTATAATAGAATGGAGTACAAGGGAATATACTGTGTAAAAAAAACCACACATAGAGGTACGATACCCCAATATTGAAAATATTGAACATTTATTCATGTTTACCACTCGAGAAGTGAGGCAATCTTCCAATTTGATTCCCTACTACCAAGTATGATAAAAGAAAACATTTGAGTCAAGAATCCTTATGCATTTGTGCATGATATATAATATGGACCTTGTAGTTTTTAGATTCTATTGAAGAGACCCCATAATGACCATCAAGTCAGCCTCCATTGATCCAAGACTAATGTTGTGAGATAAACATAAAAAAAATTCCCTTTAAAAATAACATTCCTCCATCATTAGAGAGTCCCTATATTCAAAGACCTTATTGAAACCAAGAATCACTAATCCATGTTGGTCACAGATATCCCCCCCACCATGAATGATAATGTAGGTATAAGTGCCATCAATGTTGAGTTTATAACCACTCTTTGGGGCTCTCCATTTCACCTATCTTCCCTACATAGCCGAATTTTTTAATGTAAAGTGATTTTTGAGCCCACCAGGATCTTTATAAGAAAAGAAGAACCACAAAACCATTTAAAAATTTTAATCAATACTACCAAAAATATTTTATATTTCACCTCCACTCCTATCCATGATCTTTGGATTACATTATGTCAGCTTCAATTTCTACAGATCCTGATGCCCCGTTAATCCTATAAGAGTAGAAGTGCTCGGGAAATTTGATCGTAATCAGTAATTTTGGTCTCCCCAAACCATTTATGAACAAAATATTCATAGTTGGTGCCTCAAACAGTAATGTTGATTAACTCTCCTAGGGTGTTCCATACAGCCTCCACCCATTCTCTCTCAAATAAGTGAAGTGCAGATGATTCTACATTGTGGTTATTTGTAGCACAATCATATATATTCCTTCTAGATTCCTCTCATCTTGATCTATTCATCCATAGGGAAAATATTTTTATATATATTCTAGAATAAAAATTTCATCTTAGTGGGAATTTTTGTACACCATGTATGTTTGTTACATTCCTCCTTTATGTCACTTGTTTTGGTCACCGATTGATATCCATTCATTGAAAAATCACCAAAGGTTGATCCCAAGAGAATCATTTTATCCCATTAAAAACTCAGTTTAATGTTGTTAGAAAATATATAGTTGATGTTGGATAAGTACTAAGTTGATAATTAACTTGAATCCGCTTTATTGGTAGAAACTGATGTCTTAGATCGAGCATCTAGGAAAGTAGATTGTCTCACCAAACCAATCGGCATTCTAAAAATTAATCGGACTATATCCAATGATCAATTTTAGATAATTAAACTGTGCATGGATTTATTGAGCGACTCATTTCCATAGGTGAGACATTCCTACTCTATTAATATCATAGTGATGACCATACCTATTATCAATAAATTTGGCTTGTAGATAATTTCCCCAAAATAAATACCATGGTAATTTTTTATATCATTCTTTCAAATTCTTATTTGACACTCCTATGGTTAATACCTCCAGTTCCCACTCCTTTACCCATCTTTTCCTAAGTAACCCAATTTTATTTTACATTAACATTGGCATCCAAGAATTTTTTTCCAGATTTCCTAAATATTTATTATCATCTTCTTTGGAACATTGAGCACTATCAAGAAATACATCATAATAGAAGAGAGGATGTAATTGAAAATTTTTATTCATCCCACAAAATAAATGAATCAATTTTTCTAGTTTGTAATATGAGAAGTAAGTTTTTCAATGAGGCCTTCAAAATGCTAGACACAGATCCTACCTAGAACAACTGGTGCACTTTTTTAATCCTTGGGAAGGGGCCTCATTTTCATTCTTAGGAGCCCCTCAATTTTATTCCTCCACATTTATGGACACAACATAGATAAAAATATGTTTTTTGTCTTAGTTGAGGGAATGGATGCTCAATCTACAATAGGTATCCCATATTATATTATATTCACTAATATTATTGCTATTTTAATAAATTAAGAAGATCGTTTCATCTTAAGAAAAGTGAGCAATATCATTTCCATATTCTATACCATAATATGGTTAAAGGTTACTGATGAAAAATCACTCTTCAATATATCTATTGAGAGTGTACTAAACCAGACTATAGAGACTAGGAGAATGTAGATATCCCTTAACATATGATTCTTCCCCATGAATGAAATAGCAAGCCAAGGAGAACTGAAAGCACTAAAAAATAATTTAGTCCTCCATTTTGAAAAGACGTCGATGGTTAGAAAATTATTAATGAAACTCCATTCCATCTAATCAAATACTTTGTGCATGTCCACTTTGATAAAAATATTGGAGCCCTGCATTCCATTATTAATATATCTGACCTAATCAGGTAACATAAAAATGCATTTCGGGTAGATATTCCATTAATAAATACCAGTTGGTTCTTGAAAACCCATTAAACAAGATAAATATCATATATTCTATTGATATCATTACTAGGAATATTGTATGGGAAGTTACAAATATTGATGGGTCTACATTGGTTATGAGATTAATGATCCTTCACTCTTAAAATTATAACTAATATAGTTCACATGCCATCCATGGTTTGTCCCCACCTTTCAAGAAGTCTTGAATAGCCACACTAAGCTCCTCTTTTACTAGTTCCCCAAAAGTAATATAGAAGTATCCTAGAAAGAATTATTTCCTTGGAGAACTCTTATGATTCAGAGAATAAACTACATCCCATATTTATGCTTTATCATGTATGATTTCAAATATCCTATTGATGTCATTATAAATCACTCTTTGTATGAAATCAATGAGATTAGTTTTATAACCAGGATATCCCTCTTTCGTGATAGGGTTGGGATCAACACATATACTTATAAAATAATCATTATCCATACCTCCCACCATCTTTATATCCTGATTAAAGGATTTATATTCCAAATGAATCTTTGGAACCAAATATAATTTCTTCTCATTAATACATGCCTTAATGAAGATGGTATATTTCTCCCCCTACCTAATACATGCCTCTCTAGACTTGTCATGGAACATTCATTCTTGTTCTAGAATAATTTTTCATAAATTATTCTGTTTGATCATTAATAAGTGAAATTTTACCTCATCCTAGTGGGAATCTAATTAACTCTCAATATACTCAATATCTATTTCCATCACATCCAGGTTATTATTGCATGTAGTACTATTTTTATACAATGTTTGAAGATCCCCTTTTAGTCTTTGAATCATATTATGAATTCCTACCCAGTAGTTTTCATTCATGGGTTTCATCTAGTAATTGCGAACATCTATGATTAATATGTGGTCAGATGTCCACTATTTGGAGTAGTGAAATCAATTACTTGTCCTCAATCATTGCCCCAGATGGAAAAGAGAAGGATTGTGTTCTAAGATATACCACACAAGAGGATCAAATAAAGTGTTTGGGAATGTTGATATTACTTTAAAATTAGAAAAACAATAGTTCAATCGACACCACATGCACCAATTAAATTTATGGTTATTAAAATAAGTGAATTTGTCCCAATCAAAATTGAGGGCCTAAAGGCAATTCCTAGAATAAAATGTCAAAATGACCAGTGATAAATTCTTTGACATAAACCTCATAATTTATTCTATGAAAAATCTATAATGACATTAATATCCCCCTATAATATAAGCCATGTCCCCCAACTCTAATTTATCCAACTCCTTCCACATAAACTTCTATCTTCTATCCTTATATATTGTGTAAACGAATGAAAAGAAATGACTCATATTGTTTTTGTGGATATTCACTATAATATATTGACATGAATCACCCACAAGCTCTACCAAGACACTAATTTTCCAAAATTATCTGAACATGTTGGTTTACTGGATCACTATGCAAAAATCTATATAGACCAAGAATCATGAAAAAATTAGAGATCAAAGAAGATTTCTATTTAGGCTTAAGAACTTTTACTACAGAAACATCCAAATGTAAAATCTTTTACAACTTAAAGTATAATTTAACAATGTCTACGATGTCACATTAATTCCATATTATCAAGGAGATCATTGCAATTGGGAGAATATTGTTTCCCCCCAAGAGATTATGAGCCACCAAAATGATAAAATAGGTTATCCATCCTTTTTAACCCTTTAAAAGGATCACGGATCTTATTACAATACACACCAAAAAATAATAGTAAATACCCATGTTGGAGTTTTACATGTGAGAACTCTTTAGAAATTTAAAACATTATTTTTATAGTCTCATTCAATGTATATTATAATATCTATATCCATAGACATTCATTCCCAATATGTAGGATACTTCACTAATGTCTTTCATAGACAATCATTTTTCCAAACACATCATTATTGTGTGTAAAGTCAAAAAATAATTTTTGATAAAAATTATTTCATACAAATAAAATATCATAAATACCACAATAGTACCACTAATCCAATTTTTTATATAAGAATCATTTGCATTATTTATTAAACCAAACCCAATGATAACATCATCAAACCAAATATTCCATGTTCATGAAGATTTCTTCAATCCATAAATTCACCTTTACAACTTTCATATATAAATAGAAACATTTGGAACTTCAAAACCACTATATTATAATATAAATACCTCCCAACTAAATTAAAATTATGGAAATATGTTTTATCGTACATTTGAGATATCACAAGAACAAAATGAGATGCTAGGGAAAATAATATCTAAATGAACAATATAATAGAAATTGGTGATAAAGGTCTCCTCAAAACCAATAACACAAATTTAAGTATAAAAATTTCAACTCAAAATGATTTATATTTATGTAATCTATGATTTGTGTATTTTTTTCATTTAGAAAAAAAACTTACACACTATGGGTTTCACCACTCCATCTGTACCAATCATGTATTAAACTGGGCTACTGTATATGGAATCCATTTCATATTCACTAGCACTTATCCATATTTTCAATCATAAGTTTCAATTTCCTATAATTTTATTGTTAAAAACCTTACAAATTTAATATAACACCATGGTTGAAAGCATATTAAACTCGTAATGCTGAGTTTAAAAGAACTGTGACAAATTATTAAAGTATTACAATTTAAATATGATCTTTTTAATATAGAAATTAATTTTTGGGGTTTTATTAGTATTAAATAACATAGAGTACATATATATTGGTCATAATTAATATATATTTATTTAAAAATTCTTAATAAATATTGTCTAAAATTTAATAAATACATTTTATTCAATTAAAGACACATTTTCATCAAAAACTTTTTTTATTATGAGAGAAAATTAAAATAATTTTTTTATCTTTTTGAAAAGTTATTTTATAAAATGAATATAATTTTTGAAAACATAATATCAATATTAACTTAGGTTGATTTTTTATAGAAAATTTTTCATTTTAGTTTATAGTGTAAATAATGATTTCTATAAAATCATCATTTCCTTTTAACAAATTAATTAATTTAAAAGATCCATTATTATTTAAATTTTATTTAAAATTAAAATATTTATTATTTAGTTATTTTATTTTTCAATTAATTCAGTTGAACCACCTTTATACTAGATTTTATTATAAGTTTATTTTTGTGATTTAAAACACATTTTTTTCTGAAAACTGTTTCAAAGTGCATAATGTTTCCCCAATTTAAATAATAAAAATTAAACATCATGAGGAAAGAGTAAAATAATATATATATATATATATAATATAAATATTAATTTAAATTAAAATAATTATTATTACTTGTTAATATAGTTAAAATGAGGTAATATTTTCCTTTAAAAATGTATTTCATGAAAAACAGTCCTTTTCTTCACCACTATGGGTTTAATAAGAAATTAAAATCAGAAATTTATGTGTATTGAATTTGAAAAAATGGATTTCATATTTATAAATAGAATAAATTATATTATCTAATTAGTTTACCTTAAATTTTGACCATAATGAATTGTGATAACAGTAAAAATTATCCACCTTGTTTAAGGTAAAACAAGTTCATTGGTGGTTAATCTAAAATGGTAAGGGTTCAAAATGGACTCAAAAATGTCTAATTATTATTTTTTAGTCATATTCTGATATTATCTCTTATAAGGCTTAAATATGGATTATTTTGGGGGCTTGTGTCTTTTGAAAAAATGTGGAAGTAATGTTTTGATTCTATAAAGTTCAAATCTATCCTCTCCCCCACTTATAAAAGGTCACCACCTATCCAATCAATTATAAAATTCCATTACCAATTTATTTAAAAAATCCTAACTCAAATAACTTCTTTAATTCAATACCCTCATCACATAATCCTTAATTTCATCATAATTCCAATCTAGGAAGGCTTTAGTAATAATCTTAAAGATTTGGTTTGGTGTAGAGATAATGTTTTTAACTAAGCATTTTATTTTATTTATTCTTCCTCCTCCTTGAAATATTATTAAAATATAATGATATAATAAAATCATAATATTTAATATAATTATATTTTTTTATGTCAATGCCATTAACTACACCTATCTCGTCATCCCTCAAAAGGGAAATGAAACTGTTTTTCGTGTGTACTACAGACTACCACCTCATGAATAGATGCAATTTTTGAAATCACTAATTATCATAGATAGATATAATAATGAATTAAATGGTTATATGTGATATTTATGATATAGTAATACTTTTTTAATTATAATATAACCTTTAACTTCTTCTTTTTTATTTTGTAGAGAATAAGACAACATCACCCGTGTGTACGCTAGACCACTACTTCAGGAAGACATGTTCTTTTTTCACTAATGTTTCACATGGATTATAATAAGGATTAATTTTAGGTTTATATATTATATTAATTAAATATAAATAATTCTTGAAAATAATTATATCATAAAATTTCTTACCATTCAAACTATTGAAAATTTATAATGTTGTTTCTGTGTACGACAGACTAGTTCCTCCTAAAACGATGTAATTAACTTTTATTATGAAATAACATTGAATATATATGATATTTATGATATAAAAATTATTATAACTATAAAATTACTCTTAACTTATTTAAATTTTGATCCTTAAAAAATTGAAACATTACTTATTCGTACATAGGACCGACCATCTATATGGATTTAATGTAGTATTCTTTCGTAACCAAATTTCATGATTAGTTATAAAATTATAATCCATGTATAAAAATAATAAATTTATGATTAACACAATTTTTTAGATGATTAAACAATGATATCTGTTAATTTAGTCAACATACCAAAGTTATTTTGTAAATATGACCCCTTTATCATTAAAACATCCAACATGAAATTAATTGGAACAGTAATTGAATACAACTTGGTAAAAAATAAAATAAAAGGATTAATAAAATTTTAAAAAGATATAATGAAATTAAATAATTAAAATAGATTCATTATTCAAGATCATAAAGAATTCACATGATTATTCTGGCTCAATTTAAGGGTTTTCTTCTCAAAACAATATTCTATGTGACACAAGTTCTTTTATATACCGAAATTTATATTATATAGTATATATACTAAACGTATAAATATTATATCATTAATACATAATGAATTAATTTATTATAAGTTATAATTTATTTAATTCATTCATGGGAGTTATGATTGAAAATTTACCAAAGTGGTAAGGTTGAACTTTTGAATCTCATTTTAATCGTTATTGTTTATGCTTGTATTTCTGTTGTAGGAATGTATTGGATCATTTTCTAACAAAACCACTTCAATTTATCCAACTAGGTTATTCATGAAACATTCATATAGTAGTAATATTTACCTCTAATTAGAACATAACATTACTGAAAACATGTTTTCTTAAATAAACTACACTTCATTTGTCTATTCGGTCAAAATCCAGTTATCATCCCTATCCATGTTTCTTTAAAGTGTTTTAATTTTTTTTAACATTATCCTATGTTTTTAATGTACGTTTTACCCATGATTTTAGGTTAATTGTTTTCAAAAGGAGTATTGCTGTCAATTTCTAAAAAAACCTACTTTGGAATTTTCTTATGAAAATGTGAAATGAATCTATGTTTTAATATACTAAGCATGTGTGAAATTAGTGAACTTCATAAAAAAATGATTTGGATCTTCCTCTATATGATCCCATGGTTAATTTTAGATAAATATTTTTCTAAATTTTTCTTGGATTTTTTAAACTGATTTTTAATGTGGAATGGTAATTTTTCCCAAGAATGTTTATAATCTTTTAAAATGTGTTTAAATTCATCAATGAAAACAAGTTGTAATTTTATTAAATTAATCCAAAAAGGTATATATTTATATTATGTATATACCTATCTCAATATCTATTAATTTGAAGGGTTAATACATTCTTATGTCAATTTCATAAATTCCATCTTTTTGAAATTTACATTGATTATAATATGATTGAAGAGTTTGAAACCCGTTTTCCTTACATGGGTAATTAATATTTTAGGAAATATGATTTCCTTAGTTTATATAGATAACATAGATCATGAATAGGTTATGATGGGTGAGTCAAGTCATCACTCTAATTCATTGGGAAATTCTTTTTTCTGATGATGTGTCATAGATGAGATTATGGAATAAAACTCATCTAATAAGTGACTTTTTATGAAATGTTATATTTTCGTCTATGGTATCCTTGACTCATGTTTATGTATTTTTATGTGTTGGTTCAAATTTTCTTTGTTACCATGATCCTATGAAACCATTTTATCTATGGTATTCAATTATTTTATTACTCATTCGCCTCTTATTCTATGATATGTTGTAATACCATTGACTCAAAAATTATACTGCCCTAGAATATTTATTTCCATACAATGAATTTTAGATCACCCATTTTTTCTATGTACTCCCCAGGTTATCCCATGTAGTTTAGGAGATCAAATGAATTAATGATCTAAATAAAGACAAGTAAATAAATATTCCTTTTTAGTATGCTTTAAGGTATGATTTTATTAGTCTTCCAAAGACACTTGGCTTTATTATCTTTTGGATTGTACTTGTTAGATATTTATTTTTAAAATATATATAAGAATATGTGTAAAATGTATTGGTATCTATATGTTTTATCTGACAAAAGATTTAGCCAACCCTTTGAAATTATGATGAAATAAACATTGTAAGATCCCTATGGATAACACTAAGGATAATATTAAGTATGAAAAAATATCCTATAATTTTGATGAAGTATAGAGAATGTTTTTCTTATGAATTTACATCCATGTCTAGATACTAAAGTTAAATGTTTCTTGGGAAAAATTTTACCAAGGGGAAGTATCTTTGAAAAGGGAACATTTATCTAGACATGATCATTACATGGTGCATGATGATATTCCTTTAAATTCACCCTATTTGACATTCCATGGGGATATTCTTCGAAACATAAAAAAGTTTTATGATCCATTTTTAAGGACATGAACATATTGTTAGGTTAAAACCCCTAATTGGAATAATTAACATGGATAATTTAGATTTAAAACTTGAGGCCCATAATTTTGGAAATATATATGAATTATAAGTAATTACTTATTGTTTTATAGGTATCACATTTCTATGTTAATTCATTTCAATATCATTTTTTAATATTTTTTTAATGGAGAAAAATAGTAGAAAGAGATCCAAAAATAAATGAGATGGGAAATGTAATTATTTGTATAAAAATATGCCCACCATAATGGGAACTATAGTTATTTATCTTTTGGTAATGAAAATTGAGTTATCTCAAATTATGATTTACAACTGGAACATAGTAGAATTCCCAAAAACATCAAAGAAGAGAAGTATGGAGTCCCTTGAAAGTTCAAGTTATAAATATGATAATGAAATGAAGATGTGGCCTACTATATGTCAACAACATGGGGAGATGCACCATGAATAATATATTAAATGGAGGGGGAACTCTTTTCTATGTGGAAATGAAGGGAATAGAACAATGAATATCCAAGAAGTTAGAGGTATTATTTTTGGGGAAACTCGGAATTATCCAAGTCAATTAGATAATCCGGGGGTCAACCCCTAAACAAGGTAACGAAATATGTTATAACAAACATTAAGATGAAGTATTTACATATCGAGATCATAGAATTATTTTCTAGAATTATTTTTACCAATTTATTTTGTATATATGAAATATGGAACTTCTAAATATCATTATTTAGTAGTTTTTTATTAAGTATTTTCATTAATATTATGAATGGTAATAATAAACATTAAATGTGATTTAATTTTAAGGTAATGTTTTTAGGAAAAGAATAAAATATATATAAATCCATACTGGTTTAATAATTATTTAATGATTTCTGTTATTTTGAGTAAGTTATTCATCTTTTTGGGAAAATTTTCAGAATTATATTAACATAGATATAGATAAAGGACAACATGTATGTTAGGTGAAAATCATCACATCGATCATGTATATAGTGCTTGAACCAACAACCAAATGGTTCCAACAGAGCATCTCATACAACTGGCTAACATAATATACTAGTAAGTATGAAATTTTTACATAAATTATTGGGTGGATAAATATTAGGTTCATTTTAGAAAGAATATTATTGAATCAATACATTTTTATTTTTTTGGATTTTGAGGTGATTAATTATATTTTGGGAAACATTTTTTTGGTTTGAGATATATATCATATAGATTTAATGTAATGTATTATTTGGGAAGAATGAAATTATATTTTTGTAGGTGTAATTTTAAAGTTATGAGATAACATTTTAGGTTAGAAATTTCTTTCAAATTGATGTCATTGAGGTAATTTGGGAAATAAGTTTTTTTATTTAAGTAATGAACTATGTTTAACCATTTGTTTTATTGTCTAATTTTGGAGATTAATATATTTGTATTCATTTCGGGAATTATCATAAATTTTTAATAACGTTATGGATTTTGTAAATATATAGGGATAAGAGAATTATATTAATTTCATATTATGGTTTCATGTGATCCATTTGAATATAATTTTTTTTCTTCTGGCATAAAAATTTAATATTAGATAGTTATTTGTTAGAGTAAGAGGTAAAGTGGAATGTTAACAATGTACAACCAAAGGATTATTTTTTTATGAAATTAAATGAAAAAAATAAAAATATTTTATGGTGTTCTCTATATTTATAGTAAAATAGTCTCTCAACTCTAGGGAAAGGATATTGAAACAAAAATATTATCCTATTACCTTCATATCTAATTATCCAATGGTCTTATAGTTCCTTATAGATTTTTTATTGTGTGGATGTTGAATTTATCAAAATCATTTACATTTAGTTAATAAATGATCTATACCGCCTCTATAATTATTTATGACTTTTTAACATTTCCATTTATTTTTTAACTCTAATAGTATACTATATGTAAACCCAGTTTTGTGAGGAATTTTTACCTTCCATTCCATTTTTTTAAAATAATGTTTCATTAACCCTTTTTTATATTATCAGTTTTTCAATAAAAGAAATATTCAAATTTCAAACCCTTGATTAGATAGAAATAGTTAAAATTGTGAGGTCATAATTAATTTAATGGGGTTATAATGTAACAACTCAATATTTTAAAAGAACACTCTGTTCGATAGCGTATTGAATATGCATCACTGATTTTAAACGAACCGTGAACTACTATTAAAATATTATAATCTAAATATGATCATTTTTACCACGCCATAAAAATGGTACGTATGAATATTATTAAATATTTTATTAAACTAATATAAATTTCCCACACAATATATATTTATATTAAAATTCTTAATAAATATGAACCGAACTTTTATAATGATATTTTATTCTACAAAAAAATATATTTCCATAAAAAATGTTATTTATTATGAGATAATATTATAGTTTATTTCTAGAACTTATTGAAATGTTATTTTACAAAATTTTGAAAAATTTATATCAAAATATAAATATTAACTTAGTGAGAATTTTTTTTATAAAATTTTATTTTTTCAATGAATGGCGAAAAACATATTTTTTTATACAATTATCATTTCTTCTAAATAAATTAAGTTATTTAAACGTCACATTAATTTTTTTATTAGATATAATATAAAAATATGTATTATTAATTTATATTAAATAGAATTATTAAACTTTAATAATATTTATAATAGATTATATTGAATGTATATTTTTAGGCTATAATTTTTTTTATGAAAACTCTTTTAAATTTAATAATGTTTCATCATTTTAATTAATAAATATAACAAATAATGAGGAATTATTTAAATTAAAATATGTATTTTATATCTAAAAATAATAATTTAAATTATTTAAATTATTATTAATTTTCAAACAGTTAATATGAAATCACATTTTCCTTGAGAAATGTATTTCATGAAAACCCATTTTTGATCTATTTTATGGATCAATTTTTAATTAAAATATGCCAATTTATTGATTTTAATTTTTAATAATTGATTAAATATTTAGAATTAGTATTATTTATATTATCTAATTAATTCAAATTAATTTTTTACCATAATAAATAATGAAAACAATAAAAACTATTTATCACGATTAAGGTAAGAACATGTTTAATAGGTGTTAAACCAATAAGATAAGGGTTAAAAATGAAAAACAAATCCATATATCTAATATTATCTAGTATTTGTAAGACGTTGTATCATCTATGGTTAAAAAATATTCCATTTTTTTGGAATTTGTCACATATAAAATGTGGGTGAAATTAACTCTTTTCAAAAAAATCAAAAGTGCCCTCCCCCCACTTCTAAAAGGAAATTCCCTCTCTTATCCTTTAAAAACATTAAATAACAATTTTTTATGATAATAGCTACCAAAATCACATGCCTAATTCAATAAATTCTTCTTATATGACTTATTTTAATTAGAAATTGAATCTAGTAAGTCTATATGAATAATCCTAAAGATGTGGTCCGAAGAAGAGGAAACATTCTAAACCGATAATTTTTTTTTTCTTATTCAACCGACATCAAGTATTTTAAAAAAAATTGTGATATAATAACCTCAGTATATTCTTTATACTGAGTCTTTTTTTTATTATAGGTAAATAACTACAACCACCACCACATCTCTGAAAAGGGAAACACAACTATTCATTGAATGTATGTTAGACTACTACCTTACGAACCAACACAATTTTTTACCATAAATTCTTATAAAACAATAATATAATGATGTATATAATTTTCATATATTATATTTATGATATAAATATACTTATTTCATTATAATATCACATATAAATTCTTACTTCCCATTTTTTATAGAATACGAAAACCTTAGTCATCTGGATAACAAACTATTGCCTAATGAAGCGATGTGATTCATTTTGAACTCAAAAATTTCATGGAAGTTAATAAGTATTAATTTTATTTTCACCTATTATTTTCATAAAATATTATTCATTCTATAAAATAAATATATCTTACAATTTCATACATTACTATCCATTGAAAAAATTACAATGTCGTTCGTATGTATAATAGACTAATGCCTCATGATTGGATGTGAATCCTTTATATTGAAGAATTACAATGATGTGATATGATATTAATGATATAATATTATTTTTGGATAAAATAACACTTAATTTCATTACATCAATATCATCAAAAAATTCATATGTTACTCATGCGTATGTATGACCTATCGTCTCCATTATTGTAGCATAGTTCAATTTTCCTAACAAAATTTCAAGGTTGGTTTTGAAAGTATAATTTATTTATAAAAATGATAATTATTTATTTATTAAAATTCTTATTATGATTAAATAATAATCACTTTTACCATATTCAACATACTAATGTGAATTTGGACATACGAGCTGTGTATGGTCAAAACATCCAACGTGAAATTAATTTTTTATGTAATTGAATAGTACAAGGTAAAAAATAAAACTAAAGGAATAATATATTTTAAAATGGTTATTAAACAAGTAAAAAATTGACATATGTTTTTTATCCAGGAATATAAGGAACACACATGATGATTTAGGCTCGTGGTAGGGGTTTTCATCTCAAAACATCCTTATTAGAGTCACATGTTCTTTTATACACCTAATTCATTTTATGTGGAATATATACTAACAATTTAAATATTATATCATGAATCCTTTATAAAGAATTTTTTTTCACAATTTATTAATTTCATTAATGGGATTTATGATTCCAAACATACCAAAGTGTCAAGGCTTTGTTTGTAAAGCTCACTTTAATCAGGATTATTCATGCTTGAATTTCAACAGTCAAAACATTAATTGATAATTTATAAATAAACACTTCCATTTTATTATCCTATTTTTATTCATGAACTCTTCATATGGAATTACAATTTCACACTCTTTGGAACTTTTTTTATTCAGAAAATATTTTTAAGGAAAATCAACTAGATTTCTCTCCCAGTCAAAAACAGTTTATCTTATAAGTCCATGTTTTCTAAAATATGTTTTAATTTTTTTTAATATTATCCAATGATTTTTTGAATTAATTATTACCAATTATTGTATTTTTATAAATTTTTCAATAGGAATATAAATTTGATTTTCCAAACATGTTACCTTTTACTTTTCTTATAGATAGGTGAAAGGAATTTTCATTTTAACATAAAACAAATGTATGGAATTTCTGACCATTATGACCAAAAAACTCTTGGAATATTCATTTACATGTTTACATAGTTCCTTTTAATGAAAACGTTTTCTATAATAATTTCTTTTTCTAGTAGTTATTCATAATGGTCAAATGTAATCTTCCTCAATAACTTTTTTAATCATTTTAAAGTATTATAATTCATAAAGGAAAACATGAATTGAGGTTACGTAATGCTTATCAATTTCTTATATATTTCTCTGACATATATTCCTCAATCACCCTCCATTACATTAATGGGATAATAAATTCCTTATGTCTATTTATCAAAAATTTTTATGATGAAAATTACATATATTCTTATATGATACACGAATGTGTAACCGATTTTATTTTCATTTTTGATTGTTATATTATTCCTAAGGATTTACTCCCATCACGAGGAACACATATATCATGAGCATGTAATGATGGGTGCACCCAAATAGCTCCCCAATGCATTAGGTAATGATTTTGTCTCATGAGGTGTCATGTATGGGATTAGAGAGTAATCCAAATCAATCATAGTACTTTTTTCACAATGTGAAATTGTCTAGAAAGCTAGTATTGACCCATGTTTAAGTCATGTTTTGTATTGCTTCCACATATTCTATATTACCATGTTCCTATGATACAATGTTATTTATGTTATTCTTCTATATTATTGAAAATTTTCTTCCACTTTTATGATGTCATGTTATACCTTTAACTCTCATGTTATGCTTTCTTATCATGTTTCTTTCCTTATAGGGAATTTTTATATCACCCCTTCTATCTATTCATTCCCCAGGTAATACCATGTACTTTATGAGATGAAATGGATTTAGGATCACAGTAAGGAAAAGAAAAAAATATTCCAAGACTTAGTTTCCTTTGATTTGTTATGATCCATATTTTCCAAATACACTAGGCTTTATGTTCTTTATGATAGTAATTATTAAATATTTATGTTAAAAATAATGTAATGATATGTTTAAAAATAATGTGTCTATATAGGTAATAGGTTAATATTCTTCTAAGACTAATTTATCGCTATATTCCCTAATATATCAATATCTCTCTAACTGTTGATGAATCATACTAGAAATTCGAGGTTAATGTGTATACTAAGTATGTTCTTCTTATACTACTATTTATATGACCATATCAACATCCATTTAAGGAACACATTCTACTTTTGGCCTTAAAATTCCCAAATATCAACTTTCATCCTACCATATCCTTGAATTATATTTTCTTTCAAAATGAAAACACCATACTATTCCATAACCATTTTTTATTTAGTTAGACTATAAAAGTAATATATTATGGTCCCTTAATGATAACCACCAAATATTAATTTTTTATTATTTATGTTTGATTTTATGAGAATATAAATGTTATAAATATTATTTGTAACACCAAATACTCATAAAAGGAATATTGGGATGTTTACCATGTCATATATCATATGGTTAATTAATAGATTTTTTGTATAGATCATAGTTAATTAGGAATCAAATGTTGTCTAGAGAAAAACCCCATAATGTAGTAGGAAGGTCAAACTGACTTATCATCGATTGGACTATATACAACAGAGTATGATTGATCTCCTTAGACACACCATTTCATTATAGTGTACCATGTGGTGTGATTTGGGGAACAAATCCACAATATCCTAGATAAGCTATTAATTCAAAGATTAAGTATTGAAAAAATTGATTTGATGGAATAATATTAATAAATTTTCAATGTTTATTTAGTAATTAATTCTAAAACACTTTAATCGTTTTAAAAGTCACAAACATATGTGTTATAAAGTACACATAACCATACCAAATAAATTTAATATTTAAATAAAAGAATTACCGAAACCTACCACTTTATTAAGTATAGATTGGACCACATACATCACTATGTATAGGATCAAATGGTCCACTATTCGTCTATCCATTTCCAATAGAAGGTTGTTTTTTTATTTTTAGCAATTAAAAAAATTAAAAATAATGTAACAATTCAAAATTGAATATTTCAGAAAATCTATCTCTATGGAGTTCTTGGATATATTTCTCAATTATCTATCAATGGATATAGTGACAAAGGTATGTGGGGTTATAATCAACCATAACCTTCTTATTCTACATATTATTAGTAGGATTATCAATATCTAAATGTTTAAATATCTTACCATATTCCCATTTCCATAAAAAAATTTATTTTTATATATAAATTTATTTTAGTTCTTAATAATGGACAAAACTACTATATCCTACAAATATGAAAGTGAAATTAAAATTTTGTTAAATGTGTGAATACAAATAATCCATGAAAATATTTGGAAAATATAATTTTTTAGTCACATAAAAAATGTATAACCATGATCTGAATCACCGAGTCCAGTCAAAAATTTTGCATAACCTCCAGATCCATAGATCTAGGTTCATTATCTACGGATATGAACTATTTATGAAATGGATGTGTTTCCAACCATAATTATAGAGGGACCTCCTAAAGTTAGAGTTATGATATTGATTACCATGCTACAGAGACATGAAGGATTTACGTGATGGATGGGGTTTCTATTGTTTGTCGTGTAACACCTAGTGATTTTGTGAATTTTTTTTCAAATAAATCATACCTTATTTAAATTCTTAATTACATGTAACACATGTTTAATATATTATTACACACAACACTTATCTTATCTTGATTTATAAATATCACTAAGTTTAAATGAGATGCGTCGTACTATTAAAATATTAATATTTATAATGATAGTTATCTCATAACCATTGGAATGGCACGTGTGAATAGGATTAACTAAATAAATCAAATGTATGGGTTACCTGTCTATATAAAATTAACTATTCTATAACCAACTAATTTATAATAAATATAAAAACAACTTGAAAATAAAAGAATTTTTTTTCTAAAAAAAACCATTTCTATGAAAAAATTATTTTTCACCTAAATAAATATTAACAAATACATATAAAGAATTATTTTAATTAAATTTACAAATTATATATTCAATTAAATATATAAAATTCATCTTATGTGGTTTATAGAAAATATTTAAGAATAAATCAAATTTTATGTTAAAAATTATATTTTTATATAAAAAATATTTTGTCACATTTTTGTGCAAATATTTTAAAAATAATTTCTACCCTTTCATAATTTTTTTTAAATAAATTGAATTCAGTTTTTAAATCATCTGTTAAATTTATCTTTGGGTTAATTATATGGGATTTTTTTAAAAGATTAATTTTTTGATATATAATGTAATGTAATAAATTTCAACTGAAAACAAACTATTAATTTAAATTATTTGTAAAGTGAGATTTTATTTTAAAATAGTTTTAAATTAATAATTTTTCAATTATATATCAATAAATAATTTTTAGATAATTGGAATCATTTTCTTGTATAATTTTGATATAAAAACCTATAGATTTTTTACATTTTCTCATTGAATACTCGCTTTATCGTCATGGTTACAAAGTTAATTTTAAATGAAATATTTTCACTTCTATAAATGGAATTTTGAAAAATGGATTTGATATTCATATTATGAATAATTTATATGTTATAATAATTTCAAAATAATTGTTTACCATAACTAACTGTAGACATATCGTAACACCGATTTCTTACATTTAGGGTAAAAATGGGATTACTAGGGGTTAAACTGAAAACATATGGGATAAAATGACCAAAAACATGACAAAATATATAATATGAAAATATTCTGAACCTATAATGTCTATTTATTTATATGACTCCATTCATGACCCCTTTGGTATGTGAAAGACATGGGTAACCATTTTTTTTAAAACATTATAAGTGTGCCACTCACCTAACTTATAAGAGGCCATACAGAGTCCTATCATATAAACAGAGTAAAACCCATTTGGATCATCAAATAACAAAAAAAATAACTTTAAAAATTACATCCTAACATCATGGAACCCTTATTCTAGGTATAAATTCTATCTACGAAGGATTATGGTGCAAACCAGAAGAGGTTACCTGAAGAAGAGGTAACAATTTTCAACGAGTGATTTAATTTTATTTATTCCACCAACTCATTAAATAAATATTAAAATTTTATGAATAATAAATTAAACACCATCCATATATTTATATATATTTTTATGTTAATGGAATGACTTAAAACCATATCCATGTCTATCAGATGAGTTTTAAAATGTTCAATTTTTTGAACGGAGGACTACACCCTCACGAACTGATGTCATTCATTTTTCAATTACCACCTCTCAAGATTCGATATGATGATGTATGTAAATTAAGTATTTGTTAGTTATAACATTAATATAATAATTTAGTCATTAAATCATATATAACATTTTAATTTCCATTTTTTAGGGGATATGATAACGTCGATGGTCCGTAATATGGATTATTTCCATGGAAAGCAGTGTTATTAATTTTTCACCAATGCTTTACAAAGAAGATAATAAGAATATATTTAATGAATATATGGTATTTAAATAATATAATAATGTAACTAAAGAAATATTTATCATTATTAAAATATAATATATCATTTTATTTATTACATTTTCATTTACAAAATGATAATAACATCGTTCGTGTACGTGTGGACTACTGCCTTCATAAGATGATATGAGTCTCTTTTCTTGGCACCACAACACATAGATGGAACGTATATTTATATTTATAGAAATAATATGTTATTTATGATATTATTTCAATTATTAAAAGAAATATTTTACTTAAAACGTTTCCATAATGATCATGGAAATATGGAAATGTTACCTATTTGTACGTACAACCTACCATCTCCATGATCATAATGTATATAATTTATCAAAACAATGATTAATGTTTGATATGAAAAGTATAATTGATATATAAATATGGTAATCATGTCACAATTATTAATCTAGATTTTATAAAACCATGATCAACGTAAGAGGAACAAAAATGAAAAATCAAAACATATAAGAAAAATAAATGTAGTTATTACTAGAAACGTGATTCTAGAAATGAATTGGTAGTAAATGGGAAATAAATAGTCATAATAAAATAATATATTCGATATAATATATAATTATGTTTATCTATTTTATTTATAATAATAATATATTTATTATAATGGGGTTTCAAACAACTATGACAGAAGTTAAGACTTAAGGAAAGATATTTATAGTTTCTATTTATTTTCTGGGAGACATTTGACATGTTCTTCACTTGTTTTATATTTGTGGTGTATATACAAACCCATTTAAAATTTATATCATGAATATTAAATTTTCCTGATATTTAATTTTTTATTTATTGATATTCTTTAATGGAGATATAAATAAAAATATTACAAAAGTGGTTAGGATTTTCATATCACATTTATTTTTTATGAGACACATTCTATATTCAACACCTATTTCATTTTGTGTTGTATATATTACCCTTAATCTTTCGTATAATGATTCACATGAAAATTACGGGGTTTAAATACCCATTTAAATATCAATATTTTTATGTTATTCTATTACCAATGATACTAAAGTGGTTATGGATTTATATTATAATCACATCGTTTATCGGGAATTTTTAGGAGTGAGTCTCCAATGTAGAAATATTGTGATATAATTATCCGAATCACTAATGAATTTTATTCTAATGTAGTTAATACTTACTTTTATGTAATATAACCATTATAAAACACTTTGTAATATAAAATAAATGAGAAATAATGGTTAATAAATATGACATTATTTATCTATTCCATCAGAAATCCATTTTCATCAAAATCCATGTTTCCCAAAAACTGCTTTCAAAAATGTTTTTTACATTCCTCAAATAAGTTATTAAAGAGTTTCTTACCCACTTTTTAATTTTTACTATTTTTTTAAAAAATATTTATATCATTTGGGAAACCAATGATCATTTAGATTTTTCTTAAAATGTTAAAGGAATAATTCTTTTCATGTGTACAACACGAACATAATTTCCCACCATCATCATAACATTCCATTAAAGCTTATATTATATATTTTTTAAAATTTATTTTAAAAATTAAATTATTTTAAAAATGGTTTGTTTTTTAAACTTTTTTTCATAGGTGAAATTATATTTTCCTCAAGAAAAGATTAATGTGATTGTATTTCCAAAATAATATCTCATCTAAGATGAAATAATTTGATGTAACTAATGATTTACTAGGTATATGATATAAATATACCATTCTTATTTTTTCTCAGAATGTTTTATGTTTATGATAAAAATATATTTATAAAACCATTTTCACGCCTAAGGGTAATGGAATGATAAAATTATTATAAAACCCACCTTATTTCATGGTTATACTATGATGAATTAATGAAATCATTAAAAAAACCATCTCCTTTTTAAAAAATGTTATATGAAATTTTTTTCAAAAAACCGATTTCATTTCATGTTTTATGACATGATGAATTTTTTCTTATCTTATTATGAATATATGTATGATTTTCATTATATATTGGGTAGAACCCATATCTACATCCAATGCACTGTGTACAAATGGATAAATCATGAGGAAATATGTTAGACATAAACCTAATTACCAGTTCAAAATTTTATTCAAAGACTTGATTATATATTTAAAATGTTATTTAATAAACATATTACATGTTCAAAATGTTATGCATGGACCAATATTTTATGTCTATATTATTATGTGTGGACTAGGTTTCTTGTCCATATGTTTTTGTGGGAGCATAATTTCATGTCAATAACTGAATTAGTGAAACTTTCCCTATCTAGACATGTAACATACGTTATATGATTAATTTTATTCCAAAAATAAATTTCATAAACCAATTCTATGTTCTCATGTCTCATGATCATTGATTCAATTATGAATCATGTCTTACAAACTCCCATGATTTATGCTATGAATCATGAGTATGATCAATGACATGTAGGGTATGGTATTGATATGTTATTGTCATGTTATCCTACCCATATGGTCTTGTTATGTGGATATATCCGTCATTTACCCTTACTGTGCATTTTATCCCACCTTTTGTTATGTTTTCCCTCCACTAGTAATAATGAAATCTTTTAAGTATGGTACCTCTATGATATGTAATAATTGAATTTTTTTCAGATACATTGGTGATATTTCACTATATAAGAAGATTGTGTACATTGTTTATAAAGTCATTAAACTATTATGAACCTATGTCATGTATTTGTGTAATTTATTGGATATTTTCCCTAAAATATGTAATATACATATGTGATAATTCTTGGTCACTATAGATGGAGAGAGACCTTCTACAGTTAGAGTTATAGTATTTATAAGGACATGACCATAAACATTAAATAATCTTATATTAAGTTACTAATTCAAATTGATAATGTTTTTAGGTTTAGAGTTTTAGATAATTATGCCATAACATATGAATTATATATCAAATATTACAATGTATACACTTCTACTTAGTCTCAGTTTACTTCATAAAATAAAAACTCTTGAAAAAAAATAATCATGTCTAGTTCCATGTTTTAGACAAAATGACTTTTCCAAGATCCGATCCTTGACCATATTCATCTTTAAATCCTGTGAAAAACATTTTAAAAAATAGGGGATGAGCATAAAAAGGTCAGTAAGGATTATAAAATAAACAAAGAAAACATTAGTCCACCAATACATACCAAAAAAAGCACTTTAACATACCCCATGAAATCATAAGATTTGGGAATAACACATTGACATCATAAATCATAAAGGTAACATGTTGAATCCACAACAGGGATTTACATTTATAATAACTATCACAGTATATTCCCTAAATATATTATGAGAAACATAAAAATTTACCTCTTTCATGTTACCCAATGCATTGGAGAGCTATCTTGGGCTCACCCGCCCTAGGTTTATCACAGAACCACTGGTATATGTAAACAATACCCATGAATCATAACATAATCATAACACAAAAAATAACCGTAAAGGAAAGATAATATTTCAATATTGTAGTCACAATATATCATTTATAGATATTTAAAAAGTCAATACATTCTCATAAACCATTTTCAATACCAAAATACATATAAAGAGTATATGTTATTTATTTTTCATTTAAAAACATTATGGCTTGTTAAGGAAGTCAAATATCAAAATGCACTCACGGTGGCGAAAAGGTCATTGTCACCATGCACATTGAAAAGAAACACTCCCTTTGTCGTTTAGAAAAAAGATACATTAAAAAAATATTCCCATTGAATTAAATGAGAATTCAAATGGGTTTATACACTATATAAAAGAAAGTCTTGTATAAATAAAAATATTCCTCAATGAAAGAAGATTGAGACGAAGTCCATTACCTCATGTCTGACTTGACCCATTAATTCTTTAATATCGTAAATAAAAAACTAAAGTTAATTTCTACTTTCTTCATAACCTTTTTAAGGTCATTATTCATTTTATATCAGTTATTACCACGTTATAAAAATTACATAATCATTGGAGTTAATAATGGCCGTTTTGTTGATATGGGTACTTGAGCCAAAAATAAACTTCCTATAATTAGAAGTATTCCCTATGGTCAAAATTCCATTATCTCCTGGATGATATTCGTGATTTGGATATCATATATATCATATATATTCAGTATATATATGTATTTATAATAGTACATAACATTTTGAGATAAGAAATGAAATGCACCGTTCATGGAGACGGTAAGCCGTACGTACACATGAACACTATTTTCATTTCTATTTCATATTTAATGGAATGAAAACATAATGATAAATAGGTATATTATAATCCAAGTTTAATATCATATATAATTTCATTACCTCTATCCTTTATATGTTCCATGTATTTCATTAATGAGTAATATCACTTTGAAGGGGCGGTAGTCCACACATCCTCAAATGAAATTATCGTATTTACCCATTATGGAAAACAAAAAGTTGCACTATAAAGGAAAAATATAGAAGAATAGAGACAATATGAATATAATATATATCAAATAATAAAACTATTTCATCATAATGGATCCCATGATAGGTTGTAGGAGATATTTGAACAATCATCGTTTCGTGAGGCAGGAGTTCGCCATCCACAGAAACAGTATGTTCTTTATCCATTAGATGGAGATGAGTGGAAATTTAGTTCCAAAACATATCATAACAATTTCATAGTATATTTAGGATAAGTTTTTTTATAAAAAAATTAAATAAATATTGTTTAGGGGTTTGGAGAAGTAATATAAAAGAAGAGAACTTGAGGAAAGACATTACCTTTAAATCGGGTAACACTTTTTGGTTTGAACCAAAAGGATTGATTGAAGTAACTTCTACATAAAGTAAGATTTTTAAGAGGAATATAGGGATGTAGGGAGATTAATTGGGCAATGTTTGGATGATCCAAGGTACTTGAGATGTGTGAGTAATGGGTTAGAGGTGGTTTCCTTTAATAAGGGAGAGGAGGGTCTCTTTAGGAATGTTTGAAAATATTATTTTATTATAAAATGATTTATGGTTTAAAAAGGACCAAAACTCATTATATTTTAAGATAATATGACTCTTTATTGAAATAAAATCATCCAATAAAAATTGTACTGGTTTTGGATATATTTGTAAATTTAACAATCTCATTTATTTAAATCATTCATTAAAAAGGTCATCACAGTATCATCATTGTGTCATAAAAAAATTTAGACGATGTATAAAAATTATAAATAAAATACCTTGTTATAGAAAATCTATATATATTTCAAATGAACATTTAGAGTCAAAGATATAACCACATATAAAAAATGTTTTACAAAAATATATATGTTTTGTCGTTTTTGTCTTTACATTAAATTAATTAAAATGAAGTGTAATTATACCTCCCATGTGGGTCCATGTGGTCCCAAAATCTATCCAAGAACGCCAATGGTTGTACATGTTTCAACCAATAGGATTATGAAACTTTTTAGGGTAATTTAATATTATAATAATAATATTTTTTAACCTTATATAGCAGATTTACTTTTAAACATGGTAAATAAAAATATTTACTAAAGTAAATATTAATGATGCCTAAAAAAAGTTAACTATTTTCATAATTTGGACCTTCTGATTCCGAATATAGAATCTATTTTTACAAATTCAAAAAACCAAAGTTGCAGAAATTAATTTCAAATTAATACCCATTGTAAAAAAAACTTTGTTTTTATGAAATAATAAAAACAAAAGATTGACACTTGTTAAAGTCTAATTTCGTAGTGAAATTACTTCCAATGACAAACATTGGATTAAATGGTAAAAATATAATCTGATTACACTTTAAAACCATTTAAAAATATATTCTAACAAGAATATTAAATTAGATTTAATGTTAGTTTGGAATTGAAAAACATTATATTTCATTATTCATTAGAAAAATGAACATTATCAAAAAATACCAAAATTTCATCCAAAGTAAATTTTGATGTCCCAATTCTAAAGAAGAATAATTTTTTATCAAATAGAACATATAATCATGAAAAAACTGGATTGAAAAATATTTTGACCTCAAAAGGTGATAAATCAACCTTATAAAGAATATTAGAGTGTTTATGCTTAAAATTGGATTCATTCAAATTTTAAGCTTATAAATTTCATTGGATAAATGCAAAAACATTTACCAAACATGTGTAATCATATTGTAGTTAGTTATGTTCATTACCTCCAATATAATGGCTATGCTTTAACTACCATTTAAAATAATAATAATATATTATTATTTTCATTATAACTCAACATTGTGTGCAATGTAAGATTTCAAAGAAACCCAATGCCGTGTGTTGGGTACGACATCAAACATAGAATCCCCTTTAAAGTAAAATTAATATTTAAATCACAAATATTATTAAATATGATAAAATCATATCCTTTATTTACGTGGGATGTTACATCCTTCCCCCTTTTGTAAATTTCATCCTAGTAATTTTATTCACATATCAATTAAATGGTGGTATTTATCCTTCATAGAATTTTTTGATTCCCATGATGCCTCTTCAACCGTTTGTTTTTTCCAAAAAACTTTTACATAATGGATTTCCATATTTTGCAACACTTTCTCTCTTTGGTCAGGAATCTAGACTGGTTGTTCCTCATATGAAATATTCTCTTCCAACTGAACTACCTCTAGACTCAAAACATGATATGGATCTGAAAAATACTTTCTCAACATTGACATATAAAAAACATTGTGCTCCTTGGTTAAAATTGTATATAAATCCACTATGTAGGAAAATGATCCAACATTCTCAATGATTTCATAGGGTCAAATGATCCTCAGAATCGGCTATCCCATATTAGAAAAACACATCAAACTCTAATCACCAACCTTGAAAGAAATATCCTTCCTCTGGTTATTCTCATAACTTTTTTTTCCTAATCTGATCTATTCCCATGTGCTTCTAATTCACCTGACCTTTTCTTCCATCTCTTCTACCAATTCTGGTCCCATCAGTTTCCTTTCACCTACTTCATCCAAAAAAGATGGATTTTGACATCTATTTCTATACTACTCCTCAAATGGAGCCATCAATATACTCGAATGAAAAATGTTATTATAAGAAAAATTATACTAATGAATGATGTTGGTCCAAAATTCCCGTGTAATCCATTGAACAAGAACGCAGAATATCCTCCAAGGTCTGAATTTTTCATTCCGATTTCTCAATTTATTGTGGATGAAAAGTTGTAAAAAAAATTAATCCAGTACCAAATGACTTCTGAAGGCCTTTCCAAAAGATAGATATAAACCTAGGATCACAACTAGATACAATGGATAGGGGAAATCTATGAAACCTGACTATATCTTTATCATACAATTGAGAATGTTGGTCAAGAGATAGAGTATCTCAAATAGGAAAGAAATGAGAAGATTTAGTAAATTGATCAAAAATAACATAGATTGCATTATTAACTCAAGATGTCATGCTAATCCCATGAGAATGTCCATGGATACATTTTACCATTTACAATCTAGAACTGGTAATGGCTGATGCATCCCTTTCCGTAATTGTTGCTCTGCTTTAACCTCTGACAAGTCTAAAACTTCATAGTAAAGATATAAATATCTCATTTCAATCCATCCAACTAATAATACTGCTGAATATCTCTATACATCTTAGTAGAGCAGAGATGAATTGAAAACAGAGAACTATGAGCATCACATAACAACTCTTTCTTTAATTGTGAATCAAAAGGAATTCATTATCTCTTTCCAAATATAAAAATACATTCATTATCATTGTTTTAATAAATAAATTTACCCATCTGAACCAACTCTACCTTTTTCTGCAACTCACTATCTTCCTTCTGAATTTGATTAATTCTGTCTGATAGAGATGATTTCACGGACACCTGAAACAATACAAAGGGAATTCCTACACCAAAAACTTCACTGAAAAAGTTCATCGAATCTTTAATCAAAGGATCTTGTTCCATACATAATAAGGTTAATGTAGTTTTACAATTTCGATTCAAAGAATCACCCACTTTATTTACCTTTCCTGGATGGTAATGGATCATGTAATTATAATCCTTGATTAATTCCAGCCATCTACACTATCTCATGTTCAATTATTTTTGAGTAAATATATACTTCTATCTTTTGTAGTCAGTATATATTTCACATTTTAGTCCATATAGATGATGTCTCCAATTTTTTAAAGCAAAAACAAGAGAAGCTAATTCTAAATCATGTGTAGGGTAATTTAACTCATGAGGTTTCAATTGAGGTGAACCATAAGTAATTCCCTGATCATTCTTCAAAAGGACACATTCAAATTCATTGAATGAACCATCAATGGAGAGAACAAACTCACCATTTCTGGAAGGCAGTTCCAAAACTAGATCATTCACCATTCTTCTGTTCAATTCCTGAAAACAAATATCACATTTTTTTTCCAAATAAACATACACCTTTTCGAGATAACTTTGTCATTGGGATATATAACCATGAAAAATATTCAAAAAACATTTCAGTAATAACTAGATAATCCAAGAAATCAATAGATCTCGGTTATATTTGTGGGTCTTGGCCATTCTACAACAACCTTTTTTAGCCAGATCAACAGTTATGCCATTTTTTAAAACAACGTGACCAAGGAATGAAATGTTTTGTAACTAAAACTCCCACATTCTGAATTTTTCAGACAATTTATTTTCTTTTAGGTTTTTCAAGACAACTCTTAAATGAGTTTTAGGCTCATCTTTACTTTAAGAATAAACCAAAATATCATTAATGAACAAAAACACAAACATATCCCAGAACACATAGAAAATTATATTCATAAGATCCATGAATAAAGTAGGTGCATTGGTCAACCCAATAGGCATAACTAGAAATTCATAATGGCTATATCTAGTACAAAACCCGGTCTTCAAAATGTTTTCTTCCTTTACTTTTAACTGATGGTACCCCGATCTCAATTCAATATTTGAAAAATACTAATATCCTTAGATCTTATCAAACAAATAATTGATATGAGGCAAATAATACTTTTTATTAATAATGATGTTATTTAATGCTCTATAATCAATGAAAAGTATCATTAAATTATCTTTCTTTTTAATAAACAAGATAGAAGACCCCCATGGTGATGTGCTAGGTCAAATGAATCATTTATCTAATAACTCATGCAGATTTTTTTATTTAACTCTAAATGTACAATTTGATCCTTTCGATAAGGGGTTTTTGAAATTTTTTTAGCATTAGGAACTAAGTAAACTGTAAATTCAACTTCCCGAACAGGTATTAAATAAGAAACTCATCAGAAAAAACATCCAGATACTCATTTACCACAAGGAAATCATTAATCTAGACAGTCCCTTTGTTTTCAACAATATGTGCAAGGTAACATTCATTTCCATCATTTACTATTTTCTCAGCTTCTTAGTATTTTATCAAAATTAAGGGTTCATTCTTGTACGAAAAGATAAAATCATTCTGCAGAAAAACATATTTAGCTCTATAGTCAATCATATAATGATAAACAAAAAAGCCAATCCATACTAAAAATAACATCAAACTCTATTAGAGGAAAATCAATAAGGTTTTCTGGTAGATTATTTCCACACGCTAGGATATGATGGTTCTTATAATTTCTTTTGTCTTAACATTTCCTCCTAGTATTTTTATGATAATTTCAAGATTCATATATAGAGATGGAATTCCTAATATACTAGAAAATTTCTCAGAAATTAAATAATGTAAAGACCCTAAATAAAACAACACATTGGAATAATATGCACAAACAAACAGTGTACCTAATAATACTTAATTTGATGGATGAACAATTACTGAAGTAGTTTCAAAGGATTTAACCATCTCTTTTAACTTTTATTCTAACTACTTTCCCTAAATTGAGTTCTTTAATGTACAATAATTTTCATAATGACCCCTTTCATTGCACTTAAAAAATTTTACTGACTATAAATCAAATTTTGTCTTACCATTACCCTGATCTTTTTTAGTGAAATTACGAGCCTTATGTCCCATTTTACCACATCAGTAGCACTTAAAATAATTCAAAATACATTACAAAACATTTTTTTACCAAAATTTTCATATACTGTAAACTTATTTTTCTTACCATCAAACATTTTTTGAAGAGTTCTTCCCTTTCATCATCCCCTTGACCTATTATTTTTTTATTTTTCCAAGAACACCTGATCATCAGCAAACTCCATTTCCACTATATTCGCACATCAAATAAGTTTTTCATAACTTTTGAACTCAAGAGAAGATAATGATCTTTAATAATTTAGCTTTAATCTTGTGTAAAAATGATTGATTTTAGTATCAATACCTCTTATGAAATTTGGAGCATACCATTACAGTCGCGTGAATTTTACTTCATAAACAACGACTAAGTCATCCTCTTACATCAATTCTAGGAATTGGTTTTCCATCCTACGATGAACCATCTTAGGAAAATATTTCTCAAGAAAAATACCTTTGAATTCATCACAATCAAGAAGATCGATCTCCCCACTATCCTTGATATTTTTCCCCATCGACCACCACTAACCAGCTTCACCTTCAAAATCGTAAACAAAAAGACTAACAATTTGATGTTATGAACACCCCATGAAATCAAAAATCTTCTCTATTTCTTGATTCCACCCTTCGTCTTGCACAAGGTCAGATGATCCTCTGAATGATGGGGGATACTACCTCATGAAATGCTTCACTACTGACATGTTCCTCTGTGGTTGATTGGGAATATCTCATGCATGGATACCGCCACTATTTATAGCTTGAGTCAACTATTCCATCACTACAACAATCTATTCAGTTCCGATTCTGACCATCATAGGTTGCTGAGTTGAAAGGTTGTCTTCCTCCTGATGTCATCCCATCATAACGGCCATGTTTCCTTTGAGGAAAACCATTCTGAAAACAGAAATAATTTAGGCAAAGCAACAAGGTAATCTATAACTGCTATATCATATTAATATTTACATAATTTAATTATTGGATATTAATTTCACAATACCCTAACTTCTAAAGTGGTCTAAATCGGTCACTAATACCGACTATAAGGACCCAACCATAAGCATTACATAATCTTGAATTGAGCTAATAATTCACATTTATGATCTTTTCAGGTTTAGAGTTTTAGATAATTAGGCCATAACATATACATTACCTCTAAAATATTACAAAGTAGATACTTCTATTCAGTCTCCATTTTTTCATAAAATAAAAACACTACAAAAAAGAGTCATATTTAGTTCCATGTTTTATTCAAGATGACTTTCATGATCCCATTATTGACCCTATTCATCTTTATGTCTTTTGAAGAACATTTCGAAAAAAACATGGGATGAGCCTAAAAAGCTCAAAAATGAACATAAAATAATGAAAGAAAACATTAATCCACCATTACATACCAAACATAATCTCATTAATATACCTTAGGAAATCATAATATTTATGAATAGAATATAGAAATTATAAATTATGAAGGTAACTTGTGGCATCCATAACATACTTATGTTGTAGATTTGACACCTACGTATGGAGTTATGTTTGGAATACCCATCATAGTATATTCCATAAATCTCTTAGGAAAAACCATCATGTTTACCTCCATCATGTTACCCAATGAATTTGAGATAAATCTCAGGCTCACCCACCCTAGGTTTATCATGGAACCACCCGTATACATAAACAATTCCCAAGAATCATAATCTAATCATAACACATAAAATAAGCATAAAGTAAATATAACATTTACATATTGAAGTCACAATATATCATTTCAAGATGTGGAAAGAATCAATACTTTCAAAAAATTCTTTTCAATACCAAAATACATAAAAAGAGTTTATGGCATTTATTTTACTTTTAAAAACATTATGTCTTGTTAAGGAATCAAAATATCAAACAATGATCGTGGTGGCAGAAAGGTCGTTGTCACCGCGAAAATTAAAAAGAATCATTCCATTTCTCATTTAGTAAAAATATATGTCAAAAAAATATTCCCTTTGAATGAAATGAAAATTAAATGGTGTTTATAAACTGTATAAAATAAATTTTGGTATAAATTAAAATATTCCTCAACGAAAGCAGATTGAGACGAAGTCCCTTACCTCGTGTCTGACTTAACCCGTTCAATCATTAATCTTATGAATAATAAAATAAAGTTAATTTACACTTTCATCATAAAATTTTTCAGATTTATTACTCCTTTTATATCACATTATACCACGTTATAAACATTGTACAATCATTTGAGTTAATAACGGTTATTTTGTTGATTTTTGGTACTTCATCCAAAAATAAACTTCTTATAATTACATGTTGCCGCTGTGGTCAAAATTCCATTATCTAAAAAATCATATTCATGATTTAGATATCATATATATCATATATATTCAGTATATATATATATATTTATAACATTACATAACATTTAAAGATAATAAATAAAATGCACCGTTAATGGAGAAGGTAAGCCGTACGTACGCGTGAACGCTACATTAATTTATATTTCATATTTAATGGAATGAAAAATGAATGATACATAGGTATATTATATTTCTAGTATAATATCATATATAATCTCATTAACTACATCCATTATTTGTTCCACATATGGCCTGAACGATTCATATCACATTGAGGGGGAAGAATTCCAGACTTCCTCAAATGAAATTGACGTTTTTAGCCTTTATGGAAACCCTAAAGGTATGATATAAATGAAAAATAAAGAGTCATAGAGGAAATATGAATATATTATATATCAAATATAAATACAGTTCCATCATAATGTCCACCATGAGAGGCTGTAGGAGATATTTGAACAATCATCATTTCGTGAGGTAGTAGTTTGCCTTCCACATAAACAGTATGTTATTTACCCATTTTATGGAGGTGTGTGGAATAGTAGTTAAAATAATTATCATAAATAAATCTTTAATTATTTACGATACTTTTTTTGTTATAAACTAATTTAATAAAGGGAGTTAAGGGGGCTGGATAAGAAAAATAAAATAAGAGAACTTCTGGGTAGACCTTACCATTAAATCAGGTAACTCTCTTTGGCTTGAACCAAAAGGCTTTATTGAAGTGAATTATGCCTATAGAAAGGTTTATAGTAGGAATATAGAGATACATGGAGCTTATTTTATAGTTTTTGTATGTGCCAAGGGGACTGAGAGGATTGAGTAATGGGTTAGAGGTGGTTTCCATTTATAAGGGGGAGGAGGGGCTCTTTATGAATGATTGAAAGTATTATTTTATTACAAAATTATTTTCAGTTTCAAATGGTCCTAAATGTAATAAATAATAATTAAAGATGACTATTGTTAGAAATTAAATCATCTAATAAAAATTTTACAGTTTTTGGATATATTTTTTTTCAATTTTTATAATCTCATTTATTTAAATCATTTATTAATAAGGTAATCACTGCAACTCAATTGTGTCATAATGAATTTTATTTATTTGATATCTATAAATTATAAATAAAATTCCATGATTTATTAAATATTTATATATTTTAAATGAATATTTATATTAAAATAGATAACTTATATAACCCAATATAAAAAATTTTTTACTAAAAAATATATGTTTATGTCATTTTTGTGTGTACTTTATATTAGTTAATATAAAGTGTCATTATCACTCCCTAGTGGCTCCATGGGGTCCCAACATCGACCCTTGGATACCCATGGTTGGACATGTATCATCCAATAGGAATTGTAGATATGTTTTGGTAATTTAATATTATAATAATAATATTTGTTTAGCCTTATTTACCATATTATCCTTTTAACCATGATAAATATTATATTTACTGAAGTAAGTATAGATAATGTATAAAAATAAAAGTAACCTATTTACAAAATTTAAACCTCCTAATTCCAAATATAGAATCCATTTTTTCTAAATTCAAAACACAAAATTTTAAGACATTAATTAAAAATTAATTCCCATTGTCAAAACAATAAAGCAAGTTTTTAAGAAATAATATCTATCAAAATATTGACACTTGTTTATATCCACTTTCAAAGTGAAATTAATTCCAATGAGAAAAATTTGATTAAATGAAAAAAATATAATATAATTATACATTAATAAAATTAAAAAATATAGTTTAACCATATAAATAAATTAGATTAAAAGGTAGTTTTGAATTAAAATACAGTATTTTCACTATTCATTAAAAAATAAACTATATCAGAAAAATACCATGATTTTATCCAATGTAAATTATGATGTCACTATTCTAAATTTGAATATTATTTTTCAAATAAAACATATAATAGTTTAAAAAACTATATTTAGAAAGGGTTCTCCATCAAAAGTTGGTAAATCATCCTTTTAAAGAATATTATAGTGTTTATGATTAAAATTAGATTAATTCACATTTTAAGCTTCTAACCTGAAGTGCACTGTGTTACATTTGTTTTCAATGAGGCATGAAGTTGTCTTGGAATGAATGGATGTCAAGGAATGTCAAGATGTGAATGCCAAAGGGTGTGATGGTGATGGTGATGAAGGAGAATGGCCATGGTACTAAGATGCATGTCACTTAGGAGATTCACTAAGTGGCATAGGAGATGTGGTTGAAACATTCTCCATGTAAATCTGACGATTGCTGAGCTGCTCTTTAAAGTTCCAAGAACTTGTATCAACTGGATCCAAAGTCACAACAAAGTTAGAAGACCATGCATTATAGTGACAATGCATGAGGAGTTGAAGAAGGAAGATGATCCATCCACACCTCCTAAGTGGATGAAGTGCGCTGAAGAAGTCCATGCACTATTACTTAGTGCATGAGAATTAGAAGAAGATCCAATTGATCTCTGATTAGATCAATGAATCACATTGAAGAATTTTATGTGATTCAAGAGCTCGGTTGATGAAGAACCTTCGGGAATTCCCTCCTAAGTGAAGATTATTTGTTTAAGAAGAATGGAGGAATTCTAATGAAGAAGAAGAATAGAAATGTGGGAGAAGAGAAGAAATGGAGAAGAAGAGTTGTGGCACATGGCATTTTACACTTAGTCCTTATACAAAGTACTTAGTGTTTAAGTAGGCAAAAAATATGCCACCAAGGGCCAGCCTTAAGGGTTCAACCCCCAAGGCACATGTGGGCCTAAGGCGCCACGCCCAAGGGGGGATCCCATGTGGCCAGCCCGAAGGCAAGGGGGCCATGTGTAAGCCCCCGAGGACACGCGGTGGTGAAACCCGCGCGCCCGAGGTGCATAGTGGGCGCTAGAAGCGCGCCCGCAGGGAGAAAGGTGGGCGCAGAGCGCGCCCGCAGGGAGAACACGGTGCGGGGCGGCACCGTGGAGGGGGAAGTTCAACTGGGCGGCTGAAGGGAGCGCCTGGTTGATAAGCCGCGGAAAATTCGGCCGCCGTTTCGATGTGGGACGCGGGATTTTCCCGCGGAAGAGATCCTGGCCGCTCATCTGATCTCGCGGACGATCGGCGCCGCTCATCTAATCCGCCGTGCCCCTGATCTGATCCAAGCCGTCGAAGATTTTTTGATCACCGCATCCAACGGCCCAGCGTCCATCTCCTTCCTCGAGCTCGCCCGAAGGTCACCCGCGAGCAGCCGCTGAACCAGAGCCCTCCGAGCACCAGTTTTCGAGTTCCCGGCCACCTCTGAAGGATCTAAGACCTCCATTGAGCTCCTCTCTCCACACCGAACACGGCCATGCCTAAAAATGACCATGCATGCAATGTTTGGAGGATTTCGTTTGAGTCTGAGGCAAGAGAAGCTGTCGAGGCCAAGAAGTTGGTGTTTTTGCATGGGATGAGCCTAAACCGAAGGTCGTGCATAAGTTATGAGTCACATGCACGTAGAGGAACAAAAAATAAATGAGCCCGCGCCAAACCGAGAATAAAAAACAAGATTTGGAAATATTTTTGAAGATCCGAAGATCTCGGGAGTTTGAAGTTATTTCACGCGGATAGAACCGCCTCTCCTCTGCCTATATAAATGAGGCCGAGCCCTCGAGAAAGCTTGCTGAATTTTTGAGAAGTCCCGCGAGTGCCTTGCCTCGTGAAGAACAGCCTGCGCGCCCCCTGCGCGGCAGTGAAGCCCGGAGCCACCCCTTGGCTCCGTGAGATCCTTTTGCACACTTCTTGCGCAAAAGAAGAAGGAGGAAGGGCAACGCGACCTTGCGCGCCCCCCTCTGTGCACCGCGCCCCCCTGCGCGGTTTGCACTTGCGCGCCCGCGGTGCCTTGCACCCGTGGCTTGCGCGGCCCTTGTGGCTTGAGCCTTGCGCGGCAGTGTTGAGGAAGATAAGTTGGCCGCACCTAGCGCGCCTCCCTTGTGTTCATAGTAAAGAGAATACCCTACGGTGTGTGTGCTAAACAAAAGGAAGGCCGAGACCATGCCCTTGTGTGTGCCAAATTGAAGAACACTTTGTGTGTATGCAAAGTGAGGAGAAGGCCCTACGGGCAGTAGCTTGTGCAAAGAGGGAGAACCCAAGGCTTAGTGCCTTGTGTGCAAGGTGAACAAGGAAGGCCGTAGCCTTGTGGGTGCACACTTTGAAGACCAAATAAAAGAACATATTTTGTGTGTGTGCAAAACAAGAAGAGGAAAGAGGCCAAGCCGTGTGTGTGCATATAGAGTGAAGACCACAACAAAGAAGAACACTTTTTCTGTGTGTGTGCAAGAGGAAGAAACAAGTTGTGTGTGCTAGACAAGAAGAGGCCGTAGCCTTGGGTGTGTGCAAGAAATGAAGTGTAGGCCACAAAAAAGAAGAACTAATTCAAGTGTGTGTGCAAAGTGAAGAATTTGTGTGTGCATAACAAGTGAAGGTCGAGCCTAGTGTGTGCACTAAAAGTGAATACACATTAGAAGAAGAAGAAGAAGTTCCACACTAAAGTATAACACACATTTAAGTGTGTAAACACATTGAACAAAGTGTGAAGTTCAAGTGAGAAGGTGTGTGCTCAAAGAGAATATACCCTTTGAGGGTTTATTGCACCAAGAGGAGAAAGAGGAGAGTGCATACATACATGCATACACATGCGCACGTGAACAGAGCCAAATCAGTGGTGTGCAATTGAGTTGTCCAAGACAGAAGATCTTGAAGTATTGAGAAGGCCATGAAGTCAGTGCATGAGGAAGAAGAGTTGCCATGCACTCAGTGCATGAATATGATTTGAACTGAGACTGGACCAGACTGAAGTTAAAGATATCAATTGTCTGAGTATTCAGTAATTGGAGAGAGGCCGGGGCATCCTTAGAAGAAGGTGATAAAGCCTGAGAAAGATGAGAATACCTGATCAACTCAAGTGATCAGAGGTACAGAGCAAGGCCAGCAGTCTTTATCCCAGACTGCTGAGGATACTTGAAGAAGCTTAAAGAGAAGAAGAGCTACTCGTGTGACTCGAGGAGCCAGGAGAAGACCCTGTGGGACTCAGGGAGAAGAAGTCTTCAGTGGGATTCTGGAGCAGGCCAGTGGGACTCTGGTAACACTGTGTGAAGCAGTATAAAGATCCTCCTGTGGGACTCAGGAGAGATACAGTGGGCCTCTGTATCGACCATTGTAATTATAACAAGTTATAATGGGAGAATCCATGCTGGGAGAGCATGGAAAGGATGTAGGCCTTTGGTGCCGAACCTTGTAAATCCTTGTGTCCTGTGCCTTTTCATTACTGCATCATTCGGGAAAGGTTGAGAGATACAAGAAGAGTGGATCGAGGCTTTAACCAGCCATAGAGGTTTAATTGATAAGAATCAATTAGTAAAAAGTTTTAAGGGATCACTGATTCACCCCCTCCCCCTCTCAGTGATTCACACTGATCTGGGCACTTCAATTGGTATCAGAGGGAGGTTACCTCTAAAAGATCCAAGGGAGTCTTTATAAAGTGCAGATTTGTGGAAATGAATGACCAGCCTCAAATGGAGATTTCTGCCAAGACTCAGAAAAACAGAATGAAGAAACAGGCAAAGAAGATGATGAAGAAGGCCGGTGCAATCAGAGAAACTCCTTCTATGGAAAGAAATGTGAAAGTCACATCAGATGACAATTCCTTTTATCATTCTTCTGATAAAGCCTGTCCTAGCTGTGATGAAGTTGAAACAATGAATGATCTTCAGAGTGCACTCAAATATCTTCAGAAGACAGTTCCCATGGAAGTGGCAAAGTGTATAGCTACAGGCATCCATGATCTTCATGAAGAAAAATCACAGTTAGAAGAAGAATCCAATGCTATGGAAGATCAGCTGGCAAAAAGGGTTGGCATAACCAACACTCTCAGAAAGCTGGTGAAGGCTAAAGATGAAACTGTTTCTCTTTGCAATGAAAGATATGAAGACACTGCTGAAGAATTGCAAAGAAGCCTTTCTGAGAAAGAATTCTTTAAAGTAATAATCAAAGATGTTTACCATGCACTGGAGAAGAGGCACAAAGTTTCAATGAATGTCAGAGATGCTCAACTCGAAGACAAAGTCAAAATGGTGAAGGAGCTGGACAATTCATTGCAAGAATTGAAAAAGGTGCATGAAGACCAGATGAAACAACTGGTGGATAATTGGGAAGGAAAGCTAAGAACTGTTGAGGATGAGAAGAACTCTCTCAACATGAAATACTTAGAACTGGAGGTGATATTGAAACATCTGCAATCACCTAAAGCTGAATCCTCCCAGTCAGCTGGAAGAAGACATGTTGCTACTCAAGTATGCTTTGAGAAGGATGATTCTAAAAGAAAGACATCCTCTAATAAAAGGGAAACAACTTCTAAAAAGAAGGTACCATCCATCACATCTTGTACTGATGCTTCTAAATGTGTTTCCACAAAAAGTGCAGGATGGAAAAATAATTCCAAACAAGTATGGATAAAGAAAATGAAGAAGCAGAGCTCTCCTGAAACAACACAACTTGTCAAGAAAAGTACCCAGCAATCAGAAGTACACAAGAGGTCAAGATTTGTGGGTCAATGTTGGTGTTGTAACAAGTATGGGCATTGTGCAAAGGATTGTTGGTACAATCCACTGAATGCCGAAGCACAGAGGAAGCCCATGCCTAGGGGAAGCAAGCCAGAAGAAAAGAAGCAGAATCCACAGGTCCAGAGACATCTGTTTACTGCTAACAGATTTGGATTTCTTGACAACATCTGGGATGTTTGCAAAAGTGGTCAAAATGATACATGTCAATCTCCAACTGTATCCAAAGATGAAAATAAGAGAAGATCACTGAACCTGGCTAAAAAGGAATCCTTGGGAAGCAAGAAGAAGAAAGCTGAAAAAGCTCCCAAGAAGATGTTGAAAAAGGAAGAGAAGTCCTTGGAGTCTAAATCCAAGAAGGGTGAGTCATCTAGAAGGACCACCAAGAAGAAATGCTTCTTTTGTGGAAAGAAAGGTCATATCATGGATCTTTGTAAAGAAGCCATGAAACTAAATGGAAGCAGACTGAACTCCAAAGGACAATCAATCCAGAAGAAGAAGGGATTGATTGAAAATAAGTTGCATAAGAGAGGTAGCTTAGCAGCATCCAAAGAACCATGTGGAACTTCCAAAACTGAGGCCACTCTTCCAAATGATTTACTAGTCATATGGCCAAATCAGTTGCAACTTGCCAAAGATCTGCAAAAAGCTGAAGATAAAGTTCTGGCAATTGCTAAGGCAAAAGGGAAGAAGAAGATTTCACATGAAGATGTTTTGAGAACCACACCAGCACAATCATCAATGAAGATCAAATGTGCAAGTGTGAAGACTGGTGAAAATGGGACATCTCGGTTGAGAGAATCTTCTCAACCTTGTTGTTCACATTGATGAACCAAGGAGGTTCCATCTTATTCCCTTATACTATTGGTATTTACATGTGCTGACATTGCAGGGAATTGAAGATGATGATCATTCTCAACTGGAGGATGGTTTGGACAGAATGGAGTGCACCCCTTGAGGGGGAGCAAATCTGAAGAAGATGATGTTCTGAGATTAATATCATCTTGAGAAAAGTGAAGGTATTCCAATCATACATTCATACCTTGATTCTTAATTGCATTCATCATGACAATTAAGGGGGAGTATTGATTGAAGACAAATGGTTGAAAGGGGGAGCTTTATCTTTGCACCTGAACATTCTAATGTGTTTTGTGGAGTATGTGCAGGATTTAGCAATTCATTGAATATCTGAACCCCTTAGCATGATCTCACATGTTTATAGTGAATGTGGACAGCATTGAGTTCCTTGGTTATATCACTCTTGTTTTCTACACCGGGTTAGCCCAAGTAGACTTAGAGTTGATTTACTAAAGGTTTTTTGCTAAAGAAGAACATGTGGCATCATCCCTCTCTTAGTGATTTTCAAGAAGATGCTATTCAAAGGGAGGAAGATTTTTGTGAAAGAGAACCACACCACACCTTTGCATTTGATTGCCAATAAGTGGGAGAAAATATTGGCACACATATTGACCCATTCATATGTGCTAAAGGAGTGTATTGACAACAAATACAAAGGGGGAGATTGAAGTGCACTGTGTTGCATTTGTTGTCAATGAGGCATGAAGTTGTCTTGGAATGAATGGATGTCAAGGAATGTCAAGATGTGAATGCCAAAGGGTGTGATGGTGATGGTGATGAAGGAGAATGGCCATGGTACTAAGATCCATGTCACTTAGGAGATTCACTAAGTGGCATAGGAGATGTGGTTGAAACATTTTCCATGTAAATCTGACGATTGCTGAGCTGCTCTTTAAAGTTCCAAGAACTTGTATCAACTGGATACAAAGTCACAACAAAGTTAGAAGACCATGCATTGTAGTGACAATGCATGAGGAGTTGAAGAAGGAAGATGATCCATCCACACCTCTTAAGTGGATGAAGTGCGCTGAAGAAGTCCATGCACCATTACTTAGTGCATGAGAATTAGAAGAAGATCCAATTGATCTCTGATTAGATCAATGAAGCACATTGAAGAATTTTATGTGATTCAAGAGCTCGGTTGATGAAGAAACTTCGGGAATTCCCTCCTAAGTGAAGATTATTTGTTTAAGAAGAATGGAGGAATTCTAATGAAGAAGAAGAATAGAAATGTGGGAGAAGAGAAGAAATGGTGAAGAAGAGTTGTGGCACATGGAATTTTACACTTAGTCCTTATACAAAGTACTTAGTGTTTAAGTAGGCAAAAAATATGCCACCAAGGGCCAGCCTTAAGGGTTCAACCCCCAAGGCACATGTGGGCCTAAGGCGCCACGCCCAAGGGGGGATCCCATGTGGCCAGCCCGAAGGCAAGGGGGCCGTGTGTAAGCCCCCGAGGACACGCGGTGGTGAAACCCGTGCGCCCGAGGTGCATAGTGGGCGCTAGAAGCGCGCCCGCAGGGAGAAAGGTGGGCGCAGAGCGCGCCCGCAGGGAGAACACGGTGCGGGGCGGCATCGTGGAGGGGGAAGTTCAACTGGGTGGCTGAAGGGAGCGCCTGGTTGATAAGCCGTGGAAAATTCGGCCGCCGTTTCGATGTCGGACGCGGGATTTTCCCGCGGAAGAGATCCTGGCCGCTCATCTGATCTCGCGGACGATCGGCGCCGCTCATCTAATCCGCCGCGCCCCTGATCTGATCCAAGCCGTCGAAGCTTTTTTGATCACCGCATCCAACGACCCAGCGTCCATCTCCTTCCTCAAGCTCGCCCGAAGGTCACCCGCGAGCAGCCGCTGAACCAGAGCCCTCCGAGCACCAGTTTTCGAGTTCCCGGCCACCTCTGAAGGATCTAAGACCTCCATTGAGCTCGTCTCTCCACACCGAACACGGCCATGCCTAAAAATGACCATGCATGAAATGTTTGGAGGATTTCCGTTGAGGCCGAGGCAAGAGAAGCTGCCTAGGCCAAGAAGTTGGTGTTTTTGCATGGGATGAGCCTAAACCGAAGGCCGTGCATGCGTTATGAGTCGCATGCACGTAGAGGAACAAAAAATAAATGAGCCCGCGTCAAACCGAGAATAAAAAACAATATTTGGAAATATTTTTGAAGATCCGAAGATCTCGGGAGTTTTAAGTTATTTCACGCGGATAGAACCGCCTCTCCTCTGCCTATATAAATGAGGCCGAGCCCTCGAGAAAGCTTGCTGAATTTTTGAGAAGTCCCGCGAGTGCCTTGCCTCGTGAAGAACAGCCTGCGCGCCCCCTGCGCGGCAGTGAAGCCCGAAGCCACCCCTTGGCTCCGTGAGATCCTTTTGCGCACTTCTTGTGCAAAAGAAGAAGGAGGAAGGGCAACGCGACCTTGCGCGCCCCCCTCTGTGCACCGCGCCCCCCTGCGCGGTTTGCACTTGCGCGCCCGCGGTGCCTTGCACCCATGGCTTGCGCGGCCCTTGTGGCTTGAGCCTTGCGCGGCAGTGTTGAGGAAGATAAGTTGGCCGCACCTAGCGCGCCTCCTTTGTGTGCATAGTAAAGAGAATACCCTACGGTGTGTGTGCTAAACAAAAGGAAGGCCGAGACCATGCCCTTGTGTGTGCCAAATTGAAGAACACTTTGTGTGTATGCAAAGTGAGGAGAAGGCCCTACGGGCAGTAGCTTGTGCAAAGAGGGAGAACCCAAGGCTTAGTGCCTTGTGTGCAAGGTGAACAAGGAAGGCCGTAGCCTTGTGGGTGCACACTTTGAAGACCAAATAAAAGAAAATATTTTGTGTGTGTGCAAAACAAGAAGAGGAAAGAGGCCAAGCCGTGTGTGTGCATATAGAGTGAAGACCACAACAAAGAAGAACACTTTTTGTGTGTGTTCGCAAGAGGAAGAAACAAGTTGTGTGTGCTAGACAAGAAGAGGACGTAGCCTTGGGTGTGTGCAAGAAATGAAGTGTAGGCCACAACAAAGAATAACTCATTCAAGTGTGTGTGCAAAGTGAAGAATTTGTGTGTGCTTAACAAGTGAAGGCCGAGCCTAGTGTGTGCACTAAAAGTGAATACACATTAGAAGAAGAAGAAGAAGTTCCACACTAAAGAATAACACACATTTAAGTGTGTAAACACATTTAACAAAGTGTGAAGTTCAAGTGAGAAGGTGTGTGCTCAAAGAGAATATACCCTTTGAGGGTTTATTGCACCAAGAGGAGAAAGAGGAGAGTGCATACATACATGCATACACATGCGCACGTGAACAGAGCCAAATCAGTGGTGTGCAATTGAGTTGTCCAAGACAGAAGATCTTGAAGTATTGAGAAGGCCATGCAGTCAGTGCATGAGGAAGCAGAGTTGCCATGCACTCAGTGCATGAAGATGATTTGAACTGAGACTGGACCAGACTGAAGTTAAAGATATCAATTGTCTGAGTATTCAGTAATTGGAGAGAGGCCGGGGCATCCTTAGAAGAAGGTGATAAAGCCTGAGCAAGACGAGAAGACCTGATCAACTCAAGTGATCAGAGGTACAGAGCAAGGCCAGCAGTCTTTATCCCAGACTGCTGAGGATACTTGAAGAAGCTTAAAGAGAAGAAGAGCTACTCGTGTGACTCGAGGAGCCAGGAGAAGACCCTGTGGGACTCAGGGAGAAGAAGTCTTCAGTGGGATTCTGGAGCAGGCCAGTGTGACTCTGGTAACACTGTGTGAAGCAGTATAAAGACCCTCCTGTGGGACTCAGGAGAGATACAGTGGGACTCTGTATCGACCATTGTAATTCTAACAAGTTATAATGGGAGAATCCATGCTGGGAGAGCATGGCAAGGATGTAGGCCTTTGGTGCCGAACCTTGTAAATCCTTGTGTCCTGTGCCTTTTCATTACTGCATCATTCGGGAAAGGTTGAGAGATACAAGAAGAGTGGATCAAGGCTTTAACCAGCCATAGAGGTTTAATTGATAAGAATCAATTAGTAAAAAGTTTTAAGGGATCACTGATTCACCCCCTCCCCCTCTCAGTGATTCACACTGATCTGGGCACTTCATAACCTTTATTGGATAAATGTAAACAATTTTTAAAAAAAATGTGTTATCATAATGTAGTTGGTTCTGTTCATTCACAGAAATACAACAACTATGCGTTAACTACCATTTAAAATAATAATATTATATTATTATTTTCAATATAACTCAATGTTGTGTGAAATGTAATAATTTAAAGAAACCCGTTGTTGCGTGTCAGGTACGCCATCAAACACAATATCCCATTTAAAGTAAAATTAATATTTAATTCAAAAATATAAATAAATTTGAATATATCGTATCCTTTATTTATTTGGGATGTTACTGTCTTGACAATATGTTATCAGTAAAATTATTTTTTGATACAATAAATTCCACTTCCTTAATATCTTATCGTGTTTATTCTTGCCTAGATTTTCTACATTGGTTTTTGTTTCAGTTACCAATGCTTAGAAAGCCCCTAGGAATAGATCGTCTCCAATGATGTCTAAATGTCTCGTAGTAGTTGCTGGTTATGAACACCAATGAGACTTCATAATCTTAGATATGACCTATTTTCATTTGATATCCCGAACAGACTAGTTGAACTATTATTTATATATATATATATATCATATGAACATCTAATGTATATATGCGTGTCCTTCACTATGCCAATAAGAGAGACATTTGTGTTGACCGGTGAGTGGGATATCTGATCCAGAAAGATAGGATCAGATTTGGGTCAGGTGGGATCTATCATCACACAAGTGGTAGGAATATATTTTGTTATAGAATCAGTAGTAGTACCCTATATCTTTTTTGTAGTGGTATATCATTATATGGATGTCATCCAAGATGACTTCTTAGGTCTTCCATCTGATAGAGGAGTTGAGTTTGAGATTGAATTTGTTACGGGGGTGCAATCGGTATTGATTCAACCTTATCATATAACACCAACTGAGTTGAGAGAGTTTATGGTGATATTATAGGATTCTTAGATGAAGGTATTTATTATAATTATCATATCTCCATAGGGCTCCAAATTAGGTAATGGTGTAGAATATGTACCTTTTACCTTGTATTAATTATCAATGTGAAATTTTATTGGGAGTACATTGTGTAACCCATCATGATATTATGATTTTTTCAATTCAATTTAATTTTTTTGATAGAATATTATTCATGCTACACTTTTCCCAAACGAATAACGATACACTAAAAAATATTATTATTTAATGAAAATATTATAATGTAGCCATTTAATTGGTGGGTTTGAATAGGTTTAAATACTTATTTTATATTTAAAATTGTTTTACCAAATTTATTTTTTGATAAATTCTTATTAAATAAACACTTATTTTTTTGTAATGTCATTTTATTCTTCAAAAATTTGTTTCCTTCAAAAATTGTTTTTTATTTTATTGTGATAAAATATTAATAGTAATTTCAAGAACATTAATATTTTTTATTAAATTAGTAACATTTTTTAATCATCAAATAAATATTATTTTAGATGAAATTTTTATAACTATCTTCAAAGATTGATTTCCAAAGTGAATAATGCAAAATACTGATTTTTGTTAAAAATTGTATTTTTTTCATACATGTACACAGATACATATTGTTTTAAAATACTGTCAATGTAAAATTATTTCTATTATATTTTAAATTAACCTTTTAGGTTCATTTTAATCAATTTTATGTTTTAATATCTTATAGAAAATATTATTATACGTAAAAAGGCAATATTTTTTTTTTAAAAACCATTTTTATGCACACACATTTTTTTCATAATAAATTAAATTATTCACTATTGGGGGATTAATTTAATGGTATAATTATATATATTTATGTATATATTATATATTTAATCAAAATTTTTTACAATAATTTAAGAATTTCGTTGTTATAAGATAAGAATAAATAATGTTTTAGGCTTAAAAATGTATTTTTTTCTGAAAAGAAGTTACCAACGCTTATTGCATGATTTTTTAAAATTAATTCCTTCTAGTAATAAGTATTGAATTTGATAAAATTTATTCCATATTTAGAATCACTATTTTCAAATTTGGAAAATTGGATGCTTTTATTTTTGGTCCATATGAATTGTAAGTGTGCTAAAATATATCTCCTTAGAAAATGGTATATTAGGTTAATCAATGTTAGAACTATGTGATAAGGCCATTATTTTTCATAATAATTCTTACTGGATAATGGGAATTTAAAATTTTCACCTTATGTTCTAAATTTAATTTTCTAATGGACACAAGTCCATGAAAATTACATATATAATATTTGATGAATGGAATGTTACAAACTATCAATATATTAGATTTAAATATCCCATATGCCTTCAAAAAGGGATAAAATAGATTTATGAGAAAATATAAATATGAATTTTGAGTTTAATGAAATTATTTTTATGATGAAAATTTGTTTTAATTTTTTTTAAATTATATAATTAAACTCAATTATTTTTCAAAATCGATGAATAATTTATTCCATTATTAGAAAAACAAATTATTTATTTTGAAAATAATAATATTAATATAATTTTAGTGATTTATTGGGATAAAAAAGTTGATATATTCTTATTAAATATTTTTTATATGTTTAGTATTATATTCCAATTCTATATTTTTCATTTCTCCCATTTATGCAAAATCAAATGAACTGTGTAAAAATTGTCATTAATGATATTTTTCAAAATAATATTTTATTATTATTTTTAAAAATTAATCAAAATACTTAACATGGAAAATTTATATATTATATAGAAGGAAAATTAATAACTTGACCATTGATAATCAAATTATCACATTGTATTTTAAATTAAACCCCTTTAAGAGAAAAAAGACATTATCACAGTTAAAGAACAATTTGGTTAACCAAGAGGTTAATAAAAAAATAAAAGGATTAAAATTAAACCAAAACATATCCAAATTTTATTGTTTGATTATTTTAAAAAATAAAAATATCTTAGCTTCAAGAATATTAAACTTCTGAATCATTGTTCTCAAGAATTAATGTATTATAATTTATTCTTTAATGAAATTAGAAATGTTCCTCTCCCCTTAATTATTAAATGAAACCCCTTATTTCTCTTCTTAAACTCACATTCATCTTTCTATATTGACAAAACCAAGTTGGGTAATATTTTATACTCTACTATCCACATTACATTGGTGTTGGTCTTCCCAAAAGGTACCCCTAGGGACCATAAAAGGAAATCTGAATGGGTTTTTTTTAAAGAAGAGGCAATCGCCTTAATAGATCACTTTCTTTTTTATTATTATTTATCCTCTTCTTGGTATGATTTTTTCATTATGAAATAATAACTTATCTTCCCTAAATATATTGAAATTTTATTATGATTATGAAACTGTAACGACCTGAACTATTATAAATAAAAATCTCCCTTTTGATTCAATTAAATTTCTTGTTAAGTAATATGGTTATAAAAAAGAATATGCATTTTTTTCACTATTAAATCCAATTGGATTTAAAAGAATATTAATTATCATAACCATAGGTAATATAGTCGTTGAATAGTGATCACATGAAAACTATGAATATATGGTTTTAACGAACCCAATTGACATAGATGAAGGTAGTGGTGGCCTCAACCAGTACGATCGTACCCTATGAATCCCATTTATCAAAGCTTCTTATGGAGATAAGATTTATAGTATTTCCCTAGAAAAATCCTAATTTGATATCCATCAACATAATTATGAGTGAAACCATTTACGGGAGAAGTTCATTCTCATCGATATCACGACCCAAACTATATTTTCCAAACCACCCCATGAAATTCCCACCATCGCACACATGAACCATCAACATTTTTCTAGTGTATTAAAGGGATATGTAGAGAGACCCTAAAAAATACAACTATGTATATTATTTTTTATATAATAATTAAAATTCTTCTATCCTATTATTTTTATTTTATAGATGATTTTAATTTTGATTCAATAAAAAAATCTATTATTTTGGATAATATTAAAATTCAATTAAGATATATATTTGGATCAATTAATGAAATTTTTTAAAAAATATTTCTTAATAAAATTTTATTATTAAATAATATTTATTAAATTAAAATTATCATATGAATTTTATGATATCAAATGTAATTTTTATAATAGTTCAAAAAAATTTATTATAAAAAACCCATCATTATCAAGAAATATAGGTTTTTATTAAAAGTGAAAATTCAAATATTTAAAAAATAATTTTGATAAAATAAGTTTGTGTAAAAAGGAGGTTGAAATTCTCCAATGGTGATTTTTTTTTAATTTTCTGAGACAGTCTAATTTTTGGTTAAAAATTAAATACAATATATATATATATATATCTGTGTTTTGTGAAATCAAAATAACCCAAAAGTAATGAAATAAGTAATATAAATGGGATCCACAATTAAATTTATATATTCCATTAAAAATTATTTTATATTAAGTTTAAATTATTTATTTTTTAAAGCCATAATTAATCATCCAAGACTTATAATATATGTTTTGAGTTAAAAATAATTTCTTTAAGAGTGTGACTCACCTCCAAATCACCAAGGGTAATATTTATATATCTTCATCCCCTAGAATCATAATATAATAAAAACCAATACAATTTGGTAGAGACAATGGGAAAAAACCATGGGATTTTTTTTATTTTCTTTAATTTATTATGTATAGTCCAAAACCAAATTAATAATGAAATACCTCTATTTTCCTATATAATCCCACAAAAGATCCAATTTCTATTCACTAAAAATATTTAAAGAATATCCACACTCTTACATACACAATATAGTGTCCTTTAAAGGTTCCTCCAAGATTTCCCAAAGCCCCTCTCATGCCTCTAGAGTCACACACTCAAGTAAAGGACCTTATACTATTCTCTTTTATCATGTACTAGTTTTATGTTGTGTCTTTTAATATTCATTTAAATATGATGTTAAATGATATTTCATATTCCTCTCAATATCCATTTTATTTAAAATTATTATAGGTTCCTTTCACACTGATTAATCCTTCCATGATCCTTTATTTAGGCCCATTACCATGATTAAATTCCATAAGGACTCTTTTCATTATTCAGGTTTCTTCACTAAATTATGTCTTATATTTCAAATTTTATAATGTTGAGATATCATTTTACATATCCATAGTACTTAACATTTTAGTTCCAAGTAATTATATACCCCTTTCACTCTCATTAATCATTTTTATGAATTTTTATGGAACAATGTAATGCTACCAAAATTTCACTACGATTTTCCATGCCAACAAAGTTGTGTAGTGGACACCATATACATTATTATATATATAGTATTAAACATTATGCACATATACTTATTTATTTGGGGTATTCATGTATGTATTACACATTCCATGATCATGTATTAAATTATGATAATGAATAAATCCATTTCGTATAACCTATGTGGCACACTTAATCATGATAATGAAATGATTATATGTGGTGCACCTAGAGAGCACTCCAATACATTGGGTAATGTATAGTTTCATTGTAATTCATTTTGGGATAGGGGTATACCTGATTTATTTATGGGAATTTTCCACCATTAATTATTGGTATTATATCCTTGGATTATGTTTTTTATTCAATATTTTATGTTTTTTCCACATTTCCCATGTTATGATTATTATGCTATATCTTGCCTTATTGCTCATGTTCCTATTATTTTCTATTGATATGCCAATTTTCTAACATATATTATATTCTTCCGGTTATACCTTGTTTATTCCCTATATAGGCTTTATATATCACCTATTTATTAGGTTTTTCCCAAGTATATCCAATGTAGTTTTACGTTTGATGGAATATTTTGACATTGTTAAAGATGTTTTCAAAATAATATTTTTAAGAAAGAATTTAATTATTTTTTATCCCATGGTCAAGATGTTTTTTTGATACTAATTCCCAAATACACTTCAATTATTATCTTTTTGGATATATTAAATATATTTTTATGTAAAAAATCAAGTAACAATGCGTAATAATGATCAGGATTGTTATAATTGGTATTAGAGGGATAGTTTACATTTTTTTGAGATCAGGATTAGATAACTCTAGATAAATCTTTATGTATAATACTAAATATAAGAAAACATAAATAAATTTTGTTAAGTATAGATTATATGTTTTATTAATAAAATACATACCTATCTAGATACTACAAGACAATGTGGTTCTGGCATAGATGTACCAAGGAGTAACAACTCTAACAATTTGTTCCGTGCCTAAATCGGGGTAACCTGGTACATAGTAATGGGCCTTAATGTGCACCTGATCTAACAATCCTAGGGTATATGCTTTTGTAAATTCATAGTATCATAATGAACCAGTATTAGGAAAGCAAAGAAAAAGTTCCCATACGAATATATGTTAGGAAATATATAATGGATAACATAAATTGTATCATAAAAACTAATATATTAAGGAGAAAAATGAAATTTATACATTTTCCTTATAATTTTATTGTATTTCCCATTATGTGTTTAATTAATTAAAATATTTATCCCAATTTTTCATTTTATTTTATCCAATGGTCAAAAAATAGGTGCAATCAGGTAAAAAATTAATGTAATAGGAAATGCAATGATTTCTCTAATGAGATATAAAATATAATGGGATAATGAATCACAACCATTTCCAAGATAAAATCTCATCTTAGTTATGTTTTGAATAGAATACTATGTCAGGGGAATCCCCTAACTACCCCTAAGGGAGATCAAGCCACAATTGATAGCTTTATACAACAAAGGCCTTCTAATTCCAATGGTTCATATGATCCATTAATCATGGAAAAATGGATACAATCCATTGAGAATATGTCAGTTATCATTCAATTTTATGATAAAGGGAAGGTTATACAATATTATTATCATATGGATGGTTAAACTGATCACTGGTCTAAATTGATCAAGAATTCGAAGATGGAGGAAGTTTTCGAAACAATGGAGTGGAAGGAATTCAAAAAAATGTTTTTGGATAAATATTTTCATCACACTATCCATATTAAAATGGAAAGGTATTTCATTTTACTCATGAAAAATAAAGATTAATCTATTCAGGTGTATGATTAAAACACCACAAGATAGGAATGATATATCTTCGGTTTTGTTGTTACCCCCAAATTTAAGGCTGGTCGCTTATTTAGTGGGATAAAACATTGTCTATGAAAATACCTGGTGATCCGCGACTGTGACAACTAAGAGAAAATTTTCTAATTTTCCCTTAAAGATGAAATGGGGATTTAATAATCACAATCGTATCTTGGGAATAAGAAGAAAAAAGAGTAGTTTAATTCTGGTGCTCTGATAGAGAGATCAAACAATGCTAATAAATTTTAGTATCCCACTTTCCAAAGGTTCATAAAAAGGCACCTCAAAAATTGCCTAAGGGGGAGGAAGAATTGTATTAGGTTTTAGAAGGAATGAAATATTGCCTGTACTTTATGATAGGGGAAAACTGATAATGTGATATGGAAAAGGAATACTCAAGTCAACCCTTATCACATTTCCAATGGCTACAATTATAAAGAATACAAGCACTTTTGCAAACTAATTCCCTAGGAAAAGGGTTTTCAGAGGCAACCAACAATTTCCAAGTAGCAAGGGGAAGATTTTTCCCTCACTACAATTGATGAGAATCCAAACAATGAAGTGGTGACATGTATGCTAGTCATTCATTCATGAATAGTTAATGTAATTTTTTATTATGGTTCTATGTATTTCTTCATATCAGAAAAGTTTAGTAGGACTATCCAAACACCACAACATATCATTGAAGTGGAGATGTTGGATAAAATGGGAAATTGGTAAATTATTGGATCCCATGTATATAATTCCTCCCATGAAATAATTTATGGGATGAACATCAAAAAAACATTGTCATAATTCATTTGGTATAATTTTATGTAATTATAGGTACAGATTAGATTTACTTGAATAGAGCCAACATAAATTTCCAGGATAATGAAATCACTGTCCATATGGTTAATCGACACCTGGTTCTATACCTAGTAAAGGATAAGGAGAAATCCTCCTTAACATTATCATCTCAAGTAGGGATATTATTCCCCTATGATAAAGAATATCTAGCTCAAATGATTGAGTATAATGAATGAATCATCCTCAAAGACATTCATATTGTTATGGAATATGATGATATGTTTCCTTAGAAATTACTTGGTCTTCCACTTAGTACAATGGATGAATTTTCAATTGATCTGATTACTAGGGTGTTTCTAATATCTTAGTCTCCATATAATATGGTTGTTCCATAACTTGAGGTGATATAGAAAAAACTATCGGAGAATATAGATACGGGGTTTATAAACCCAAGTGCATCACCATGGGGTGCACTAGTCATCTTCATCAAGAAGAAGGATGGGTCAATACACATTTTCATTGATTATCATGAGATAAAAAAGTTCAAAATAAAGAATAAATATTCTATTCATCAAATTGATGACATGTTCTATCTTCTATGTGGAGACACTACTTCTCTACGATGGATATTTGGTTACGATATTATCATATAATGGTGAAGAAGAAAGATATCCCCAAACCACTATTTGTATAAGTTTTGAGAACTATGAGTACATATTGAGTCCATTAAATCTTACTAATTCTCTAGTAATGTTTTTGGATTTGATGAATATATCCTTCATAGATTACCTTGAAAATTTTCTGTTGTCAATACTGATGATATACTCATATAATCCAAAATAAGGAGGATCACGATGAGCATTTGAACACTGTGCTAATGAAATTACGAAAGGAGAAGAATTATTCGATGTACAATAGTGTGAGTTCTAGATGAATAAAGTCTCATTCTTGGGGAATATCATTACATGAAATGAGATATATATTTATCCTTTATAGACAAAAGAAATCAATGGATGGTATAGTACTACATCTATGAAATATATCCACGGTATCCTTAGTATAGCAAGGTATTATCACCAATTTGGGAGAAATTTCTCATGATCATCAAACCCTCTTACTAAAATAACTTGGAAGGGAGTTAGGTATTCCTAGAATGATTAATGTGAATTAAGAATATGGGAGTTAAAAATGAGGCTTATCACATCAACTATGCTCACACTACAAAAAAGTGTAGAACTTTTCATAGTATTCAATGATGGATCGAATAAGGGATTAGGTTATTTGTTAATTATTAATGAAAAAATAATTTCTTATGCCTCAAAGAATTTGAAATTTCAAGAGACAAACTATCCCAAATATTATCTAGAGTTGGAAATAGTGATATTATCATAGAAAATTTGGTGGAACTATATATTTTTGGAGAAGTGTGAAATGTATACGGATCACAAAAGTCTCAAATATGCATTCACATATAAATAGATGAATATAGACCAATGAATATTGTTTGAGCAAATCAAGGACTACGAATTCTTAATTCACTACCTTCATAGGAAAGAGAAAAATGTGGTGGATGGGCTATGTAGAAAGGGTCCAAAATATTTATCATTTATGAGAATTGAGAAGGATCTAAACTTTCTATAATTAAAGTGGATGTACATGGTAATCATAAAAGAATTAACATCATCAATCCCATCAAAAATTATTCTATACCTTATCTTAATAAAATGTTAATGGATTCCCAAAAAGATGATGTGTGAATTCAAATGAAAGTGGAGACTAAATGAAAAGGAAAATACTTATAATTCAGTGTTAATTAAGAAGGAATTGTGATATTTGGGTGAAGACCATGTGTTCCAAAAAATCTTTTGTTATATAGGGAAGTATTGTATGATGAACATAATTCGACTTTCTCCATTCACATAGGAAATAGAAGATGTACCATGATTTCTGAAAGAACTATTGGTGCGACAAAATGAAGAAGGAGAATGTTGAATATACAACAATTTTCCTTTTATGTTGGAATGTGAAGGGTAAAAGTAATTGGTCTAATGGGATGATGAAAACATTACCCATACAAATAAGGAAATGGGAAAACATCACCATGGACAGTGTCATTAGACTTCTAATGATATCCAAAGGTATCATTGATATATGGGTTTTTCTAGATAAATTTACCACTACTAAACACGTTATTATGATTTGAGAGGATTTATCATTGGATTAAAATTCAGGGATACATATAAAAGAATTGGTGATGTGTCATGGAGTACCACTATTGATTGTGTTCAAGGGAGATCCATGAATGACCTATAAGTTTTTGTAAAGTCTCCAAAATTATCCAAACAGTAAGCTAAACTTCCATACGGATTATCACCCTCAATTTAATGTCCAATATGAGTATAATATCAAAACAGATGAGGAAATGTTGATCGCATTCTAAATTAACATCAAAGGAGGATATGACCAATATATTTGTCTGGACGAGTCGTCTTACTGAAACAGTTTCCACTCAAGTATCAAAATTTCTCCCTCTAAATCCCTTTATGGGAAGAGGTGTAGAAAACCTACATGTTTGGATGATGTTAGGTTATAGAAACATATAGGTATTGAAATGGTCAAATAACTAGTGGAGAATGATAAGACCATTCAATAGCAGATAAATGATATTTAATGTCGATATAAGAGATATGTGGAATATCATCAGTGAGACATAGAGATTGATGTTAGAGACATCATATTCATCTGCATAACTCCATGGATAGAAGTAATGAGATGTTGGATGAAGGGAATGCTTAGTACAAGGAACATAATTCATTTTCATATCCATTATCACATCAGATTAGTTACCTATTGACCAACACTCCCACCAAACCTATCTAAACTACATAATTGATTCCATGTATCTCTCTTGAGAAGGTACATACAAGACCCTTCATATGTACTCAATCAAGATTTGTTACCCATGAATAATGATATTTCCTATGAAGAGTAGCTAGTGATGATATTATATCACAGAGAAAAAGTTCTACAAAATAAGTAGATTTACCTAGTCAATGTCTTGTAGAGAAATCATAAGTTTGAATAACCAACATAGGAACCAGAGGAAGTGATGAATTGTAATGTCCTGACCTGGATTCCACGCAATATTTTACTAAGCTAGTCTACCACATGACCTCAGGCGCACCTCCCCGTATGTCAGAGGCTGCTGGCTAGCAGTGAGGGTCTCATAAGTCAGTTGTGGGGAGACTATACCATATTTTATCTAAGTATACACTTTCATAAAAAATAAACAATAGTGGAAGCATATATATTTACAAAAAAAAAACAATATATGAAGATTCTGAAGGAGGAAAATACAATATGAAACTGAAACCGAAAACATGTCATGTTGAAGTACGTGTTAGGTGAATAAAATTAAAACTAGAAGTAAAGACACAAATGACAACCAAGCGTGTCCCAAACCACGTCTGGTCCCCTCACCATGATCCATCCCAATTCAACCATCTATCTTAGGGTATTTACCCGTAACCTATCCAGAAAAACAAAAAAAAGTCTACCAGGGTACCGATCAAGTAGCCTAAGTAGGGTGTGAGTACAACTCAAGAGGCCACCACCAACGGTGTCTAAGAAAATATAGTCAAAAATAGTGTATGTAATTTAATATGGAAAACAATTAATAATGTAAATGGTTTACATTTATTCAATTAACCCTTATTTAAATGCATAAACCACTTAGTTCCCATTGACACCCATATCTCAATTCCTTCCGCGGCCGTGCCGATGTCTGAACCATTTTAAAGTGTCAATTCTAATTTCATTTAAACAAATGTGATTTAATTTTCAATTTCAATTCAATTATTATCACCTCTAATTGGAACCGTAGTCCAATGTCAATTAATGGGTGTATAACGCCATGTCAAGAACCCTCGTGAGTATTTCAAGCATTAGTCCCTGTCTCACAACACATGGATATTTTGAGCATCAGTTCATATCCCATAAAATAATATTTACATGCATGTTGGGCATTTAACGTCATGTCTATCACCCCGTGAGTATTTGAAGCATCAGTCCATTTATCATAACCCATCGGTATTTGGAGCATCAGCCCAAGTCCCATCAAATAATATTTTCATGCATGTTGGGTATAAAACGCCTTATCTATCACACCATGTGTATTTTGAGCATCAGTCCCTATCCCACAACTCGTTCATCAATAAAGAACATATATCACATACATCACATTAATCAAGATTAATCAACATTAATCCGTTATCACAATTTTACATGTCACATGTATCACAACATAACATTTATTAATTCAAAAAATAATTAATCACAATGACACCTTAATTAATTTAAAAATTAATTAATCACATAGTCCCATAAATTAATTAACCATATCACCAAAATTAATTAATTTAATAATTAATTAATCACACAGTCCCATTAATTAATTCCAAAATTAATTAATCATATATTCCATTAATTATTTTAACAATTAATTAATCACATTGTCCCATTAACTAATTTAACAATTCATTAGTAATTCCATCACATTAATTAATTTATCAATTAATTAATCAATATCCACAACTTGAAATCTCGTAATTCATTCTACAATTAATTATCTCATTCACAACATCAATAGCTTATAATTAATTATACAATTAATTATCTTGAATCATCTATTTCAATATCACATAATTAATTCAACAATTAATTACCCACCTTAAAAATATATTTGCCTCTCAATTAATTCAACCATTAATTATTCAATCTTATCAATTCAATATCTCAACCATCTAAATTAATTAACTTATCAATTAATTAATATAATTCATTCAATTGCTTCTCATAGCAATACTCAATAATTAATTCACCAATTAAATAATCTAACACATTCAATTTTTTTAACAAAATAATTTCCATTATTTAATTATTCATTTAATTAATCTGACTCATCCAACTCTAATAATGCAACAACCCCTATTAATTAATTTTCCAATTAATTAACCTAAATCATTCAATTGTATCATCCTAAAAAATCACATTAATTAATTCTACAATTAATTACTGTAACTCAAAAATCATACCATTACATACATTGATTAATTTACAAATTAATTAATTCAAATTATTCCCATTTTTGACATATAGAGCATTCCAAAAGCAACATTTATCAACTATTTTTGACCTTTTAAAACTCCAACACATTAATGTTGAAAATTAAAACACTCAATCATCAATTTTCAATTGAAATGGTGGATTAAAATAAGGTTTTATTTCTTGAGCAGATGAACTATATGAGGCTTGGGTTTCTATATAACCAAACCTTTCGGTTGTGGTTTCGGGTGGATCTAGTTGTTTGCAAACTCTTTCGGTTGTCACTTGGGTAGGCCAGGTGACATCCTCTTCTTCCTTTACAGAGGTCCGGTGTGTAAAAGACCTGCTGCACATTTCATCATTGTGCACCTCAACCTGGTGCTCCACAAAGAAAATATTTTTTCATTTAATTTTTTAATTATTTTATTATCTCTCTATTGTCTCTTTTTCTCTAATTTTTTTAGAAAATGTTATGGTTTGGAAATATTGAAAAGGGAGGTTTTTTTTATAAATGATAATTATATTTTTTTAAATGATAATTTTATGGGTTTTAAATGAAATTATCAAAGAATCATTTGATGAAAATATCTTTTAGAAATTATCATTATTTCATCTTGTTAAATAATAAGTACAGAAAAATATCAAATATAATTAGAAAATAATATTATGTAATTATCATATGATTTATTATAAGATATTTATCAATGAAAAAAATGTATTTTTATGGGATTTTGTTTGTTCTTCATTTCAGCTCAAATCAAATTTCAATAACCAATACCATTTTCAATATTGATCAGATTGATGTGACATTAGTTACAATGAATTAATATTGATATCAGGATGGAGCATATTAATTTTTCTTTCATAGAAAATGAAATATTTTGAGCAGATTTTTATTAAACCGAATATACTTATTTATTTAATTTCTCCATCGATAGTCGTCGTCATAATGCACCGTCAGTGATGTTAGATTTATGTCGCGTGTTGATAATATTTTTGGTAGGTGGTCTAAATTTAAATCTTGTAGTCCTGATTCATTTGTGCGTATCAAATTGTCAACATTTTATGATAGATTAAATATGAGGATGTTGTGATGGTGGATTTTGTTAACTAATTTTGGAATTAATTAATGGTCATGAGGTGATTAATTAATTTGGTTGGTTTAAATAATTAAATTATAGATTAATTATGAGGGTTTTGTGATAGTGGATTTGGTTAATTAATTTTTGAATTAATTAACGGTCAAGATGTGATTAATTAATTAGGTTGGTTTAAATAATTAATAGTTAGATTAATTATAAGGATTTTGTGATGGTGGACTTGGTTAATTAATTTTTAAATTAATTACATGATGTGATTAATTAATATGGTTGGATTAAATAATTAATTGATAGATTAATTATGAGGATTTTGTGATTGTAGAATTTTTTAATAAATTTTAAAATTAATTAACGGTCATGTTATGACTTATTAATTTGTTTAGTTTAAATAATTAATTGATTAATTAATTAGTTTATGTAACATAATTATTTAATTATTGAACTAAATAAAATAATTGATTGAAAAAATTAATTTGTGGATATATATACTTTTTAAATAATGTATATATATATACTTTTTATTTTATGACAACACAATGACTAAAAATTGAAGTAATAACTAATATAAATGGGATCCAAAAAAAATATGTATTATCTATAGATTAATGATATTTTAAATTTATTTAATTTATATAGAAAGGCCACTATGAATCCTTCAAGACATATATTTATATTTTAAAATCCTTTCTTTAAGAGTTTGACTGACCTCCACACCACAAAGGGTAATATTTTAATAAGATAGGCTATTGGCATCATAAAATAATAATAAAAATTACCCTTTTTTAGAAACCATAGTCAAATACCATGGGATGGATTTCCATTTTGGTTATTTTATTTTGTATAGTCCAAAACAAAAATAATAATGAAATCCCCCTGTTTTCCTATAAACACCCACCCATTTTCCCATTTCTCCTAATTTAAACAACATTGAGAATGTCCGCCCTCTTTCATAAACTCCCTAGAGTCCTCCAAATTTACCCCACATCATTAAAGAATCCCCTACTATGCTTTTTTTATTACAAAATCAAGTAAGGGATCTTCTAGTCTCCTCATTTATCAATAACACCTTTTGTGTTATGTATTTCACATTTCATTTTCTTATGATGGGATATGATATTCCATATAACCATTACATTCAATTTTATGTATAAATTATGAAAGAATATTTTGAATCTTATTAATCCTCCCATGATTCTTTATGTACATCTACTACCATGCCAATATTTCATAGGGATTATTTTCTCTATTCATTTTTCATCATTACCTTATATATTGTATTTCCAAATTTATATTGTTGGGATATGATATTTCATGTTCCTAATACTTCCCATTTGATTTCTAAATAATTAGAGACCCCTTCATCTATCATCATTTATTTTATTGAATTTTTATTTAATGATTTTATGCTACATGAATTTCACCACGATTTTTAATGACAAAAATGTGTAGTGGATACCATACCAATTATTATATCATGTATATTCACGTTTTTTAACATATACTTCTTGATTAGGGACATACATGTACATATTCGACATTTATTGATTGTAGAATAAATTATGATGATTAAAGAATCCATGTTGTATGATTATTGAGGCACACTTAAGCATGAGGATGAAATGAATATGATGGGTGCACCCATATATCACCCTATTGCATTGAGTATTTTTTAAGATTGTGATACATCATGTTGGGACAGGGGTGTACCAAATTCCTCTATAGTACATTGTCCAACATGAAGTCATGGTGGTTTATCCATGAACTATGTTTAATATTTTGTCTTTTAGGTTTTTTCGACATATCCCATGTTATGATCATCATGTTAAATCATGGATTATTATTAATATTCCCTTTATTCCCCATTTATATGCCAATTTTATAACTTGAATTATCATTTCGTGTTATAAATTTTTTAATCCCTTACCAGGATTTATAGATAACCGATTTTATATATTTGTCCCAAGTTTATCCCATACAGTTTTAAGTTCGAAGGATTATTCTCATCATGTGAAAGAAGATATCAAAAAAATCAAGTTAAGGATGCTTTTAATAATGTTATTTCATCCCATGTTCATTATGTTATGTTATGAATTTAATTCCCAATGACACTAGACTTATATAAATTTTGGGTTATATTAAGTTTAATTTTTTGTAATAAATCCAGTATTAATCTATAATGAAGGGATGTTTGTTATAGAATCCACATTTATTCACTATCTTACCATCAAATGGGAAGTGAAAGTATACCTTGTGCGTATGTACAAATTATAATCTCTATGAAGTGACAAAACTAATTTTCCATCACCATCAACAACATATGGTTATTATGATGGTTTTAATTTTTATATATTATATTTATGAACTAATTATTTTTCTTCAATGATAATATCAAATCTAACTTCTTACCATCCAAACTGCTGGAAAACATTTACATCATTCATGCTTACGTGTGGCCTACCACCTCTACGAAGCGATCTGATTTGTTTTTCATTTATTTATATTACTTTTAAGGTAATAATGAATTATTTTATAAACCTATTTGATTTATATTATTTATTAATGATTTCAAAGGATTTTCTTTTTTTACCTTTGTTATATTTTGTTCATTGAAAAAGGGAAATAGCATTCATACATAAGTACAACTTACCATATCGATGAAGAGTGTAATTCATTTTTCTATATCTATCTTTTATAGATGGTTATAATTATTTATATAATGAATATATATTATATTTATTTCATGTTAAATATTCAATATATTATAAAACCATGATCAAATTACAATGAACAAGACTACCAAACCATAACAAACAAGAAAATCAAAGCAACTATCCCCTAGAAGAATGATTTTAATAAATAATTTTTAACAAAATGGTGATAAATTTTCATTAGTAAATCATAAACAGTATTTTATATATAATTACAGGTTTTTTAATATTTTTATAACTATCCTATATTTAGTCCAGAGTAGTTTTAAATGCGTGTGAAGGAACTCAAACTATGTTAGGGGATTTTCATCTCATTTTTATCTCTTTGAGACATATTCCATTTTCAACACATGTTTATTTTATGTTTTTTATATAATTCCCATCAATTTATTTTTTAATTATTATCGTAAATATTATATGTATTTATAAATCCATATGAGGTTTATTTCAACATGTTTTTGATATCAAATGATACATAAGCAGTAAAATATTTATGCTTCAATCCTATTTTAATTTGTATTATTTATTGTTGAATTACCATTAGATGAAAATATATTATCCGTATCTAATTAATTTTTATACATTTTACTCTCCTATATTTTTTTATTAAGAATACATGTGGTCCTTTAATATTCCTCTCTACAAGTACTCAATAGATCAAAAATATATTTATATCGAAAATGAACATTATTCCCTTATTCAGTAGAATTTTTTTCTTCAATATCCATATTTTATAAAAATAATTTAACGAATGTTTTCAATATTATAAAATTATTTTTGAAATATATATTATTCTTTTTTTCTATTTTAATTTATTAATGAGGATATTATTTTATTTTCCAAAATTTTTATATTTTTAAATTTTTCCCAAAATTTAAATAGAATGTTTTTTCTTATACAACATGAATATAATTTCCCACCCTCATGAACACTCAATTATTTAAATATTACATTACAAGTTTCCATAGTAATTTTAAAATAAAATGTATTCCATAACATTTTCAAAATTTTTATATTTTAAAGAAGTGATTTCAAAATGGAAAGGATATTTTCCTCAAGAATGTTTAATGATATTTTAATGGTATTCTTATTCATCAAATTCAAAAACACTTGATTTGAATTATTTTTTACATGGGATATGATCCAATGATACCATCTTTATTGTTTAATTTATGTTTTATGTTTCTGATAACAATATCAATGTAATATATTCCTTTTCCATGAGTTATGTAATGATTAAATGACTCATTTTTTATGAAACCTTTTTGTTTTGAATGTATATTTCTTTGATGAAATGTCTATAAAAACCAATATTTTCTGGGGTTCTAATACAATTAAATTTTTATGATATTGTTGGACACATATGTATGATTTTCATGATGTGATGGGTATGAACTATATCTCCCTAAAGTGAATTGGGAAATGATTTATATCTCAACATTTAAAAAATTACATGATTTGGGAGTTAGCTTAGTTAAGTAATGGACATTGTCCACTATGATTGTATGGAGAGTGAACCCTGAAAACCATGATGAATTTTAGAGGAAATCCATTCCATAATGATATCCTTTTCAATTATCCTTGAATACAATTGAAATTATTATCTATGCTTATGAATATTCCATGATTTTGTGTCTTATTCCAATGTTATTCTCTCATGGATCAAGTTATTTTATTCCTTTATGATTCATGTCTTATGAAATTCTAATATTTATGACATAACTCAAGATTATGATCTATGATATGAAGGGTCTAGATTTAAAATTTTAATATCATATTTTCATACCCATATTCTCTTATTATACATATATGATCATTGATATATCACTTTCTTTCCCTTACCGAGCATCTGAGCTCATACTTTCTTATATTTCCTTTCAACAAGTTGTGAATAAAGGTATTAAAAATGATATGAATAACAAGGGTGATAGTTATAAAGAACATAGTGGGTGATGATGTATATCTCTTACATAATATTTATTTATGTATACAAGTTTATAAAGGCACAATACCTATTTTATTCTTACGTTGGTAATTATGTTACATAATGAATATTCATATAAAAATATGAAATATCTATTTATGAAAAGTATGGGTCACTATAAAGTTGTTTTCCAACATTCATCTTCATTCAGGGTACAATCAAATTTAGGTCAAATAAGATTATAGTCCCAAATAAACGTTTAAGAGTGGATATGGATTATATGAATATCTTTTAATTCATTTTGGGTTGTAAAAGGATCCATCTCTATTCATGGATCTCATAAATATTCTTTTCAATCAATATATCATCTACTCACAACTGTACACTATGATGATATCCTTGATTATTCTACGACATCATATATATGTGTATATATATATATTAAGCTCCATAATATTGAATTAGTTACATTTTCATCTCATCAGCTTTATTATTATATGTGAAATTCTACTTCCAAATTTTGGAGGTTCATTTCATTAGGAATTTTATTTCAAAGAAAAATCAATCAGTAGACCTGGAGAATATGTAGGATATGATGTATTGGGAACATCATAGGAATTTTTTCATGATTTAGATCATCATTGGGAATACATTATACTGTAAATGATTTATCCACGACTCATCTTGTTTGATAGTGTTTATGATAGAGTTGTCCAAAATGCAGTAATGTTTGAGTGCCATGAATTAAAAGAAATGGTCTTCCATTATTTGAAGAGGATATTGATGAAAAGTACAACTTTGATTCTTATAAATTATTTGATTGGATATGTATTATATTATGATGCATCAGGTGTTATGTTGGAAGATGTTTTGATGCAGAGATATCAAGTACTCACCTATTTTCTATGTCATTTGTAACCCCATGATTGTAACTACCTAAAAATGAATTGGAGTTTGATAATTCCGAAATTATTTTTTCAAACTATCTATGTGGTTAGAGTTTTATCATGTACATAGAAAACATGATATTTCAGAACATCTTCTCATATAATTATCTCAATATGAGGAAAATTAATTTGGTGGATTATCTTTATAAATTCAACTTTAAGGTCCCCTACAATCAAATGAAAGGCAATGTATCTAAAAAAATTCTTAATAGTAAAACACTAGAGAAATAAGTTCTAAATGGGAATCCATTACTAGAGGAATGACGTCCAATGATTTTAATTTCTATCTAGCTAGTGGATGAACCAATGAAACATAGACTGATGACATGATTTTCTCTAGTTATCACATTTTAGTCAGTGGACTAGATTAAGATTACCCAAGATTCAGATCATGAGTGAATACTAATGTAGTAGTTCTAGATGGGGGTGATTTGGTATAATTTTAGTCTATATATGAGGAAGAAAATATCTATATTTATTTTTGGTTTGTATTGAATGTTGCAGTGAATGTACGGTTGATAAAGACATACCATGAAATCCAATTTCTGTTTTGTTGGCCATCTAAAAAGATAGATATCACTGGTTTTGTTTCATGATTACATACCTACCATGGAAGAATGGTTAGACATTAGAATCCTGGTGGATTTCTTTAGTCACAAAAAATGCTAATATGGAAGTGATAAGACGTGATGGTGGACATACTTATGGGGTTACCAAGGTCCCTAAGGATTCAAGATGTCGTTTGTGTCATAGTAGATCAGTTGAAAAAGTGGATCATTTCATGCCTAATTGAGAGGCTGTTTTAGTGGATATGTTGGGGAAGATAAATATATGAGATATTATAAAGCTACATAGTCCTCCTTTGTTCATTACATTAGTTAGATATGTGTGTTTTATGTCACTATTTTGTAGGTATTACAATAGGATTTATTTTCTAGATGAAACTGAGTTAAGGATATCATCTATAGACCGATAAACAACCAAATAAGATGGTCTATATTTTAGTGGATATATTTTTGGCATATTTTCTAGACATAATTAGAGTTTGGGACGATGAACTAGTCTTGGTTGATAATACATAAAACAAAATAGTATAATATTCGATTTAGATGGTACCTTTTTGGGATCATTATGGTCATCCATGCCAATAACATCTATGTGTAAAGTAGGTGGGAGAGGTAGTAGTCTTGTGGATGTGTATGGTTCAAGATACATCTAAGATAGTGAAGTTGATCTGGAAGTGGTTAGTCAATATTAATATTAGGTAGAGATCATATAATGAAATAATCAGACAACCCTTCTAATTTACTATGGGAGTCCAAGTTTTATTTTTTGCGACTCATTAACTATAGAATCGATGATTGTGGATGAAAGGAAATCTAGAACTTAGATTTGTTAGATTTTTCAAAAGTAATGATCATACCAGGATAGTTGTCTAACATTTTGATCGTCCTCCACAAATATTATGGTATAAATGATGTGTTCTAGGTCACTTATATTTATAGTTATTTTCCCAGTACTAGACATATGATCAACTGTATGGTAAGTGAGGAGGATCTGGGTAAATAATATGTTAAGCAGCTGATATAGATCATAGACCATAGTGATAAAATATTGTGAGGGTTGATGTTTCCACATTTCAGAGATCCATTACAACATTTACATATTTAATTTGATAATTGGTATACTAAATCATATTTTCAGTCATAATAGCCCATTCTTTTTTATTAGGACTATAAAAGACACTTCTCAAGGATTAGAAGTTGTTAGAGGGAGATAATTGTAATGTCCTTGAATTTTAAGGTACGTTATTCTTCGAATTTTGAAAAAATTATTATTTTTTCATAATTATACATGTGTTTTATTGGTAATGGGGTTTCTAAAATTGATTTCTAGAGGATGGAGGCTTAATATTGTATATGGGGGTTGAAAGAAGGAAACTAACTAGCTGATGGGGTGCACCAGCTATCCATTGGTGATGGAAGTAGGACCATTATTTCGAAAGCTTGTACTAACGAACTTATTGATCCAATATCTTGGTTTACTAAAAGGGTATTTTATAATTTTTTTAATCTAATTGTTAAAAAAATAATTTTATAAATCTGACGTCATTACAAATAGAACCCCTAAAGAGATCTCCTATAGTTCACTAGGTGACCCCTTCATCTAAAATTGGATGTGTGAAGTCTAGATCGTAATAGGGAATCATTCGAGGATGGAAATATTTTCTATAAGAATATTTCTCCCCATTTATTGGAATTGATCTTGTATCTAAGGAATTTTTCTAGGTATAGAGATCTCAATATAGATCAAATAGAGAATTCATGTTTTTATTGATATATTGGTGTTGGATCATGAGATTTTGCAGCCTCTCTTTGTTTGTTATTTAATCTACCATCAATAGATAACTTTTTTTGTAAGTTGAGGTAGATTTTATCTCTCGTAGTGATATTTTCCGATAATTAAATTTAATTGATTCTATGATGATGCATTGAATCTTGATCTAGTGATCATTAGTGCACATGAATGATCTTGTTATCATTTCTTGACAAATCTTGACATTTATAACTAACATATTAAAGGCACAAAGTTATTATATTCTCGATGCATTTCATGGATTTTTGGGGACTGTTTGGATTGTGTGTATATGCATCGTGTAGATTCCCTTGGATGATATGCATGTTTGATGTTTTTATAGTGGTCTATGAGAACATTCCTAGTTATGTATTGTGTGTTCCTTGTAATATAATTTAATACATGGGTAATAACACATATTATGTGGGATTACATGTTGTGATAAACTGATCCATGATATAATATGCCTTATATTTTATTTGTTTCATTAATGGTGGAAACTGTGTCTCAATTATCAGGATAATAGAGGGCCTTGATTGACATATATGACTCCAAATATAATGACTTTGAGTAACATGACTCTTTGGATGTGGCTCTTTGTTCGATAGTTGTCATTGATCATGGAATGTGAAGAGACCATGGCAAGAGATTTCCAAATGCATTTGGAAGTGGTTCTAAATGCTAGTCTGATGTACGCTTTGGAAATTTTATTTCATATGTGTAGAGTTTTATTATTTGGGTTTCAAGCATGAATGCCATCAAAGGTGAGTAGGTAGTCATGTGACATGGGTAACACATTCCCTGAAATGAGGCATAGTGTAATTCATTGATGGTAGGAAATGAATTTTACTTGAAGGATGAATGATTTACAAAGCATGATATATTTCATTCAATTGATAAAATATGATATACCTTAGGTATGGAATAGAAATAGGTTTATCTAAGGTTCCATGAATGACTAGTTGTATGCTTGTGTGCGCATTTAAAATTTCACTATTTCATTCACTTCTATATACACCTACACTTGTTTGAAGCACACATTGGTGGTGTCCAACTAGGTTTATTCTAACACCCTACACAAGAATATAAGTTTACATGAAGACTCGAGATCGTTGATCTAGAGAAGGAAAAGGTCCTTATGGTGGTAGTTAAAGATATTGGAGTTAAGAGTTGGATTCATTGACAAGACATAATCTGAATAGTTTTGAAAACACTTTTATTTATTAACTTTTCTAGTTTTTATTGTTATACATGTTCAAATACCACATTGGGGACCTATTTGATGATACGACATGACATATTTTATATCATTTTTTCATCTTATCATATGATGTGTTTTATATTTGGCTTATACTTATATTATTTTATTTTGGTGATGGAAATGATTACGAATGGTATAATTTCCCCATGAATTTTTATACCATTTCTTATAGACTAAAGAATCTTGCATATGGGGAGGGGTACATGAGATAATGTGTTATTTAACCTGGACATGGTGAATTTGGTAGGTGTATTACAATATATTATTCTTAGATAACATAGTGGAAAACTCTTTATACCAATCCATCATATAGATTCACTCAACTCTATTAATATTGTATCCTAAAGGTTATGGTTTACTAGCTAGGCGTAACAAAATGAAAAGAGAAAGTATAAGTCACCAGATGGTTAGGGTCGCCTCAACACATTCTTACCCTATACAAGATAATCCATGGGAACCAAATGGTTTTATTCAATTGTATAAAATATGTGTGTTCTTCACATGTTCCTCTTTTGAAAGAATCTCACAATTAGTAATTTAAGGGTTTTCATTGAAAGAATCACCAATTTAATATTAATCACATATTTTTCAAATCCATTACTATAGTATCCCATGAAATATTTATCATCCCATGTTTTATTCTTTTATGTGTTCATTCTTCTATCAATTTTCTTTTTTAATCCTTATACATTGAAAATGACACTAATATGTTCTCCACAAATTATAGTGTATCGTTTAACATTACCCATGGTTTATGTTACTCAACCAAAAATCTAATCTAGACATATCTAAAAACACCCAATGATTCTTATATATAATATATATGAACACTTCATATAGAGGTTTAGAATTATATGAGATTGATAATCTCTACATGAGTAATCCTAAAAACCACATATAGATAACCTACAAATTTCCAGAACCTGGTATATGACTCTAGTCTTGTGGGATTTATGACCCAAATTACCATATCCCATGGATACATAACTCATGATATAATACAATTCATAATAACTCTAATACCTAATATGTATAAACTATTTTCAAAAATTAAATTCAATCGTATAACATTAATTAAAAACTAAGATCTAGTTATATGAAAACTAAATATAAAGATATTTTACCTATCATATAATAAAAGGATGAACAACTTATAAAATGAGATTTGTCACACAAATTAAAGCATACACAAAATTCATAAATCATAAATAATTAAAAAAATGAATATTCAATGGAATAAACAAAGAAACAGACATTTTATTTATTTTCCAAATGATATGACACAAATATGAACCTTTTGTAATTAATTTTGGAATAAAAATACCATTTTATAATTATTTACAATTATAATTTACAAAAAATTTAAAAACCATAACACAATCTAGAATAAATTTAAGTTTTAATTTTTTTAGCATTTTCATATTTTTCCACTGATAATGGGATTATCAGTCATAATTTCAAATTGAGGTAACAACATATGTTTGGAATATTCCTTAGTCTCTAATAATAATTTTATGACTTCTTATATATCATAAATACAAAATTATGGTCTTTATTTTTGAAAACTAGGATTTAATTTTATCTTATGATATGGGATATCATAAATTATTCCATAGTACATATCCCTATGTTTCTTCTATATAATACCTTATGATATATGGTAGTCTTACATTATAACTATTAATTATTTAATCATTCATTTATACTGTATATTCTAATATGCACTCAAACACATTTTGATATGATTGTTTTTCACAAAACCAGTAGAAAGACATGTTTATCCATTAATAGAAGTGGCCTCAATACCAACGATGGGGTTTTTGGGATCTTTTATTTATAATGAAGTGGAAGATAACACATATAATTCTTGATCTAGAATCAAAAAAATAAACAAGAATAAAATGAAGAATATAAAAATTGGTATGCATTCATCATTGTGACATACATCCTTAATGAATATAATGAATTTTTATTGGTTGTAATTATCGATGAAAAAACCAAGAGACTCCTTCCCTTAAGGGGATTAAACAAGGCTTGGATTTTCAATCAAAATTAGTGGAATCCCACACATAAAAAGTATGGTAGAACCTTCCTTAATGAAGATGAATGGGGAAGCATGAAGAAAATAGATATTTGAATTAGGTTTCTTGTATCACAATAACAAATATGAGAGGATTACCATACCTTTAATAAGATCAATTTATTAAATGAATATATTCAATACTAAACTTCTAACTCATGAAAATCATATTTTATTATAATAATGCATGGACTGTTGGGGTATGTTATCTTTTAAATGTTTCAAATTTATATTCATTCCTTAAATGAATCAACACAATGTTTAATAACTAAAGAGAAAAAATCATGATGACATGGAAAATAACACACATGAGATACCACGTATTCCAATCCATATAATACACTATGATGGTTGTAAATTTTAGGCAATGATAAATGAATTTGTATGACCATATCACCAACTATGATTCAAGGATATCATAAAATATGATAACCCCATTTTTTGTGTTTACACTAAAAGAAAACATCTCATTATAGGGACAACTATATTATTATTATTATTTTCTTGCTAGGGTCTTTTCCATTGAAATTATTTCCATTACTTTCACATAGGAGGTTTTAAACAGAACCCTAAGGTCCTTCTGTAATAAAATATCCTCTATCTATATATCCCAAAAACTAAAGTATGTCCCCTAATATTTTTTTCTTGAAATTCCACTCTTATAACATCAGTCCTTACAAAAATAAGATTAATCAAAATGAAAAAAATTCATAGATACAAGAGCATTTCTTAAAGATTCTCCTGATAATTGTGATGAACCCTATAGAATCGCATGCTCTAATATCATTTGTTGGTATTTAGAATCAGAACAACCAAATAAAAATAAATAAAACTTCAGCATAAAAAATAATATTTGGAACTTCTATAAATGGAATATTTTATGTTTTTAATGATCCAACTATAATCATTTAAAATATAAAAATAAATTATAAACCATAAACTATAAAAAAACATACCTAAAAAACATTATATCTTATTAAAAATATAAAATCAGGAAATTTTCATGTGTACATCACACTAATAATATTCTACATATACTTCAATTGTATGAAATTGATGAATATCACATGTGTAAGATAAAGAAAATCCATCCTCTATGGTGTAGCTATAGTTTGAAAAAATTCAACAATTATATATGAAGAACCCTTTCACTCTCAGCATATGATAGTATCTCCTAAGTAAAGAGTGAATAATAAGATGGCTTATTATGAGAATCCTATGTATTCATAGAAAATTATCCATGGAATTTATTTAGCTTATAAAGGCCATGAGGAAACTCCCCAAGCCACCATGAATAAAATAAAATGTTATAAAATGTCTGAGATATGCGAATGATGATTATGCATTTAAGAATGCACCATTTACCCTTTATAAATTTTGTATTATGAAATATTTCTTATTTATTAATATTTTAGAGTCTTAAATATTAGAATTTTAAATTACTAATATTCAACTAATAGCATAATTATATCATATATCATGATTTTACAGTATTTCAAACACCAAGACATGTAATATTCCATGTGTAAATGAATTTCATACATCCCAACACACAATATACCATATAATATGATATTGATTTATGGAACATCTCAAAAAATATCCCACTTTCACTAAAGTCTCATAGTCTATCTTCCATTTCATTTTATATTATATCATATACGTTAATGTATAAAATCATATCCAAAACCACATTTTAATATAATTCACAACACATTTATATAAAGTTATCATTAAAATTTTCAATCTTTATACCATACTAAATAACATGTAAATAACCATTAAAATGTATTTTGGTTAAACTATAAATACATTTAGAGTTAATCTATGTGTCAAACATAATCCATATTCAGTTAGCCAAATGTGTGACTATATATTCCTTTATTTAACATTGATGCAATATATAAATTCTAGAATCCATAAAAGTAAGAAAATATTGGCCTCTATAAAAGAATAAATACTCCGAAAAATATAATGAGATCTGACATGATCTCCATCGAACACATTTATCCCTATATATATATGTCCACCAGCCATATTATATAAATATTTAATCACTTTGATATGATTCCTTTATCAATGACATCATGAGACCATGGTACCTAGGGTATGTCCATCTAATATCACCAACTGATATGTTATCGATTTTATACATATTAATAGACTTAGTCATTAAATACATCACATGGAATCTACCTTTCTGTATGTTCACATCACATTCCAACTACTCTATAGATAAGATAAACATATATACTATCTTGTTATAGTTTTACAATTTCTCAGTCTTTCTCAAACAAGGACCCAAATGTCATACTCATCATAAAATAGGAAAAATCTTAGATTAGTTTAGCTACAACTGATGACATGATTAATAACAGACCTAAACAACTTTTTATTTGATAATCCTCAAGGAATTTTAAAGAAATGTAACAATGATTTAAAACATTCAACATAGGAATCACATCAATTTTAGGTAGTGGGGACTCAAAATATAAACCATGCACCCATAGTATTCCAAATAAATATAATATTATACACCATGTGGTATATTTCATGGGTTATTTTGTACATAAAATCCATTTATAACTCTTGAGAATATTTTTAATCCTTAAAAAAGAATTATTCTCATGGTAACTTTTTCATTTATTCAAAATCATTTATACTATATGAAGAACATCATTTAGGGATAACATAAAATCTTAATTTGATAATTCAATCATCAATAAGCTTTACCAAATATATATGAATATATTCATATATGAAACCTAAATGAATGAATTATAAGGTAAACATATCCATCTGTACAACATTCTACATTTTATGTTATAAAATAATTTTAAGAACATTAACAAAACCATATAATGGTAATCATCATACCACATTACACATGATAGAATAAAATATCAATCTTATGTATTTTGTCACTTTTTATGGGTTTTTTTACTCGTTACATTATTATTTAATTAGTATCACATCTCTATTTGAACATAAGATAAAACTCTCACACTAAAATCATTACTCAGTAACATGTATGAGGTATGCTATTTTGAATAATGGTGAGACATTTGAATATTATTCCAAATATGAACCTACTTTAAAATATTCAAACTCTTTAACATCCCAACATCAAATTTAATGATGTCAATACATTTTGTTATCCACATAGAACTATTTATAAATATATCCTAATAATTCTTGGAACCAAATCCATAAAATATTTTCCTTTAAATGAGTTGGTAACTTATTGTACATATTTACATAAAAATTTTACCAAAATATCCAACAAAAACTTCTGGATATAAAGTAAAATTATGTTTGATGATTGGTATAATATTTTATATATTAAATTTTTTCTACATTATGTACCAAAATTCTCCCACGATCCCCTTAAAAAACATATTTTATTCAAAATATTTTTATAGGGTATAAAAAATCTTTTGTGTTAGAAAAAACCTTATTTCATGTAGTAAAAATATTTAAAAATTAAACTATTATATCCATATCTAATTCAAACTTCATCATGTTTGGTGAATTTTTTTAAAAATATGAATTTATTCTTTTATATATTTTACTATTGGGTGTGGAATCTCAATACCTTATATTTTAAAAAACAGATGGATAAAATTTTTTAATAGAGAATAATTTTTATCCATGTCTTATTTTGATGTATGTTATAGAATTTGATGAATCATAGACAATTTTTATGGAATCCATGATGCCATATTTCTTTTAAAAAGTTATTAATAGAAATAAAATTCTCTTATCATATAATATATATGAGATTAAGAGACAAGTACTTTACATAGATTTATCTAATATTGATATATTACTTTGTATCCATTCCTTGATTAAGAATCCCTTTTCATCATAACATTAATTTAATATAAAATATTTGTTAATTATTACATTGATTTTTAACATATGTATACTTAAAATAATTGTAATTTATACTTTTGGAATTTCATACCCATCAAAACAGAATAATAAATTACTAAAAAACCGATACATAACATGGACATTCAATGAGGTTTCAAAAACCCAATCAGGTATATTAGAAAATTGCATCAAATGGATAAAATAATACTAATAATTTATAACTATGTATTTGAATAATTTTTTAATACCCATATTTTTAAATAATATCTATGATAAATAGCATGTGTGATACAAATCATTTAGAATAAATGAAAAAAATAATAATATTACTTTAAAAATGACCATTATAACCTAGTCCTTAACTTAACAGGTATGAATAAGAGTGAACCAATAATGAAATATATTTATAATGTTAATATTCAATTCATATGTATTTTTTAATAATTATTAAATAATAACTCAGTTTGCAATGAAGTGATTTTATGCTTCAGAAATACATTTTCTGCAAAAAATGTGATTTATTTATTTTTACGAGAAAATATTATTATTAATTTCTAATGTTTTATATATTTTATTTGATAAAAATAATATAAGTTTTGAAATAAATATATCAAAATTATATTATGGTTAATGTTTTTTGGAATTTAAGGAAAACATTGATTTTTTAGTGAATAGTGATTAGTAACGACATTATTAGAAATTGAAATCTATTTTCTTGTATTTACAAAGTCATATCATATTTCTAAATTATTTTTTTAAACTTTAATTAGTTCATCATGATTAAAAATAATCCAATTATTTTCATTTTTATCAAAATTGTTCTTATTTTTATATAAAATCATTTTTATACTTAAAAATGTGTTTTTATAGAAAACAATTATTCATCACGCATTGCAGGAATTTTTTAAAAATAAATTATTCCACTTACTAGATTTCAATTTGATAAATTTTATTCCATATTTTTTATAATAATTTAAAAATTTTGTATATAATTAAACTTTACCATTAGTCATATTTAATTTTGAGTTTGGTAAAATTGTTGTCATCATGGTAATAGTAAAACAGGATGAACAATGTTAATGCTATTAAATAAGGACCCAAAATAATCCATACACATTTCTATAATTTATTTTATGAGTTTAATTTTTCCAAACCTTCACATATTAGAAAATATTTCATTTTTGTTGCATTTTAATTTAATAAATTCTTTTATGTTATTTCATGTAAAGGAAAATCCCAAAAATACATCTTTCTTTCTTTTAATATATATAATATTTCATAATAGGGATAAAAAACTAAAAAAATGTTATTTTGAATATAAAAAAATAGTTTTATTATGGAAGTAAAATTTATATATTTATTAATGAAATAATAACCTTAAATACTCACTCAACATCGACATAGTGTTTGTGCAAGCAATACAGAAATATGGAAATTATATTAAAAAAGTTGAAACAAATATTTTTTTGTGAGTTTTGGGTTTCCATGACAGTTGTAGTATAATATAATTATTTTTTAGTGTTTCAAATTTTTATATTCAAAATAAATAGCTCTCTTGAAATTTTTTAAAACATAATTATGTGAATAGTCATAAAATAAATTTCATGATATTTTATGTTAATTAATATTTTATTAAATGATTTAAAATTCAGAAAAATATTATCCCTAGCCATGTGAATAAGATATTTTCACCCAAATAAACCAATTACCTCTTATAGATCACTTTCCCTTTCGTTGTAAAATTTCTGACCCTGAATGTGTAATTTTTTGACCATATTAATAATTAAATAATGTTAACCTTGGTGTTAAACCTAAGATATAAGTGTTAAACTATCACAATAACTATAATAAATTTTATTGTATGATATTATTTCAACATATAACCATCCTATATATAAAATATATATATTCTCTACCATATATAATAGAAAACTAATTTAGATAAATTTAATACATTAAGTAATTGAAATGGTTCCCCTCCCCTCACATCACTTATAAAAGGACTCCTTATATCTTCTCTTGAAAACAAATTTTTATCCACCTATATCAACCAATATTTCAAAAACACCTTCGTAATATTCCAACCCATGACATTGAGGATATGCTCTCATCAAATGACCTTCCAAGAAGGCTCATGGCGTATGTCAAAGGTGGATTTTCAAAGTGGGTGTAAAACTATTATAGGATTTCTTTCATTTTTTCATCACCTATACACTTTAATAATATTCTAAACATGATTATATGATGTGAGTAATGGATGAAGTAGAAAAATTGGTAATGGAGTTTAATGAGATGTCAATTGGTTTACTAAATTCACTATTTTTTCTTTTAACCTCTTCTAATTCAGACCTCTATCATCTGTTTGGATGAGTGGATCTCGTAAAGTCACAATCAAATTTATACCAAACACAATACATAAATTAAACAAATCTCAAATAAAATTATTTAAATGGTTTGTTCCTTAGACACACTCTGTTATATGTTAGATAGATACCCTAACATGGATTCCCTACTATATCCATAAGTGATTGAAATAATAGTTTGTTAGAACCCTCAAATAAAATTCACTAGAAATTTATTCTATACACCAAATATAGTCTATTAATTTGTGATTGGTTCGAAATATTCGTTAAAAAATATTTTTCTTCTATTGATCCAATGAAAATAACATCTCTCTTTACTACTTGAAATAGATCTTCCTCCATGATCTTGTTGTATCAATTGGCATAATCATGGACACTTCTCTATGATATTTCACAGTTAATGAATCAGGCTTATTATACATGCTCAAATAACTCTTTTAATCTATGTATGATCAACCTCCTAGTGAATCAATGCCCTGGAACAAATTATTCCTTTTACAGATAATGTCCCACCCTTAATTTAATGTTTACAATTGATGCACAAAATTTCTTTAATATTATTATATGAAATAACAATCTATAAAAATATAAAATCATTCTCTCCTTGAATCTTCCACATAATTTCACTAAGTAAACATAATGAAATATTCATGGAGAATATTCAGTGATAAATCTCTTACATGTATTATTCCTTTATTTATTATTTTATATTATAGACAACAATTATCTTACAATCTTCTTTGAGTATCAACACTTATTCCTTAAGAAGAATAAATATATGCTAAGAATTTTTTTTAATTATGTAGTTTTCCTTTTAACTGGTGTGTAAAAATGGAGTGTATATAAATATTTTATATTGTATATTTTGGTCTTCATGATGATGTTTTCCTATGAAATCTAGAGCCTTCAAGACAATTAATCACTTATCTTAATCCTCATTAGATTGTGTATGCTCACTAGATATCATGAATTATTCATTTATAAAAACTATGCATGGATTGATCTTATTAATGTAAGGAATTTTTGTGAATGGATCAAGAAAACATATTTTTATCAACTTTATATAATGAAATAAGAAAAAAACCTTCATGTATCTTTACTTACATCATGAATTATTAAAGTGATTCATTGGATCTCCTCTCCTACATGTAAAAAACGCATGTGGGTACTTATCCTGATTGTGAAAAAATAACACATGATATCCTTTACTTCAAATAATTAAGTAATGATCATGGGTACCTATCCTTTATATTACTAGGGTATCCCCTGAACACTCTATTTTCTTTAGAGGAAAATGAGAGATCTCAAAAATAGTGAACTGAAGATGAAACATCTCAGATTGGAATCTTAGTATTTATAGACAATAAACATCCAAGTTCCTTATGAGTTTCATTATTAGAAAAGGATCCTTAAATGATTAAAGATCTCAGTGTATCTAAAAATTTATGTTAATATAACCCTCACCAAATATCATAGAGTCTCTTTGTCTTTATTTTGGATCTTTTTTGTTCACATACTCAGATTCATGTGATTGAATTCTTCTTCATGTGATTCTTTTATAGACCTATGAATAGTTAATAAAAATGACTTCATCGGATAGAATCGTCCTATAATGATATCATATTATGTATGTTATTCTTAATTGGATTCTTATGAGATTTGAGATCGATAATTTAGGATTCAGATGATGGAGGCTTGACTTATTCTCTTAGGATGATAACAAGAGTTGTCCTAAATGTATGATGTTAGAAAATTGACTAGAACAATATAAAAAGCAATCATCGGAAGGTGGCTGATGATGGGAAATATGATTAGGTAAATTTGATTTGATGGATCAGATGGATTTTATTATACATATATCTATATTTTTTATAATAGGGGGACAATAATTCACTTCACATATCCCACATCGATAATGAACTGAGTTTTCATCCACTTAATAAAAAACTTTTTCCTTTTTACATTTTCATGTTATAGGTCTTGATAATAAATTTCACTAGCGTGGAATCATGTAAACACCCATCCAACACCATAAATCCCTATATAGTGGCTCCATCCACTCCTGTGCGTACTATGTGCATGATATTTTTTTCTACCTGTAGGTGCTCACTCCTGCATGCCTATGCGGACTATACTGACCAGCCTCCCACATTGTTGACCACATTTGTTCCATATATGTGGCCGATGTTGGTCCTTGTTCATCTAAGGATGGATATTGTTTTTTTATAATTAAAACTCAAAATAACTACTAAAAACAATGTATAATATTAATCGTCAAATATTTTTCATGAAAAAATTTATATATCTTTCATGGACATAAAAATTAAAACTCCTCATAAAATAATATGTTTTTCATGGATATTTCAATTCCACTTTTTCTTAAATATTTTCATGATTATATTCTCCCCATGTTATTCTCTATATGATCTTCATATTAAATAATAAAAAAAATATTTTTCATGATCATTATAATCCTTTAAGCTCTTTAGGAATGTTTTAGTCAATGTGTCAGTTATTCAACACCATTGACACATGTATTTGAGCATAATACCAATTCAATAATTACCACACTTAGTAATAAAACAATTTCTTGAACTCATTCTCTAGATTTATTCAAGAAAGTAACCTCACAATTCCATTTTAAAACATATTATAGTACTTAAATCAACATATGGACATACATGGATGATTTATTAAGAATGAAACACAATGCCTTTACATCATTATCTTCTCAGAACATTTATTACTCACATATTATCATTGTGAAAAACTAGCGATAAATAAAACATTTATTTTACATCCATTCACTAGTGCTTATCAATAACTCTTTTATTCATTTGTAACATTATCTCATAATATTACATACTCATATATTGAATTCTTGAGATACTGAAAAAACATATAACATATATTCTATAGAAATTCACTTAATTAATTCAATACCCCCTTTGAATTTCATGTTGATATATTCTCACATTATATTTTAAAATTTCTTTTTCCCCTTATTGAAAATAAATAAAAAGATACAATATTGGCCTTGTCATCTCATCAGCCTTATCATACCATATGGGTACCCTCTTTTCATTTATTCAGTTGAGGTTGTAGCCTTTTTTACCTATGAGAGAAGTATAACATCACAAGAATATCTTTAAAAAATGGACTTAAGCAAGATAACTATATGTCTATATGAGAAAACCTATTGAAAAAATGTTGTTTTAAAAAAGGTGATCAGTCTTGTCCATAAATTATATAGCACACATTATCAAACACGTATAACGTCTTTTATGGATATTTAAAAATATTTTAAACAAATTTTATACATTAATCTCTAAAAAATAGTAAAAAAATCAAGTGAAATAATGTGTTTCCCCTTTTCAAATTTATCTTCCCTTTTTTCATCATGTAAAATGTATCTTCTTTTTATAGTTTATATTTTAGAATAAAATAAGATAATATTATCAATATAACTCAATGATTAAATTCCTCAATTTGTAGTATTTTAACAAGTACATTTATAAGATTCACCCACTAGCTGTAATTTAAATTTCCATGAGATATCATTTGAAATTTTAATATCTAGCAAATTTTCTTAATTTCAACCCCTCAATAGATGCACTTTTTATTTCATCATCATTATTATCGTTCATCAAAAACAAAATCCAATAAAATCCTGATATTAATATATGTATTGAAAAGAAACAATGTGATATTAATAGTACTCTATGATGGATTATGTTTTAGCTCAAAAAGATGCCCACAACTCGTATCCAATTTTGGTCTTTCCCTGAAAACATGATTATACTTCAATTACATTCACACTAATAAAGAAAATATATACATGGGAATAAGGAGGTTCTTAAATGATCCTTAGTTAGAGTATTATGCTGAGATTTTCATCGCATCCAACCTATCTTATTAGATAGAAGATACTTATTCAAAATTGATATCAATGCACTTTTATTTTTCTATTCCCGATCCATATTTCTAATATCATATAATTTTAGATTAATTTGATCAAGAGTTTTTAAGGAAAATTATTTATAATTATTTTATATATAGAATTAATTTCTATAGTCATATTTTAGTATAATAAGTAACAAGATATTTCCCTTTATTGTCCAATATTTTTTATTGTCCAAGAAACCATGTGAAGAGTTTTTTAGATGAATTACCAGATAGATTGCATAATTCATATGCATCCTTGTTTCCCCATTTCGATAAATTCTAAAATTATTCATTAGATACATATTCCAATAAAAAATACTATTTTTCTTTATCTGATAGATTTTTCTTATGATTATAGATTTCTCTATTAAATATTTATTTTCATGGATAATTTTATGTGTTCTATGATGTCAATTTTTCTAATACTATTTAAGCTTCTCTTGTTTTTTGGGATACACTTCACATAATTATTTACATAATTCTTTGGAGAAATTTCCAAAACACATTTGTTATGATTTTTTCCTAATGGAACATTATATTATTTTCTCTACGACTTATTTTTTATGATGTGGTTCTCTTTTTTATATGTAGAATAGGAATTTATCATGGATATTATACACTAGAACTTATTAATATAGTAACCACTTATATTTCAATAACAAGATAAATTTTCAAAATATTCATATATTTTTTTTATATAATGGAAACATTTCATTGAATTATATTTATTTTGTGATGGTTTTTCCATTTATTCTGCTATACTCCCCATAAATGTAGGAATCATTTCAATTTGACATGATCAAATATTGTCCTAACAACATCTTTCAGGATTCCAAAATATCCTAAAGAACCAAAAAATACCTAAAAAATCATGATTTCTTATTTATTGAAAGTTTTTTATTATTTTGTATCCTTATACTTCTAGATAATAGAACTATTCTTCTATGATTTCATTGGGGAACAATAACTCTTACACTTATTTAAATTCATATTTGATGATGCAGTAGATTAAAAATAATTTTTTAGACATGTTTTTTCTAATTTTAATGTCAAATCAATAGTTTTCATCAAAAAAATATTTGTATGCATATATTTATCCGAACAGTGGGATAGAATTTTCAATTACATATAATGGATTTTTATATATATAATCTCAAGATCTTCTTTCCATAATATTATGTCTTCTTAGAAATAGGTTTCTTGTAAAATGTCTTCATAGCACCAATTATTTTCTTAGTAACCTGTGATGTTTCCATTTTTGTACATTGGATATTTTTCATTTTTACATCTAGTTCAAGGAAATTTATGTTTAGATAAATCTTCACATATTTAATAGATATTAATCCTTTTTCCAACTAAATTTGTATCAATTTAATCTTAAGTTCATTCACATTTATAGACTTCAACAATGAAGTGTAAATATTTTTTTTTCATTTTCATTAACCTCTCAATGAAAATTATTAACATTCATGTATATATTATGTTTCTTTGCATATGTACAAATAATTTTTTTAGAAATCATTTATATTATATAATTCTCATAGAAAATCCTTAATAACTATACTTTAGCTCGAGAATGATATTCATTACATGGTAATATAGTTTCATATTTGGCCTCACTGTTTCACGTGTGCGTTTTGCATGTTTGAACCCTCTTAGATAATGTAACATCTATTTCATTATCTTAATCTTCAAATTATATCTTTTACACAATGATTTTATGATAAACTAATTCAATACTAGTAATTACTTCTTTGATAACATTATTAAAATGTAATTATAGAAATGAACACATCTTCATCATAACATGAAATTGGTTTATAGAAATAAATGTCAACTGATTTTATTGAAAATAACCACTCTAATAAAATATAACTAGGGGTTGATTATATAAAAACATCGAGTTCTTAGTTATAATTCTTATTTTTATTTTCATTAAATTTTCAGAGTCTTAAATGAAACATTTATATTTTTAGCATCAAGAGTAGAGGTGGGATTTTACATATGAATATCTTTTGAATCTTTTTAAAATAAAAATAAATAATTCAAATATTTCTTGTGTATATAACTATTCAAATAAATTATATCCATACATATGTTAAACATTACCTCTCATACCAATTAATGTATCTAATAGATCATGATGTCACATTAGTGTGGTAGTTGGGGAGTTTAATGAGGTGATAAATTTTTACTGAATTCATTGCCTTTTCATTTACCCACATTTAATTCAAACCTCTTTCACCTATTATGATTATCAGAACAAGTATATGAACACAATTCATACCACATGAAATATAGGAAGTAAATGAATATTTTCACATGGTATTTATGAGGTTTGGTAATTTAACCAATACATTAACATGTTATTTAGAAACCCCAACATGGATCCTACACTATATCTAAAATTTATTACAATATTAGTTGATTAGACACCACAACTAAAATTCCATTAAATTATAAAGACACCCTAATTGAAATATCTAATTTAGATAATTTTTAAAAACCCTAGTAAAAAAATCACTAGTCTCTATTTGATTCAATGTAATTAAGATATCAGACATCTCATGGTTGTTTCTATACAACATGAATTAGACCTTCATCCACAATATTTTTGGATAAATTAAATTTCTCAAGTAAAACTATTATATATCCTTTGTAATTTTTAAATCAAGATTAACCTTCTCTACTAACTTGTTTAACATCTGAATGATTAGATTCATTAGTAAATCACTTATTGTGGAAGAATTATTCCTTTTTCAAATTAGAATCAAACATTAATAGAATTTGTGATGGTGATTCACATAATTTACTAAATATTATTTAATAAAGGAATAATATTTCATAATATTAAATCTTTCTCTTCTTAAATAATCAATGTAATTACACAACATAAACTTCATTAATTATGCATGGTGTATATTTAGTTTCGAAACTTGGGAACATGTTATTCATTTATTTAATATTTCATTTGTCACTAAACTTATATCTCACATTCTTGCTTTAGTATAAATACTTTTTCTTTATGGAGAATTAGTTTATATCAATGACTATTCATCCACTATAATGTTTATCTTCAAACAAGTGTGTTCATCTGTGAGTGCATATAAAAAATTTTTTATCTGTATATAAGACTTCAAGTTGAGGTTTTATTATGAAAACCAGAACCTTAGTGTGAATAGATCACTAACCATATTCTTTTAGAGATAATTTTTGTTCATGAAAACTCAATAAAACATTTTATATAAAAATTTTGTGGTGGATTTATCCTCTTCACATAACGACATCATGTGAATTGATCACATGGACTAAATTTTTCTCCTTTGTATAATGGAAGACATAAAAAATACTAATGTATATTTACTAACATCATTAATGTTGTATGTGGTTAACAAGATCTCCTATAATTTGTATGAAAAAGCATAGTGGTTCATCTCCATTACATATAAAAAATCACCATGGATATCCTTTTCCTCAAGTAACTTTGTACGGATCAGAGGTTTTTATCCATTACCAGAGTATAGTAGCGCATTGTTCCTTTATTTCCTTCAATGAAAATGAGATCTCTAATGATTTTCAAATGGATGTGGCACCCTCTCAGCTTTGAATGTTGGGGTTTATAGAAAATAATCATTTAATTTTTCTCCAAGCATCATGTTGAGTCAAGGATCATTAAATTCCCCCAATATATTTTCATATATCTTTATATATAATGTAGATACCCTCTCTAAATATCATACAGTTGCTTCAATATTTTATTGGAGGTATCTTGTTCACATAATTGGTTTCACATGATCATCTATATCTTCATGTGGTTCCTTAGTGGAAAAATGATCAACTAATACTGAAGAATTCATGTTATTGAAGTTGTATATGGTAGGATCTTCGTACAAACACTATTATTTTCAAGATGTTGTGGAGATATGAGATGGCCTATGAAATGTTTCACATGATGGAGGATTGAATATTTCTATTAGGATGATCAATGGAGTCAATTGGAATGAAGTTCATCAAATTCTAGACGTGAACATCATTGAAAACCATCTTCAAGAGGTATTAGATGATATGTAATATGATTAGAAAACATGGATTGGATATATTAGATGACTACTATTATATAACAATGTTGTTTTAGTTGGTTAATATGTTTCTTCTCATACCCCACATCGATATGAAACTCAGATGACCTCAAATTAATATGTAAAATTTTCCCATTTGTTAGCCATTTTTGAGTAATGGGGTCCACTCCAAGCTTCCTCTAAATCCAACCCATGCTAATACCCCTCTGATACCATTCCTCCCCACATAGTGGCGCCACCCACTCATATGCCTGTTATGGGAATTCAATTCATACATTATCTATATATGGTCAACCTTTCCACCATAAACTAGCAATGTTGACGTTCCTCTGACATGTTTGACCAGCTATGTCCCACATGTGTGGATGAAGTGGGTACTTGGTTGGACATGGTTTGAAATTTTATTTTTATATGGCCAACTAAAAATAATTAGTAAAAGCAATGTGTTGTATTTTTCTAAAAATATTTTTCATAAAAAATATAAATATACTTGGAATGGAATCTAAAATTAACACTCCTCATATAACAATTAAATTTTATATTGTCTTTGTAATTATACCTCTGGTAAATATTATACAAGAAAATTATCTTTTCCAAGGTCTTTTCAATATCATATTATCAAATAATCATCATAGAAAATAATATTTTTAATGTTTATAATTATCTTTTAAAGTCTTCATGAGTGTTATAAATAATGTTTCAATTATTAAACACCTTTGAAACCTTTCTCTGAGCTTAATAATAGTTCTTGAATCATCACACTTAATATTCCATCTATTTTATCAACTTTGTATATAATTATTCAATCTAGTAGAATTACCATTTCTTTTCAATATAAATGAAATTACTATAATAAACTTATGTAGTCGAATGTATTATTTATCAAGCATGACATAAGATGCCACTACATCATCATATCCTTAGAAAATGTCTTAGTATTATACTGTAATTATGAAAAAATGGAATTAAATATTACAATTATTCTATAACCATTCACCTTTGACAATCAATATCTCTTTTTCATGATTTTGTATTATTAGTTCCTTTCTACATGTCTCACTCGTATAATGTGTAAAGACCCAGAAATTTCAAGGAAAATTTTTTCTTAATTTTCTTTGGAATTTTACAAGAACGCAGTTTCTGACGGCACCTCATTCTGAGGCCCGGTGTGCCCGAAATCAATTTCTAAAGTTTAGCTCGGGTACGTTCAGTGAACGAACAAGTGGGAATTTCTAACTTTTGAACCGGTGCTCGAAATCAAATTTCGAGGGCACCGATGAAACTGCAGCGCTGGTTTTTTTCTTAAAGAGACCTTTTCTGAAGTTGTGTTTTATGCGGGTTGATTGTTAATTTTTTTGGGGGGAATTACAAGAAGTAAAATAAAATTGTGGAACACAATTTTATTTTATCAATGTTAGTTATTTCCTCCCAAGGGGAGTTAGAGGTGGGGCCCACACCCACATAACTTCTCATGAGAGGATATTAGTGGAGTGGGGCCCACACAAGCCCTAAACTTTTCATCTCCCTATAACTCCCTTGAACTCCCCCATTAACACCCTTTTTTATTAAGTTTGTTAACTCTCCCCTTAATTAATTTGTGGAACCACTCCATCTCCCATACATTTATGTTGCCAACACTAATGCCATAATTAATTAAATTTACATTTTGACTTAATTTGAAAATGCATGGAAATGTTACATAATAGGAGGGCCTTAATATATTTTTTTTGGTTGGAAAATATTTTGGGTGGGAAAGACCTTTGGAGAATTTGGAGGAGAGTACTTCTTACGACGAAGAACACTATCCTTCCACGAAGAACGATGGCGTGCCTTCCTTCCTCTTCATCGCAACACATGAAGAGACACCACTTACTCCGCAGACGCACCCCGACGTCGTCTTCAAATCCTCTTTCTGCTACTCCGCTCTTGATACCGAGGTAGGGAATTGTTTGTGAATATTAATGAACCCCATGTTACTTCCCTCTAAATAAAAAAAAGCGGATCAACTAAACATCAAGTTGATCCATGAAGAATATGTTGCGGGTTGGAAATTCTTGTTTGCGGGAAAACTGTAGGAGGTATACGTGATTTTCTTTACGTGATTCTCTTCCATCTTTTATCTGCGACATTTGGACCGCATGATATCAGTTAATGGGAGGAGGTCGGACCGCACAAACATGACCGTCCCCCTCCCTTATTGTTTTTCTTGTTGTTGCGGATCGAATGAAATTGACACGATGCCGTCACGCCGCGCGGGATCAAGCGGCAAGGATGTGCGACATCGTCATGCCGCGCGGGATCGAGCGGCAAGAATGTGCGATGTCGTCACGCCGTGCATTCAAATTTTAAACTCTCGTGCATGGGTATTTTATTGCAAGGTGTTCGTATAATTTATTTTGGATAAATTATACCCTCGTCAATGATTAAAATCATGTGTTTATTATTAGCCAATTGATAACACCTAACGCGGAGGACGCGGGCCGAACAAACACGCCCGACAACCCTCCGCAGGTTATTTATCGATGTGCAGATCAACGGATGACGACAAAGCAGACTGCTATGGCATTTTAATCCCTTCACAGTGGAGGTCGGGTCCCGGGAGGACCGTTGGAGAAGACGGCAGGAGAAACGGACCACTGGAGCGCGTCCGGTGGTCCGCGGAAGACGGTGGCAGCGGGCCACGCCCACGCGGCGGCGTCGGCGACCGGCGGCGACGGCGCGCCGTCGGAAGGTTGGCGGAGGAGGTTCGCCGCCGACTTTAATTAGCAGCGAGGGGTGGGGGGAGCCGTGCACCCCGCTCCGTGGCTTCCGCTCGGCCATGCTGGCCGAGCCGGCTGGGCCGGGCCTAGTCGGGTCGACCCGGTTTGGGCCGACCCAGGGGGGGAGGTCGGGCTGGGCCCAGACCCCCCGTTTTCGGACCCTCTTCGGTCTTTCACCCATATCTTGAGCTATAGACCTCTGATCAATGCACCGTCAGCGGCGATGCGATCCTTGGATCGAGGCAGTCGTTTTGATATATCGCACTAAAAGTTTAGGAACACTTTGGGTTCGGTCGGGTTGGTTCGGATACGAAATCCAACCGTTCCCTCGGAGCGGAAACGCTTATATCTTGAGCTCCGGACGTCCGATTGATGTACCGTCGACTTTGATGGATTTCTCTAAGTGAGACGGATCTTTTGGCTCACTTCGCTCGAGGTTCGGATGCCGTCGGAGTGCGGTTAGGTTGGTTCGCTCACGAAACCAACCGGGCCCCTGGAACGAAAAAGCCAATACCTCACAGACCGGGCGTCCGATTGACGCGCCGTCTGTCTCGTTGAATTCCTCTTGATGAGACGGAACTTTTGGCATAATTCACCCGAGTTTTGGTTGTTGTTGGATAGTGGGTGGGTTGGATTGTACCCGAAATCCAACCAGGCCCCTAGAACGGAAAAGATGATATCTTTCAGACCGGACGTCCGTTTGACGAACCATCAGCGGCGTTGGTAATCACATTGAGAAACGGTCCCTATGAGTATACCGTATGAGAGTTCGGGGTACAGTTGAGATACGACCGGGTTGGTTCGCTCACAAAACCAACTGGGCCCCTTGGATGAAAAGGCTAATAACTCACAGACCGAATGTCCGAT